>OX402067.1:17500-617500 GCA_947859365.1 Archips crataeganus | reverse complement strand
ATGATTTAAAAGCGAAAAAGTTTTCCCGGTGCGCCGGTGGGATTCGAACCCACGTCTCCCGGGTATGCGCCCCAACCTGGGTGTTCTACCAATTGAACCACGTCGCTCCCAACCGACTCCCCCGAAATTCTTAATCGCTTACATACGCCAACAGTGGCGTGCGGTCTTAGTTTTCGGTGAGCAGACGTAACTGCTAATAAAAAATATATAATATTTGAGATTTACTATATTGAACGTCCACTCTAACGAAACGTCCACTTACCAAAAGATACACTCTACTATGAGATCCACTTTACTGAAACTTTAACTCAAACAAAATGTTCACTCTACTGAAATGTTCACTTACCAAAAGATCCACTCTACTGAAGCGTCAACTCTAGCGAAATTATATGGAATGGAAATTAAAAAAGAGCATCTTGCATTTTATTGCATGTTTGAGAAAAATAATCATCATCATCATTTCAGCCGAAAGACGTCCACTGCTGAACATAGGCCTCCCCCAAGGCTCGCCAAACAGATCGGTCCGATACCATCCGCATCCAACGCGATCTCGCAACCTTAACCAGGCCGTCGCTCCATCTTGTTGGAGGCCTACCTACACTGCGTCTTCCGGTCCGTGGACGCCACTCGAGAACCTTTCGGCCCCATCGGCCGTCAGTTCTACGAGCGATGTGCCCTGCCCACTGCCACTTGAGTCTGGCGATTCTTCGAGCTATGTCGGTGACAGTTCTTGCGCGGATTTCATAATTTCTAATGCGATCCCGTAGAGAAACTCCGAGCATAGCCCTCTGAGTAAAGGCAAGTTTAGACAGGGTCAGTAACTGACTTCGAATTCGAGACAAGTCAGCGCTGACCGGAGAAATACCCAATGTAAATTGATTTGAGAGAGAGAGAGAGAGAGAGAGAGAGAGAGAGAGAGAGAGATGTTTATTTACACATATTCGATACAAACACAGAAAAAAAAAACATTTGACAGGAAATTTATAAATAAAAAAAAAATATATATCGAATAGAAAAAAAATATATATATATTGAGAATAGTTATTTGTTATACAAGGGGGGAAAGTTGTATTTTAACTGCGAGTGTTCATTTTAAAACACGAGCTATCGAAAGCATTCTATGATTGACCACGAGCGAAGCGAGTGGTTCAAAAATAGAATTCTTTCGATAGCGAGTGCTTCAACACACGAGACGTAAAATAACTTTTCACCCGTGTATAACACAAAACTTTTCACCTCACTACAGCGAGGAAAATAAGAAAAAGGGTTTGTACTATCAATTATTATTTATTTACCTCTTTGTCAATACAATAATTTTGAAGTACTTATAGAAATATTGGTAAAATCAAAAATAATGCAAAATAGCCTAAGCAAATCCAGTCTTTATGGAACTATTCCAATACCGACATATCGTCACTACTTTGAAAAAACTCGTATCTCCAATCAATGAATAAACCAAACTGAACTTTATTGCACATCGAGTAAAGTTCAATTAGCCAGATTATCGATTTTGAGATACGAGCAAACTGTATTACTGTTAAATTGTATACCGTTTTGACTTAAGTTTTTTTTTATTATTTCGGATGCGTTTTGATCGCACATCGACTTACTTGGACTGTCAGAACATTTTATCCGTTTTTACAACAAGAATGAAGGTTAATGTTGAATGCTGATATTTATGAATTAAAATAAAGTTGTAAGACTGTATTTAGTGTTTTTTACTCGATGCAATTCATTAATTGTGATGTTAAAAATTCAGCACTTTTAACGTTTTACGTTTTGTTAGCTGTCAAATATCACTTAAGCTGCCTTCAAATGTCAAAACTCTTTCTTCACTTGTGGATAAAAAGCGATTTTCTCAATAGATGTCAAACAAACAAAAAGGGCTTTCCGAGCTAGTGAGGTGAAAATATATATTGAAGTCAGTACAGTGGTGGGGGTCAGCGCTGACTTTCAATTTACATTGGGTATTTCTCGGGTCAGCGCTGACTTGTCTCGAATTCGAAGTCAGTCACTGACCCTGTATAAACCTGCCTTAGCTTTGAGCTTTCTGATGAGAAAAATAATGAAACCTCAGAATGTGATTGCATTGTACCGAAGAGTGTCCTGTTGGCAGGTGGAGTCGGTGCTGTCAATGTTGGATGTCTTGGTGAGGGACCAGCCCGACCAGCCAGCGGCGCCGGACCCGGACGACTTCGCAGAGGAACAGTGGCTGCTGGCCAGGTGAGACCACGGTTCCAACTTGTCAACATCATGTTCATCGATAGTAATCCATTAACTATTGGACATTAAGAGGGTTTACACCTGCTGAGCTGGCAACGTTGCATTTTTGTTAGTTTTTCTCGATTATTCCATAAAAATTGAATGAAAATTAAAAATGTTTTGTATACAAATTGTTCTAATATATAAGTTAATGTGTCTACTGCAATAATAATTCGTGATAACTTTTATTTTCTTTAAAAACCGTTAGGTAATAATTTGTTCGTTTTTAAAGAAAATAAAAGTCTATCATGAATTATTATTGCAGTAGACACAATAACTTATATATTAGAACGATTTGTATACAAAACATTTTTAATTTTCATTCAATTTTTATGGAATAATCGAGAAAAACTAACAAAAATGCAACGTTGCCAGCTCAGCAGGTATAAACCCTCTTAAAAGCTATGGTTCAACCATTCAAGGCTGAAATTGATCTAAGCGATTTTTAGTGACACTTGCAGGTGATTAAATTTTTTTTCGAAAACATTTTTCGAGAATCTCAAAATATCAGATTCGCGGGATACCAGAATAAAACTTTATTTTTGCACTACTTAGAGATATTGGGGTACATTTGTCAATACACACAAAATACAATGAAATAAAAATAAAAATACGCTATTAGGAAATTAGGACTCTGGTAAAATTCGGGAATAATAAAAAAAAACTGATTGAGAAAATACGCTTTTAGGAAATTAGGAGTCTGGCAAAATTCGGGAAAAATTAAAAAACTGATTGGTTAAATGTGCAATTGAATCATTATGACTATTGCCAGTACTTACGTATGATAAAAAAGGTGAATGGGTAGAATTTCGAGTGGGGAAAAATGCGAATGGAAAGTATGCTACGCGGAATTAACGTGTTTGGGGAAACGATCTAATTTCTCAGTCAAATGAACCGCCCCGGATCGCACCAGGCGTAAATGTGCTCAACACACTAGCCGCATTGCCGCGATGGACAACCTTTGCACCAGAAACGACATTGCAAAATATTAGATTTGCGGGGTATCAGAATCGCAATATGTATGTATGTATGTAAACTCTTTATTGTACAAAATAAGGAAAAAAAAAAAGAAAAATATTATAGACAACTGTTGAAATGCATGTAAAAAGGCGAACTTATCCCTTTAAGGGATCTCTACCAGTCAACCTTTGAGTGGATGAAAGAAGCATTTAGTAAGGGACCGACAAAGAGTAAGTAAAAATAAAACAGTCGGACAAAGCATAAGGCTACAATACAACTTTTAGTAAATACAATACATAAACTCATAATATAAAGAAACCTATTAAAAATATACTACCATATATAACATATATATGCATAAAACATATAATAAATAAGCAGTGTTCTCAATAAATTAAAGAGATGGTGTGAACCACATCTTCTTCAAAGCTTCCCTGAACGACACCACGGAGGGAGATTGCCTATGGAGGTGGGCAATCGATTCCACAGTCTAGCAGATTGAACAGTAAATGATTTAGAGTAAATTTTGGAAGAAGTAGAAGGACAGGCCAAAAGGAGATTGGCACTCGACCGCAAACGATGCTGGCTTCCTTCAGCCAAGTAGCTGAAACGCTCGGAAAGGTATAAAGGGCCGGAAGGATTGAAAAGAGTGTTGAAAAGCAATGACAGAACGTGGATGTTCCTACGCTCCCTGATGGGCAACCACCTCAGCTGTGCGCGAAAGTGAGATACGTGGTCGTATTTACGGAGACCAAATATATACCGGATACACACGTTCTGAACGCGGTCAAGCTTGTCAAGCAACCCCTCAGTAAGGTCCAAATAACCAACATCACCATAGCCGAGCAAAGGAAGTAAAAGATACTGAGCTAGGGTAACTTTCGTTTGGAGAGGCAGGAAATACCTCAGACTCGCAAGATACCACAGTCGGAAAATCTCAGACACTTTTCGTCCGCGCACGTGATGTGTTTCCGGTGGGAACGAGATATTTTCCCGTGGTAAATACATTGACCTATAATAACAACAAGACACCCAATCGCTTAACAAAAGTTCCTCAAAAAACGTCCGAGCGGCGTTGTGTGTACGTATACATCAATTTATACAGATAACATTAACAGCATTCATTCAAATTAACACCTTGTTTCGTAGCAGTAATGTTTAATGTCAATTGAATACGATCGTTCGAAGTAGTGACATGACGTCACGCGCTGGAAACCGCCTAAAGAGTAAAGAATGCAGTGGAGTGGTCATGCGAAGCGGAAGCTAGACTGTCTGTCTCTTTTTTTCTCGTGAGTTTGATTACGGTGCGAAAGAGACATATACGAATACGGGGCGAGAAGTGACGTTGTAATCAACGCGCGGTCGAAACACAACTGAACCAAAAGCCTGCACAATAGACGCGTGTGTAGGCTTTTGCTTCCGACGGTTTTTGAGCGTGATTGGGAGTCTAGTTGTTATTATAGGTCAATGGGTAAATAGTAGCCTGTCACTACGAAAAATCACGGCAATCCGTCGCTCAGCTTCGACTTGAAAAAAGGACAAACGAACAAACACACTTTTACATTTGTGTTGATATCAAACTCCAACATGTCCGCAATAATTACATTAAATAAAATAAATAAATAAATAAATATCACGGGACAATTCACACCAATTGACCTAGTCCCAAAGTAAGCTTAGCAAAGCTTGTGTTATGGGTACTAAGCAACGGATAAACATACTTATATAGATAAATAAATACTTAAATACATAGAAAACATCCATAACTCAGGAACAAATATTCGTGCTCATCACACAAATAAATGCCCTTACCGGGATTTGAACCCAGGACCTCTTGCTTCGTAGGCAGGGTCACTGCCAACTAGGCTAAAGCGGTCGGTCGTCATGGAGATATGATTCTTATAATGATGACAATAAGGATCATGTCTGAATGTCATTTATTGTGGACATATCGGAGTTTGATATTTATCAACTCATTTCTAAAATTAGTATGGGACCAGGGTTGCAAAGTGTTCTAGCAGGGGGGGTTTCACTCCGCAGTTTAGGTATGTTCGGCCGGCGCGCCTCCCGGGAGGAGTATGGCAGTAGGTTGTCGCTCGGCCTTCGGTTCGCACGCTAGCCGCGTCGCGCGTAATTTCAAGCATCTTTTTTCTGTGATTTTTGCAACAAACAATGACTTCTAAACGATCTTTTAAATAACTTGCTTACCTACTTATTAAAGGTAGTTTACTGAATTTACTACACACTGTTATCCTTCTTGATTTATATACCTACCAAATATCGGCGAGCGGAAACCCTGTGCCCTCGGTCTCGGATCAGCGGTGCCCAACGGAATATGAACGCTCGTATCACACGATAAGTTTCAATTTCGCGTGCAAGCAGTAAGAGTACGCAAGTTTTTATACCTAAAGTTGACTTTTGTTCGAGAGCGATCCTTCTGTACGTCAGTACTATTACTTATTCTGTGGTTCTAGATACTAGATAAATTTAGAAGATTAGAGATATTAGTAGAAACGTATCAGGACTTTGCGACTCTGGTATCCCAAGAGTCTGATATGCGATTCTGGTATTGTAAAGAAACCTTCGATTCGTCTACAGGCTGATCCACCAGTTCAAGTCCCCGTCAGCGGACCAGCAGTACCTGATCCTGAGCGCGTGCCGCAAGGCGCTGCAGGGGGGCGGCCCCGCGCGCACGCAGCACTCCTTCCCGCCGCTGCTGTTCCACGCGTACAGGCTCGCAGACCAGTACAGGGACGAGCAGGCACAGGTCAGCCGAGGGCGAGTAGTGGCAGGATACGGGCACCACTGGCAGGATACAGGCACGCAGCACTCCTTCCCGCCGCTGCTGTTCCACGCGTACAGGCTCGCAGACCAGTACAGGGACGAGCAGGCACAGGTCAGCCGAGGGCGAGTAGTGGCAGGATACGGGCACCACTGGCAGGATACAGGCACGCAGCACTCCTTCCCGCCGCTGCTGTTCCACGCGTACAGGCTCGCAGACCAGTACAGGGACGAGCAGGCACAGGTCAGCCGAGGGCGAGTAGTGGCAGGATACGGGCACCACTGGCAGGATACAGGCACGCAGCACTCCTTCCCGCCGCTGCTGTTCCACGCGTACAGGCTCGCAGACCAGTACAGGGACGAGCAGGCACAGGTCAGCCGAGGGCGAGTAGTGGCAGGATACGGGCACCACTGGCAGGATACAGGCACGCAGCACTCCTTCCCGCCGCTGCTGTTCCACGCGTACAGGCTCGCAGACCAGTACAGGGACGAGCAGGCACAGGTCAGCCGAGGGCGAGTAGTGGCAGGATACGGGCACCACTGGCAGGATACAGGCACGCAGCACTCCTTCCCGCCGCTGCTGTTCCACGCGTACAGGCTCGCAGACCAGTACAGGGACGAGCAGGCACAGGTCAGCCGAGGGCGAGTAGTGGCAGGATACGGGCACCACTGGCAGGATACAGGCACGCAGCACTCCTTCCCGCCGCTGCTGTTCCACGCGTACAGGCTCGCAGACCAGTACAGGGACGAGCAGGCACAGGTCAGCCGAGGGCGAGTAGTGGCAGGATACGGGCACCACTGGCAGGATACAGGCACGCAGCACTCCTTCCCGCCGCTGCTGTTCCACGCGTACAGGCTCGCAGACCAGTACAGGGACGAGCAGGCACAGGTCAGCCGAGGGCGAGTAGTGGCAGGATACGGGCACCACTGGCAGGATACAGGCACGCAGCACTCCTTCCCGCCGCTGCTGTTCCACGCGTACAGGCTCGCAGACCAGTACAGGGACGAGCAGGCACAGGTCAGCCGAGGGCGAGTAGTGGCAGGATACGGGCACCACTGGCAGGATACAGGCACGCAGCACTCCTTCCCGCCGCTGCTGTTCCACGCGTACAGGCTCGCAGACCAGTACAGGGACGAGCAGGCACAGGTCAGCCGAGGGCGAGTAGTGGCAGGATACGGGCACCACTGGCAGGATACAGGCACGCAGCACTCCTTCCCGCCGCTGCTGTTCCACGCGTACAGGCTCGCAGACCAGTACAGGGACGAGCAGGCACAGGTCAGCCGAGGGCGAGTAGTGGCAGGATACGGGCACCACTGGCAGGATACAGGCACGCAGCACTCCTTCCCGCCGCTGCTGTTCCACGCGTACAGGCTCGCAGACCAGTACAGGGACGAGCAGGCACAGGTCAGCCGAGGGCGAGTAGTGGCAGGATACGGGCACCACTGGCAGGATACAGGCACGCAGCACTCCTTCCCGCCGCTGCTGTTCCACGCGTACAGGCTCGCAGACCAGTACAGGGACGAGCAGGCACAGGTCAGCCGAGGGCGAGTAGTGGCAGGATACGGGCACCACTGGCAGGATACAGGCACGCAGCACTCCTTCCCGCCGCTGCTGTTCCACGCGTACAGGCTCGCAGACCAGTACAGGGACGAGCAGGCACAGGTCAGCCGAGGGCGAGTAGTGGCAGGATACGGGCACCACTGGCAGGATACAGGCACGCAGCACTCCTTCCCGCCGCTGCTGTTCCACGCGTACAGGCTCGCAGACCAGTACAGGGACGAGCAGGCACAGGTCAGCCGAGGGCGAGTAGTGGCAGGATACGGGCACCACTGGCAGGATACAGGCACGCAGCACTCCTTCCCGCCGCTGCTGTTCCACGCCTACAGGCTCGCAGACCAGTACAGGGACGAGCAGGCACAGGTCAGCCGAGGGCGAGTAGTGGCAGGATACGGGCACCACTGGCAGGATACAGGCACTACTGGCAGGATACAGGCACTACTGGCAGGATACAGGCACCACTGGCAGGATACAGGCACCAGTGGCAGGATACGGGCACTAGTGGTCGAATACGGTCACTAGTGGTCGAACACAGTTAAGAGGGTTTATACCTGCTGAGCTGGCAACGTTGCATTTTTGTTTGTTTTTCTCGATTATTCCATAAAAATTGAATGAAAATTAACAATGTTTTGTATACAAATTGTTCTAATATATAAGTTAATGTGTCTACTGCAATAATAATTCGTGATAGACTTTTATTTTCTTGAAAAACGAACAAATTATTACCTAACGGTTTTTAAAGAAAATAAAAGTCTTATCACGAATTATTATTGCAGTAGACTCATTAACTTATATATTAGAACAATTTGTATACAAAACATTTTTAATTTTCATTAAATTTTTATGGAATAATTGAGAAAAACTAACAAAAATGCAACGTTGCCAGCTCAGCAGGTATAAACCCTCTTAACAGATACGGTCACTAGTGGTCGAATACGTTTAACAACTGCTGTACGGGATAATCGTCTCGTACAATATTTTGATGATACTTGATACTGATAGAAGTGATAAACTTAAGATTTTTACTTAATTTATTTAAAAACCTTATAATTGATACAAAAACTCTGTGCGGTTGAGCGTGCGCGCTTGATACTTGATATAATGCAACTAAAGTTATGAAATAACGCGAAGTAGCGTAAAATGCTGACACGTGGAATGTACGGTTTGCATAGACCGTACAGTTGCGATCATTAGTGGTCGACACGATAACAGTTGCGGTCACTAGTGATCGGTACGGTAACAGTTGCGACTAGAGATAGAATACGGTCAACAGTTGAAGTCACTAGTGGTTAAATATATGGTCAACAGTTGTCACTGGTGGTCGGACGCTGATGAATGTCGCAGCCGCTAGTGGTAAGTCACAGTCGTTGCTATTTAGCTTGTTCCTGCAGCTGCTGTTCCATGCCTATAGGCTGGCTGAACAGTACAAGGACGCACAGCCACAAGTCAGGTGTGATTAGAAATAGTGGTTGGATACAAGCACTAGCGGCAGGATACGGGCAGTCGAGATCACTTATGGTCGAATACGGTCACTAGTGGTCGAATACAGTCAACAGTCTCTGTCACTAGTGGCCACGTAGTTGTTGGACACTACTATAGTATTTCCAATCATTTATTTTCTCGATGACAGCTCCCGTAGAATGTAACTGCGTTTTTTACGCAAAAATTAACTTTTAAATGCGAGGTATAAAAAATACGACAACTGCCTAATTTTGGTCCTTGATCCCATATAATATTCATCTAAGACGAATTGAGTCCATATATGCAGTATTTTTTTTTAAAGTACGATAAATAATAAACATTTTAATAAAGTTACATTCTGTGGCAATACAAATAGTGATGTTGAAGTATGTGGAGCGATGAGGATTGATCAATAAAAATCCATGTTGTAGATTCGTGTGTATTGCGTAAGATGCGTTAATAGAATGAACAGTCTTACATTAAAGGTTGCTTAATTTACTGTCTTAAACTTATTGCTGAGTCGAGCAATATGTGTTATGTCGCGGTAAACTGCTAAGTTACGGTGAAACTATAAAATAGGACATACTCTACAATGTTATGATTGAAATATCGATATTGTATCGGTATTGTATATGTTGAACTAGATGTGTTCCCGCGACTTTGTACAGTCAACGTCATAAATAAGTGATCATTTTTGTACCTTGTCGCTTTCAGTCGTTACGTAATTACGTATGGCTTTTCAAACATGACGTTAAAGTGACAAGGTACAAAAGTGATCACTTATTTATGACGTTGACCCTACGCGTTGTAATTTTTTTCCCGGGATATAAAATAGCCTATGTCACTCAAGTGAAATAATTTTTATTTGTCCAGTAGTTTTTAGCTTATTCATCACAAACATACAAATCTTTCCTCTTTATAATATAAGTAATATAAGTATAGATAGGTAATCGACAATGAAATGAAATAATTATAATAACAGGTAATTTTTATTTATTAATATTAAAATTGGATCGATATCGTATCTACTGATCACTTATTTGGTCACAACGCTATAACTTTCAAACTAGATCTGTCATCGAGAAAATAAATGATTGGAACCACTATAAATGTTGCAGTTACTAGTGGTAGATAGCACACGGTCAACAGTCGCGGTCAAAAGCGAAAAATGCAATGCAATGGCTTTTGGACACCACTAACTGTAGCGGGTACTAGTGGATACGACCCATATAATTAAAAAAAAAAATGTTTTATCTACAGGATGAGATGTGGGAGAAGAAATGCCAGAAGATATTCCAGTTCTGCCACCAGACTATCAGTATGCTCGTCAAGGCAGAGCTCGCGGAGCTGCCGCTAAGGTAACTTTAGAAGTCACTTTTAAAGATCACCGTAGGGATCAATTCACACCAATATATATTTTTTTTACATACTTGATTATTTTAAATGTACAAAACGACTGTCTGTTTCTTTAAAAAGCACGTTTCTTGTATGACGACCCTCTTTAATTTTTTATTTTATTTCATTTTTAGTATTTGTTGGTATAGCGGTCACAGTAATACATATTTTGTGAAAATTTCAAGTGTCTAGCTATTACGGCTCAACAGATATAGCTGTGACAGACGGACAGACAGCGGAGTCTCAGTAATAGGGTCTCGTTGGCACTCTTTGAGTACGTAACCCTAAAAAAGATCTTAATGATTCGAGTGTCCCTAAGTTATAAATCTCTCTGATAGTTCTCTTTTATAAAATAAAGATTGACTACACGTCCGTACCAGATCCCCATACAATAAGGCCTTATAAAATGATGCTATTAATGTAACTAAGATATACTAACCGTGCCGATGTCAACTATCTCAGGTTATACCTGCAAGGCGCCCTGGCCATCAGCGAGATCGGTTTCGCGAACCACGAGACGCTCGCCTACGAGTTCATCGCTCAGGCCTTCTCCCTCTACGAGGACGAGATACCCGAGTCGCGTGCGCAGCTACAAGCGCTGACTCTAATCATCGCAACCGCCGAACAGGCCAAATGCTTGGGTTAGTATATAAAGTGTTTACAGTGTAGATCAAATAACAAAATAAGTACAGGGATAAAACCGGTTGTCTGTAAAGTCCGTTTACGGACGATAACTTAACGTGACAACGTCATAACAAAACATTCAAAAAACAAAAATGAAACCAGGCGGTCACCCATCCAAGTATTGACCGCGCCCGACGTTGCTTAACCTCGGTGATCGGACGAGAACCGGTGTTTTGTCAAATATCTTGAAAACGGTGCATTCTACGGCGAAATCAATGAAATTTTCATCACCCCTTTGAAGCCTCCGCACCCCATGCCCCCCCCCCCTCAACCCCCCCTTCGCACCCTCCCCATTAAAAACATTCAAAAAGCAAAAATGAAACTCCCTTTAAAACCGCCGCACCTCCCCCCCGCCCCCTCCCCCACCCCTCGCAACCCCGCCCCCCTTTAGCCCCTTTAAATTCAGCAGCTATGAAAAACTAAATAAATAAATTAGCACATTCAAAACCACGGACAAAACGTCTGTGATTAAAATATTCACACTCTTATGCCAGTAACACGCATGCGCGTCAAATTTTAACGAACGTTGCTTGAGCCGAACGTGTTAAAAATCTTAATTTCGCATGTTCTATTAAAAAAAAACTATTAGTTTGTAATTTTCAGACTATGAGGTTTGCGCTGTAATTTTTTTGATGATGCTGAGATGTGTCTGTGTGCGCAGGCGCAGAGAACATGGAGCCGCTGCGTACGTCGTGCGCGCTGGCGGCCGGCAAGCTGCTCAAGAAGCCCGACCAAGCGCGCGCCGCCGCGCTCTGCGCGCACCTCTACTGGAAGCAAGACCGCGACGGGAACCCGGTTAGTGCACACTACACACACACGTTAGCAGCACCTGCAACGAATCCGGTCACCTAGGGCCACTTCCTTGGACGGCCACTGTAAATTCCTACATCGGCCATTTCCTCGAGTGGCATCGACGTGAATTTCTCGCTGCGTAAACTTAATGCCCCTAGAGTTAACTCAACATTCTTTCAACAACAACAACTTTCTCTCTATCTAGAAAATCATGAAGTTTCATTGGATTCAGTGAAATCGGTACTAACAACTAACTTTTGTTCTGATCACCATAGTTAGGTCATTTACGTATACCAGATACAAGAATGGGCCAAGAATAGAACCTTGAGGCACTCCTATTCCGATCACAGATCCCTCCGATATTATTCTATTGACCGCTACCAATTTGGCTTCGTCGTGTGAGGTAAGATACTATGAGTTCGAAAGTGAGGTCACGAATACCATAGAAATTAATTTACGAATTAAAATGTTATGATTCACACAGTCAAAAGCTTTAGAGAGGTCGCAGAATACATCTATAGCGTCATATGATTTTTCCTAAGCTTTTAATATGAATTTTACTAAAGTGAAGCCCATAATTTTATTTATTTTGTAAACCCGAATCGGTAGGCTGAATAAAATATAGCCTCGGACTGGATACCACAAGATGGATGGCGGCGACGAGGTAGGACCAAGAGGCGTTGGCGGGACGACCTAGACGTGTACCATAGGAACTGGTAGGACACCGCTCAAAATCGGGATGAATGAAGAAAATGAGGGACGCTTTTGCCTAGCAGTGGGACACTTCTCCGGGCTAATTAATCTACTAATATACACCGTGAAATTTTAGTGGTTGTTTCCCGAAACGAGGTGATTTAGTATCGATTGTACAATCGATTTATAATTACTATTTTGACTAGAGTCAAAAATCCAATTGTGAAAAACGAAAGTCGAAAATGACCGCAAACCAATAGTAACGCTTCGTTGGTACCTAACCTATCGTACGATCGTACGCTACTTGTACTAACGAAGCGTTACTATTGGTTTGCGGTCGTTTTCGTCTTTCGTTTTTCACAATTTGATTTTTGACTCTAGTCAAAATAGTAATTATAAATCGATTGTACAATCGAAACTAAATCACCTCGTTTCGGGAAAACAACCACTAAAATTTAACGGTGTATAAAAATTTCGTGTCACGGTGTTTGCTTCGAAACAGCTTGAGCGATTTTCATCAATTTTTTTATCCATGTTACCATATACTTACCCCTATTGTTCGGAAACGAAGTTGCGAGCAACAGCTAGTAATATTATAAATGTGAAAGTGTATTTGTTTGTTTCACCATCATCATCATCATTGTCATAATCATCATCATCGTCATCATCATCATCATCATCATCGTCATAATCTGCCAGTCTTTTTACACCTGCAGCCTGTGGACCAACTACTCTCAAAAGTCTATGAACAGGATACGTGTTCAATATAATAATGCGTTCAGGATGCTGCTGGGACTGCCTCGCTGGTGCAGTGCCTCAGGCATGTTTCTAGAGGCTAAAACGGATGGTTTTAAAGCAGTGTTGCGGAAACGGGTGGCCTCATTATTAAACAGAGTGCGAGGCAGTGTCAGCGGCCTCCTGAGCGCAGTTCTGCTTAAATTTGATTGCCCTGTGGTGAGACACTGGAACTACATACGCATGGGTTTAATTTTTAATATTAAGTAATTTTGTTAATTTTTTGTTCTATTCTGACATCTTTTCAATAATTTGTAATAATATACCTACTAACCTAGCCTTAAGTGCATAGTTGTTACTAACATCTATGGGCCAGTGCTGTTCGAAATAAAGATTTATTATTATTATTATAATCATCATCATCAGTAACGCGTCTGTTTGTCGCAGTGGCCGCTATCGGAGCCGACGCGCGCCTTGGAGTGTTTGCGCAAAGCGGCGCGAGTCGCGGCGCAGTGCATGGACGGGGCCGTGCAGGCGCAGCTGCTGGCCGAGCTGCTGGGCCGCTACGCGCTGCTGCGCACGCGCAGGCATCCCGCGCTCACGCCCGCACTTATACACGCGGTCAGTCACTATACTCTACACGAGGCCACTATAGAAACCTTGTCGCATTAACTGTATGTATAATTAGGTACGACGTCAGTGCGCGTCAAAGAATCATCAACTGTCCGATCCCAACGACTTAAAAATTCACTGTTTTCTGATTTTTCCCTTTGTATACACCCAATTACCTAACTGGACACCAAATTTGAACTTCCTAGGACATCTGGAAGTGGGTTAGAATTTTGATCTATATGTCAGTCAGTGGAAAAATGACGACGTTTAGACGTTTGTATCGCAATAACCGTTTCAGCTGTATTTATTTTTTTTGAGGAAGATAAGCGATAGGCGGCCTTATCGCCTACTTAGAGACTAAACGTTTTAATTTTGTTATACCCAGGTGATAGCCAAGATCCGCGAAGAACTGGGCAACGTGGAAGCCAGCGAGGAGGCGGAGCAGATCGCGAGGCACTTCCACAACACGCTGCGGCACCTGCGCCGCGCCGCGCCAGACCTGCCCCCCCTGGACGACGCCCTGCTCGCTTAGGGGGGGGGGGCTGCTGACTGCTGCTGGTAACTGGTGAATGAGTGCCACAGAGCTAATAATAAAGTCGAGGGTCCGTTGCCTCGTAGGGAATCAGATCCTACCAAGCTGACTCAGATTGGCAGAACACTCAGATGACTTCTACAGAAGTAAATCGGACTGTCACATACGAAAGTCAAAAGCAACTCCGAATAATAAAGTCGGGCTAGATCAATTTAACAGAATCGTTATTTCCTAGCAGCAAAATTTCCATTTGCATTTTCCCCACTATGGCTTTTTACGGGTACGTATCAAAATATATAGGTATTTAACTGTCATACAAAATAATCTGTAAAGTTAAATAATAGTTTCCCGTGACCTCAGTCAGTGTGGAAAGGTCTTTTAGTCATTTAAAATGGATATATTCTTGCAGACGTCAAAGATTGACTCCATGGAACAAATATTATTTATTTTTATTAGCAATACGGCTGCTCACCGAATCTAAGATTATTTAAAAGCGAAAAAGTTTTTCGGGTGCGCCGGTGGGATTCGAACCCACGTCAGACGTGGGTTCGAATCCCACCGGCGCACCCGAAAACTTTATCGCTTTTAAATAATTTCTATGGAACAAATTTTAGTAATCTATTCTAATCCTCGAAATATTTTTACTCTTTTTTTATTTCTACAAAATAAAGGTTAAAAATACTAATTGTATTTGTTTGTGTTTGTTTTTCTGCCGACATATATTGCCATGAAATTTGAACGTTAAGGCTGCGTTTCCACGAGAGATGTGCGAGGATGCGTTGCGAGGGATGTGTTCACTTAATTTACAAGGACCTTGTAAATGAAGTGTTTCTATTGGTTCATGACAAACACATCCCTCGCAACGCATCCTCGCACAGCTCCGGTGGATACGCAGCCTTATACCGATGCTCATTACACAGCTTTTCGTATTGATAATTAATGTCTTTTTGACGTCACTTTAAATGTCTATTTCTCTCACTAGGTCTGGAGTGGCCGAGTCTTCTACGGATCAAATCGTTGCGGAGTTTGATCACAAATAATGTAAACGCGCGAATGGACAAAAAAATGCAGTGATTATGATTCCATAATCAAGTAGGCAATTGATAGGATATTTGACACTACTAACCAGTTATTCCAAGGCATAGCTCTAATAATGCCAATTTAAAACCATGGAAAAATAAAAGATTAACTCTTAATAAGGCCCCATTTACTGGAGCATAGAGATAAACTACGATAACATGGCCCGCCCCTCCACATTACTATTTCAATGTGTTTAGACACATATTTACGAAAGAATTTTTATGTAGTAGTATCTGCTTTTGTTTGACGGCTGTCTCAACACGCACACACGCGTTGAACGTTTTGGTGTGCTTTATAAATACTTTCACAATACATTGAAGACTTCTTGAATTGTGGAGGGGCGGGCCATGTTATCGTAGATTATCTCTACTACCACAGAATCAAAAGCGGCTATCGAATGCATACCTGACAAAAGATGTTTTTAAAGCTAGTACTATTTACAATAATTAGCTCAAACCGGGAGCGCGGGGCGCCGACGGAGCGTGCCCAGCGCGGTCAATAACGCTGAATCACATACGGTGTGCCGCTCTGCCTGTGTGTGTCACCGTATATTTGATTCAGTGTTATAGAGCGCGCTGTGCACGCTCCGTCGGCTTGACTGTCTTCTGTTCTTCTCTAACTGTCATCTCACCTTTGAGCAATGTGTCAAATAGTATGTCAATTGATTGTTAGTGTCAAATAGCCTAAATTATGCAGTATTTTGTAAGCTGAGGTCCTATTGACTAACGCACGGAAACACGAGCGTTTTCGCCGCTTCTGTCTGGATATAATTCTATTTATAATCTCACGAAAAATAGTAAACAAAGTTACGTCACTGTCAAAGTGACATTTCAAGGGATCTTAAAACTATGGGCCCGGTGAGAAATAATAATATTATTAATTTCGTCACTACTTTGAAAAACCTCATATCTCAAATCAATAACCTACCGTCCCTACCCTAGTTCACTAGGCAGATTTTAGATTTTAAGATACGAGATTTTTTCAAAGTAGTGACGATTTATTAAATAGCCGGGTCTCCACTGAGAGAGCTAGCCATTTTCGGTGCGATTTTGAGCTTGTCTCGCGAGGCTCGCTCAGTGGAGACCCGACTAATCAGGCGTTACTTTCCGGAGGTCCATATTAATGCATGGATGCATATTAATGCACGCATTTTTTACATAAACGTAGCTATCGTAAGGTCGCGGGTGAGCAAAGTAATTGTTTCAGTTGAACCTCCTTCCTTCCATCAGTTCAACAAATTTAACTATTGTAAACTTGATTTAAATGTACAGTTTCTTTATAAAAAGTCTTTTTCATATAAATATAAAAAAGTATAAATGTCTCAAACTTGGAAATGTGTTTGGCTAACGGCAACACTGTTTACTATTCATCCGTGAGAATAAAAATAGAATTAAGGCCACAACAAACCGAGAGCGCGGTCAATAACGCTGAATCAAATACGGTGTGCCGCGCTGCCGGTGTGCCGCGCTGCCGGTGTGCCGCGCTGCCGGTGTGTGTCACCGTATATTTGATTCAGTGTTATAGAGCGCGCTGGGCACGCTCCGTCGGCGCCCCGCGCTCCCGGTTTGTTGTGGCCTTAAGGCTAGAAAGAAACGCGTTAGACAATATGGCCGCTGGTCGTTATAAGATCTATTCTTTAGATTTTAGTATAAGATGACGCCTTTAATCAGTGATTTGATTATATTTTATCGTTTTAATTTTATTATGTTAGGCGTGGAAGGTTTGTAAAAGCAATATGTAATGTTATTGTAATAAATGCAATTTATAATGTGTTTGGTTTATTTCATTTTGATAACTCTTCGGTGCAATAGCGTGTCACTAATCATCCCAATATACGTCTCACTCACACTCCCAAAATGAGGCGGCTTAGGCCGTAGTTCCCACGTAAGCCTAGTGCATATTGGGAACTTCACACATACCATTGAATTTTTTCGCATGCATGTCAGTTTCTTCACGATGTTTTCCTTCACCGTAAAGCTTATGGTAAATATCAAATGTGATTTCGCTCATAAATTCCGGGCTCGAACCCACGACCCTCTGCTTGAGAGGTTATAGCCACCACCACAGGTCACCATGGCTGAATATTTTAGATGTATGAAAGTAACTAACATTGTAGATCTGTTTGAGAAAATATGTACCTCGTAGCTGCAAGTACGGACATGGTTCCAGGACACGCGTAATCGACTACGCGTACAAATGTACGCGCAATCCGTACGCAGCTTAACCTTTTGAACGCCAGCGTAGTCTGTAGACGCCAATACGATATTGCAAAAATTAACCTTACGGCATCCACATAAGAATGAATTTTGCTCGTAACCAAAACGATGTATGGCGTTCAAAAGGACCCTTTCTTACCTTAGGCACTACCAGTAGTGTCATGGGAAATTTTACTTTTTTACCGGTATTAGTGCCACGGGTAAAAAAGAATTTCCTGTGACACTACAGTGGCCTTAGTAGTGTCACGGGAAAATTAATTTCCCTTAATTGTCTTCATACCCATATCGCAACAGTCGTAACTGCAATGCAAACTACTTAAGAGCTTGTTCTAATTCGTATCAACGGAAAATTATCGGTTGGTAACACGTTGGAAAAATTGAGATAGATTTTCAGCGTGTAAATACGCATCAGTATGAAAACAAGTAAAAAAAGTAAGCTTAATACTTAATAGTTAATAGAAGATAAGTCACTTTCGTTTTCATTAAATATCTTTAAAGTTCACAGACGAATATTTAAATCCAAATACACTGGATGGTAGTGCCACGGGTAATTAAGTAGATCACGGGTAATTTTGTTGTATAAATAAATAAATATCACGGGACAATTCGCACCAATTGACCTAGTCCCAAAGTAAGCTAACCAAAGCTTGTGTTATGGGTACTAAGCAATGTATGCGTCCAATGAGCCAATCAGAGAAGTAGCGTCATGGGAAAACAGAATTTCCCATGACACTACTGGTAGTGCCAAGCAGTAGTGCCTAAGGTAAGGAAGGAAAAGGACGAACCCGCAGGTAAATGCCACATTTAAATAAAACAAAGAGTTTCTTATAAACAAATATAATTATTACCTAAGGGGGTGTTTCACCACCTTATTGTCAAACTACTGGTCACGTAACCAATGAATAAACTAAGTACTGGACAAATCTGTCTGCTAGTTTTTTTTCAGTTTCACCACTCCGGTCCTGTGCAAACTAAGTACCACTTAACTAATCGTCGGTTTAACATAGAGGGGGAATGGCAACGTCACATTTCACGATCACGCGTTCCTGTTCGCACACTTTCGTTCAAAGAGTAGCTCATTGTTAAAGCAAAAGAAATCGTACACTATGTATTTTTTAGATACATCTATTTTTTTGCATAAACAAACGATTATGCCCCTTAAGGCCGCCATTAAGGGGAAATAATAATAACGATTATGCCACTGAAAAAAAAGTCTGTAATTAAAAAATATTACGAAATTTTGGATTTATTTTGACATAATGAAAGCTTACCTATATATTTTTATGCAAATCTTGATATTTGAATCCTCGTTTGCAATTTAGCATGACTTCTTCTTCTTTCTTTAAAAAATAAAAAATACTTTGATTTATTTTTCTGAAACCGGCTGAAGGGCTCTCCAACCATGATCACAAAAAAATTAACTGACTAATGAAAAAGTTATGTGACGGATAAAAATGCTAAATGCCACCCGATCTGATGGTCAAATTAAAAAACAGTTTGTCCGTCACTTAGTGCTAATCAAGACTGGTGAAACAGAAATTTTAAGTTCATCTGTCAAATAAGGTTATGATTAAGCTAATTCGAACTTTAAAAAAAGTGGTGAAACAGCACCTAAATCTACAATATCTTATTCCCTTGCACATTATTCCTGTTGTTCAGCATAATTTTCTCTTGGCGCTTCTTCTCCTCTTTGAAGGCCTCTTTGTTCGCCTTCTTCTCCACTCTCCTCTCTTTCCTGTACTCTTTTAGCAGCCGCTTTCGCTCCTTTTTCTCTTCTGGGGATTCTTCTTTTGGCCTATGACAGAGGTATACATTAAGGGTCTCCTTAAGAGGGTACGGTGGCTGAGAGACTTTTGAGAAATATGTATTTTAATGAAATGTCGCTGTCTCGCCCGAACCCCTCCGTGTCAGTACAGCGAGAGCGGGACAACTGCAGCTCAGACCGTTAACAGGCGCGTAAAATTGATCAAAACAGCATTTCGTAGTCCCCTGTTTTCTTCTCGAAAACTGGACAAAAAAATTTTTTTTTTCAAAAATAATTAGATGACAGATTTAGCTATGCCCCTATGTTTTCCTTTTTTTGTTTATATCAGGGATTCTTTTCTGATGAGTGTCTGAAAATGACGTTGAAATTGGGCAATTTTTTCAGTTTTTGAAAGCTCATATTTCTTATGTTAATTGAAATATGGAAAAAAACGAAACATAGGGGCATAGCTGTGGTAGATACAGATTACACAGTAATAAAAAATTGGCTCTAAAGCCATTATCCAGGGAGGAAACAGGGGATTACGTTTGTATGGAGAAATGGTGCGCATCGTACCCTCTTAAGGACTATATCTCACCGGGACACCACGGCGGCGCAACCAGTCTCAGCCACCAACAAAATGTATACGGCTCTATGGAGGGTATCTCACCTGGCGTCCACTCAGTTGCGCAACGGATTTGGCGGCGCAACCAGCGTAGACGCGTGCATGCAACATTACTGGCCGCGCCGCCACGTTGGTTGCGCCACCACTAATTAGTATGGCGATGTATGCTATCTCACTCACTCGGCTGCCAGTCGCGCCACCAGCGACGCTCCCTCACATCAGCATAACTATCTCATCGGCGTCCATTTTGAGACTGCGGCGAATCTGGTGTCTCTATTGGTGGCTCGGTTTGGCAGCTAGTTTGGTAGCTAAACTACGATTTTTAATTTCGTGGAATTCTGACATTTCTTAGTGTTACTAGGCAAAAAATATTTCCCGAAAATTTAAACGGGATAAAACAAAAACTAGGAATTACAGAGCACAAATTCCTTAGTATACGCATTAAAATTGGACATAATGTAATAAATCATTAATTAAAACATAGTTAGAATATTTTTTGATCTAACTGTTCAGACGTGATAAAATATTTTAACCCTTTTATGAGTAAAAAATAAATTGTCTCGGGTATCATTGCGTTATCATTGCATTGAGTTATGTATTAAATTTCAATCGTCGTCTCAAGACGGTACGTACATACATACTTAAATTTAATAATAAAAACCATCAAATATCATTCTTCTGTCAAAACAATATTAAAGTCATTTGGCTTGTGTCTTGAATGTTCGAATGTGCTCGCTCTCCTGTTTCCGTATTATTTTTGTCGTTTTCGTTGATTGATATTATTATTTCCTTGAAAAGTTTTTGTTTTTTTGCTATGTGTTATGTTTTTTGAAGAGGAATAATATCATTATGAACTGCGTCTCACACGAACCATGAATACACGAATCTCTTAAAAGCCTATGAAATTATAGACTAATAAATGAAAACTGATAACTTCTTATAATAAAAGCTCTCCTTCACTATATTTATAATTAGTAATGCGCCTATTTTATTATGTTCCTAAAATAATAAATAGATTTAAAATGAAAAAAGGTGTGTTGCCTCTGAAACGTCAAAATCTGGCATTTGTCAGAATTCCACGAAATTAAAAATCGTAGTTTAGACACCACGGCTGCGCGACTGGTTGCGCCGCCGTGGTGTCCCGGTGAGATATAGCCCTTAATCTATCGACACGGATTCGGCTTCTGCCGACCGGAACAACCTTTATGTCAACGCGATAAGAGCGAAAAAGACGTCAATCGGATCGGCTCGGCGGGCCGAATGGAGCCGAGCTGATCGACGTCTGTTTCGTTCTTATCGGTCGGGGAACTTGTGTCGCTTGCTCTTGCGCACGGCTTTGATTCTAGCCGCTCTCACGCACACATACACGAGTTCATGGAATACCTAAAATCGTTTAGCGCAAGAAACTCGGTGTTACCAAACAACTGCGGTAACGGCACGCGTGCAGCGCGTGCGCAGCTCGCGAACTGCGCATTCGGCAGATGTGGATACACCCTAAGGTATTCGATTTTTGGCTAACAGGTCATTTTGGTATAAGTGTCTAAATAAATATCCAATAGTTCTAATTCTAAATGTCTCATTATCAGAATGTACAATGGTCAAAAAGTATGTAAATGTAAACATGTTATAATGAATAATTAGACGACCAGATGGCCTAGTGGTTAGAGAACCTGACTACGAAGCTTGAGGTCCCGGGTTCGATTCCCGTGTCGGGGCAGATGTTTGTATGAATAATACGAATGTTTGTTCTCGGGTCTTGGGTGTTTGATATGTATTGTAGTGCAAATTACTACAACATAACCTTAAACTCAATACCGATTTTGATATGTCAATATTTACATGAATAACATGTTTTGGAATAAGACATATGTACTCACGTGTAGCTAAACTCTTAATCTAACGAGTAACAGGCATATTCCAGGCCTTCAGTAGCTATAGGAGTCGAATTCACCACAGAAACTCCATGTGTTATCGCAAACTTTCACAAGCACTTCCTCACTACACTATCTTACTCCCAACCACATGCGATACACCAATTTCATCGCCGGGACATAAGCTACACACTTATTATCACTGTTTTACACAACAAAACGTATTTCAGTAAATTTCAGACGCGGAACTGTCATAAATTTATTTTTTAATGAGACGGTATCTTTTTATTATAAAAGTTAGACACCTGTCAAAAACCATTCCATTTAGCGAAATATGCGTTCCCTAACGGCGCACATTGACAGCGGCGCGTCATGCTAATTTAAGACAGCATCCCGCCGCGGAGCGTAATAAGGAACTGGCGCAGGAGTTTCCCGAGTGTAACGTCAGTGTTGGCACGGCGCTCCTCGCGAGCTCACGTAACGCATTTTTATCGCGCGCGTTTGACATTCCGAACCCGCGTGTAAACAATCGGACAAAAACACCACGCCCGCGCATACCGCGTCGGTCCGAACGTCTTGGCAGGCCGTTGCGGTCGCTTCGTAATGTGCCGTGGATTGTAGTATCGCCACAAATACAGTGTTAAACGCGAGTTGTGCCGCGTAGTGACGTTCGCGGTGTGAGAGCGCCGCCGCACTCATTCTTCGTAGGCCCCGGCTGAGAGGGCGGCCGGGTGCATTCGTGCGACGCCAAGAAGATTTCAACGCCCTTCATCACCCCTGCTACGCGCCGAGCCTGAATGCCGCGCCCTATTTGCAACGCGAGCCGCGCGTGACCGCGCTCGCTTTTGATTGCCCGAAGACTCAGGCTTAGAGGCGGCCTGATGCGTTTACGCGAAGCCAAGGGTGTGTCAACGCCTTACTTCACCCCCGTCGCGCGCCGCGGCTGACCGCGCGCGCCTCGGTTCCCGTAGGCTCAGGATTCTGGCGGGCAGATCCTGCAGTACATAGTGCGATGCCAAGGGCTTCATGCCTGCCCGCGCACTGCACCCCGCACTAACCATCACCGTGGTCATCGGGCGCAGCCTCCGGTTTCCCTCCCAGGCCTCACCTAGCTACTGGCTAGTTGGGTCCGACGGCCTGAGGGTCCCCGAACATACTCCGCAGGCTACGGCCTCCGTAGCCTAGCGTGATTCACCCGTCATCGTCGAGGTAGTCCCGAAGATCCCGTAAGTGCACTAACTTTTATTTATCCACTGGCCAGTGCGAGCGTGAATTTGCCCACGCTTTAAAATCAGTGCGCGTTACCAAACGTATTCTAATAAGAGGTCATTCCTAACTCGAACGTACCGTTCTTCGTCACACAACTTATGTTATGAAATTGTTGCAATCTATGAAATTGTTTTTATCGTTGCATGTTGGTAAAACAATACACTGTTAATTTAAATTGGCCTTTGTATCATTTCGCTGTCTGCCCTAATCACCCCAACATAAGCACAACCGGCTACGGCCCTTGAAGTAAAGGTATTTTAGGAAGCCGCTGAACCTATCTGAGCAACTTCTAGTTTGTAACCAAAAGAAATGTAACTATCTGCCAGTGAAGTGAGGAGTAAGTAAGTACCTAATCCAATTATACCAACCCGCTTCACGACAGTATTTAAGTATGTATCTATCTATATAAGTATGTTTATCCGTTGCCTAGTACCCATAACACAAGCTTTGCTTAGCTTACTTTGGGACTAGGTCAATTGGTGTGAATTGTCCCGTGATATTTATTTATTTATTTATAATGAATAAAAGACTTAGATGCCACAAAAACCTAAGATCTTAAAAAAAAACATAAGTTTAAATAGTCAAGATCCCAATGTATTCAATGGGTTCGGAAATCCCTTTGTCAAATGAGCACATTCAATCTCATTTTGTACACTTTGGTCCCAGAGTATTCTGTCCTGAAAATTTCCTGGCGCAAGGACATCTAGACCACAGGGAATGCTGCCTTGGAAATATTTTGACTAAAATAACTTGTTAGCCAATGCATATTCTGCCTCAAAAATATTCATATGAAATGTCCTGGTGGCATGAACATTTTCTTTTTGACAATGTTACATCCCAATATTTTATGCATTTTGGCATTTGTACCAAAATTACTTATTTGCTACCGATTTTTGACGAGGAGAAAGCTAGTTTAAAATATAGACAATCTACGATAACATGGCCCGCCCCTCCACAAATCAAAAAGTCTTCAATGTATTGTGAAAGTATTTTATAAAGCACACCAAAACTTTCAACGCATGTGTGCGTGTTGAGACAGCCGTCAAACAAAAGCAGATATACTACTACATAAAAATTCTTTCTATGTGACTCAACAGAGTGTCTCGATCAGTTCCCCAAACTTGTTTGTTCCGCGTAGTTGGGGGCGGCAGGCGTAAGCTTGCCTTTGGAATCCAAAAGTTCAATGGTTACTTGACCTGAAATGTGTTTTAACACATTCATTTTTAATGATTGTGACATTGGAAGACTATCTCCGATATTTTTTTTTTTTTTTTTTAACTATGGGACCCAATACATCCCTGTATTGTTTTTTTATATAATTATTATTATTTTTTATTTAATTCTATATTTGTATGGTTTTTTAGTTTTTAATTTATTATATTTTAATTTGAAAAGATGACTTCCTGCCAAGTTTCTTGCGGCGCATTCTTCTTGGCAATGATGGTCCTTACGAAAGCGCTGGTAGGTAGTTTAAAAAAGTGACATGTAAAAGAGCCCTTTGCGGCCTATTTGCAGAATAAACGTTTTGATTTTTTTTTGATTAGTAAAATTCCCAGTCGCATTTTTCCTCACTTTTTTTTCTCACTATGGTTTTTTCCTGAAGCTTATCTTCACAATCGCGTTTTTTCCTAACTTTAATCGACACAGAAACATAGGTAGGTTTAGGTTATGTTAAGTTTTCATCGGCCCGAAGAGCCAAAAGCACACAAGAAGACACTGTTTCTGTGTCAATTCAAATTGGAAAAAACGCGACCGTGAAAATAAGCTTCAGGAAAAAAACCATAGTGAGAAAAAACAGTGGGGAAAAATGCGACTGGGAATTTTACTACGCGGAACAAACAAGTTTGGGGAACTGGAGCATGCATGTACATTAAGAAAGCTTGTTTTTTAGTTAAAGATTGCCCAGAACTCTTTAGAATGAGAAAAGATGTTTTTGTGGGAAGAGAGAGAGCGCAGTACAGAGGTCTCTTGCATCACCCTCGCTGTAGTAGTGCTATTTATAGGAAAAATGCTTATAATATGTGCATAATGATATACAATGCCATTCCATATGAACTGAAGGTCCTGCATGGTCAAGAATTTAAGACAAAAATTGGTAAATGGTTATTGGAACGTTGCTTTTACAGTTTAGGGGAATTCTATAAATTTGGATTGACATGTTAATTGATGGATAGTTGATTTGTATTCAAAATTGGTATAATTTAATGATTTAATTTAAAATTCTGACATATTTTCATTTAATTATTTTTATGATTGATTGATGGTTCCATTTATTATTTTTTGTATTTTTTTTTTATAATATTTGCTAGTCGTTTCCTGGTCGACTGAATACTGTATCGCACCACTATGTACCTTAACATCATGCACCTTTATTTATGTATTCTGGCAAATAAAGTACTCTTACTCTTACTCTTAAGGCCTATTTACATGGTACGAGTTTCTCGCACGTTTTGGGGCGAGAAATCGTATGACATTCTCGTATGCGATAATCGCCAAGCGATTATCGCATGAAAATGTTTACACTAATGCGAGAAATAAAAACTCGCCTACGATTATGTCATTCGATACTCGCAAGGAGATTATCGCCAGGCGATGTAGTTTACACGAGGACCTGCATTTTAGGGAGATTTTTGCTTACGATTTCTCGACTTGTCTAAACTCGTTCTCGTATGACATTTTTTCACGAACATGCGATTATCGCACGAATCGGTTCGAACCGATTTTCAATACGAGTTTTACCAGATAATTTACGTGGTTAGTTGAGTGCTAGAGACTTGAAATTTGGCATGTAGTTATGCAGCGGCCGCGAAATAGGGGATTGTTATAGAAGGCCGAGTGTTAATGAGGCCATCTAGAGATACGTACGAGGCCGGCAATGCCTGTTCGTGGCCGAGGCTTGTATAGAGCTTTTCTCAAACATGCATCATCATCACCATCATCACCACCACCACCACCACCACCACCACCACCACCACCACCACCACCACCACCACCACCTATTGGGTTC
This sequence comes from Archips crataeganus, assembly GCA_947859365.1. Lineage (NCBI taxonomy): Eukaryota > Metazoa > Arthropoda > Insecta > Lepidoptera > Tortricidae > Archips > Archips crataeganus. The sequence goes on along the minus strand of OX402067.1, from coordinate 591,223 downwards.
ACTTAATTCTATCCCGCGGGAATTTTTAATTTTTACCAGGGAAAATACAGCCTAATGTCAATCACGGTTAGTGTAGCTTTCTATTGGTGAAATATTTTTTTAAATTAGGCCCGAAATTGAATTCACTTACTAGGGGCGTTCAATAAAAAGTGAGAATGAGTATGTTATAAACAACTTTTACTAAATGTCATTTTATTTTTCGACATAGTCACCTTTTAGCATAATACACTTAGTATATCTTTTTTCTAAACTTAAAATTCCATTTTTAAAAAGGTCTCATCTTGAGTACTTAAAAAAATCTTGTACTGCAGCGACTACCGCGTCGTCGTCTTCAAATTTCTGGCCTCTCAGGTATTGTTTCAATCTCGGAAATAGGTAGAAATCACTGGGAGCGAGATCTGAGGCCGTATTGTCTAACGCTTCTGACGCTTGCCTTCGCTTTCACCATCTCTTTCTGTCATCATTTTATACCGTTTGATAGAAAGAAATAGTGATTGCGAAGGCAAGCGTCGAAAACGTTAGACAATAAGCCGGCAGGTGAATACGGAGGATGCTTAAGGATATCGAACCCAGCATCACGAATTGCAGCCATTGCAACGGCGGACTTGTGTGCCGGGGCATTGTCCTGGTGGAACAGCACAACTTTCGACAGTTTACCTCGCCGTTTTTCGCGGATCTCATTGCGCAATGTTGCTATTTGTTTGGCGTATAAAGTGCCCGTAATAGTGGCTCCATGCTCGAGATACTCAATCATTAATACCCCTTTACCATCCCAAAAAACAGAGCCCATGACCTTACCGGCAGATGGGCTCACCTTGAATTTCTTCGGAGTTGGAGATGCTGGCCTTTTCCATGTCATAGACTGCATTTCGTTTCAGGGTCGTAATGATGGAGCCATGTTTCGTCCATTGTTATAAATTGCGCCAAAAAAAGTTCCAGGTCTTGCTGCATCAGGTTCAAAGCTTCTTGACAAATCTCTAGTCTAGTTTGTTTTTGCGTGTCAGTAAGCATTCTTGGTACCCAACGCGCAGATACCTTTTTCATACCCAAGCGTTCATGTAAAATATTATGCACGCTCCCCGTTGAAATCTTTACATTTTCAGCAATAAAACGAACTGTGACACGACGATCCGCCAAAACTGAGTTTTCGTCTTTTTTACAATTTCTTCAGTTACTGCTGTAGTAGGGCGTCCGGAGCGGGGGTCGTCCATTGTCGATGTTCTTCCACGTCTAAATTCGGCGCACCAACGTGCGACTGTCGAATACGGAGGAGCATTAGACCCTAAAGTGTTCCCGCAAATCCAAATTGACTTGGTCCGTAGAAAAATTTTTCAAATACAAGTATTTGATAACGGCGCGCAGTTCAATTTTCTCCATTTTCGCTAACGTACTCAATAGCATTGCAAAGAAATTACCGTATATTTTTTTAAACAAAAGAGAGTTAGTTTTTTTTTTCATAGCAATCTGCTAGATAGATTAGCTTTACCGGCCAGTATTTAATTTCGTAATAATAAAAGAGTTTGCATCTCATTCTCACTTTATATTGAACGCCCCTCGTATTTCTATCCCGTGGGATATTTGCATTTTTCGGGAGAAAAAGTAGCCTTGACTTAGTATTGAGCTTGTTTTTTTATACGCATGCGATGCCATACGATGCACTCATGACATGACGGCGACTGAAAAGCACATGAACTCGAAATACGATTCTCGTATTCAAATTTTGTTCACACGGAGACATTCAATCATTAAAGCCGAGGCGATTATCGCCCCTTCTCGTGCGATGTCGTACGTGTAGTTTACATGATACTATATTTTTTCTCGTGCTACGATAATCGTATGGTCGAGGCGAGAAACTCGTACCATGTAAATAGGCCTTTACTCTTACTGATCTAGCTACTCACTAAACACATTGAAACAGTAATGTCTCGGGGCGGGCCATGTTATCGTAGTTTATCTAGTGCTACATACCTCAAGGACAGTACGCTGAGCGTGGACAGCACGGTGTCCGCGGCGGTCCCGTCACCGCCGTCGCCGGCGCCGGCGCCGGCCGGCCGCTGCAGCGCGTCGAACCTGGCCAGCGACCTGACCGTCAGCTTGCACGAGCCGAACACGTCGGGGATGCCCGTCTTGGGGTTCACAAGGATCTTGCCCGGCTTCTGAAACGTTCAACACGTTCAAATATCACGGGACAATGGGGATGTTGACGCGATTAAAAACGCTTTTATTTTACTCTTTATTTTAGCCCTGAAAACCAGATTAAGTTTCGATTAACTGCAAAATTAGATTTTTTTGACGTGACAACCTAATCTAATAAATCGATGAACGCCGGGTGCGAACACGAAAAAGGATGACGCAATGTAACGTATGTACGTACATGTACCTACAGAGCAGCGACGGCGAGTATGTCCAAGAGAGAGAGAGCGGCATGTGGGGGTGGGGGGCGGGTTTCAAAGGGGGGATGAAAATTTCATTGATTTTGCCGTAGGATGCACCGTTTTCAAGATCTTGGACAAAACACCGGTTCTCGTCCGATCGCCGAGGTTAAGCAACGTCGGGCGCGGTCAGTACCTGGATGGGTGACCGCTGTTGAATGTTTTGTTATGACGTTGTCACGTTAAACTATCGTCCGTAAACCGACTTTACAGACAACCGGTTTTTTTGTTGCTTTAAAACAAATAAATAGTTATTTGATTGAGTTGGCGAACAAATGGCGTCTTTCGGCCGGAATGATGTAGTAAGCCGTCTACTGAGAGTCTACTCTGTCTGTTTACCGCATGCACTCCGCCAAGAGTTCAGGAGCAACAACTCACCCTTGGCTCCTCGATGAGCTTGGGATGGTTGTACAGGTTGGAGTATGTGGAGAGTATGGTCTCGCAGTCCCACTTCTCCTGCGGCGCCACCGCCACGGTCTCCAGCTCGTCCTCGGACTCCTCGTCTATTTCTTGGAGGCGGCGCATCCTGGAACCAACACGGATATTCTGACTACATTGTTTATACAGGGCAATTTTTTATTAAGTGCACAAATTTTAATATGTGATTCAGTGTCGTTAAAATAACAAATTTCAGTATTTTTAACCGACTTCAAAAAAAGGAGTGTGAGGATGTGTGTTACCTCAGAACTCCGTCATTTATGAACCGATTTGGAAAATTTTTTCGTTGTTTGACAGCACATGTTTCAAGGTTGGTCCCGTTGTTACCAGAATCCAGTTCTGATAATGGGATCCATGAGGAATCGAAGAAACTCCTCAAAAATTCAAGAGAAACGTACAGCGATTTTAGTATTTTCGGTGACCAGTCGAGCATTTGCATTCAGAAAGTATCATGGAACTCTGTAATAAAACGACATAACCCCATCGAGCATTAAAAATAGAATTTTCAACATAAACTTATTTCGAAGTCAAACTGTTGATTTTATCCTACGCATCATTTTATACAGAAACAACTAAAAAGCAAAAAATAAAAAAATTTAAATAAAAATTAAACCTCCTTCAAAAAACATCCAAAAAAGTATGAAATAATAATTGAACCGAACCAACACAATAAGCATAAAAATATCTTTCTTCTAAGATTATTTAAAAGCGAAAAAGTTTTTCGGGTGCGCCGGCGGGATTCGAACCCACGTCTCCCGGGTATGCGCCCCAACGGGTGTTCTACCAATTGAACCACGTCGCATCCAACCGACTCCCCCGAAATAATCTTACGATTCGGTGAGCAGCCGTACTGCTAATAAAATAAATAATATCTTTCTTCTAATCTGCTTTAAGTCGGCGTGCCTCAGCACGAGCCAGCATGAATGTAGAAGCCCTATAGATAGTAGGTATGTAGGTAAGTTAGATTACTAGGTCCAATCCTGCTGGCTCGTGCTGAGGCACCGACTTCAAACAGATTAGAAGAAAGATATTTTTATGCTTATTGTGGTTGGTTCGGTTCAATTATTATTTCATAGTTTTTTGGATGTTTTTTGAAGGAGGTTTAATTTTTATTTATTTCGTTATAATATTAATAATCACTTATTTTTTTTGTTTTTCATAGTAACTCAACCAATTATTGGATGAAATACTATAAAAACCCAAAATTAAAAAAAAAACTTGAACAGATAATCGTGATCTATCAACGATACTGAGTCACGTATCAAAATTTGTGCACTGATTAAAAAATTACCCTGTATTTAAAACCAGTTTTGACGACCAGTTGGCCTAGTAGGTAGAGAACCTGACTACGAAGCTTGAGGTCCCGGGTTCGATTCCCGTGTCGGGGTAGATATTTAACGGGGTTTAACGATACGGTCTTTACTGTAAAATCACCATTATGCAGTTATACCAGTATACGTAGGAGGTATCGATTTGTATGAATAATATGAATATTTTGTTCTCGGGTCTTGGGTGTTTAATATGTATTTAAGTATGTATCTATTTATATAAGTATGTTTATCCGTTGCCGTGTACCCATAACACAAGCTATGCTTAGCTTACTTTGGGACTAGGTCAATTGGTGTGAATTGTCCAGTGATATTTTTTTTTTTTAGTTTTATCTCTTACAAGTTCTTGATATTAACCGACCAAAGCCGAATTTCGTTTCAGTTTCGGCCAAAACAGAAAGCGTAACTTTATTTGAGGGCTCTTGTGTATGTTTTTAGGGTTCCGTATCCAAAGGATAACAATGTAGATCTGATTGAAAAAAAATATACCTTGTTGAGTTTCTTGCCGGTTTCTTCTCAACAGGGTTCTTTCCGAACCGGTGGTAGATTCTTCGACGTTCATAGGAGCATCAATTGATTGCTAAATTGAATAAAGAATTTTGACTTTGACTTTGAAAGGGTAAAAACTGGACCCTTATTAAGACTCCGCTGTCGGTCTGTCTGTCTGTCTGTCACCGTGATAGCAGTTTGGTAGGCACTCGAAATTGTCAACAAAACCAATTAATATTCAATAATTTATTGAATCAGGCGTTACTTTGCGGAGGTCCATATTAATGAACTAAAACAATTACTTTGCTCACCCGCGACCTTACAATAGTTACGTTTATTGCGGCAAGGGGTTGCGTCTGGATGCTCTGGAATGCATGGAAATAATTAGGTACAACACTATGGGGTCTATTATTAATGAACAGGTAAATTTAGTATCTTCTCCTTTACTGCGGCTTGGGTCGAATTTGAACAGTTAGTATTAATTAAATATGCCTTATAAATAAATAAACAAAAAAATTCAAGGTAGTTTTATAATATGTCAATAAAAGTTAATTTTTGTGGGGTAGTTTGAGAATAAGAAAAATAAAGTGGGTACTTGAGAAGTTACAGTGACAAGTTAAAACATTTGTTTTGGTTTGTTAGTTTAACATTTGGTAGCATAGCATACGGTTGTGGTAACTCTGAAGATGAGCTCTGGTTGAGTTCGAAACGCGTCAGTGTAGCTTGGTGGTGGTGATGGTTGGGTTTATGTGATTTGTGTGTGTTCGTACAGTGTGGAGGTGGAGGAACTGCATGAACGCACATTTCTTGCATAAACGTAACTATTGTAAGGTCGCGGGTGAGCAAAGTAATTGTTTTAGTTCATTAATTAATTTTTTCTGGGGTTTTTTCTGTGCATCTATATTTCAGTTTGTATTTAGTACGAAATATATGATTTCACGGGATGACCGTAAAAGTAATAAAAAAATGAAGTTGAAAAAATAAGTACAAAAAAAAAAAGATACTTCATAGCTAACTCATTAATTAATATTCGTCGATGCAAGGGCACCCGTGGTGGCCTGAATTGCCACCAGGATACCAGGATTGTGGCCTGGAATTTTTCGGAATTTACGTGCGAAATTACATTTGTAATTTACCATGAGCTTCACGGTGAAGGAATACATCGTGAACCTGCATACACCGGCGAAGAAATTCAATAGTGAGTGTGAAGTTCCTGATCAGCACTGGGCCCTCGTGGGAACTAACGCCCCCCCCCCCCCCCCCCGCCTCTAAGCATGAGAGCAGGCCTATGCCCTGGAGTGGGACGTATATAGGCTGGGATGATGGAGCATGGGTGTCTGGTACCTGGCGGCCTCCCGTTCCCTGTGGAGCTGGCTGGTGCGCCGCGACTCCTCGAACTCCTCAGCAGCCTTCAACAGCATGGCGTGCGACTCCGGCATAAAGCCCTCGATCTCTTCGCAGTCCAGCGCCCCGAGCTCCGTGTCGTCGTATTCCGCGAACATCTGGAAATTAAACGATAAAAAAATATATAAGGGGACAATCTTACACAAATCGACCTAGTCCCAAACTAAGCAAAGCTTGTACTATGGGTACTAGACGACGATAAACATACTTATATAGATAAATAAATACTTAAATACATAGAAAACATCCATAACCCTGAGAACAAATATTCGCGCTCATCACATCACACAAATAAATGCCCTTACCGGGATTCGAACCCAGGAGCTCTTGCTTCGTAGGCAGGGTCACTACCAACTAGGCTAAAGCGGTCGTTAAAGCGGATGGTTTTTATAATAATCAAGAGGTTCAAGACGGCCACAAACAAAGGCTAGTTAGAAGACCACTACAAACCGCTCGTGCATAAATACAAGATTTTACAAAATACTACATTACCTATTTATTACATTCCCTTCCATTATACCAGATGTCCTAAATAGGACATTCCACCGAAAGAATAACTTCCTTGAGGTAATCTACGATTTTGTAATGTGATGCAACGAAAAATAAAGTTGGTAAGCTAGAAATGTGGTAAAATAAGTCCACATTAAGTATTTTGAAAAATCTGGTATTTTGGGGACATGGTATTTTAGGCACTAGCGCCAAGAATAACGTTTTGTGCAGCAATCTCTTGCACCCACCGCTTGCCCGCAACTGTAGCGATGTCGACTCCCCTATTGGTAGGCCTGCCTATACTTCGTCTTGCCAACATTGACGCTTCAACTTATTAATTGGTCGAGCTGTCGGTGGCACAGAATAAATAATGTGTAACTTCATACTAGAGCGCCCGAATCGACGCACGCACACAGCCAAGCGTCTTACCCGCGCGCGCGTGGGAACTGCATTGTTTTGTCTGGCGAAGATTGGTTAGCGACCGTGTAAGACGCTTGGCTGTGTGCGTGCGTCGATTCGGGCGCTCTAGTATGAAGTTGGGTAACTGGTTACATATTTATTTTTATTTTTATTTTATTTTATCACGGGACAATTCACACCAATTGACCTAGTCCCAAAGTAAGCTTAGCAAAGCTTGTGTTATGGGTACTAAGCAACGGATAAACATACTTATATAGATAAATAAATACTTAAATACATAGAAAACATCCATAACTCAGGAACAAATATTCGTGCTCATCACACAAATAAATGCCCTTACCGGGATTTGAACCCAGGACCTCTTGCTTCGTAGGCAGGGTCACTACCAACTAGGCTAAAGCGGTCGTTATTATTTATTCTGTGTCGGTGGGTTCTCAAATTTTTCGCTTAAAATATTTTTCTCAACTTATTTTTATAAAACTAGCCTAACCTATAGGGTTCTAGAGGATAATCCTGAAATATTTCTTGGATAGTTTCAGTTTCAGAAAAATAAACAGCTGGGAACTAGATCCGTAGGGAAAAATATTTTCGGCGAGAAGGCAGCGCCATGTCGCGCTTGTTAGATATACTAAGTAATAGAAACTGTTATAACATTATTAGATATGTAAGGTGATAAAATATATTGTTAAAATAAGTAAGTAAATGAATGAACTAAAACAATTACTTTGCTCACCCGCGACCTTAGTTGTTGAATTGTTTTAGTTCATTAATATGGACCTCCGCAAAGTAACGCCTGTTTCAATAAATTAAGTAAATGAAATATAATAATGGAATTGATAATTTAGGTAATGCTTGGCTCTAAAGACAAACAAATAATAATTAAGATACTTTCCGATTGTCTTACTCTGGTGACGTCAGTTGTTTGCGACTCACCCAGACGGCAAGGCAAACTTATAAAAGGCCTTCTTAGGCCAGGTAGAGGCACTTTGTTACGAGCCGTCGCCGTGGTCACTTGACAGTTAAGTACTTACTTGTTGTATAATTAATAAATGGCTATAATTGGTTTCTATATCTTTCATATGTAAATATATTAATAGTTATCGTATAGCTTATATATCAACGTGTATAGCTATAAATTAATGAATACTTGAATTATGTTGGTAACTGAATAATATTCATATATGTCGAGAATCTTGTGTTGTTGTTATTCGTTATCATTAAAGGCTATTATTTCATTGGAAAATAAGGTTTGTTTCAATATAAGCGATTTCTCGAAATATGATTTGATCTGTTTGTTTTACTTAGCAAATATATATCTTAACCCATCATAGACTGATTATTTTATACTCCGTTAACTCCTGGCCCCGATAAACATCAAAATAAACATGTGACTATAAAGCAGCTAAGCAAGATAAATTATTAACTGTCACTTTCCATATATATTTCTAAGTAAAAGAATATCGTTAGGTATATAGAATATCTAATATGAATAGAGCAAATCTAACACGCTCGGTGGTTCTGGTTGTTCGGTGAATTTCCTCGTTTCGACATTTTCCAGTAGCCCTTCATGAACGGGATGAAAGTGATAAGCGCCTACAGTAAAGTTACATAAAGTTTACCACTGACAGATGGTTTGCCTTCATTTCATATTCAACTTTCTTCTTCTTCTTCTTCTTCTTTAGCCATTCTCGACCTCTAAGGTGTAGGCCTCCTTCAGTTTATGCCATCTGTTCCGGTCTTGAGCAGTTTCCAACCACTTTGTTCCCGCCAGTCTTTTGATATCATCGTACCAACGCATCTGCGGTCTTCCTCTCGGGCGTTTCTCACCCCACGGTCTCCATTCCACCACTGCCCTGCACCACGAGCCATGCTTGCGGGCGACATGACCAGCCCACTCCCATTTCAATTTCGCAACCCGTTTAGTTACATCGCTCACTTTGCTTTGCTCTCTGACCCATTCATTTCTTTTACGGTCTCTCAGCGTAACTCCTACCAGTTTTCTTTCAATTGCCCTTTGAGCCACCTGAAGTTTGTGGAGGATCTCCTTAGTAAAAACCCAAGTCTCAGCCCCATATGTAAGCACAGGCAAGATGCACTGGTCGTGAATACGAGCTTTTTGTTCGGCACTGAGCTTCATGTTGAACGCGAATTTGAGTTTGGAGTAAGCTGCCCAAGCCAGTCTTATGCGCCTGTCAATTTCGTTAGCCTGATTGTCCTTTCCCATTACGACCTCCTGACCAAGATACACATATTTATCCACTTTTTCGATGAGAGTGCCATTTACGCATATGTTTGCGGTACCATTTAGAATGTTGGTCATTATCTTGGTTTTGTCAAGGTTCATTTCTAAACCACACTGTTCAGCTTTCAACTTTAACGGCCCACAAATAAAGCTAATTTTAGAATACTTGTTCAGCAGATCTTTCCCGGCAGCGACGGTCGGGTACGAGTAGTCGAGGCAACGTTCCGCGGCGCGCGTCGCTCGCATACCTTTAGGTAATGAGTGCTGACCCAGCACTGGGGTGGGGCGTGTTAGCGACGTGCTCATTAGGGTTCAATCGCATACCTTTAGGTAATGAGTGCTGGCCCAGCACTGGGGTGGGGCGTGTTAGCGACGTGCTCATTAGGGTTCAATCGCATACCTTTAGGTAATGAGTGCTGGCCCAGCACTGGGGTGGGGCGTGTTAGCGACGTGCTCATTAGGGTTCAATCGCATACCTTTAGGTAATGAGTGCTGGCCCAGCACTGGGGTGGGGCGTGTTAGCGACGTGCTCATTAGGGTTCAATCGCATACCTTTAGGTAATGAGTGCTGGCCCAGCACTGGGGTGGGGCGTGTTAGCGACGTGCTCATTAGGGTTCAATCGCATACCTTTAGGTAATGAGTGCTGGCCCAGCACTGGGGTGGGGCGTGTTAGCGACGTGCTCATTAGGGTTCAATCGCATACCTTTAGGTAATGAGTGCTGGCCCAGCACTGGGGTGGGGCGTGTTAGCGACGTGCTCATTAGGGTTCAATCGCATACCTTTAGGTAATGAGTGCTGGCCCAGCACTGGGGTGGGGCGTGTTAGCGACGTGCTCATTAGGGTTCAATCGCATACCTTTAGGTAATGAGTGCTGGCCCAGCACTGGGGTGGGGCGTGTTAGCGACGTGCTCATTAGGGTTCAATCGCATACCTTTAGGTAATGAGTGCTGACCCAGCACTGGGGTGGGGCGTGTTAGCGACGTGCTCATTAGGGTTCAATCGCATACCTTTAGGTAATGAGTGCTGGCCCAGCACTGGGGTGGGGCGTGTTAGCGACGTGCTCATTAGGGTTCAATCGCATACCTTTAGGTAATGAGTGCTGGCCCAGCACTGGGGTGGGGCGTGTTAGCGACGTGCTCATTAGGGTTCAATCGCATACCTTTAGGTAATGAGTGCTGGCCCAGCACTGGGGTGGGGCGTGTTAGCGACGTGCTCATTAGGGTTCAATCGCATACCTTTAGGTAATGAGTGCTGGCCCAGCACTGGGGTGGGGCGTGTTAGCGACGTGCTCATTAGGGTTCAATCGCATACCTTTAGGTAATGAGTGCTGGCCCAGCACTGGGGTGGGGCGTGTTAGCGACGTGCTCATTAGGGTTCAATCGCATACCTTTAGGTAATGAGTGCTGGCCCAGCACTGGGGTGGGGCGTGTTAGCGACGTGCTCATTAGGGTTCAATCGCATACCTTTAGGTAATGAGTGCTGGCCCAGCACTGGGGTGGGGCGTGTTAGCGACGTGCTCATTAGGGTTCAATCGCATACCTTTAGGTAATGAGTGCTGGCCCAGCACTGGGGTGGGGCGTGTTAGCGACGTGCTCATTAGGGTTCAATCGCATACCTTTAGGTAATGAGTGCTGGCCCAGCACTGGGGTGGGGCGTGTTAGCGACGTGCTCATTAGGGTTCAATCGCATACCTTTAGGTAATGAGTGCTGGCCCAGCACTGGGGTGGGGCGTGTTAGCGACGTGCTCATTAGGGTTCAATCGCATACCTTTAGGTAATGAGTGCTGACCCAGCACTGGGGTGGGGCGTGTTAGCGACGTGCTCATTAGGGTTCAATCGCATACCTTTAGGTAATGAGTGCTGACCCAGCACTGGGGTGGGGCGTGTTAGCGACGTGCTCATTAGGGTTCAATCGCATACCTTTAGGTAATGAGTGCTGACCCAGCACTGGGGTGGGGCGTGTTAGCGACGTGCTCATTAGGGTTCAATCGCATACCTTTAGGTAATGAGTGCTGACCCAGCACTGGGGTGGGGCGTGTTAGCGACGTGCTCATTAGGGTTCAATCGCATACCTTTAGGTAATGAGTGCTGGCCCAGCACTGGGGTGGGGCGTGTTAGCGACGTGCTCATTAGGGTTCAATCGCATACCTTTAGGTAATGAGTGCTGGCCCAGCACTGGGGTGGGGCGTGTTAGCGACGTGCTCATTAGGGTTCAATCGCATACCTTTAGGTAATGAGTGCTGGCCCAGCACTGGGGTGGGGCGTGTTAGCGACGTGCTCATTAGGGTTCAATCGCATACCTTTAGGTAATGAGTGCTGGCCCAGCACTGGGGTGGGGCGTGTTAGCGACGTGCTCATTAGGGTTCAATCTACACTAATATTATAAAGAGGAAAGATTTGTACCTATGTTTGTATGTTTGTAATGAATAGGCTCAAAAAGTACTAGGCCGATTTAAAAAATTCTTTCACCAATAGAATGCTACATTCTTCCAATTTGACATAGGCTACATTTCATTTTGAAAAAAATTAGGGATCCTTGGTAAAATTTGAACAATGTAACCGAAGGTGTAGAAAAATGAGTCTTAAAATGTCTTTCGTCGAATGCGCTGCCGAAACTATTAGCGATAGAACAAAATAATGTACAACAATATTGAAGAACATCATAATGTCTACAAAAAACTCCGCGGTAGCATATGTCCAACTATTGTAGTTATGTCACTACAACAACTTTTTTCATTTTAAACATTAATGAAAATGCTAACCAAATTCAAACCATGCTATTTATGTGTTTATATTAATCCTTATCCAAATAAATTATTTAATGGTAAAGACCATTTAACTACCTATAAAATAGTTTTTAAATTATTTAAATTGGACTTTCCATTCAAAAGATATTACGAATTAAAAAATTCAAACAGTAAACAAAACCGCCATAGCGCCGTGGCCGTTGTTTGCGATGCAGTCTGAAAAGCGCGCCGGGCATCGCGGCGGGCGGGGTGGAGGGGGCACTGAAATACAGGAGTGGGGCGTGCACGTCTGTAATAATTAATAAATAATAAATAATAATTTTTTAATAAATAAAAATATTTGTGAAAAAAAGTGTTTTATATCCAAATTTCCAAAAATAAATAATTGTCTACCCCGTGCGAAGCCGGGACGGGCTGCTAGTAAGCTATATACTGAAAATGTATTTCTTTTTTATGTTATTTATTTCAGGTAGGTTGCGTGTGTGACGCGCGATCGGACGTTCAAACTAACGAACGTACATACGTCAGTCTACCTTAGCCGACCGCGCGCGACACACACACACACGCACACGCCCTTTTGTAATTTTTTTTCCTATAATTTGCACGCTCTTGTGTCGGTTTCTTCCAATAAACTGGGTTTTTCGTTGTGATCCAAAAGTTTCATTAAAAAACCATCCGCATCGCCCACAATGCTGTTACCCACGTTTGCAGATTTTGTAATAGCTACTTTATTTGTATGGTGTTAAAGTCGGAAATGAAATGAAGGCAAGCCATCTGTCAGTGGTAAACCAAAAGTAAACGTATTGTACCTTCTCGAATCTGTCGTCGAGCAGCGTGAGTCCCTGGTTGCGCCGCACGACACTGGACGACATGCTGTACTGCGAGAAGCGGGACTTCGTGTCGTCGCCCGGCCATGCCGCCATGCGACCGCCCACCTACGACCAAAATATATTGTAAAAAAACCGGCCAAGAGCGTGTCGGACACGCACAAGGGTAGGGTTCCGTAGCCATTACAAAAAATCAAGTAATATTTTTTTAAGGATTTCGTATGTGTACGGAATCATCCAAGTTTAGGTATGTTTTATACCTTAGGCTACTATTTACTCTTAAACTACAAATAATTTCCAAGCAATCTTAGCCGCTATAATTTTCCTAGTAAATTTGATATATTTACTACCATTCTGAATTTTTTCAAATTTTTCCACCTAACAGTTTAGATTTTAGAGGGCGGGGACGCTCGATTTTAATGAAAATTTTCACTTTAAAGTTGAATATTTCGCAAACAAATCACTGAATAGAAAAATCATGTTAGCAACCCCGCAATGGTTTTAAAAGACCTATGCAACGATACCCTACACTATAGGATTAGTCGAGAAAAAAAAAATCACCCCCCCTTTACGTCTATGGGAGGTACCCTAAACAAAATTATTTTTTTATTTTTTATTTTACCACTTTGTTGGCGTAACTGATATGTATATTCATGCCAAATTACAGCTTTCTAGTACTAACGATCTCTGAGCTTAGCCGCGGACAGACAGACAGACGGACAGACATGGCGAAACTATAAGGGTTCCTAGTTGACTACGGAACCCTAAAAAACTGTTAGGGTTCATAAACAAAATTGCATAATGCCTTATAATTAATTTGACTAAATTTCAAATGGCCATGACCCCGTAATGCCTAAATATCAAATTGACGCATTATTAAAATGAACGAAAGTCATAATGGCTTTGACCGAAAACGTCCTATTCCCGAAATGACTAAATATTGATATGTACATTTCCTTCAAACACCAGAAAGGCAAAATGTCACAGTCCCAGAATACCTAATTTTTTTTACAAGCTTTTATCTAGCTTTAGGCTGCGTTTCCACCAGAGATGTGCGAGGATGCGTTGCGAGGGATGTGACCGTCATGAACCAATAGAAACACTTAATTTAAAAGGTCCTAAGTGAATGAAATGTTTCTATTGGTTCATGACACACACATCCCTCGCAACGCATCCTCGCACATCTCTGGTGGAAAAGCAGCCTAACTGTCATGATGACATTTAGGCTGCTTTTTGCATTTAGGTTAGGCATTTAGGTATTTTGGGATTTGGTTGTTATGCGATGAAGGCATTTTAAAATTCAGTCGTATTAAAAATCTGGTGTTTTGACGGAAAAATATAGTATTTTGGCCATTTTGACACCAAGTTATTTTGATATCTAATAATAATAATAAGTTGGTAATGGGGTATAACGAAATCAAGGTAAAATGAGACCTAAACAAAAAAAAAACAGTCAGACCGATAGGACTCTCAGATACTCTGCCCCCTGCCCTGCCTGCCTGTTTTCATAAGATTTAGAATAACCACACGTAATAACATGTATTTTCTTTGATAAAGTAGCGGACAGAAGAGAAACTCAATTAGATGTCTACGTGTTTAAATTACTTATATTAATAGTAATTGTCAAATGATTATATATTTGCGGCACTTGCATTAGAAACTTTAGGACCATGGTCATCCGACACCAAAAAATTTGTTCGCGAGGTGTCGGATAAACTAGTTAGCGTCTCTGGCTCTCTAGCTGGCTCTGGCTCTGGCTGGCTGGCTGAGCATAGCCGTACAGCGAGGGAATGCCGCAAGCATGCTTGGCACGATGCCCCGGGTAGGAGAAATACAGGGTTTCCACATTTTTTAAATCATATTGTATTTCGTAAATTTATAGCTTATAATGTATAATAGTTTTATGAATAAATATGTTCTCTTCTCTAGTTATATTTAAAAAAAATTGTCAAAGATAATATTTAAAAAATCTTGCCAAGAGTTGGACACATTTATTTTTTTGAAGTCGTCACCCAGTACTAAAGTATATTTGCGCATAGGAAAAAGAAAGGGATAATTGGGTGGGTTGGGTTTTTCAACTCAAAAAGTCGTCCCGTTTTAAGATTGCAAAAAAATGGTCACGTTAGTTATGCCACAGATTTTTGCTTTACTTGTAGACATAGTAAAGCGATAACTATGATCAAGACCGTACTCCAACCTGATTCATGCTGTCGTCGTCCGAGTCCAGGTCGGAAGCGAACGCCTTCTCAGAGCCGTCGTCCTCACTGTCGCCGTCCTCCGACCCTGACTCCTCGTCGGATCCTGGCAACACAGCATTTACCATACTTCATTAAATTTAGAATTGAAAACCACAACAACATTATATTGCGGCTCGTCAACTATTTCTTACCTAGCAAATAGTACAGTACAATAGTCTGGGAGCCGCAAAATAAAATTATTTTAACGTTTCTTTATTTGCGTGTCGTCAGTTGTTACTCTAGTACAAATTGTAAAGAGATTACAGTTCACGAGCCGCAATGTAATGTTGTTGTGGTTTATAATTCTAAATTAAATGGAGTAGGTATAACTACACTCCAGTTACTGATACCCTAGTTTCATGTTCATGGTATAATTCCTGGATTTCAAATGGATTTGTTTATTGTTTGACGACCAAGGCCCAATTGCATAACAAAATACAAGCAAATAGTATTAGTGAATTTCAATACAAAATAGCTAATATTATTAGCTTGTAATTTGTTATGCAATTGGGCCCAGGTGGCCCAGTGGTTAGAGAACCTGACTACGAAGCAAGGTCCCCAGTGCGATTCCATGTTGAGGCAGATATTTGTACGAAAAATATGAATGTTTATTCTCGAGTCTTGGGTGTTTAATATGGATTGAAGTGTGTATCTATCTATACAAGGTGTCTCGTAAATAGTACGACAAACGGAAATGGGAGATAGGTGGGCAGGTCGTCTACCAAATATCAAAAAATTACTTCATTAGAAGTCACACAGTTTTCGAGAAATTTTGATTTTTCTGATTTTTTTCAAATTTTGTACACCCACACTAAGATTTTGAGTTGTGATATTCGGAATTAACTATTTTTTGCATTTATTTTTATTGGAAAATAATATTGAATAGTTGTTATCAGAAGCATAAAACCATTTTTAAAAAACTATTGCACTTTTTTATTTATTGATTTTTAAATTTAAATTTTGGCTCTTCTCCAAAACTTTGGTCAAGATTTGATTGGCCCCCTTTATCGTTTTACCCCCCAACCCCATTACCGCGCGGTCGAGGTCTCATTTAAACGGTCTAGCTATAGGTTCTTGATAATCAGCATTTAAAAATCATACAAAAGACTCTCAGCTCTCAAAAAGTTAATTAACATATCCTTTTACCATCTCCTTCTCCCATGGCCAGCTCGATGAAGTTGTCTTCGAGTTCATTGTCGGGATCCTCAAAATCAAAGTCCTCGTCCAACGCTGCCACCACCTCAGGGTCCAGGTCCAAACAGAGACCTAGAACAAAATAGTCTCTGTGTCAATAAAATCTGGCTAGATTGGCATTTTCTACTTCTAGTAAAAGTGTTGCAGTAAGTATGGGAAGAAATATTTTGTTATAAAAAATAATCAATGTCAATCAATCTCAATGGATTTTAAAGTATGAGGTGTCATTAGATTCATCTCAGTTCCGATAGGGACATAGGATATTTATTTTCCCGGAATCCCCATGGGAACAGGAATTATACAGGCGGTTTTTTTATTAACCTAGTTGTGAAATTAAAGTTATTCAATAAAAATACTCATCAAGATTGTTTACCCTTTTTCCAATGCTAAAATCAAAGTATGTATAGCAATCAGTTACACATACATAGACCTAAAACAAGCATGGCCAATGCCTACCTTGCGATGCTGCTTTGTTCAGTAACCCAACATCTTCTTCCACCTCGGAGGCGAACACCGAGCTTGGTAACGTCAGGTTGTCCCTCACCAGAACCTCCTTCAGACCCTCATCTTCTGAGGGTTGGGCTTTGTCTTTCCCCTTGTGCAAGACTTTCTGCAAAGAAATATGAGAAGCATTATTTTTTTCGTGATTTTCACTCATAATTATTAAACTAAACAATATTCGTCTCGACGTTGACTGACCACGCCCACTTTGCAATCAACTTGTGATTGCGGCTGCTGCAATGTAGCCGAAACATTGAGGTAAATATTGTTAGTGTGATAAGTCCCGTTTAGTAGAACAGCATTATTTTACTTTTACTCATCATCCATCAGACGACCAGATGGCCTAGTGGTTAGAGAACCTGACTACGAAGCTTGAGGTCCCGGGTTCGATTCCCGTGTCGGGGCAGATATTTGTATGAAAAATACAAATGTTTGTTCTCGGGTCTTGGGTGTTTAATATGTATTTAAGTATGTATCTATCTATATAAGTATGTTTATCCGTTGCCTAGTACCCATAACACAAGCTTTACTTAGCTTACTTTGGGACTAGGTCAATTGGTGTGAATTGTCCCATGATATTTATTTATTTATTTATTTTATCACCAATGTATCTGCTCCATGTACGTCCCACTACTATGTACAGGCCTCCTCTCACAATGAGAGGCTTGGGCTGTAGTTTCCACATAGCCCAGTGCAGATTGGGAACTTCACATGCACATCACACTTTTATTTTGGTTTCAATCTACAAATTACCATATTTTATGCTTATAAAGCAAAACTTCTCTTGATTGACAATAAGTTTCAGATTATGATACTTCATAATCATCATCATCATCATCATCCCAGCTTATATACGTCCCGATGCAGGGCACAAGGCCTCCTCTCAGAATGAGAGGGGTTGGACCATAGTTGCGGATAGGGAACTTCACACACACCATTGAATTTCTTCACAGGTGTATAATACAGTTAAAACCATCTATAACTACACTCAAGGGACAGCAATATTTGGTTGTTAAACACGGTTGGTCATTGTAACCAGTGTTACTTTGGTATATAAGATTGTGTTAGGTTATTTTCTTGGTTGTTACATCCAATATGTCGTTGTAATTGGTGTCACTATAAACGGTTAGGACTGTATTCAGTAAAATTTTATGTCGGCTTTACAAGGTTAGCTACAAACTTAATCATTCAAAGAACAAAACATAAATTAGTAAACTTACAGGCTGCAGCACCAAAGTGACCTCTTTAGTATCTTTGAGATGTTGCAAGTAGTTGTAGTCATCATCGAAGTATACTCCGTACTTGCGTTGCTCTTCTATGCGTTGTTCTGGTGTCAGTTGCTATTAAAAAAAAATATTGGTTATACAGGGTTATTGGTAAGTCGACCTATTCCCGTTAAGGGGTTATGGGGGAGGTCATTTGCAATCATTTTTGTCCCATAAAGCCCTATGCGAAAATTAACCATTTCTGAGATAATTGAAATTTAAGTTTCTTGCAAAAATAGTAGGAAACGCATCTTCAAAAATGTATTAAAAAAAAGTTGGCCATTTAAATCAATTTTTTTTTCTTATGTTCAAGATAAAATAGCTATTCTTATGCAATATTAAGAGTATAATTATCTGTAAACGTATAAGAACGCAGGACCAAAAAGTAAAAAAAAATAAGTTTTTTTTACCAGGTTGTTCAAAATGAATGGCACAAGAACAGAAAATTTTACTATTACATTTGGCGTGCAGATTGTACGTAAAACATGAACTTGTTTCTAGCTTTCTAACAAGCTAGTAATATTATAATTTTTGTAAATGGTTGCCAGAAAAAAATAATCACATAGGACATAGGAAGAAAATCACGTCCAAACATTTCTCAAAGTCAACTCATCATTCTCATAAATCAAAAATTTATTTAAAAAAAAGTTGGCCGTTTATTTAATTTTTTTTTATTTGCTTATTTACAAGATAAAATAGCTGTTCTTATGCAATATTAAAAGTACAATTATCTGTTCAAGTTTAAGAATGCGAGACCAAAAAGTAAAAAAAATATGATTTTTTATCATGCTGTTCAACATTAATGGCACAAAAACAGAAAATTTTACTAATACACTTGGCGTGCAGATAATACTTAAAATATGTACGTATTTCTAGCTTTCCAACAAGCTATTAATACTATGATTTTTGCTAATGTTTAGTAGAAAAAAATGATCAAAAAGGACTTAGGAAGAAAATCACGTCCAAATATTTCTTAAAATTAACTCATTAAATCTATCAATAATAACTGAAAAAAATACAACTAATAACAATAACTAATGCAAAAATAGAAAATTGAAACAAAAAACAATTAAGTGGTAATGTTCCTTATTTGCCGCAGTGGCGGACTAAGAAATTTGTAAGCACTTCCATTTTCAAATTATAAAAAATAAAGTACCTATTTGAAAATGGAACTCCTTACTTTAATAATCTTACTAAAAAAAATAACTGTGTATTTTTTTATTTGAAAATCGGCGGCAAATCCGTTTACTTAATGTACGACATGGTATTAAGAAGATTACTATGTCTGGGATCATAATAATTACGCAAAATACACAGTTAATACTTTTTTTTTATAAGATTATCAAAGTAAGGAGTTCTATTTTCAAATAGGTACTTTATTTTTTATAATTTGAAAATGGAAGTGCTTACAAATTTCTTAGTCCGCCACTGCGGCAAATAAGGAACATTTATGAATGGGTTTTAAATGTAAATAAAATAAAAACGTCGTAGGATTTTAAACTTAATTGTTTTTTGTTTCAATTTTCTATTTTTTCATTAGTTATTGTTATTAGTTGGATTTATTAAAGTTTTTATTGATAGTTTTAATAAGTTAATTTTAAGAAATGTTTGGACGTGTTTTTCTTCCTAAGTCCTTTTTGATCATTTTTTTCTACCAAACATTAGCAAAAATCATAGTATTAATAGCTTGTTGGAAAGCTAGAAATACGTACATGATTACGTATAATCTGCCCGCTAAATGCATTAGTAAAAATTTCTTTTTGGTCTCGCATTCTTAAATGTGAACAGATAATTGTACTTTTAATAATTGCATAAGAACAGCTATTTTATCTTGTAAATAAGCAAATAAAAAAAGTTGACTTAAATGGCCAACTTCTTTTTAAATAAATTTTTGATTGATGAGAATGATGAGTTGACTTTGAGAAATGTTTGGACGTGATTTTCTTCCTACGTCCTTTGTGATTTTTTTTTCTGGCAACCATTTACAAAAATTATAATATTAGTAGCTTTTTAGAAAGCTAGAAACAAGTGCATGTTTTACGTACAATCTGCACGCCAAATGTAATAGTAAAATTTTCTGTTCTTGTGCCATTCATTTTGAACAACCTGATAAAAAAACTTATTTTTTTTACTTTTTTGTACTGCGTTCTTAAACGTTTACAGATAATTATACTCTTAATATTGCATAAGAATAGCTATTTTATCATGTACATAAGAAAATAAAAAAAGTTGATTTAAATGGCCAACTTTTTTTTAGTAAATTTTTGAAGATGTGTTTCCAACTATTTTTGCAAAAAACTTAAATTTCAATTATTTCAGAAATGGTTAATTTTCGCATAGGGCTTTATGGGACAAAAATGATTGCAAATGACCTTCCCCATAACCCCTTAACGGGAATAGGTTGACTTAACAACAACCCTGTATAAGGACAGAATGGCATAGCATTAGTATACTCCAACTTCTCAAATAATAGTTTTTAAAACCAGAAGCAGTTTGAAACATACTGTTCTTTTGTGAAGCAAATAAAGTGTACAAAAAAAATTTTTTTATGCAGAAACTGTGTATAAAGTGAATTTTGCCTAACCAATTATAGGCAAGTTTTTTTTTGGGGAACTGTCTGTGGTCTGAAGGTATAAGACTAAAGACAAAACATTTTAATAGCGGCTGTTACGCTATATTCCCGCACAATTACTAAAATTAAAATTGTTACAGCCTAAAAACCAGAATTATTTGGTAAATTACTAAGTAGGTTACTTAATCCAACTTACATTTTCCTGCTCTTTCTTCGGAGGTACATTGGCGTTGACGGGGACTAAGACCCGTTGTGGAGCACTCTCATCGGCTGCCAGAGGATCTCGCTGCGATCGGTGAACTAAATTGAAAGTTACTGCCTTCTTGCGATCTATAAACTTCTTCTTCGTTTTAGGCTGAAAAGGTTATAAATCGTAGGTTAAACAGAAAGTTGATGTGTACGAAGTAAAACTGTGACTTAAATCTCTCATAAATACCATTTTGAAGGGATCTGTTTAACTGCAAGGAACTGAAATTAGAAAATATGTACGAAAATGCGGAAAACATGTGTTGTTTTGGCTAACGTCAATGACAAAGAGAGCGCGTTCTAATACAGTCTTAGAAATAAAGTTGTTCTTTGAATTTATTGAAGAGCGAGCCTTTTTATCAGAATTCATCTTAAAATTATTACGAAATTTTGTAAAAATAATCATTTTGTTATGTCGAGGCGTGCACGTTTATTAAGTACAAAAATATAATTTTTTAGGCTAAAAAAATAATCAGGGGAAAAAAAATTACTAAAGTTTTAGAACGATTCCTTAGTGATGTATGTACTTCAGAATTTTTGCGGTTGCGATCGCAATGGATAAAAACCGCTCAACTAAGTTGGTACCAACTTCGTAAACACCACTATTACTGTCAATGTCATGTCTAGCGGAAGTTACAAAACATAACCTAAAAAATGTTATGTTGTAGAAAATATAAAGTTTTTCACTCAAACTATAGGGATATCTTAACAAAATGGGTTCCAATAGGATACTTACGAATGAAAAGTACAGCCAAACCGAGAACAAAAGCGTATTCCCATACAATCCTATTCCCAAAAACTGATTTCCCTGCACGTTCTAACAGCGCCAAAAAAGATGAAATTCAAAAGGTAAATTGGAACAAAACTGTATTTTATTTTATTACATCTGCCACTTCTTCTCTTTGTTGACACATTTTACTGTATTCTACGACCAAATATTTCAATTTAACATGAATATTTTAATTTAAAAGTTTTGCCTGTAATTTAGACCGCAAAATTTGCCGAGTTGTATAACTGGCAAAGGAGACACCTGAAAGGCCCAGAGTTCGTGTTACACGATGGGCCTCCGTACGCTAACGGAGACCTACACATGGGACATGCGGTTAACAAGGTAAATAATTTATTTACCCTTATAAAAAACATACTAAACATTAAAATTACTAATCATACCTTCTTACAGATAATTAAAGACATAAACAACCGCTACCAAATCCTGCAAGGCAACAAGGTACACTATGTCCCTGGTTGGGACTGCCACGGGCTTCCCATCGAACTCAAAGCTCTCCAACGGACCAAAAAAGCCAAAAAGAATGAACCCTCAGACCCAGTTGAGATACGTGAAACTGCACGAGCATTTGCACTGGAAACTATTGAGCGCCAAAAAGACCAGTTTGTTAGTTGGGGAGTGATGGCGGACTGGGACAAGCAGTGCTACAGGACTTTGGATAATAGTTATGTTAAGAAGCAGCTGGAGTTGTTCTATGAGATGTATGAGGTTGGCTTGATTTTTAGAGCTCTGAAGCCAGTTTATTGGTCTCCATCTTCTCGGTGAGTTATTTATGTTACATGACACTGTGCACAATATTGCTATCACTATTCTGCGGAGACTGCAATTTTCTGGGCAAATATGATACAATGACTCTTTATAAAATGTATTCTATGTCTTTTTCCAATATCCTATTTATCTTTACACAAATTCATTTATTAGTGGTGATTTTGATGCAAGTTACTTTAGGAGTAATCTTTAAAAAACTTAATTAAAGATTTTTTCATACCACAATTATTTCTGTTGCTTCAGATGGTATTTAAACTCGCATTTCTTGGTTATATGGGTTGATTATGCTACAAACGATTCCAATGACAGTGTGTGGTGAGCAACATGGTGCTGACAGTAGCATACACAATGCATATAGCCAAGGAAATGTGTTTGAATCATATCAGGTAATACCAAAAACTTTTTGTTTAAAAAAAATCTAAACTAATAATTGCAAAATTAGTAATAAGTATTTTTTTTTTTTTTTTTCTATTTTTTTTTTCGAGGCTTTAGTGCACCTGTGTGACTATGCCAGCCTCATTGGGAGACTCAATGGCCAAATTCATCAAACACTGCTCCTGCCACGTCCAGATTCTCTGGCTGCAAAAGAATGTTTGATGAACTTGTATATTTGTACTGCATCTTGCGACACCGGACAACTCAAAATAACATTCACTGCCCCATTGAAAAGGTCTACATCATTTAAATAAGTCTCACGGCTATCCTTGGTCCGTATACCCTCCACCAAAAAATGTATCAAGTCCTCAATCCTGTTACAATCCATGCACATTGGGGATTGGACAACTTTCATCATATTTAAAAATTTATTTAATGGTACATGACCTGACCGCACTCGAAACGCCCACACAAGTAAATCCCTGGAGAGGCTGGCACTATCAAACCAGGGCACCCGAAAAATTTTGTTCTGAATTGTGTTGTACCAGATACCTTTTGTTTTTGATACAAAACTGAATGTCTCTTGCCACATATCCAAGCACTTATTCTTTGCAAATATCATCAACTCCGTACCATATGGCTTACATAGGAGCTCTGTACCATCCATCACTGCCATTTTAGCCATTCTATAATAAGTATTTGAAGTTTAATTTAATGTCAATATCTAGGAAAGTACATAGTGCTTTTAAAAATTGAGGAAAGAATTTTAGGGTAGGCAACTGATCTAAAATTGGTTCCCCGATTTTCACTGAAGTGGCAATGGGCCAGCCATATAACCTGAAGAACCGATAACCGTTGGAGTAGACGAGTTCTTGAGTGGAGACCACGGATTGGCAAACGTAGCGTGGGACATCCTCAGACTCGGTGGAGCGATGATCTTCGCAAGGCGGCTGGCAAGAGCTGGATGAGAGTGGCCGAGGATCGTGCTCAGTGGCGTGCCATGGGAGAGGCCTATGTCCAGCAGTGGACGAACATAGGCTGATGATGATGATGATGATGACGAACTGATCTAAAATTTCAGCTATCAAAGTGTATCTCTATATAGAAAATGAGGGTTTTATTAATACTTTTTTAAAGCTATATTTCCTATTTGTATCCCCAGAACTGCCCTGGCAGAAGCGGAGTTGGAGTATGATCCTCAGTTCAAGAGCACCGAGGCGTATGTCGCCTTCCCGCTGGAGGAGGTGCCTGAAGCCCTGAAGGATGCAGTCAAGGGGTGAGTGAACTGTATAATTAGGATTCCGTACCCAAAGGGTAAAAACGGGACCCTATTACTGAGACTCCACTGTCCGTATGTCTGTCTGTCCGTCTGTCACCAGGCTGTATCTCATGAACCGTGATAGCTAGACAGTTGAAATCCATTCTTAGCACGCATTTATACGCATCCTTAGCACACATCCATAGCAGGCATTCTAAGCATGTATCTTTTCATATCAAAGTCAAAATCAAAATTCTTTATTCAATTTAGGCATCACTTGATGCTCCTATGAACAAAGTATCTACCACCGGTTCGGAAAAAACCTGTCGAGAAGAAACCGGCAAGAAACTCAACAAGGTATATTTATTTAAACAGATCTATAGTATAAATCTTCCCAGGTGAATTTTTCGCTTCAAGCCCTTATCTTTCATAACAAACG
This sequence comes from Archips crataeganus, assembly GCA_947859365.1. Lineage (NCBI taxonomy): Eukaryota > Metazoa > Arthropoda > Insecta > Lepidoptera > Tortricidae > Archips > Archips crataeganus. The sequence continues at coordinate 566,765 of OX402067.1, read as the reverse complement.
GTATCGTCATAGTATTAAGGTTCAAATTTAATGTAATGGCTTGAAGCGAAAACTTCACCTTGGAAGATTTATACTGTACATTGTTATTGAATACCATATGTATATCTAAAGTGTTTAATACAACTAAATTTTTTTTTAACACAGTAGATACGCTATTTGAGACTAGAGATCGCCAATGCGGATCGGAATTATTTCCAAACATCCCAATAAAACAAATATAAAACACATAGTTTAACTGAACCTGTTTCCATCAGTGCTACTATGTGGATTAATGAAATATAATTGGTGGAAATACCTACATGAATATAATAGTTGGATATCAAATGCATCCGTAAAACATGTCCATTGTAAAAAAACTCAGACAAATCTTTTTCAACCAGAGAAATAAAGCTTTTGATTCCAGTGAGACCCTCTCAGCGATAATCTGGACGACGACGCCTTGGACGCTCATGGCCAACCGCGCCATCTGTTACCACCCGCGGCTGGCGTACAGCGTGGTGGGTGTCGATGGGCTGCCGGGAAGGTTCCTGGTGGCCAGCGAGCTGCTACAAGAGCTCCAGAAGACTTTGGGGCGGGGGGTGATCGCGCTCGCTGAATTTGGAGGTTTGTGATAGATCTGGACGATGTCTTGGACACTCATGGCCAACTGGGCTATATGTTACCACCCACGGCTGGCGTACAGCGTGGTGGGTGTCGACGGTCTGCTGCGAAGGTTCCTGGTGGCCAGCGGGCTGCTCCAGGAGTTGCAGAAGGCTTTGGGTTCAGCTCTGCAGTCAGAAAGATACGGCAGCTAACCGATGTGACGACGGCACGGTTGGTATATTTTTCTTACTTCAATAGCATCATTTCATGCGGCCTTATTTTACGGGGATCTGCTGCAGATATGGATTCAATGTTTATTTTGCAAAAGAGCGATTTATAGAGCGAACGTGACGATTGGATGGATGGATGTTTGATACTCTTTACGCTAAAGCGGTTTGATGAATTCTGATGATATTTTAAACAACGTTAACTTACTTTTAATTGCAACTCCCTGTCCACTGAATACGAGCGGGGATTATAAGCAAATAGCTGATGCCCACGGCTTTGCCTCCACTGAAGATTAAAACGTGAATTTCCCGTGGGAATGAGATATTTTCCCGTTGTAAAAAGTAGCCTGTGTCACTCTCTAGCCCTTCAAATATGCCCATACAAAAAATCACGGCAATCCGTCGCTCAGTCTTAACGTGAAAGAAGGACAAACAAACAAATACACTTTCGCATTTATAATATTAGTTAATATGGATTCTAAAAGATACAACAAAGTTGATTCAAGAAGCAAAACTCATTTATTCCAGTGTACCCACAACTGTCATTACAAACCAATCGCAAGACTACCCATCTTAATACATAACATACCTTTCCACCATAATCAAGAAGTACAAATCAAGAATAGTAATCAATATAAGTAAATAACTTGAATTTAGAACTTGCTAAGTTTACTTAAGTAATTGTTAATTTAAAGTAGCACTACACAACACAATTAAACACAGTTTAAATCATTAGCCATCATTTGGTATGCCGATTATATCCGGCCATAGCTCCGGGGGCGGTATCTCAATGGGAGGATCCAATGTGGAAGTTTGAGATCCCCAGTCAGTCAGTTGGCGATCGTTGTCGTATGTCGATGTGGACTGACTCTGAGCGCGAGCCAGGATTTGGTCTGCATGACGACGATGTAGCTCTCCATCTTCCGTTCTCACCCTATAAGTAGTTGGGCCTTCCGCCTCTTCTACTGCGGCTTTCTGCCACTTACTGCCAGCGCCGTACATGCGCACAAGCACCGGCTGGCCGGGCCGGAAAGCGCGGGCGCAGGGCCGCTGCGCAGCCCGCTCCAGCTGCTCGTCGGCGCGACTCGGCGCGCTGTCCGGGTGCAGGGCGGACACGGCCGTTCTATACTTACGTCCGTTTAACATTTCTGCTGGCGTCTTATTAGTACAGCTGTTAGGTACTGTGCGCAAAAAGTATAAAGTCTTAGCTAGTTTTTCGCTCCAAGATATGCTACAATTCGCCATTTTTTTTAATTTGTTCTTAAATGACTGGACGGCCCGTTCAATTTGGCCATTCGAAGCCGGATGGTAAGGCGGAGTGTACAGATGTTTGATGCCATTCTTCTTTAAAAATAAATTAAACTCCTCAGAAGTAAACGTTCTGCCATTGTCTGATACCAAAACATCCGGAAGACCTTGGGAAGCAAACATTCGTCTCATGGTCTTGATTATCGTGTCCGCGTTCATAGACGGTACGATTTCTGCTTCTAACCATTTGCTGTAGGTATCGATGAGGAGTAAAAAGGTTTTTCCTTGAAAAGGACCAGCAAAATCCACATGCACTCTGCTCCACGGTTTATTTGGCGTCACCCACAATTGCGGATCCTTAGGTGGATTGTTTCTTACTGACTGGCACTCTTCACATTCAGCAACCACTTTTTCTATTTCATTGTCCATGCCAGCCCACCAGATGTAGCCTCTTGCATATGCCTTCGTTTGCACGATACCTGCATGTGGTGCATGTAGCGATCTAAGTACCTTTTGTTGGAGCGTGGCAGGTATGATGACCCTATTGCACCACAATAAACATTCTTTATTGTGTGAAAGAGCCTCTCTACGACTCCAGAACAGCTGCAGTTCGGGGTCAGTGTTAGATCGCGGCCATCCATGGAGCACTCTGAATAGTACCTTCTGCAACACAGGATCTTTCTTGGTCTCTATTGCAATGGTTTTAGCATCCAGATTCCACCCTTGTGGTTGTTCTTCTAGTAAGAGCACTTCACTTAGTCGTTCAGTGTCACCCTTCATAGTAGACGTTTCTCGCTCAGTCCATCTGCTTAATGCATCTGCATTTCCAATTGATTTGCCAGGTCGGTGTTTAATAGTATAACTATATCCGTTTAGTTTAAGGGACCACCGTAACATTCTGGGAGATATTTGGTCCGGAATAGGCTTCGCTGGATTGAACAAGCCGACAAGGGGTTTGTGATCGGTGATGATGCAAAAACTCCTTCCAGCTAAAAATTGATGAAACTTAGTAAGTCCAAACATAATCGCTAGTGCCTCTTTATCAATTTGTCCATAACGGCGCTCATGGGGCTGTAGTGTCCGTGACGCCATCATCACTGGCCGTTCAGACCTGTCTTCCATCACATGCGCGAGTACCGCGCCCAGCCCATAATCCGAAGTGTCACAAATCAATAACAATTCTTTTTTAACGTCGTATCCAACCAAGGTACAATCTGACGTTAGTAAGATCTTCGCTTTATTGAATGCAGCTTCTTCCCGATCACCCCACTTCCAAGGTGACTTTGTCTCTAACAATCGATACAGCGGTTCGAGTATCGTAGCTTTCTCCGGTACAAATTTCTCGTAAAAGTTATATAATCCCAAGAACGCTCTAAGAGCTTCTTTATTCGTTGGCGCCGGCTTGCTTCGGATCTCCTCCACTTTTACCGGTGCAGGGTGGAGCCCTTCAGCATTCAGCATATGGCCCAAAAAAGATATACTGTTTGAAGCAAAGACGCATTTCTTAATGTTTAACCAAAACCCTAAACTCTGCAACTTCCTCAAAACTTCTTTCAAGCGCTGGTTATGTTCTTCCGCAGTTTTCCCTGTTACAGCCTCATCTTCCAATAGACAGGCCACTCCATCCATGCCTGCTAGAGCCGTAGACATGAGCCTTTGGAATATCCCAGGAGCTGCACTCACACCAAATGCCAAGCGATTCATCTTCATCAGTCCCAGCGGTGTGTTTAGAGTTAGAAGCATAGCAGTGTCTTCATCCACCTTCAGCTGTGTGTAAGCCTGTTTCAGGTCCAATTTACTGAACACACATCCACCACTGAGCTTTACGAATGATTCCATAGAAGTAGGAAGTGGGTATGTGTCCACATCTATTGACGCGTTTACCGTCGATCGGTAATCTCCACATATCCGTAAAGAACCATCTTCCTTCTTCACTATTCTCAGAGGGGTCGCCCATTTAGAATACTTGACAGGTGTTAGAACACCCTCGTCAATCATGCGACGCAATTCGTCTTCTACTTGTTGCTTCAATGGGAATGGAACAGGTCGTGCACGCAGAAACCGCGGCACTGCGTCGGGACGCACGTGTAATGAGACTTCAGGTCCTGTATACTTCCCTAGTTCATCTCTGAATAAATCTGGAAACTCACTCTTTAATGTTTGTAATTTATCTTCTGTCCAACAGATGCCACTCACTTGCAATCCCAAGCTGTCAAACCAGTTCCTACCGAGCAAACTTGGTCCGCTGCCTTTCACCACAAAAAGCTCACATTGGGACTCTTTATCACCCAAAGCAACCCGTACATGGGCCAGCCCTAGCACCTTCAACGGGGCCTGGGTCCATGTGACCAATTTCACGTTAGTCGGTTTGAGTTGGGGCGGCGTCATCCATAATTTCCTAAATGTCTCCTGGGAAATGATGGTCCTTGAAGCTCCCGAGTCAATCTCCATGTTTAATTTAGCTCCATTGATGAGTACATCAACCATTATTGGCGGATGATAGTTTTCAGCACACACATAGATGCCATTCATAATTTCTGAATTAGAGTCACAGGAACAGTCATCCTCTGCGTCTTCCATCTGATGCACTCTGCCTTGTTTCTTGTTACAAGCCGCTGCTATGTGCCCGTGCCGCTTGCAATAATAACAACGTGCCTTGGCAAAGGGGCATCGATCGTTTTGTTTGTGGGGCCGTGCACAGTGCTTACATCCCACATCTTTGATTTTATCAATTTCCATTGAATCATTATTAGTGATTGGAGTTTGCTTAGACGTGCCAGCCTCTGGGTACAAGTCCGGAAACGTCGCCTGGTAGTTGAGACAATACTGAACGGCACTCTCATACGTGAGATCCTTGGTCTTCAACAATTCCCGCCGCAGGCGCTCGTCGCGCACCCCGAGCACTAGTCTGTCTCTCAACTGTCGCTTGAGATCGGCAAAGTTGCATTTTGTACCGAGCAAACCGATTACGCCGATATATTCTTGCACGCTTTCCTGGTGTAATTGTATGCGTTTATGAAACTTTCCCGCTTGCAAAATTTCGTTAACCTCCGGTTCATAAAACTTGTCCAATATTTCGATAATATGGCTAAATGTCGAATTTGTTGGCCGGGCCGGAACCATAAGTGATGAAATGAGGGCATATGTCTCTTTGCCGCACTGGGATAGAAATAACGAGCGCGACTTGGTGTCGTCGGCTGTGGCGCCCGCTACGTCGAGGGCACATAATAATTGTTCTTTGTAGTCACACCACTTATCAATTTTGGGGTTAAATTGTCCAGGAAACACAATATTTGAAAAGTTACTGCTCATTTTCGCATTAATTACACGTAATTTTCCGAAGTCGCCAATAAAAGATACAACAAAGTTGATTCAAGAAGCGAAACTCATTTATTCCAGTGTACCCACAACTGTCATTACAAACCAATCGCAAGACTACCCATCTTAATACATAACAGATTCTATTGGTGGTTTTTATCTCGCACACCCGCAGTGGACCGTTAGTTCATAGGAACTAGAATAGTAATAAATAGTAATGGTACTATTACCTATGTAAAGTACATTGCTGTGCCCTTACAGGGTAAATGTTGAAGCTGTACCTTCCTTTTAAGATCTTCATGACAACATTTGATGCAATAAAGAGTTTGAGTTGACAGGCAGCCTAAACGACGTAAAACAGCGAATTGTAACGGATAGCCCTTTAGCACTAGCGTCATCCCGCAGCCTCGCTCACGTGGAACAACCAGTCCCTTTAACCCCCGTCTGCCGCCAGGCCACCACCTATCGGGCGCGACGTACCGGCACGTGTTGCTGGGCCGCTCGCTCCCACTGCTGGGCGCTGCCCACGTGACCGCCAGCAAGGGTACCGGGCTGGTGCACACCGCTCCCGCGCACGGCCCCGAAGATTTCCTCGTGGGGCTCGATCATAACATCCCTGTGGTGAGTACCTTGGTTTAGGCCTAACAGATCGCTGAGAAGCTGATTCATGGTCTTTTCCGCTTCCGAGCAAAATGTAACCTACAGATGTGCAAGTTGAGGAAAGTTTCAAAAAAGTTGGAAATGTTCTCGGATATTTTTGGAAATTTTCACAAGTAATATAGGAAATTGAAATTTAAGAAACGGAAAGTTTCAATCCCCATACAAAATTTAGAGACGTTTCCGAAATTTTCTTATATGAAAAATTCCGCAATTTTGGAAAGTTTCCTTTGGCACATCAGTAATGTAACCAATCAAAATCAAAGTCAAAGTCAAAATTATTTATTAAATTTAGGCATCAATTGATGCTCCTATGAACGTCGAAGAATCTACCACCGGTTCCGAAAAAACCCTGTTGAGAAGAAACCGGCAAGAAACTCAACAAGGTATATTTTTAACCGACTTCAAAAAAAAGAGGAGGTTATCAATTCGTCTGTATGTTTTTTTTTTTTTTGTATGTTTGTTACGCGATTACTCCCTCAATTGTGAACCGATTTTAAAAATTATTTTTTTGTTTGAAACAGTATACTCCTGAGGTGGTCCCATTAGCACCAAGTTAAGATCTGATCATGGGATCCTAGAGAAATCGAGGGCAACCTTCAAATTTTACAGGCAAACTTATAGTGATTTTAGCATTTATAGTATCAAGTGAAGTATTTGCATTCAAAAAGTATCATTTGGTAAACTGGACCTGATGAAGAAGACCGTAGATGGCCAACGGAACTCCTCAACGGGTTAAATCTTGCAAGTTAAATTTGACCCACTTCCCGGTTTCCAATTGAGCTGAAATTTTGCAGACATGCGTGAATTGGATGACAATGCAAAATAATTATGACATGGAGCTGATCTGATGATGGAGCTGAAAGATGGCCATAGAAACTCTGTAATAAAACGATACGACCGCATTGAGTTTGAGCTCATTTGATTTGTCTTGACGAGTACTTTGATCCTAGATGGTAACTAGGGTCTGAAGATGGAGTTGGAAGGTGACCATAAGAACTCCGTAAAAAAACGACATAACCCCATCGAGTTTGGGCTCGTTTGATTCGTCTTGACGAGTACTTCGGTAACCAGGATCAAAAAGTACAGTCAGCAAAGAGTGCCTTTTGTATCGCATAATGTTGATCATTCTAAAATTTTCTGGCGAAGAATGTTTGGCATACTGTTGAAAGTCCTAAAGCATATTTGTTCGTCCTTATATTGATAACAAGAACATCGAATTACCTACGTTACGTTTTATTACTAATATTAATTCGCCAAAGCAGTCCTAAGAATTGTGTTAGTTATTCACCTAAACTATAGTAAGTAGGTATGGCAATAAAAAATACCTACAAACCACCTCTCGCTTAATCTTATTAGGTTCGTTAGTTATCTTGCGTCCCGTAGAGTGGGAATGGAAGTTCAGCCAGCGGAGGGGGGCTCGGGGGGCGAAGCCCCCCGCAATAAAAAACAATTTCAAACCATCCCCCGTTCAACCTGGTTAGGTTCGTTAGTTACCTTGCGATCTTCAAAGTGATATTAGAGGGGGGGCTTGGGGGGCGGAGCCCCCCGAAATAAAAAACCTGTCAAGCCGCCTCCCGTTTAACTTACCAGATTCGTTAGTTATCTTGCGTCCCTCAGAGTGGAAAATGAAGCCTTGGTACTGGAAGGGGGGCTCGGGGGGCGGAGCCCCCCGCAATAAAAAAATACTTTGAAACCATTCCCCGTTTAACCTGTTTAGGTTCGTTAGTTACCTTGCGCTCTTCAAAGTGATATTATAGGGGGGGCTTGGGGGGCGGAGCCCCCCGAAATAAAAAACCTGTCAAACCGCCTCCCGTTTAACTTACCAGATTCGTTAGTTATCTTGCGTCCCTCAGAGTGGAAAATGAAGCCTTGGTACTGGAAGGGGGGCTCGGGGGGCGGAGCCCCCCGTAATAAAACACACCTTCAAACCACCCTCTGTTTAAAACCAAACCTGTTTTAAACCCTGTTAGGGGCGGAGCTGGTTAGGTTCATTAGTTATCTTACGTCCCTCAGAGTGGAAATAGAAGCCTCGCTCTTGGAGGGGGGCTCGGGGGGCGGAGCCCCCGCAATAAAAATACTCTTAAACCACCTCCCGTGTAACCTGGTTAGATTCGTCAGTTATCTTGCGTCCCTCAGAGTGGAAATAGAAGCATCGCTACCGGAAAGGGGACTCGTTGGGCGGAGCCCCCGCAATAAAAAATACTTTCAAACCATCCCCCGTTCAACCTGGTTAGGTTCGTTAGGTACCTTGCGCTCCTCAAAGTGATACTAGGTGGGAGGGGGGCTCGGGGGGCGGAGCCCCCCGCAATAAAAAAACTGTCAAACCGCGTCCCGTTTACCTTACCAGATTCGTTAGTTATCTTGCGTCCCTCAGAGTGGAAAATGAAGTCTTGGTACTGGAAGGGGGGCTCGGGGGGCGGAGCCCCCCGTAATAAAAAACACCTTCAAACCACCCCTTGTTTAACCTAGTTAGGTTCGTTAGTTATCTTACGTCCCTCAGAGTGGAAATAGAAACCTCGTTACCGGTAGAGGGGCTTGGGGGGTGGAGCTCCCGTAATAAAAAATACCTTCAAATCACTTCCCGTTTAACCTGGTTAGGTTAGTTAGCTGTCTTGCGTCCCTCAGGGTGAAAATAAAAGCCCCGATCTTGGAGGGGAGGGGGGCTCGGGGGGCAGAGCCCCCGCAATAAAAAAATCTGTTAAACCATCTACCGTTTCACTTGGTTAAATTCGTCAGTTTATCTAGCGTCCCTCAGAGTAGTAATAGAAGCTTCGCTACTGGAACGGGGGGCTCGGGGGGCAGAGCTACCCGCATTAAAAAAATACCTTCAAACTACCCCCGTTTAACCTGGTTAAGTTCGTTAGTTACCTTGCGATCCTCAGAGCGTAAACAGAAGCGGGGCTTCGTTTACTGGCTACGCCTACGCATCTTTTTTATACCAATACAACTAAAAAGCCAAAAATAAAAAATTTTAAATAAAAAATAGAACCGCCTTCAAAAACGCCCAAAAAAATATTAAATAAAAATTTAACCGACTATAATGAGCATTATAATATCTTTCTACTAATCTGTTTGAAGTCGGGCCTCAGCTCGAGCCAGCAGGAGTGGACCTAGTAATTAAATTAATAAATAAATATCCCGGGACAAATTCACACCAATCGACCTAGTCTCAAAGTAAGCAAAGCTTGTGTTATGGGTACTAGGCAACGGATAAATATACTTATATAGATGATACATACTTAAATACATATTAAACACCCAAGACCCGAGATCAAACATTCGTGTTTTTCATACAAATATCTGCCCCGACGCGGGAATCGAACCTGGGACCTCAAACTTTATAGTAGTAATTTATCTTACCTACCTATTATCCCTATTATACCTACTATCTGTTGGGCTTCTACCACTCCTGTTATCTCGTGCTGAGGCCCGGCTTCAAACAGATTAGTAGAAAGATATTATAATGCTCATTATAGTCGGTTAAATTTTTATTTAATATTTTTTTGGGCGTTTTTGAAGGCGGTTCTATTTTTTATTTAAATTTTTTTTTCAATCAGATCTACATTGTTATTAAATTACATACATCTAAAGTATTTAATGCAATTAAATTTTTTAACACAGTAGATACGCTATTTGAGACTAGGGATCGCCAATGCGGATCGGAATTATTTCCAAACATCCCTGTCCATGATATAGTCATTAATTTTATAGTACGCCTTAGATATTAATGTCTTCTTCACAATGGATTTGAATTTTGTATCAGTTTGTTCGGTTATTGTTTTCGGAATTTTATTATAAAAACGTATGCATCTTCCCAGAAACGACTTTTTAGTTTTAGCCAGTCTGTAAGATGGAACTTTAAGCTTCCCTGTGTTTCTAGTAGCCTTTGGCTTATCGACGTTAGTGGGAAAATCACATATGTTTTTTCTTACATACATGATTATCTATACATATAATAAATCTGTAACAAGTCGGTGTCTGTACATTGAAGATATTTGAGAAAAATTGTCACTAGGGCTATTTATTGGCACAATAGAACCCAAAACAATGATTTTTAGAATTATTGTCTGTTTGTCTGTGCGTTTGTGCGCGCTAATCTCAGAAACAGCTTAACCTAGAAGGATGCGGTTTTCACTGATATGTTGGTATTTTCTTGGATTAACATTTAGTGTTTGTTTCATTTGAATCGGTTCACAAATAAGAAAGATACGTCTTTTTTAAGAATTTATCGAACAGGTTTTTTTGTTTGAACGCGCTAATCTCAGGAACTACTGCTCCGATTTGAAAAATTCTTTCAGTGTTAGATAGCACATTTATCGAGGAAGGCTATAGGCTATATATCATCACGCTAACACCAATAGGAGCGGAGCGGAGCGGAAGAATGTTTCAAAATCGGGGGTTTTGCCTACCTACTTACTGGCCTACTTTTATTATTATTATTTTTTTATTATGAGAGAGAGACAAACGAGCAAGCGGGTCATCTGATGGAAAATGATCACTGCCGCCCATAAATATCAACAACTTAAAGAGAGTCACTGATCTGTTACCGGCCTTTAAAAAAGGAAAGGGAATAGGGAAGGGGGACAAGGAGAGTTATGTACTTACAGATATACATTTTTGATTTTGATTTTGGTCTCTAGGAATGCAACGTTGACGAGTCCGGACTCTACACCAACTTGGGGCTCAATCTGGACGGTCTGCCGGTCCTGGGTTCAGGCCAGGAGGCGGTACTGTCCCTCTTGGGCCCGCAGGTACTCCGGCGGGGGACCTTGTCACACTCGTACCCGCTGGACTGGCGCACCAAGAGACCTGTCATTCTGCGTGCCAGTGAGCAGTGGTTCGTGCATACCGATAAGCTGAAGGCAAATGCTCTGGTGAGTGCGAACGGACTAAAAGCAAATTGACCGATTAGCACAATGACCTGAATGAATGATTAGAACAAAACGTCTATTTCAAACTAATAATAATAATAATAATAAATCTTTATTTGGAACAGTAACAATTAGGTGCATTACAAAATATGAAAAACGATGTCACCCGCAGAAGTTAAAAACTGTGTCGCAGGTAGCAACGCCCCCCTCCGTAAACAAAGTGATTTAGTTCCAAAATTAATATAAAAGTTTAACTAAAATTTAAGTAAATACACAAAAGAAAAGAAATATAAATATTATGGTCATTAAACTGGTTGTGGAAGTGTGTGTGTGTGTGTGTGTGTGTGTGTGTGTGTGTGTGTGTGTGTGTGTGTGTGTGTGTGTGAGCATATGTCAGTATGTGTGCACTTACAAGCGTGTGGGCGTGTTATTGTTATGTATGATAGGTATATAAATGCAAGTAAAGTAACGAAATAGGACACGGGTCAAATGTTAACTCACGAAGCGACCACAAGAAGTTCCTCCGTGTTTTCATATGATAATGAAAGCAACCAATCCGTACATTTTAACTTGCATGAGTGAAGTGTAAGTGGGTAAATATCTAGCTGCTTTTGGAGGCGATTGTAAAGAGTTGAGCTGATGTAACTAAAATGTCGTCTAGCAGCTGCTGAACGACGGGGTTCAATCTTACAGACTAAATCATACCTACGTTTTGTGGTTTTAAGTAAAGGGTTGTAATGAAGTTGAGAATGTCTGCGCAGGACGGAGTGAAAGACAAATAGTTGTCTAACTGAAAGGACTTGGCATATATTAAAAAGTTCTGTAGTAGGGAAATAGTACGGTTTATGGGTAATTACTTTTAGTACGGCCCTCTGTGCTCTTTCAATTTTTAACATGTGGGTTTTAAAAGTACCACCCCAGGAGGTAATGCAATAAGATAGGATTGATTGTGCTAATGCATAATAGACAGACTTTAAACATTCAAAATCTACGACTGCTCTCAAATTCTTAAACACGTAAATCAGTTTTCTTATTCGGGAAACAGTGGATTCAATATGAGGTATCCAAGATAAAGCGCTGTCAATCATAACTCCGAGGTATTTCAGGCAAGAGGTACGTTCGATACTGGTGCAACTACAGGCGATCTGATGCCGGTCAAAAACCCCAGAACAGGTATGAGCACGGATAGAGAAGTCATAGGGGTGAAATGCAGTAAGAGTAAGACCGGGAGAAAAAGTGACACATTTAGTTTTTGAGACGTTAAGTGAGAGTATATTAGTGCGTAACCAGTTCATGACTTTCCCAAGAGCGTCCTCAGAAAAAGCACGAGCCTCTTCCCAACTAGGACCGTGGACAAGCAATGCTGTATCATCTGCGTAGGTAATAATTTTGCAATTAGGTAGGGAAAGATTACAGAGATCGTTGATAAAAATTAAAAAGAGGGTAGGTCCGAGGACGCTCCCCTGTGGGACGCCAAAAGTTACACTTACATCTACACTTTGAATACCATCTATTACGACATACTGCGTACGATTTGTGAGATAAGTTCGAAACACATCCAAAGCAACACCTCTCACACCAATGTGTTCCAATTTACGCAGTAAGATAGGGATAGAGACAGTGTCAAAAGCCTTGGCCAGATCCAAGAAAATGCCAACAGTCTTTTGCTTCCTTTCGAAATTTCTAATCACCGTATCAGTCAAATCCAAAACAGCATCCTCCGTGGATTTCCCGCTTCTAAAACCGTACTGGTGCTCAGAGAGGATACTGTTTTGGTTAACAAACGTCAGCAATCTACTGTTAAGAATCTTTTCAAAAATTTTTGACAAGACTGTTAGCACCGAAATAGGTCTGTAGTTTGAGACACTGTCCCTATCACCACCCTTATAAATGGGGTGCACAACAGCCCTTTTAAAGATAAGTGGAAAAACACCTTTGGACATACAGATATTAAATAAGTGTTTAAAAACGGGAATGAGCACATGCCTAGCAGATTTAATAATAGATGTAGGAATACCATCCCAACCCAGCGCACATTTATCCTTTAGGTTTAAGATGATGTTTTCTATTTCTATTTCGTCTACACTAAAAAGCACCATGGAATTCAAAGCAGGTCGCGAGAGGTCAAATACTTGTTGAGATGAATCAACATCAAGAGAACAGGTGGAATTGGCTTGGAGCTCAATTTCCATAGCAAGGTTCCTTCCCACGTTAGCAAAGTAATTGTTAACAGCATTAACTGAAGTCTCCGGGTCAACACCCGACCGCAACAATGGCGAAGCATTCGAATTAATTTTTTGTATATTGGCGATTTTTTTAATGACAGTCCATGTAGCTTTAGGATTTTTTCGGGCCTTCATAAACTCACCTTTCTCGAATTCACATTTAACTTTCTTTAAAAGGTTATTGCAGTAACAGCGATAGCGATTATATATAATTTTATTCATCTGATTATCAGGATCGCGCTTACTTATGAGAAAGAGCTTGTCTCTGTGACGTATGCATTTCAGAAGGCCCGGTGTTATCCAGGGCTTCAAAATACGCTTACGGCTAGGAATGGGAATGTATAAACTATTTTGTTTAATTAATGAGGAAATCCGGCCTACTAAAGCATTTGCCGCTGATTCAGGATCAGAAGAATTTAATATAAATGAAAAATCTGTGTTTTCTAATTCTTTGATAACGCTGGAAACATCGAGTCGTTGCGAAAAGCTTTTAGTCTTGTTCTCTTTAACTTTTGAATAAATAAAGACCAATGCGGGAGCGTGATCCGTTATTAAGGAGTCAAGAACAATAGCTGTGGTGGGGGCTGGTGCCCGAAGAATAACATGATCAAGACAGTGATCTTCTCTTGTAGGAAGAAGGTGAGCTGGAAGCATGGCGTGAGAAGCAACAAGATCAAGATATTCATCGACGATATGATCAGGGTTAGAAGGACGTAGGTTAATGTTTATGTCGCCTACAAGAACAGTGGTGGCAAAAGCTTTCAGCGTATTCAACGTTTCATCCAGGCAGGATAGAAAAGGAGTTACATTTTTATAAGACGGCGATCGGTACAAAGCCATAACTGAAACTTTATTGGAAAATTTTATTATAATGCAATTTGCGTCAAGAAAGGAAGGCATTTCAACATTATACTGAAGACCTTTCCGGATATAAACCACCACCCCATCATTTTGGTTTTTAAAGTCAGTTTTAAAGTTATCATAACCATTTAGTATAGGAATATGAGGACATTTGGACAGCCAACATTCAGACAAGACTATTATATCAAGTGTTAAATTAATTCTACCTAAAAGAACTAATAGGTTACTAAAATTACAGTTAATGCTCCGAATATTTACGTGAAATATCTTTAATCCAATTTTTTCACTGTTTGTGTGCTTGAAAATATTCTCTGGAGAACACGCGAAAGTATTTGATACAGAAATATCTTCAATATCATTATTAATTAGGTTTATGTCATTCATTATGAAAGTAAAAGTATTGCATGGGGAAAAAATATACGAAAACAATTATTAGGAATAAAGAGCCAAAAACTTGTGGGAATCACCCTAACAGGAAGAGTGGGCAGCACAAGACTTGTTAGACAGTGCCAAAAAATATTGTAGCAGTGTGTGTGTGTTTTAAATATTGTAGTGTGTTTACTGTAGAAGTGAGGTTGTATATGTGAAGAGTTTTGAGTGAGATGAAGTGTTATAGTGATGACCATGACAAATGCAAGACAATAGTAAAAAATCAAAAACATAAATAGTAAAAAATAAAAAATCAAAAACTAAATACAAACTGAAATATAGATGCACAGAAAAAACCCCAGAAAAAAGACCAATGCTGGGAATCGAACCCAGGTCCTCAGCGTTCCGTGCTGCGTGCTTAACCCTACACCATCACTGGTAAAAAAAAAATAGAAAAAATAGAAAAAGATACTTCATACTTAACTTGTTAACAAAACGTCTTGTTGGCAAAATCATCAAAAAGTAAATAATAATAATAAAAAGGCGTAGGGACGTGACGACCCCATCGCCCGCTGGTGTTGTGGTGTCTGTCACCAGCGCAGTCAGTCATCGCAGGGCGGCTTGTGGCGAGCTGTTGGTGCGTAGCGACACCACGAACCCGAGACCTCCAGGGGTACACATACACACACACAGTTACACACCCACCCCGCCTCTAGTTTGCCTTTGTTGGTTGCCTAGAGTGGAGCGCAAGAGCTAAATGCTCGAAGGATGGATGTGTTTGGCCGTAAGTGGCGAGTTGGCATTTTGAAGTTTAAAGTCCAGGGACACCTCTCCATCCTTAGCCGTTCACACCAATGTTGCCGCCTCGTTACCCCGAGCGGGCAATAGTTTGAGGGGCCCATTTAGTGAACAGCGAGTCACCGCCTACCAAAAGTTCAGTTTATGAGATATTGAAATGGTAGGTGTCCGTTATCTCACTCCATAGCCCGGTAATCCTGTCCACATCATCCCAACCCCATAGCCGATTCCATGTCACTTCCTACCTGGCAATAGTTTGGCAACTGTGGGGGACTGTCCGCTAGCACATCCTCATGGTATATTAGGGGATAGACCTCCATAGTTGCGTCCATCTCATTTATATTATATGGTACCAAAGGCCTCTTCATGTTGGCTTCGGCCCCATGTATGCCTTTCAAATGACCGGGTCCCCATGGGCCCGTGATCGGAAATCCGTACCAACATAATAATAATACGTTTATTTCGCATAAAATGTGGTACATAAAAGATGGCAATGTTATTTAGTTACAAACGTTTCACACATTTAACCAGGAGCTGGCACGCAAACATTTTTTCCAATAGATGAATTCTAATTAAAACCTACATGTACAAAATAATAATTCATTGAATAAAATTATGTCGAATAATAATAATATAGAGGACAATCGTACATAAATCAACCCAATCCAAAGAAAAAATAAATAAATAAAACAATGTCATAATTTGCAACAATCAATAAATAAGACAATTAATAATATTTAAAACAATTTACAAGTTATAATATCTATTTAAAATAATCAAAATATTCGTTTACAGAGTAAAAACATTCTTTTACTAACCATTTCTTAAGTCTGCTTTTAAATAAGTTCAGAGGTAAATCCTTTATGTCATTTCCCAAACAATTATAGATTTTAATTGACATGCAATATGTGTTCCGACCATACAATTTCGTCTTTTTGGCAGGTATCACGAGTAAAATATCCTATAATTCGTTAACCCGATAAACAAAACGTCCCAAGATCGAAACGTCATGAAAACAAAATGGCCTGAAAGCTAAACGACCTATTAGCAAAACGTCCCATGGAGTACGGTTCCGAATTTTAATTTTTACCTATTTAATTTCCATTCTATTCCGAGACCTATTGATTCACACGAGTGGAACCGTAGAAAAATACCACTAAAGAACTGGTAAACCACGACTCATTATAATTACTAAACTAAACGGGACTTATCACGCACTAAATATTTATTTATTTACCTCGACGTTTCGCCCACATTGCAGCAACCGTGGTCACGAGTCAACTGAAGTGTAGGGTTCCCTTCCAAACACCGGGTGTTTATAAGGTTGATTGTAGTTGTGGTAGTTCCTATATCGGACAAACAAAAAGAACAATAGCTGAGAGGGTCAAGGAACATATCGCGGCTGTTAAAAATCGCCAAGTAAATAAGTCAGCCATAGCCGAGCATTTGTTGGAGTCAGGACCAAACCACTGGATTGAACTGCACAATCCCAGAATTCTGTCAACGGAACGTCATTTCTACTCTAGAATGGTGCGTGAAGCGGTTGAAATTAAAAAACACAAAAAATTTAATCGGGAGGATGGATATAAGCTTTCGTCTGCGTGGAATCCTGTTATAAACAAATGTTGGCCTCGGCAGGAGTGTTCGGAGAGGTCGTCGGATGTTGTGAGTGTTGTGTGTCGGTGTGATGGGGTGCCGTTAAAAAATCTTGATCAAGTGCGGGTAGTTCGAGATACGGGTGTTGATTCTAATCGGGATCAAGTGCGGGTAGTTCGAAAGACTCGTGCGGCTAAACGAACTTGACACCCTACGCTTCAGTTGACTCGTGACCACGGTTGCTGCAATGTGGCCTAAACGTCGAGGTAAATAAATAAATATTTAGTGCGTGATAAGTCCCGTTTAGTTTAGTAATTATGAGTAAAAATCACGAAAGTTTAAACACGACTCATTATTCCCAGGACGCCATAGAGCAGGTGAAGATCCTGCCGGCATCGACGGCCCAGCAGTCCCGGCAAGGGTTCCGCGGGCGCGTCCGCTCGCGGCCCTACTGGTGTATATCCCGGCAGCGCGCCTGGGGCGTTCCCATACCCTGCCTCTACCACGATGGGGAACCCATACTGGACAGGTGAGGGTCTACTGTGGAGCAGGTAAGGGTCTACTGTGGAGGGTTACCTATCAAAATTTAGAATTATATTTTTTCCGAATATTTAAAATCCCGAATGCTTCATTTATCCGAATGCATTTTTTTCTGAAACTGTAAATATTTCAGGATTTTTATAAAACAACCCTAACCTAACCTAAAGGGTTCTACACGATGGTCCTGAAATAAATCCTGAAATTCTAAACCTTCGGAAATAAAATTTTCTAAACATCGATAGGATCCCACTGTGGAGCAGGTCAGTGTCTTCCGTAAAACAGGTGCAGGGTCGGACTGGGCCGGAAGGGCCCTTGTGGCTGACCACAAGCCCGAGGCCCGAGACTAGATGATGGCAGATGGGATACTATCGGAAAATACTTCCCCCCCGCAAGCTGGGGCCCGGCTGGCAAATGCCACCTCGACTACAGGGTTATTTGTTATTCACTGACATCCTCTTAACCCTGAATTCCTATCACTCAAACAAATGTTTTTTGTTTTACGACTTTTTAAAATGAAGCACTTTTTTTCCCATACAAATACACAGAGTATCGTAAAAATAAGAGGTAATCTCAAATTTTCAAAACGTTATTACACCAAAAATATTAAGTTATGACAAAAGCCGTAAAACAAAAAACATTTGTTTAAGTGGTAGGAGTTTAGGGTTAAAAGGATGCTAGTGAATTACAAATAACCCTGTACATGGCCAGTCCGACGCTGAGCAGGTGAGGATCTTGCCTGAAGCGATGCAGCAGTCTCGGCAGGGTTCTAAATAAAATTCTGTCGTCAGTTCAGTCATCATTCTGGTTCTTTGTCATTCACAACGAATTTACTAATCATTTTTCATCAGTCCGGGCCATCATTTCCTCAGTTCGAGAGGGTTATACGATAATTCGTCGTTCAACGTCATCACCCCACTGAGCGAGCTGCCTCGCTAGCGCATGAGGCATAATTTTGTTCGACACAAGGTTCAAAGTCGCGCCGAAAATGGCTGCCTCGCGGGGCAGATCGTTCAGTGGAGACGCGGCTATTCTGACCAGACTAATGGATTGGACTGACGCCAGAATTAACGTACAACCGATGTCTTAAAGTATACTGATTGACTGACAATGAATGCTTACTTTTTGCTAGGCGTATAATCGACCGGCTGTGCTCCCTCCTGGAGACGCGAGGGCCGGACGCCTGGTGGACCTGCCGCGTCGCCGACTTGCTGCCGAAAGACCTGGCCGACGACTTGGGGGTCCAAGTGGAAGCAGTCACTAAGGGGACGGTGAGTGTGGCTTACAACTTATTGGCAGGCAAGATGATGCATGGAAAGATGCGTCGTAATTTGCTTTCCAACAGACCTGGTTGAGGAGTTGGGGTCTAAGTATATGCAGTCACTAAGGGGACGGTGAGTGTGGCTTACAACTTATTGGCAGGCAAGATGATGCATGGAAAGATGCGTCGTAATTTGCTTTCCAACAGACCTGGTTGAGGAGTTGGGGTCTAAGTATATGCAGTCACTAAGGGGACGGTGAGTGTGGCTTACAACTTATTGGCAGGCAAGATGATGCATGGAAAGCTGCGTCGTAATTTGCTTTCCAACAGACCTGGTTGAGGAGTTGGGGTCTAAGTATATGCAGTCACTAAGGGGACGGTGAGTGTGGCTTACAACTTACTGGCAGACAAGATGATGCATGGAAAGATGCGTCGTAACTTGCTTTCCAACAGACCTGGTTGAGGAGTTGGGGTCTAAGTATATGCAGTCACTAAGGGGACGGTGAGTGTGGCTTACAACTTATTGGCAGGCAAGATGATGCATGGAAAGCTGCGTCGTAATTTGCTTTCCAACAGACCTGGTTGAGGAGTTGGGGTCTAAGTATATGCAGTCACTAAGGGGACGGTGAGTGTGGCTTACAACTTATTGACAGGCAAGATGATGCATGGAAAGCTGCGTCGTAATTTGCTTTCCAACAGACCTGGTTGAGGAGTTGGGGTCTAAGTATATGCAGTCACTAAGGGGACGGTGAGTGTGGCTTACAACTTGCTGGCAGACAAGATGATGCATGGAAAGCTGCGTCGTAATTTGCTTTCCAACAGACCTGGTTGAGGAGTTGGGGTCTAAGTATATGCAGTCACTAAGGGGACGGTGAGTGTGGCTTACAACTTGCTGGCAGACAAGATGATGCATGGAAAGATGCGTCGTAACTTGCTTTTCTCAAACATCCAAGGAAATGTGGTCCTTATAGTCGTGACAATAGAACACGAAGTATGCCATTGTATAGCAGTTGAGGAAGATTCGTTCTAATTTCAAATTAGACGACAATAATGGAATTTCATACAAACATTGCTGGCCAAGGCCAGCAAAGAGATTGTCTTTTGTTTTAGTGGGTCGTATTTTCTTTTATTGACCATCAATGACATACTGCCAATTAAGAAAAATTTAGTTTGTGAATTTACTTTTTAATATTTTACTTGGCTAGATTTAATAAAATAAATAAGGATTGGCGTTTATTGTTAACAATTTATTAAAATAACCAATTAATAAGGTCGTAATTTTTTAATAAATATAAATCATCTCAAGATTTTGCGTCAAAAACATTAACTGGAACAGCTTACAAATAAATTGCTGGAAAAAAAATATTTTGGCGGGAATCAAAAAAAAAACAATTTGAATTAAATATGAATATATAAGTTGAACATTCGTGTCATTTCCTTGGATTTATTTGAGAAAAGCACTATACAAGCCTTGGCCACGAACAGGGATTGCCGGCCTCGTATCTCTAGATGGCCTCGTTAACACTCGGCCATCTATTACTACTCGGCCGGCAATCCCCTATTTCGCGGCCGCTGCAGTAATGTACTATTCCAACAGACCCGTGGACTTGGCCATTAGTTTGGTTCAAAACCTTCCGTTCAAAAGCAAGTTTGAGAGCGTCTCTTTGGTTTACCGTCCAGATTTTGCTTACAGGGGCTGGGGGGGGTATGACGACAAAGGGGCCGAGAGAGGTCCCCTTTGTCGTCACACCTCCCAGCCCCTGTACCGCTATAGTTCGCTGCAATATAGGTATTTTATTTTCCCGTGTGGCAGGACATAATGGACATCTGGCTGGACTCGGGCTCGTCGTGGCGGGGCGTGGCTTGGGGCGGGCGGGCGGGCGCCGCGCTGTGCTGCGAGGGCGTGGACCAGCTGACGGGCTGGTTCCAGAGCTCGCTGCTGACCAGCGTCGCCGTCAGTGGGGACGCGCCCTACGAGTCAGTACCCTTCCTTACCCCTTCATTCCCTACGCTTTCGTCATTTAAAACGGCGAAATCAACTTTTTCGTGTTGTTTACTCTGTTGTCCGAGTTACATCTTCATACTGATTCATAGAAAAATGCTAAGATTGTCCAGGTGACATTTGTGTAACCATTGCAACGGGTGACAAGAAAAAGTTGAGTCACCCAAAAAATATAGAGCTATGATGGCGAGGGCTATGCTCGGAGTTAATCTTCGGGATCGAATCAGGAACGAGGAGATCCGTAGAGGAACAGGGGTCACCGTCTTAGCCAAACGGATTAGCTCGTTGAAATGGCAATGGGCAGGCCGTATAGCACGCAGAACAGGATGGCTGTTGGGGCCCGAAGGTTCTCGAGTGGAGACCACGGACCGGCAAGCGCAACGTGGGACGTCCACCAACAAGATGGACGGACGATCTGGTGAAGGTCGCAGGTTCAGGGTGGATCAAGTCGCTTCCAACCGTAATGATTGGGCGTCAACGAGGGAGGCCTATGTCCAGCAGTGGACGGACGTCCTACGGCTGAAATGATGATGATGATGCCCAAAATAAGTTTTACAATGCATATGCTCGGAAAGTGCCTCTTGACGCGAGTCAACATATCTATAGAAAGTTAGTCATCCCAGCACACAATCGCAAGTGTGAAAAAATTTGTATGGATTTTACTTTCCACACGCGTGCGGAAAAGTAACATTTTAAATTGCCAATTCTCAAAAAGTTGTGTCCAAACTAGTGTTTAAAACTAAATAAGACTAGAGAGTTGTGTCTTCATAATTCAGCTTTGCACAAATAAGAAAATGTTTGATGCAACCAAATGAATATTTACTGATAAAATAATAAAACAGATTGATTTAATATTAAAACACACAAATTTTAATTTCGTCAAAAGTATTGAAATAATAAATTTAGTACTAAAATAATTCCTTGAGTCCATTTCGGACCGTACGACATCTGCGCTTTTAGTGCGCGCGCATGGCGTAACACGAACCAATCATGTTTACCCGTTCGCGCCTGTCAACCAATGAGCTTTCAGTGTGCGCGCATGGCGTAACACGAACCAATCACGGTTACCCGTTCGCGCCTGTCAACCAATGAGTTTTCAGTGCGCGCGCATGGCGTAACACGAACCAATCATGGTTCGTTCCGTTCGCGCCTGTCATGAAAACCCGCCACAGTAATGTTCATGAATTCAGTCCGGAGAGTTAATTTAAGTTTAGTAATTAAAATGGAGAGTTCAAGTGATGAATTTACATAGGACTTAACGCCGCCTGACGTCCTAGACCAAGCACAAAATTAAATGTGATAGCCTCCTGCTGACTAAACCGATGCTGAAATATGTAAACATCTACGAGACTTTCCCTCAATGAAAGGTAAATAAGAACGCAACATCTCTTTCCGAAAATGTTTATGAGCGCGCGCTGACAGAGAGCGGTCTGGAGTTCCGAGTTCAGAGCTCTGCGTTGTTTCGAATGTACTGAGTCTCTTACGATAACGCACACAGCAGGCGACTGGAACTCTCGAGCGATGAAAACACAGAACTCTGAACGCGGAACTCGGTACTCCAGACCGCTCTCTGTCTGCGCGCGCTCTTAACCCCAATTTTTTTCCTCGCTTAATGCATTGTAAAATGTTGTATGATATACGTGTCGAAAGTAGGAAATTCCCAACTCATGTCGGCTAAACCAAACTCGCTTCGCTCGTTTGTTTAGATCTCCGCCATTCGTTGGGAATAGCCTACTTTCCGCACTTGTATCATAAATAACTATTCTGCGCCATTTAAAGAGAAAATGACTTCATACTTTGTCTTTGATTAAGTGCAGCAAACCGTCGGTGGTTGCAGGTGTATCTTCGTGCACGGGTTCGTGGTGGACGGCCAGAAGCGGAAGATGTCCAAGTCGGTCGGGAACGTGGTCGCGCCCGAGGACATCATACACGGGGCCAAGAAGCAGCCCGCGTATGGGATCGACACGCTAAGGTATCTCGAGACACCATCAAATTATGGTCGCCCATTAAGTGCTTTATTTTATTAAAAAGAGCGTACTCCTACCTAAAAGGCCGGCAACGCACTTGTGACTCTTCTGGTGTCGCAGGTGTCCATGGGCGACGGTAATCGTTTACCATCAGGCGATCCGTCTGCTCGTTTGCCCCCTATACCATAAAAAAAATTACCATTAATATTTTTTTTCTATCGAGCAAATTACAAGTAATCGTGTATTCCTTACTAAATAAGAACTGCAACAGGAAAACCACAGAAAAAGACCAGCTCCGGGAATCGAACCCGGCTCCTCAGCAACCGTGCTGTGTATTTTTACCCCTACACCACAACTGGTCGGGATATAGACACGATTTTTTTCTATGCATCACACATCACACGTCTCAGCTCGCTTAATCACTTACAGCAGTGATACAAGTAATCTTGTATCGAAAAACACTGGTCACTAGAGTGAATCCTCAAATATCTTGCACATGAATTTCAGAACTAAAGCTCTGCTAGTAATGATACAGCAAGGGATTAAATGAATGCAATAAATGCGCCAAAAGCTCGGTGGTCCCTTAAACTAAGTGACGTGGACTTGTCCTGTCGCCCGTTAACAAGTTTTCATTGTGAATTAGAACAACATTTATAAAATTTGAAAAGAACAATGGACAAAATGGGTCTATAATGACTCCCATACAATTTTAAGTCATAATTTATCATTAGTCATAATCAACGTTAGTCATACAGTGTTTTATTTCTGAAACAATTTATTATTCGGAATTGTTATAAAACAAACCTAACCTAACCTACTGCATTCTATAAGATGGCATTTAAAAAAGTCCTGAAAAGATACCATTTCAGAAATAAATCACTGTATGACTAACGTTGATTATGACTAATGATACATTATGACTTAAAATTTTATGGAAGAAAAGGGGTAGGGGGGCAAAATTCATAAGCTCTAGTATGTTGAGATACAGATATGTGCTAACTTTAAAACTTCTATATATTTATTTTATTAGCAGTACGGCTGCTCACCGAATCTAAGATTATTTAAAAGCGAAAAAGTTTTTCGGGTGCGCCGGCGGGATTCGAACCCACGTCTCCCGGGTATGCGCCCCAACGGGTGTTCTACCAATTGAACCACGTCGCATCCAACCGACTCCCCCGAAATTCTTAATCGCTTACATACGCCAACAGTGGCGTGGACCGGGAGACGTGGGTTCGAATCCCGCCGGCGCACCCGAAAAACTTTTTCGCTTTTAAATAATTTTAAAACTTCTTCCAGATGGTGGGTAGCGAGTCACGGCACTCAGCACACTCAGATCATTGTCAGCAAACAGCTACTCGAGGACTGCCAAGCTGAAATCATCAGGCTGCGCGCCATCTTGAAGTACCTCCTCGGAGTCATCGACCTCCAACCACACCAGTTCCAACAACAACCGCCATTAAATTACCTAGACAACTACATGGTCGCAGAAACCTACAAGTTTCTAAGAGAAGTCAAAGAAAGCTTCAAGGAATTACGGTTTAACAGTACAGTACAGTCCATATTGTATTTCGTTAGTAATAAAGTATCCGCTTTGTACTGCCATTGTGTTAAAGACAGGTTATATTGTGCACCGAAAGACTCACAATCTAGATTGGCAGCCCAACTAGTAGCGCATACTATTCTGACTAGCCTTTGTAAAACTATAGGTCCAATTCTACCACATTTGATTGAAGAAGTATGGCAACACCATCCTTTGTATGAAAAACCTTACTTTTTCACTCAAAATATACCCGTTTTGAGCGAAAAAACTATTGATACGACAAAGATGGACACCGTTTTGGATTTGAAGAAAGATATCTGTGCTGTAACTAAGAATGAAAATCTGAAAAGGTACGCAGTGAATATTAAATTGAATCCTAATTTGTTTTGTGTTTTGGATGAGTTGAATACAGTGGATGAATTGGATGAGAGTGTGTTGTGCGAGATCCTGGAAGTGTCGGGTGTGTCGCTGGTGGAGGACGCGAGTGTCGGCAAGTGGGAGGTCAGTGTCGTGGAGAGCCGCCGAGAGCAGTGTCTGAGGTGTCGCAAGTATAATGCTCTAGATAATAGTGATAAGTGCTTGAGGTGTGAAAAGGCTGTAAGTTTAAGTTGAGCAACTTACTAAGTTCGAGTAGCTCTACTAGGTACTTTTAAGTTGAACAACTGACTAAATTGTAGTTATGCAACTAACTAAGTTCAAGTGGCTCTGCTAAGCTTAAATTGAACAACTGACTAAGTTTGAGTTGAGCAAATAACTAAGTTCGAGTTCCTCTGCTAAGTTTAAGTTGACCATCTAATTAAATTTGAGTTGACACGTCCGGCACCGAGAACGTTCCGCTAAGCCCTTACGCTATGTCGGTCGAAATGATCGTAGTCACGAATGAGTGTCACTGGCATAGGGGTAAGAATTTTTTGATCTCTAGCACTGAATGTGTTAAGCAGCTGACTCAGTATGAGTTGATCAACTAAGTTCCAACTAAGCAACAAACTAAGCTTGAGTTGAATCTTGTATAAATTTATGTTGAGCATCTAACTAAATATGAGTTGACCAGTTGACTCAGAGTTGTTCAACTAACTAAGCTTGAGTTATTCTACTAAGTTTAAGTTGAGTAACTAAGTTTGAGTTGAGCAACTAATGTTAGTGAGATAAATGCATCGGGTGCTTTTCCATAGACGCCGAGCGGAGCACAAGCGTACGGAATCGAATTATGACATTAGTTGAAATTCACGTATTGCCCAACTCCCCTCATGTCAAAAAGTAACGTGAATTTCAATTGACAACGTTTCATTTTTTTAACACCAATTGCAACACAAATTTAAAAACATATATGTATAGTCGACCAAGTAAGTGCTTTACCATTTTTTTGTGACAGTTCCTACATCAGAATAATAACAATAAGGCTGATTGTCACATTGACTTGTAAGTGAAAATAGCCTTTGATGTCTTAAGTCATACAACTGACATTGAACTTTAGGGTGGCAAAGGAGTTTCTTGGTCGACTATACTTACAAATATTGCCACAGAATAGATATGTTTCCTTTACCCTTTTTACTAGAAAAAAGTGCTGTCATAATTTTAAATTTGATAACAACCTTAACGTCAAATTCAAGTCGTCACTTTTTTTTAATAGAGGCTAGATAAAAGTAATGGATCTATTCTATCGTTACGCTCTTTTAGAATAAACACATCTTTAAAAAAATTGTAACAAATTAATTAATAGTCCTAGTGAAAATTTAAAACTATCAGCGCCTTTCTCTTCCCAAACAGAATACAGAGAACGAATCAAATTATAGTATAGTAGTGTTGTCAATTAATCTGATTCGTCGATTCTGGACGTCTCTGCTAAGCTCCGCTTCTGTGAAAGCGAAGAGTTGTTCTTGCAAGTGCAGTATCGTCATTTCTTCCAAAAGTTGTTGGTCCAAAAGCTGCAAAAGCCATATAGTGTGTGTAAATATTGACTTATTTATTTAAAAACATTATTGTTATTTATTAGGTTTAGTTCGTTGTCATGTTCTCAATTGGTTTTATGTATTGGAACACAGTGTTACCTAATAAAAGTTAGACATTTACAAAATTAGTTTTATTGTTGTATTCGATACCTTAACAAGCAGGTGAAATCCCGGACTGGGGAGATAGCCGAGGTATTTTTGAACATTTTTAGCCATATATGTCTTAGCCGAAATTTGATATTTTTTTTTAAATTGAAGACTTAGAAATTTTAGGAAAATACCCAGAATTTGATAGTCACGAGTCAATATTGCCCCAATGAGCGTTAATTTGGAAACCAAATCTTTTATTTCAGATAGTTTAATGTGTATTGGACCAAATTAAATAATTTTTAAGTGTCTTTCTTGCCACAAACACAAAATGAAGGCATTCGAAATTACTAAAAATGTCTTAGGTTGGAACAGAGTCATTTAACTGTGCCATAAAAAAAAAAAAAAAAAAAATCCTTGAAATGTTCAATCATTTTTAAAAACATGCCTGTTTATTGTTCTTTCTTTTAAGGTATCACTCATTGACATTTCTTCCTAAATCTGAGATAAAAAGTAAAAACTAAACTCAGGGAGCACTCGCTAAGAATGAACTAGTCTTGAAATTTTACTAGTAAATAACATGTGAAAAAGACAAGTCTACGTCATTTTCCGGTGCCATATTTAAAATATCCTAATTAACGCTCATTGGGGCAATATTGACTCGTGACTATCAAATTCTGGGTATTTTCCAAAAATTTCTAAGTCTTCAATTTAAAAAAAAAAAACAAATTTCGGCTAAGACATATACACCGTGAAATTTTAGTGTTTGTTTTCCCGAAACGAGGTGATTTAGTATCGATTGTACAATCGATTTATAATTACTATTTTGACTAGAGTCAAAAATCCAATTGTGAAAAACGAAAGTCGAAAATGACCGCAAACCAATAGTAACGCTTCGTTGGTACCTAACCTATCGTACGATCGTACGCTACTTGTACCAACGAAGCGTTACTATTTCGACTTTCGTTTTTCACAATTTGATTTTTGACTTTAGTCAAAATAGTAATTATAAATCGATTGTACAATCGAAACTAAATCACCTCGTTTCGGGAAAACAACCACTAAAATTTCACGGTGTATGGCTAAAAATGTTCAAAAATACCTCGGCTATCACCCCCTTAAAGCTTTGCACGTAGCTACCAAACACCCTGTATAACTAAGTGACTTGTTTGTTATTCTAACTTAACTGGTAGGTGCACTTTATTAATAAACTCGTGTACTGGTAGCTATTGTACTGTATCAGATGGACACATCAAACAGGATTTGCTGGCTGCCTGGGGGGAGGGGGGTCGGCTCGGAAACTGACTGCATATCTGTATTTTGAGCGGGCAGACACCGTATTCTGATGCATTTCAGACGACCGAATAGCCCATGAAACAACGAATCCAGAATATTTCAGTCAGTGGGTAGGTACAATTTTATTAGACTTTCCATAAAAAATAAGACCTAGTTAATTTTATTTGCAATGTTCCTATTTTTATTTTTTATTTTTTTTTTGACGACCAGATGGCCTAATGGTTAGAGAACCTGACTATGAAGCTTGAGGTCCCGGGTTCGATTCCTGTGTCGGGGCAGATATTTGTATGAAAAATACGAATGTTTGTTCTCGGTTCTTGGGTGTTTAATTATGTATTTAAGTATGTATCTATCTATATAAGTATGTTTATCCGTGGCCTGGTACCCATAACACAAGCTTGCCTAGCTTACTTTGGGACAGGGTCAATTGGTGTGAATAGTCCAGTGGTATTTATTATTTTTATTATTTTTTATTAATTTCCTTGCAATAGAAGTGAAAAGAAGAGTGTAAAACTCTAGCATTAAACCCATTTCCCCCTCGACATACCTATTTGAACGTCTCGGGTAAAATGGCTCGTTTTATGCTCTTGTTGTACAATCTAATATTTATTCAGCTATATCCTTAAACGCACTTTTAAGTCGTTTCAATTCTCAGTAGTTCGGTTTGACGTCATAACCGAACTAATAAGACTAAAAGTGTAGCAGTAGTTCGGTCCCGGACAATCAACCGAACTACTGCAACTAAAGGCATTTCTCACATGGTACACCTACAAATTACCCAGAAATCCCAGAATCACAAATAAAACACATGACATTACGGATTCGAACCCACGATTAGCTTGAGAGGCAATAAGTCAAACCATTAGTCTACCACGGCTTATCTAATATTCCAGAATACGTCGCCCTCACTACTATCCGCTGCGAAGCAATGCCCGTAGTTAAAATATAGAAGAGCGATGCCCGATGCCCGCGGCTGCCGGTAAGCCGATCGGCGAAATCACTTTGATTTAACTCTACTAGCGCATGCTCTATTCTAAAGTTTACTCAGGTTTATACAGGGGTGTTCAGGAATCATGGTCTGAGTGACTGGTCAGATCAATTTACCAAAATAGTTACTTCCTAGTAGGTAGCAAAATTTCCATTCGCATTTTTCCAAGTGCTTTTTTTCTCACTAGGTATAGTTTTTGACGCGACAACGTCTAATAAATCGATGAACGCCGGCTGCATACACGACAAAGGATGACGCAATGTAACGTACATGTAACGCATGTAAGTATATATAACGTTACAGAACAGCGAAGGGTGCGGGGGCTTTAAAGGGGGGATGAAAATTTCATTAATTTTGCCGTAGGATGCACCGTTTTCAAGATATTTGACAAAACTCCGGTTCTCGTCCGATCACCGAGGTTAAGCAACGTCGGGCGCGGTCAGTACTTGGATGGGTGACCGCCTGGTTTCATTTTTGTTTTTTGAATGTTTTGTTATGACGTTGTCACGTTAAACTATCGTCCGTAAACCGACTTTACAGACAACCGGTTTTTACTTTTCACTCAAGCTTATTTTCCCAATTTGAATTGACATTGACACAGAAACAGTGTCGACGGAGCTCCGCACACGCGAAGCTCGTTCTTCTGTGTGCTTTTGGCCCTTCGGGCCGATGCAAACTTAAAACCTAAACCTACCCATGTTTCTGTGTCGATTAAAGTTGGGAAAAAACGCGATTGTTAACAGAATCACCCTGTGTTTGAGAGTACCACGGATACTACGATAGGTACAGTAAAATCATTGCATTGGGCAGTTAGTATGCAGACACGTGCCAGTATAACTGACGAGCAAAAATTAAAAACAAGCCACTGTTTGATTTTCCAGTTAGTCGGACGTTTCGGACAGGATAACAGGTTTAGAGTTAGTGGCTGCAGGATATGAACAACTAACTGCTAGATTTAATTTCCTAGTTAACAAATTATGGAGCAACCTACGCTACGGGTGTATAAATATTTAGGGTGCCTTTCCATTCCACCAGAGATGTGCTACGCTACGTTGCTATGGGTGTGTCTGATATCCACCAATCATGTTCATTGGTCCACATAGCATATAGCACTGGTGGAAACGGGTTCAACTAAGCTATGATTTTTATATGGAAAGATGTGTGCCCTGGCTGCGTGCTACGGATGCGTGCTATGGATGGTCGCGAGTCTCCCCCCTCACCGCGCTGCCGCTCCGCGCGCCCCTGTCGACACATCGCATAGCTCGAGCTGCGCATCTTCTTCGCACAGCTGCCTCGCGGCTGCTCATCTACATAGCGCAACTTCCTCGCACAGCTACATAGCTTAGCATTGGTGGAAACGGTCACACAGTTTCGTAGCGGGCTTCCACATCTTCGCAGCATAGCTGCATACCACATCTCTGGTGGAAAAGCACCCTTAAACTCGGTTTTAGATATTATTGTGTCTTTAAAACCGTGTTAAAACCTCATTTTCGACTAATCGTCTCATCTCATCTTCCGAGCCTGTATACGTCCCACAGCAAGGTATAGGCCTTTTCTCAGAGTGTGAGGGTTTTTTGACTAATATTACATATCAAATTAAATTGTGTTTTTTCTTCACTTTTGCTTAATGGAGACTTACTCGTAACGTGTATTTATTTATTTACATACATACATATCACGCGGCCACTAACGATGGGCCTCGTAAGAAAGCTCAAAGCCAGTCATTTTCACTCACAGGGCAATGGAGAGGGCTAAGTACGGTGTTTCTCTGCGGGATCGCATTAGAAATGATGAAATCCGCGCAAGAACTAAACTCACAGACATAGCTCGAAGAATCGCTAGACTTAAGTGGCAGTGGGCAGGGCACATCGCTCGTAGAACTGACGGCCGATGGGGCCGAAAGGTTCTCGAGTGGCGTCCGCGGACCGGAAGACGCAGTGTGGGTTGGCCTCCAACAAGATGGAGAGACGACCTGGTGAAGGTGGCGGGAACGCATTGGATGCGGATGGCGCAGGGCCGATCTGTTTGGTGAGCCTTGGGGGAGGCCTATGTTCAGCAGAGGAATTGCCTATGTTCGACTGAAATGATGATGATGATGATGATGATACATACATAAATTATGTTTATGTACTATGCTATAATGAATAGTTCCAATGTTTAAAGAAACCGCTTTGGAATCGAGGCCGGAACAATTGAATTTAGTAACGTTGGCATATCCAGAACACGACTATTTTGTTTGGAAATTTACTTACCTTTTAATCTATTGTAGGTCCTTTCTCACATGTAAGTATGGTAGTTTGTATACAGTACCTCTACCATGAGTTTACACTAGTTTACAGTGATCGTACTCGCTAGCGACGGCGTAAATGGTTTGTATGGCAAATTGTACTTCCGTAAGTGACCGCTAGAGGCGCTGTACAATTCTCCATACAAATAATTTACGCCGTCGCTAGCGAGTACGGTCACGTAAACTAGTGTAAACTCATGGTAGAGGTGCAGGGTAATTTTTTAGTCAGTGCACAGATTTTGATATTTGATTCAGTATCGTTGATAGATCACGATTATCTGTTCGAGAATTTATTTTATTAACATTTTGAAATTTGTCTTGGATATAGTAATTCATCCAATAACTGTTCGAGATACTATGAAAAACAAAAAAATTAAGTAATAAATATTATAATGAAAAATTCTGAAATTTATTATTTTAACGATACTGAATGATGATGTGTTGGGGCGCATACCCAGGAGACCTGGGTTCGAATCCCACCGGCGCACCCGGAAAACTTTTTCGCTTTTAAATCTTATTTTCGGTCAGCAGACGTAACTGCTAATAAAAATAAATAATATTTGAATAAATAGATGTGGTGCATCATTTCTTACGCTTTTCCAACTAATTTGGAACGTAGGAATCGTAGCTTCTAATAGTTGTGATGGATGTTACCGTACGCCACTGTTGGCGTATGTAAGCGATTAAGAATTTCGGGGAAGTCGGTTGGGAGCGACGTGGTTCAATTGGTAGAACACCCAGGTTGGGGCGCATACCGGGGAGACGTGGGTTCGAATCCCGCCGGCGCACCCGAAAAACTTTTTCGCTTTTAAATCTTAGTTTCGGTCAGCAGACGTAACTGCTAATAAAAATAAATAATATTTGATACTGAATGACATAGGTATTAAAACTTGTGCACTTATAAAAAAAATACCCTGTATACCTACCTACCAACCTGCCAACGGGTTTCGCCTAATTATTATGAATATATATACAACTTATCCACCGTGGCAGCCTAGTGGCCTCTCCAGCCGAAGGTCGTGAGTTCGATCCCGGACTCACAGCTCTAAGTTTTCCGGAATTCGGGTGCGAAATTGCATATGAAAAAACCTGCGGAGAAATTCAATGGCGTGTGTGCAGAGTTACAAACAGCACTGGGCCCGCGTGGGCCAAGCCCTCTCATTCTGAGAGGAGGCCTGTGCCCTGCAGTGGGACGTATATAGGCTGGGATGATGATGATAAGCTTTACTCTTGTGCTGAACTCACTTAAAAATCTTGTTAAAACTGTTAAAAGTATTTCGCTCCATCCAAATGTTTTGCTGATGCTACTTGCCGATGCAGCCCCGATGCACTGAAACGTCGTCGGCAGCGACGCCCGCGGCAAGCCACGGGTAACCACTTATTTGGAGCAAGGCAGTTAACCACTTAGAGCTAAAAGGAAGCTTCTGGAAACCATTCACGGCTCAAATGAAGTTAGTTAGTTAACTTTTATGAAAAATTAGATTTTAATTTCAAAACGCAGAGTTGGCAAAGTACTATAACTTACCATTGGATTAAATATGGAATTTCTAAAAATCTTCTAAATTATAAAAATCTCGTGTCACGGTGTTTGTTATCGAACTCCTCTGAGACGGTTTGACCTATTCTTACGAAATTTTTTGTCTACATTCGGTAGGTCTGAGAATTGGTCGTAGGCATTTTTATTCCTACCCCTATTCTTCGCGGACAGAGTCGTGGGCAACAGCTAGTCTTTCTAATATATAAAAATCTCGTATCACGGTGTTTGTTATCGAACTCCTCCAAAACGGCTTGACCGATTTTTATCAAATTTTTTCTCTATATTTGGTAGGTCTGAGAATAGGTTAAAGAACAAGAAGATGCACACGCATCTGGTCGCAAACAAATCACTAGAATAAAAAAGTTGTCTAAAAATAACATAGTTGAAAATTATGACTCAGCTCCAAAACCCAATAATAACGGTGTGCCGCAGGGCAGTATTTTGGGTCCCCTGTTGTTTCTACTATATATTAATGATTATGCCTAAGTCTACTTCCCATCAAAGCGTTCTATTTGCAGACGATACAACCATTATAATAAAAGGAGATAGTGCCAATGAACTGAAAAGAGAAATAACCAATACACTGTATGAAATTACGAAATGGTTACAACAGAATGGTTTGAAAATAAATGTGACCAAAACTAAGATAATACAATTTTTGACATCTGGCACAACAAAAATAGATTTAAATATAAATTTTCATTCGGCTAATATTGAGCAAGTTACTCACACTGTCTTTCTCGGTATTACTATGGATGAACTCTTGAATTGGGAATCGCATATAAATAATATTTCATTAAAAATAAATAGATTTATTTTTGCCCTGAAAAAGCTTCGATTAACTACCTCTACTAGTACGGCTTTGATAGTTTATCATAGTTATGTGTGTTCAGCTCTACGATATGGAATTATCATTTGGGGTAATGCTAGACATTTACAACGTGTATTTTGTCGCTCAAAAAAAATGCGTTAGAGCAATATGGGGTATGAAATCGTCAGATAGCTGCAAACCAATATTCAAGGAACATTAATTGCTTAAAGTTCCATGTCTTTATGTGCACGAAATGTGTAAATTTGTTAAAAAAAATGAGTACCTTTTTGTCAAGAAATGTAATCTCAATAAACGCACCCTTTGTCATAAGAAACTTACAGTTCCAAACAAGATTAGACTGAAATTATATAAGAAAAATTGTTATTTCATGGCAATTAAAATTTACAACGCATTGCCTATGTCGTGGACTGAATTATCAAGGAAACAGTTTTACCTAAAATTATGGCGATTTCTCGTTGGGGACACTTTTTATTTTCTCGAGGAATTCTTTGTGAAAGTAAGGAGTTTACGTAATAATAGTGTTATATTGTATTAAGAGTGCTCAGTGGTTTTTTTTTTATTTTTTTTTTGTTACTACTATTTTTTTCTAATTTTCGATTGTACATTGCGATATTTGTTACATTGTGTCTATTTATTATTGGTTAGTGATATGAAATTAAATCCTATTATTTATGGCATTATTTTAATTCTAATTTTTTAATTCGTTATTGACATGAACTGAGATCTTGTTATTATTATTAGTGAATGACATTATCTTAATTTATTAATTCATTATTATTAGTTATTAACATAAAATGGAATACAAGTTAAGTATGAAGTATCTTTTTCTATTTATTTTTTTATTTTCTTCAACTTCATTTTTTATTACTTTTACGGTCATCCCGTGAAACCATATATTTCAAACTAAATACAAACTGAAATATAGATGCACAGAAAAAACCCCAGAAAAAAGACCAATGCTGGGAATTGAACCCAGGTCCTCAGCGTTCCGTGCTGCGTGCTTACCCCTACACCATCACTGGTCTAGAAGTTAGCGACGAATCTTTCCCATACATCGTACACTTCAGTCTGTTATAATCACATTAGGCAGTGATAAAGCGCATCTATGTTAATGCCCTCTACCGAGAGACTTCAACACTCCTTCGGAGCTACCCGCTCACCTGGACCAAGAGATGGCGCTACTAGGCCAACTTTTACAAGTTAAGTATGAAGTATCTTTTTCTATTTATTTTTTTATTTTCTTCAACTTCATTTTTTATTACTTTTACGGTCATCCCGTGAAACCATATATTTCAAACTAAATACAAACTGAGTGGTTGACGTTGGGCTGTCAAAGGCGGCGGTTGCCAAATTTTCATCTATTCGTTTTAATTAAATAAATTTTAATTTAGGGAGCGTTTTGCGTTAAATATGAGTGAAACGAGTATAGGGTCTTGTGACCCGGGTGAAGGAGTCAGTGCGTCGTCTTCAATGTTTGAGTGTGGGCAGCGAACCAAGTCGACGTCGTTGGACAGCTTGAATGTGCTGGGGTTGGCGCCGGTGACTCCAATGGATGCCTTGTGCGGTGAAGATGCCATGTCAGAAGTGCGCGCGGCGTCAGAGAAGAGATTTGGTGGCCCGAGTGATGATAGTTGGGCCTCTGATGCCAGTTTCATTACCGTAGGAAGGAGACCCAAGCGTTTACGGGGTACAGCGGCTACAACTTCAGTACCATATGATGAGATTTTTGAAGTATACCTAATTTCGACGACGGATCTGCCAAAACAGATAGGTTTGGCCAAGTTACTTCAAGCCAAGGGTATACAAGGCATTTTAAGAATTAAGTTCTCGGGCCCCTGTAAGGTGCGCATACAATTCAACACGAAGGAAGAGGCAGAGAAGCTTTTATCGGCGGTAGAATTTAACAATGATGACAAACGTGTGTACTGGGCAAATCAATTGAATTACATTTATGGCATCATAAAGAATGTGGAGTTAGATGTTAATGAGGAAGAGTTTTTAAGGAATATTGATAGCTCGGAAGAAATCATGTCGGTAAAAAGGTTGAATCGTTTGAGTAGTGATGGTCAATGGGTGAAGTCAGAAGCTATACGTCTGTGCTTCAAAGGCTCCTGTTTGCCCCCCTATGTTTATGCCTATGGATGTCGATTTAAGGTAAACCCGTATAGTTCTCCGGTTACCCAGTGTTCAAAATGTTGGAAGTTTGGGCACCTTATCAGGTTTTGTCCATCAGGTAAAATAATATGCCCGAAGTGTGGAGGAACACATGCCAATTGTGAGACAACTAATTTTAAATGCCTTAATTGCAAAGGGCCTCACATGGCTCTAAATAAAGCTTGTCCGGCATTTCTCAGAGAAAAGAAGATAAGAGGAATCATGTCGAATGAAGGCTGTGCTTATAAAAGAGCTCTGTCGCTATATATGCAGGAGAGTAGAGATCAGCAGGGTGCGCCATCATCATCGCATCGGCCAATGAAGGACGGATTAGATATTGGCAATGCTGGAAAGGAGAGAGCTGGCAAGTCATATAGGGATGCCATTCTGACCAAGCTCGTGAACGGAAACGCGTCGGAGCGGGTCAGCAGTCAGAAGCCTATAGTTCAGAAGCCTAGAAGCCAAGGTTGTACAGAGGTTGAAAGTCATCAAGAGGTCAGAAAGAGAAAGAAGCCAAAGAGAGTCCCCGTAGTGAATGAAGATGAAGATCCTACTTATGAGCAGCCCCAAAACATTTTCACTGAGGATCGAGATCAGAGAAGGAAAAGAAGGAAACGTAGCTGTTTTGAGCGGTTTATTGAGAAAGTAAAGGATATTTTATTATCAAACGAGAGTTGGCAGGAGAAGTTTAAGTGTGTTTGTAAGTTTATTGTGGAAGAATGCTTGGAAATGTGTAAGAAGTATTTTAAGGATTTTGAGTTATTTCAGTTTTTTTTTAGTAATGTAAATAATGGCTAGACATAATTTAGATTCCTATTTGAATATAATTCAGTGGAACTCTCAAAGTATGAGGCCTAAGATAACTGAGCTTGAACTTTTTTTAAACAGAGAAAAAGTTCACATTGCGATAATTAATGAGACATGGTTAGATAACAGTAACGTTCTTTGTATAAGCTCTTATAATGTATTCAGAAAAGATAGATTAGATTCGTATGGAGGAGTGGCTATTATTGTCCATGATTCTGTAAAAGCTCAGGTATCTCATATTGCTTTAAATAATTCTGGTATTGAAGTTCTTTGTGTTAAAATTTTAAATTGTGCCTCGTTAAAGTATATTGTGTCTCTATATTGTCCATCTTCAGTACGGACGTCGCAATATGATTGGGATTCAATTTTCTCTTTATTTTCTGAGAAAGCCTTAGTCGCGGGCGACTTTAATGCTCATCATACAAATTGGTCTTATAAGTGTGACTCAAGAGGTGGTCAGTTGTTTGATTCGGCGCTCGAGCATGATTTTGTATCTCTTAATAATGGGAAGCCTACAAGGGTTAAATTTGTGGATGGCATTCTGCGAGAAAGCTCTCCTGATGTTAGCTTTTGCACTTCAGACATTGCTGTGGATTTTACTTGGGATGTGTCCAATGAGCATTTGGGTAGTGATCATCTTATTATCAAATTAAGTTTAAATTACAGGGATTTTCGTCATTTTATACAAAAATTTAATTTCAAATATGCAGACTGGCCAGGTTATCGAGACTCTTTGAGAGATTTTTTTATGGATAATTCCTCTTTTGTGCAAAATGATGTTCATCTATTATATAATATTTTTGAAGCCCGTGTTAAGGAGGCTTTAACCAAGAATGTCCCTATAACTAAAACTTGTACAGATCCTACGCGCATTTTTAAGCCCAAGAGTTACTGGAGTCCCCTACTCTCCAGGGTTGTTGCGGAGAGGCGGCTTGCGTTGCGTCATTTCAGGCGCAATCCGACTCCAGATAATTTGAGTTTTATGCAGAAAAAGGTTGCGGAGGCACAGCGGCTTATTCGAAACGCCAAATCTCGCAGTTGGCAGAAGTTTTGTCAAAGTATTGATCACACTACGACTGCGTCGGATATGTGGAATCGTATGAGATGGATGAAGGGTTATTCTCGATCTAGAATTATTGCGTCTAAGGAAAGCAGACTAGAGTTATTGTGTTCTCTTACGCCTGACTATGTGCAATCCGAAATACCTGCGTTTAGCTCGGCCAATCCTTTTCTCGAGGGTGAATTTTCGTTAGAAGAATTTAATAGTTGTTTGCATAAGAAAAATTCTGCGCCAGGTGTCGATGGGATAACGTATGAAGTGATTTTTAACTTGCCACTTGTTGCTAAATTGTTTCTGCTCAAGATATACAACTTGATCTTTGCGTCCGGTGTTGTGCCTAAGCAGTGGCGGATGATTCAGGTCGTTCCTATTCCGAAGTCAACTCATGTACAGGATCAGTTAGTGAAGTTGAGACCCATTTCTTTAATCTCTTGTGTGTGCAAAATTTTCCATGTGATGTTGATGAAACGTTTAGAGTGGTTTATAGAGAAAAATGAAGTTTTTTCACGTGATACAATAGGCTTCAGAAGAGGTCAATCTTGTATGGATTGTTTAGCTCGCCTTGTGTCTTATATACAAGCGGGCTTTTCGAAGAATATGTCTACCTTGGCATGTTTTTTGGACATTGAAGGAGCATATAACAATGTGTCGGTTGGAAAAGTTGTTAATATTTTAGATTGTTTAGGTGTTGGTGCAAAATTTTGTAAATATTTATGGGCTTTCTTGAGTGAGAGGCATCTCATTTTACGAGATCATAATGATGATTCTTCTGTTATTCGATGGACTGATAGAGGTTTGGCTCAAGGAGATCCACTTTCCCCTCTTTTGTTTAATATTGCTACATATCAGATTTGTCATGAGATAGACAAAGTTCATATTGCACAGTATGCCGATGATTTTGTGTTGTATATTAGGTCCAAGTCTTTGCAAGATGGTGCTAGTAGTATGCAAGATTCTTTAAGTATAATGATAGATGTGCTAGATAGTTTAGGGCTAGATGTTTCTGCCAGTAAGTCAAAATTCTGTGTATTTAGCAAGGGTCATAAGGTTCTGTTAAATAATATGCAATGGATTACCGTGGATTTATAATTTCATTTTAATCATCATAACACAACAACACAAAAACATTCACGTCAAATCAAAATGTAACTAAGACAGTCTTCTTCTTCTTAAAACCATAGATACTTTAAACTATATGTAAAAAGGTTACAAGTCATTACTTCAACACACCTCCTTGATTTGTGACCTTTTCAAACCCTTAACTCATTAATCTAATAATTACTTAAGTCCACAAACACCTTTATCCTCTCTTATGCCCAATAGCTCTCTAAATTTCTGAAAATTAACTTTTCCTAAAGCTTTTGTTAGCATATCAGCTATGTCATCATCAGTCGATATTTTCTGCACATTAATTAAACCTTTCTTTTCATAATCATTCACAAAATAGTAACTTATTTCAATGTGTTTCAAATTCTTGGTATACTTTTCATTTCTAGCTATACCTCTAACACCTTCCTATATTATTTATCTAAATAACTTGAAACTCTTCTTATTTACAACACCTCCTCAAACAAAACAATCAGAACTTTCACAACTCAAAACTTTTAAGTAAGTAATCACCATATTCCTTCATTTTCTTCTTTTTCTTCATTCTACCTCTAGCAACTACTCTTCTTTTATATATTTCGTTAATTGCTTCTTCATTAGCTTCTGGTATATTCGTATAACAAGTATTTGTATAAACTACAAAATCTTTATATTTTTCCTGCATTTTTCTTGTCCTCTGTGGTCTGCCATATTCAGTCACTTCTCTAGCTTCTTCTGGTTCTAATCGTTCTTCCGTGTCCTCGACAGCATCTTCAAATACTTCATTATTTTCGTCTTCACTTTCATCTTCATTATTTTCAATCACTCTTGCAGTCTCATCTATAAATATTACATGTCTTGTTTCATTAATTTTATTATCAACTAGTATTTTATATCCCGTATCTGTGTATCCTACTAAAATACCTTTAACTCCTTTTGGATTCAGTTTCGACGTTCTTTTTGCTTCTGGAATTCTCACAACAACCTTACTTCCTATTATTCTCATTTTCGACACATCGGGTTTTCTTCCAGTAAATATCTCATAAGGCGTTCTTTTTATTACTGTATTTGTTAACAATCTATTTCCTATGTACACTGCAGTCTCCACAAATATTGGCCAGTATTTTTTATCTACATTCGCTTCTGAAATTAGACATCTCGCTCTATCCATGACACTTCTGTTAAATCTTTCTGCGACCCCGTTCAGTTCATGCGTGTATGGAGGGCTTGGATTTATGTATATCCCTTTATCTTTCGCCAATCTGTAAAAATCTTTATTTATATATTCTTTTCCATTATCACAACGTAGTTCCTTTATTCTCTTCCCTGTCATATTTTCAACTAAATTCATATAAGCTTCAAAACATTCAAACACTTCACTTTTATATTGAATGCAATACACTTTTGCTATTCTACTAAAATCATCAATAAAAGACACAAAGTAACGTTCACCTGCAACACCTGTAGGATTCAATGGACCGTTTACGTCTGTATGCACTATCTCTAATATATCTTTTGCACGCTGTCTATTATTTTCAAAAGGTAAATTATGCATTTTATTCACTAAACAAATCTCACACTGCACGTAGTCATTTTCAATTCTTTCTGGTAAACCTTTTAATAACTTTTGTTTGCACATTTTATCTAAATTTATAAAATTAGTATGCCCAAGAATTCGATGCCACTTTTCTTTTTCAGTCATATTCTTATTTATTGTGTATGATTTTACAAATCTTTTACCTACTTTCCCATTCAATACAAACAACTTATTTTTCCTCTCAGCGATAGCTAATACATTATTACTAGACCCATTAAAAATCTTAGCTCCATCATTATCAAAAACAACATAACTATTATAGCTCGTAATTGAAGATACACTCAATAAATTTCGTTTCATGCTTGGTACATAATATACATTCCTAATAATTGTTCTAAGCCATTTTCCGTTCACATAAAAATACATTAACACATTTCCTACCTTATTTGCTTTTAAAGAAAAACCATCTCCTACTTTAATATCAATTGGGTTATCTAAAGTTTTATATTCTATAAAATATTCATCACTATTTATAATATGGTCAGAACATCCACTATCTAATAACCATGTTAAATCGTCTTTATTAGAATAATCTTCACTCACCGGATCTCTCGCTGAAGTCATCACTTCGACATTAAAAGAATTATCTCCACTCGTATCATCCTGGGTTGGATTATAATAACATTCTCGCATCATACCTCGTGTTGTACCTGAAAAATTACCTCTACCTCTTGACATCATCCTCGAATTTCCTCTGGTGCCTCTATAATTTTGTCCTCTCCAGTCGTTTATTCCTCTCATGTTGCTATTTCCTCTAAAATTATAATTTCCTCGCCATCTTGGTAAGTTTCGATCCTTTACTTCATTTTTCGGGCAATCTCTTTGGTAATGGCCTGCCTCGTTACAGCCATAACATTTCCTTATTCTCACTTGTGACATTCTCTTCTGAATATTAAAGGTTTCCATTCCTTTAGGCTCATTCTCTTCCTTTTTCTTGTAATTCAATAATAGCTTCGACTTCACATACTCAACTGACTTTTCTTTCGCTGGCAATGCATCAACAATATCCACTATATGTGTGTAACTTTCTGGTAAACACAACAATAAATGATTCAATTTATCATCTTCAGTCATTTCTTCTCCGGCATTCTTCAATTCGTTAATATTCTTCTCAAATAAATTCAAAAAATCTACCGGGTTGTCACTTTCCGCCATTTTCAATTTCAGTAACTTCCGCTTACACAATAACTTATTTGCTGTTGACTGTACTTGATATATTGCGTCAAATTTTTTAATCATATTCCACGCAGTCGATTCCGATATAATTATTTCTAGCTGACTGTCCGTGACACCGGTGACAATCAAATTTTTGGCCTTTAAATCCATTTTTATCCAGTCATTTTCCTTTATATTTTCCGGTCTTATCTCATTTGCGATTGCCTCATAACATCCTTTTAATTCCATTATTAATTTCAGTCTAAATTTCCATTTCTCATAATTATTTCCATCAAATATCTGTATAGAACAATCTTCTCTTACGTTCGCCATTCTTCAAAACAATCTAATCTCACCTTATTTCTTCAAACTATTTATTACACCATATATAATCTTCAGTCCATTTTATTATCTCAACGCTCTGCTACCATGTTAAATAATATGCAATGGATTACCGT
This sequence comes from Archips crataeganus, assembly GCA_947859365.1. NCBI lineage: Eukaryota > Metazoa > Arthropoda > Insecta > Lepidoptera > Tortricidae > Archips > Archips crataeganus. Next base: position 525,410 of record OX402067.1, on the reverse strand, counting down.
GGATTTATAATTTCATTTTAATCATCATAACACAACAACACAAAAACATTCACGTCAAATCAAAATGTAACTAAGACAGTCTTCTTCTTCTTAAAACCATAGATACTTTAAACTATATGTAAAAAGGTTACAAGTCATTACTTCAACAGGTTCAGCATGTCAGTCTTAATATTTGTGGTATACAATTGAGCTCTGACATTACAGCCAAGTATTTAGGGATGTGGTTAGATCGATCGTTGCGTTGGGGAAAGCATATTGGTTATGTTGTTGAAAAAACTCAAAGATTTCTTGGTATCTTAAAAACTTTAGCTGGTTCTTCTTGGGGTGTTCATCCTAAGCATCTTCGTAGATTATACATTTCATTGATTCGTAGTAGGATGGACTACGCATGTTTTTTGTATAATAACAGTGCCAAGACGCATGTGTATAAGCTTGAAAAAATCCAAAATCAGGCTCTAAGGGTGATTGGAGGTTTCATTAGGTCAACGCCTATTCATGTCATGGAGAGTGAACTCTGTATAGTTCCTTTACATGTCAGAAGACGATATTTAGCGATTAGGTTTAGTTTAAAAGCTTTGACTTATTCAAATAATGTTACTGTTGACATGATTCGTGAGTTAGGCAATGTATGCCAAAGTGGTTATTGGAATGGCAAGAGGAAGCCGTTGCTAGCTGATGTAATTGTGGAGGTTTCTGATGAGCATATCTCCTCGTCGTGTCCATTGCCTATGTTTAAATTAGATGCCTGGGTGTCAAAATTCCATTTAGGTGATGTTTTGTTCGGTAGTCTGGATTGTATTCGTGGGGCTAAACGTGAATACAACGGGCACGTTCTTCGTCTTGAGGTAATCTTAGAGTTGGAGAAAAAGTATTCCAGTTATCATAAAATATTTACTGATGGTTCCAAGTGTGGCGATAAGTTAGGGGCAGCATTTTACGACCCTGTTAATAATGAAAAGGCACAATTTAAAATTTTGGGCGGCCTATCGATTATGTCTGCGGAACTTTATGCAATTGCTGAGGCTTTATCATACGTCCATGTGTTAGATTATAGTGATATTGTGATATTAACTGACAGCAAAAGTTCTGTTCAGCACATAGCTCGGTGTACATCGGGCAAGCGTTGTTTTTCTACGGCTTACAGAATTTTGGAACTGATTTCTTTATTCCAACATTCAGGCAGACGTATAAAAATACAGTGGATTCCGTCACACATTGGCTTACTGGGAAATGAGGAGGCTGACCGGCTAGCCGCGTCATCTGTGACTGAGGGAACCGAGGCCGTTATTGCTCCTGAGTTCTCAGAGGTAATTTTGCGGTATAAGAGCAAATGTTATGATCTTTGGAAAGAACATTTTAGTGATCGGTCTCAGTTAAAGGGCATTTGGTACAGAACTATGCAGGCTGAGCCTCCTCATGTGCCTTGGTTTGACTCTGCTAGGCTCTCCAGAGCAAAACTGGTTTGTGCGCATAGGCTTCGGTCTGGCCATGTTCCTCTAAATAAGTTTGCGCATTTAATGAAGAAGACGGAGTCGCCAAATTGTGATGAGTGTGGTATGGTTGAGGATGTGCATCACTTATTGATGGAGTGTGCAAGGACTCGAGTCAAGAGGGATACGTTCTGTAGAGTCTGGGACCTTACCCTCTTAAATATTGGTGTTTTCCAAGCTATACTGTCGGAGCCCTTGTCGCAGGCTGCTAGATTTGTATACGGATTTTTAGAAAGTAAGTAAATGGACTGTGTTGCGTTTATTTAACAGAGAATCCGTGTACGGGTTTGGTGGTCTGTGTCAGGGGCTTCGGCGTTGTGATTTGGGGGTCGTGTCGTATCCCCTCTTGGCTTGAGCCATGTGTTTTAATTGTAAGGTTGGTAGTTTTTTATCTAGTTAAGGCCTATTGGAACTGACATGTTCAATCCACTTGATCAAAGTTCCTTAAAATAAAGATTAAAAAAAAAAAAAAAAAAATACAAACTGAAATATAGATGCACAGAAAAAACCCCAGAAAAAAGACCAATGCTGGGAATCGAACCCAGGTCCTCAGCGTTCCGTGCTGCGTGCTTACCCCTACACCATCACTGGTCTAGAAGTTAGCGACGAATCTTTCCCATACATCGTACACTTCAGTCTGTTATAATCACATTAGGCAGTGATAAAGCGCATCTATGTTAATGCCCTCTACCGAGAGACTTCAACACTCCTTCGGAGCTACCCGCTCACCTGGACCAAGAGATGGCGCTACTAGGCCAACTTTTACAAGTTAAGTATGAAGTATCTTTTTCTATTTATTTTTTTATTTTCTTCAACTTCATTTTTTATTACTTTTACGGTCATCCCGTGAAACCATATATTTCAAACTAAATACAAACTGAAATATAGATGCACAGAAAAAACCCCAGAAAAAAGACCAATGCTGGGAATCGAACCCAGGTCCTCAGCGTTCCGTGCTGCGTGCTTACCCCTACGCCATCACTGGTCTAGAAGTTAGCGACGAATCTTTCCCATACATCGTACACTTCAGTCTGTTATAATCACATTAGGCAGTGATAAAGCGCATCTATGTTAATGCCCTCTACCGAGAGCATTAACATATATTAGCATTAACATATATTGTATTTAGTTTGAAATATATGGTTTCACGGGATGACCGTAAAAGTAATAAAAAATGATGTTGAAGAAAATAAAAAAATAATGTTCCGGCCGAGGCTTGTATAGTGCTTTTCTCAAACATGCACCATCACCATCACCATCACCATCACCATCATCATCATCATCATCATCATCATCATCATCGGCATCATGATGATGATGATGATGATGATGATGATGATGATGATGGTGATGATGATGATGATGATGATGATGGTGATGGTGATGATGATGACGATGCCGATGATGATGACGATCACGATGATGATGATGGATGATGGTGATGATGATGATGATGATGACGATGCCGATGATGATGACAATGACGATGACGATGACGATGATTGGTGATGATGATGATGGTGATGATGATGGAGACGATGATGATGGTGATAATGATGATGATGGTGATGATGACGATGATGATGATGATGGTGATGTTGATGGTGAAATATTTCTCTAGGCAGATCACCATTACCTTATTATTAAATAAGCGTAGTGGCAGAATATTATAATGAACCAAAACGAAAATATTGCTTATAGTTTTTTTTTAAATGGCTAATTGCTATGATGCCATAGACCTATAAACGTCATGGTGCTGTATCACATGAAACAATAGACGATCGCATTGCCGGCCAAGGCCTGCAATTTTGTATGAAAATCCATTACATGCCAGTTGTCTAACCGCGCCCGCAACGTGATACGACCCGGCCTATTATTTGGAACACATCGTAAACATTACATAGCATGTTTGAGAAAAATGTATTGGTTAGCTGACCGACTTACTATGGAAAGGCGAAAAAAAAATTAGTTTTTCGACCTATGTTCCTTGGAGAAAGTTGTTCAGTTTAAGCAACACTGTCACCTGTTTTCGGGAAGGGTTCCCTCGTGGAAATCCACCCGGTATAATAATATAATATTTATTTTCACTTTTAAAGATTCTTTCTTTCCACCCTCATCACCTCAAATAGCTGCTCGCGGAACTTTTTGTCACGCTCGTACAGCCTCATTGGCGTCCGTGTATTTTCCATAGTCCAAACACTCACAGCTCATAGTAGGTACCGCATTAGCCGCATTACCCCTTGTGCCGCAGTCGGCTAACGCGTGAATTAAGTACCGCGCAACTAGTTGCCTGTCACGTGAACAGCGTAGAGACGTGAAAATAGCTTACTCCAAGCTTAACTAGAGCCGCTGAGACGTGGCCGCTAACGATGGGCCTCATAAGAAAGCTCAGTCACTCAGAGGACGATGGAGAGGGCTATGCTCGGAGTTTCTCTGCGGGATCGCATTAGAAATGATGAAATCCGCGCAAGAACTAAAGTCACTGACATAGCTCGAAGAATCGCCAGACTCAAGTGGCAGTGGGCAGGGCATATCGCTCATAGAATTGACGGCCGATGGGGCAGAAAGGTTCTTGAGTTCCAACAAGATGGAGCAACGACCTGGTGAAGGTTGTGGGAACGCGTTGCATGCGGATGTTATGTTCAGCAGTGGACGTCTTTCGGCTGATATGATGATGAAGAAGCTTAAATAGACCTGCAAGAAAAATTGGCAAAACAATAAAACCTTCAAGCCTCAGCCTTATACATGAATGAATGAATGAATGAATGAATGAATGAAAAAGTTTATTTCAACACACTAAAATAGAGAAAAACATATATATATAAAATAAAATAAAATAAAAAATAAAACATTAAATTGTGTGTGAAAAAGGTCCCGCCTCAGCATAAATGCGGACTCCTGAGGTGGAGCCAGCGCTGGTCTTCCGGCGGGACCCTTTTATAAGTCACAGAAACCCCGTCGCGCAACACGGCCTTAAGCGGTATAGTATGCTGAACGCAGCCGTTGCGACTGCAACGAGCAGCGCTGTCTGGCGGCGAACAAACACAACGCAGACATTTATAACCTAAAAGACCGTGCGCACGACATGGTTACCGTGACTGTAAAATTTAATAAATACAACAAACAACTTACGCAAAACGGATGTCAAAAAAATATAAAATTAGCCTAATTACACAAAAAAAAAGAAGACAAAATGTGAACATCGTGCACGAATACTTGCTAAGGCAATGCACATAAGACAATTAAAATTATGTAAAAAATATAAAAATATGTAATCGGAGAGAACAAAGGGAGATACTGTTTTGTTTTCTTAAAGGAAGACAAAAAAACAGGTATATACTATCCACTATTACAACACGTACTAGAGAAACTAACGAAAAGAAAAAAAAATTTAAATAAAAAATAAAACCTCCTTCAAAAAACCCCCAAAAAAACATAAAATAATAATTGATTGAACCGACCACAATAAGCATGAAAATATCTTTCTACTAATCTGTTTGAAGTTGGTGCCTCAGCACGAGCCAGCAGGAGTGTAGAAGCCCTATAATAGGTATGTAGGTAAGTTAGATTACTAGGTCCACTCCTGCTGGCTCGTGCTGAGGCACCAACTTCAAACATATTAGTAGAAAGATATTTTCATGCTTATTGTGGTCGGTTCAATCAATTATTATTTTATGTTTTTTTGGGGGTTTTTTGAAGGAGGTTTTATTTTTTATTTAAATTTTTTTTATTTCCAAGTTTTTTTTGGGTGTTTTTTGAAGGCGGTTTTATTTTTTATTTAAAATTTTTTATTTTTTTCTTTTTAGTTGTTGCTAATGGCCTGGACTGGCACTCTTTACTGACTGTACTTTTTGCCTCTGGTTACCAAAGTACTTATCAAGACGAATCAAACGAGACCAAACTTGATGGGGTTATGTCGTTTTACTACGGAGTTCTTATGGTCACCATCCAACTTCATTGTCAGACCCTGGTTACCATCTAGGACCAAAGTACTCGTTGAGACGAGTCAAATGAGTCCGTACTCGATGGGGTAAGTGCCGTTACTTTATGGAGTAACTTTGGCCACCTTCCAGCTCCATCATCAGACCCTGGTTACCATCTGGGATCAAAGTGCTCGTCAAGACGTTTCAAATGAACCCAAACTCGACGGGGTTGTGTTGTTTTATTACAGAGTTTCTATGGCCACCTTCCAACTCCATCATCAGATTAGCTCCATGTCACAATAATATTGCATTGTCACCTGATTTACACATGCATGTAAAATATGAAATCAATCAGAAACCGGAAAGTGAGTCAAATTCAACTTGCAAGATTTGACCCGTTGAGGAGTTCCGTTGGCCATCTGCGGTCTTCTTCATCAGATCTAGTTTACCAAATGACACTTTATGAATGCAAATGCTCGATTTGTCACTGAAAATACTAAAATCGCTTTACATTTCCCTTGAACTTTTGAAGAGTTCCTTCAATTCCTCATGGATCCCATCATCAGAACTGGATTCCGGTAACAACGGGACCAACCTTGAAGCATATGCTTTCAAACAACGAAAGAATTTTCCAAATCGGTTCATAAATGACGGAGTTCTGAGGTAACACACGTTAAAAAAAAAAAAAAAAAAGAACATACAACCGAATTGAGAACCTCCTCCTTTTTTTGAAGTCGGTTTAAAAACAAAGAAGAACACAGACTACCTAAACTAAACTAAAACTAAAAACAGCTTATATTTGAAGTTAATGTTTCCTGTTGCCGCTGGTGTTCATACATAAACTTTTTAAGCGCTTTTCTAAAACCAGTATCACTTTGCAGGTTTCTGAAGGGCGGCGGGATATTATTCCAGCATTTTGTCGCCATATATCTGAAACTACCTCTGAAAGCTGCGGACGCGTGTTGAGGTGTCATCAGCTGTACGCTGCATTGTCGTGTTCTCTGCGACCTCTGAGTGGACAACCACGACAACTTATCATAGAGATATGCTGGAGCTTTGTGCTTAATAACACCAAAAAGGAGGCACGCCAAATGCAGCCTACGGCGTTGCTCCATCTTGAGGACATAGTGCTTATTTAAAAAAGGTGTGACATGCGCTCTTGATGGAATGTTAAAGCAAAACCGAGCACAGGCATTCTGCACCCGTTGTATTAGACGTTTTGTTTTTGCCAGGATTCTTGGACCATATACAGAATCCATGTAATTTAATTTGGATAGGATGAGTGATTCAACCAACTGCATGCGCAGGGTTTCGCTAATAAAGGGCCGTATGCTGTAGAGTAATTTGAGCCTATAGAAGCAGTTACTAACAGAGCCTGCCACATGTTTCTCAAATCTAAGTCCACTGTCCAATATAAGGCCAAGACTACGTGCCTCATGTATACGCTCCACGGGTTCATCTAACAACTTAACATCTATAGTGGGCCTGATGCTATTTATCTGACATTTTGTACCAAAGAGGACATATTTGGTTTTGGTAGGATTAAGCATTAAGCTATTGCTTACATATTGAAACTGCGTCAGAATCTCCTACCATTTCTACAAATATATGTCCACAAAAGTGATTCGGAAACGCTCAAAACAACGACCCACTGCAGCATCTTGTTATCAAGCGGCTACGACAAACAATGGTGGGATAATCCCTTAATTAGGAATCCGCAGGCTCCCGGGTACGCGTGTACGAGTACGAGCTGACCCAATTCTGCATCAACGTGTTAACCGACTGCAGAGAAGCAGGGTTATGAGTAATTTATTGAATCAGGCGTTACTTTGCGGAGGTCCATATTAATGAACTAAAACAATTACTTTGCTCACCCGCGACCTTACAATAGTTACGTTTATGCAAGAAATGTGCGTTCATGCAGTTCCTCCACCTCCACACTGTACGAACACACACAAATCACATAAACCCAACCATCACCACCACCAAGCTACACTGACGCGTTTCGAACTCAACCAGAGCTCATCTTCAGAGTTACCACAACCGTATGCTATGCTACCAAATGTTAAACTAACAAACCAAAACAAATGTTTTAACTTGTCACTGTAACTTCTCAAGTACCCACTTTATTTTTCTTATTCTCAAACTACCCCACAAAAATTAACTTTTATTGATATATTATAAAACTACCTTGAATTTTTTTGTTTATTTATTTATAAGGCATATTTAATTAATACTAACTGTTCAAATTCGACCCAAGCCGCAGTAAAGGAGAAGATACTAAATTTACCTGTTCATTAATAATAGACCCCATAGTGTTGTACCTAATTATTTCCATGCATTCCTGAGCATCCAGACGCAACCCCTTGCCGCAATAATGTAACACTTCATAAGAATCTGAATCTAACAATGAATGATTTGATTCCAACAAATGTTTTGCAAAATTCGATCTATCTGGATGCTCATTCCTATATGCCGAAACATGCTCTTTAAATCTAGTATTAAAACTTCGGCCTGTCTGTCCTACGTATATCCCATTGCAGTCATTACAAGTAAGCTTGTATACCCCCGATCTAGTTCCCTTATCTACCTGTTCTTTGTGGTTACATAGCCTAGAGTACAAAGAGTTGTTAGTCTTAAAGGCAACATTAATATTGTTTGATTTTAAAACGCCATAAATCTTATCAGACAACCCCCCAACGTAAGAGATGCTATATTTGTTTTGGTTTGTTAGTTTAACATTTGGTAGCATAGCATACGGTTGTGGTAACTCTGAAGATGAGCTCTGGTTGAGTTCGAAACGCGTCAGTGTAGCTTGGTGGTGGTGATGGTTGGGTTTATGTGATTTGTGTGTGTTCGTACAGTGTGGAGGTGGAGGAACTGCATGAACGCACATTTCTTGCATAAACGTAACTATTGTAAGGTCGCGGGTGAGCAAAGTAATTGTTTTAGTTCATTAGGGTTATGAGTGTTTAGAGAGATGGTGTTATGTACATACAGTTTGGTTATAACTCGTAATCGTTGACCAAGTAATTCTTTTACGACTCAGTTCAATACCGCCTAAAAAAATTAAAGACTAAGGTCTTATGTTTTTATTCTGTTGTAGGAAATGTCATAAAAATGGCAAAGCAGTTACTTGGTCAACTATATAATAGCGAAATCACGACACAAGTGCTGTTATGGGGAATAGACAAGGAATGATAAAATCCGCGCAAGAACTAAAGTCACCGACATAGCTCGAAGAATCGCCAGACTCAAGTGGCAGTTGGCAGCACATCGCTCGTGGAACTGATGGCCGATGGGGCAAAGAGGTTCTCGAGTGGCGTCCACGGACCGGAAGACGCAGTGTAGGTAGGCCTCCAACAAGATGGAGCAACGACCTGGTTAAGGTTGCGGGATCGCGTTGGATGCGGATGGCACGGGACCGATATGTTTGGCGAGCCTTGGGGGAGGCCTGTGTTCAGCAGTGGACTTCTTTCGGCTGAAATGATGACGATGATGATGAGAGTACTCATAGACTTTTCTGAGGTCATATTATTATCTATTTACTTATATAATCGATTGTGACCATGTAAAAAAACAGATAAAAGTAAAGAAGTAGAAAAAATATTAAACCCTTGTATTTTGGAGGTCCCGGGGCACGGACTCCCCGCGCCTTTATGGTATAGATGTGCATTGACTACAAGGTGCTTGGCCCATAGTTCGGAAAGCGTTTAGCACTCACAGAGTCAATATGCCTGCAATCGACCCATAATCAGACAAGCAAACAAGAGACGCAAACACAATTACCTGCGCCGTCTGCAAATGGAATTAGATAGATACACCATGATTTACCTATGCACTTCCACTTAGTTAATATTCGCACACCAGAATCATGAAGCCCAATTAAAAAATAAATCTGTCCTAGCCACAAAACCAGCTGAAAGACGTCCACTGCTGAACATAGGCCTCCCGCAAGGCTCGCGAAATAGATCGGTCCCATGCTATCCGCATCCAGCGCGATCCCGCAACCTTGATCGTCGCTCCATCTTGTTGGAGGCCTACCTACACTGCGTCTTCCGGTCGGTGGATGCTACTAGAGAACCTGTTTGCCCCGTAGGCCATCAGTTCTACGAGCGATGTGCCCTGCCCACTGCCACTTGAGTCTGGCGGTTCTTCTAGCTACGTCGGTGACTTTAGTTCTTCCCAGCCAATACATACTTATACGTCCCACTGCAAGGTATATAGGCCTTTTTCTCTACGATAAAAATACCTAAATACACGCGTGGCCTGGCCTACCTATCTTGAGCCGTCGTGCTTCCCCCTTGTCCATATAGTTAGTTGGGTTAGGTTAGGTTAGTTCTCCTTCGGCCACCGAACGGGGAACTTGTGTCGCTTGCGCTTACGCACGGCTTTGATTCTAGCCGCTCTCACGCACACATACACGAGTGCAAAGAATACCTAAAATCGATTAGCGCCAAAAGATTGGTAGGCCTTCAACATCCTCTCAGCATAGCATAACCCCTATTAGATCTAGGAAAATGAGGCTCACCCCAAGCTCAGCCCAAACCTCTCGCAAACCAGGGTCTTGGCGTTCCTGACTAACTGCTATCAGTTCATCCCTATCCTCTCGCAAACGATCGAATTACCGCTCGCAAACCGTGTTGGGCCGTTCCTGAATTAAGCCCCTGGCCACAAAGCCCGTCCGAACCGGCCCCCGACAGATTTACGCGCCGCGCCGTCCCGTCACAAATCAACCCGCGTCCGTTCTAAAGTCGATTAAATAGATCGGATACCTAAATATTTAAAGTGCCTGTTAGACGTTAGAGCTGAGAGTTTTTCTAATCACTCGTGCATAAAAACCACGTTCCCAAAATACCCGATTTTTCAAAATACTACTCACATTACCTATTTACCACATTTCCAGGTTACCATAATCAGTTTTTCGAGTTTGTTTGATCCCCTTCATATGGCCAAAATAGCTGAGGACTGAGGGCACTGGTAGCAGGTCGTGGACAATCTGGTTCATATTCAGTTGGCCGAGAATGGATCTGTTGGTCTGTTAGGTGACACACGAGCAAAAAAGTAAACAAGCCACGAGTGCGCGAACTTGCTTGTACGCCTATCTGGCCCTTTAGAGCATTGGGTATAACCACAGACGGCCTTTACCTCTCCCGAAGGCCATTTAAACTATACCATTTGATAGTAGACCAATACAAGGTATCGATATACAGATCCGGAATAATTTACCTAGTGGTTGAATGAGTAGGAATAAACATCCTGCATCCCTGGATTAGGATTGATAGGTCCTCATAGCAAAACGTCCTCTTTGAATAAAAGTCCGTAACATATACAGGGTGAAATTATTAACGTGATACAAAATTAGTGTTTCAAGCTTAGTTAATGCTGGATAACATAATGCATTTACTCAATTGTTGAAATTGTCTGGTCTGACAAAATTTTGGATTTTCATACTTTGCGGTAGTTAAATTATGAACTAAATGTATGGACAACTCAAATTTAACAATACTAAGGGGGTGTTTCACCACCTTATTGTCAAACTGCTGGTTACGTAACCAATGAATAAACTAAGTACTGGACAAATCTGTCAGCTAGTGTTTTTTCAGTTTCACCACTCCGGTCCTGTGCAAACTAAGTACCACTTAACTAATCGTGGGTTTAACAAAAAGTCGGAATGGCAACGTCGCATTTCACGACCACGCGTTCCTGTTCGCACACTTTCGTTCAAAGAGTCACTCATTATTAAAGCAAAAGAAATGGTTAACTATTATAATTTTTGAATACATCTATTTTTTTTTGCATAAACAAATATGTAACATTATAATTGATCCAAAACCGGTATTTATTTACGATACTTTGTTAACAATAACAAAGAAAAATAAAATCACGTAAAACGAATCGAAAAGTGGCGCCAAACCATTTGACAGATAAACTTTTTTTTTAATGGCGATATACAAGTTTACGAAATTTTGGATTTATTTTTACATACTAAAAGTGTACCTACATTTGTTTATTCAAATCTTGATATTTAAATTATTTTATGCAATTTAGCATGACTTCTTTCTTTAAAAAATAAAAAATACTTTGATTTATTTTTTGAAATCGGCTGAAGGGCTCTCCAACCATGGCCACAAAAAAATAAACTTAACTAATTAAAAAGTTATGTGACGGATAAAAATGCTAAATGCCACCTGATCTGATGGTCACATTAAGAAACAGTTTGTCCGTTACTTAGCGCTAATCGAGACTGGTGAAACAGAAATTTTAATTCCATCTGTCAAATAAGGTTATGTGATTAAGCTAATCCGAACTTTAAGAAAAGTGGTGAAACAGCCCCTAATTCTAACAACTGGGTAAGTGCATTATGTTGTCCAGCATTAACTAAGCTTGAAACACTAATTTTGTATCACGTTCAAAATTTAACCCTGTATGTCATGGGAGCAAACCGTCCGCAATTTAAAAGGTCCACAAATCAAAATGTCACATTGATCAAACGACTGCAATTTAAATGACCACGGGAGCAAACTTTCGCAGTTAAAATTGTACTCCACACTACTAACTACTTTAATCTAAAGTTGTATGTATTTCTTCTTCTTTAAAAATAGTGTATTAAAGGCTGTCCCAGAAGTAAAGAGACAAATTTCAAATTTCAAACTGGTTGAAAAGATTTTCATTTTTTTAAGAAAAATAACTTTCATGGCCGCCATAGGCATTATATCTGTCAGATTAAGCGGGAATTTTGAAAGTATTTTTAAAGTTTTAATTATAAAGAGAGCTGAACACGAAGTATTTGCAAAAAGAATTTTTCAATTTTATAAATGTCATGGAAAACGGACACGACACGTCATTTTTCTCCAGAGGGAGTCAGAAGAACTACTTTGTATCGAATTATAAGCGTTTTGAAGAAACGCACGGAGATATTTATAAAAATATTTCTGGAAGAAAACGTACTGTTTCGTCCTAAAAATATAAATAAGGTAAAAAAGTTTATAAACGGAATCCCTCGATGTCTGTTAGAGTTGCTGCGGATAAATTGAAAATATCGAAGTCAAGTATAGCTCGAATGAAAACACACGACCTATAGCTTAAAGCGTTTGCAAAATTATCTGCTCCTAAATATATTAAAGACCAGGAAGTGCGAGCTAAAAAAGTATGCCGAAGAGGGTATGAAAAAACACCGAAAAAAGTTCTTATAATTGATGACGAGACCTGCGTGCCCGTGGACCCAGTGGATGTTCCTTTCCTGGGAAGCAATACTACCATGCAAACAATCGGGTTCGGGACGCTGTAGCTTATTCACAAAAAATCATACCAAAGGCCAAATTTTTCAATAAATACCTACTTTGGCAAGCCATAGACCAGAGTGGTAATACGTCTGAACCATATATTTGCACAGGCTCTATGAACGCACGCATTTACCTGAGAGAATGTATAATAAAGCGATTGATTCCCTTCATTGATAAATATTACCATAGGGAAGAAATTATACATTTCGTACTAAATACAAACTGAAATATAGATGCACAGAAAAAACACCAGAAAAAAGACCAATGCTGGGAATCGAACCCAGGTCCTCAGCATTCCGTGCCGCGTGCCATACCCCTACACCACCACTGGTCTAGAGATTAGATACGAATCTTTCCTATACATCATACATTTCAATCTGCTAAATCATCACCTTATGCAGTGACAAACGCACATCTATGTTACACCCTCATCGAGAGATTTTAACACTCCTTCGGAACTAACCTGGGGTTTTTTCTGTGCATCTATATTTCAGTTTGTATTTAGTACGAAATGTATGATTTCACGGGATGACCGTAAAAGTAATAAAAAAAAATGAAGTTGAAAAAATAAGTACAAAAAAAAGATACTTCATAGCTAACTTGTTTAAAGTTGCACAGTAGCGCCATCTCTTGTCCAGGTGAGCGGTTAGTTCCGAAGGAGTGTTAAAATCTCTCGATGAGGGTGTAACATAGATGTGCGTTTGTCACTGCATAAGGTGATGATTTAGCAGATTGAAATGTATGATGTATAGGAAAGATTCGTGTCTAATCTCTAGACCAGTGGTGGTGTAGGGGTATGGCACGCGGCACGGAATGCTGAGGACCTGGGTTCGATTCCCAGCATTGGTCTTTTTTCTGGGGTTTTTTCTGTGCATCTATATTTCAGTTTGTATTTAGTACGAAATGTATGATTTCACGGGATGACCGTAAAAGTAATAAAAAAAAATGAAGTTGAAAAAATAAGTACAAAAAAAAGATACTTCATAGCTAACTTGTTTGAAGAAATTATATTCTGGCCGGATATGGCGTCATGCCACTACGCCACCGAAGTCACCCAACATTTACAGGCTGCGGGGATAGATTTTATACGAAAACATAATAACGCCCCAAATGTTCCCCAAGCTCGTGGTATTGAAACTTTTTGGTATTTATGCAAACGAGAATATAAAAAACAAACGGAAAAACCCACATCATTGGCTGCATTTAAACATCGATGGACTAGATCGGCTAAAATTGTGGCAACTAGGTCAGGAAAAGCTGTAATGTGGCGAGCAACAATAAACCTCAGAAAAATTGGCTATAAAGGCATTCCACAAGCAAATTTAATATAAAATAACAAATTTGAATATATTCTTGATTGGACTTAATGTAAATGTTAGCACTTTATTATATTTTTTCATCAGATATTTTCATTTCAATCTGGTCTCTTTACTTATGGGACACCCCAGTATGCATTAGAACGTTGTGTTTTTGTCATTTTTCGTTGATGACGATTTGCTTCAAGGGCATTTTTAATTGCGGACGATTTGCTCCCTAGACTTTCTACCCTGTGGTCCTTCTCATTAAACGGACATTATGCCTTTTTTTTGGTGTGTAAAATGCACCTTATGCATCGTCTCCGTTCGGGGAAACAGAGGTATGTGGGGCTCTCCCCAAGGGGCCTACACATTAAAAACCACACGGATTCCCTCGTTGCCATTGTGAACGCCACGGGAGCAAAATGTGTCACCGCAACGCCCACCGGCCGCCCCGGGATGGGGCTCCTCTGTCGACACCGTGCAATGCGGGCTCGGCACGGCACTCCCCGGCCTCCCCCGCTGGTGAAGGATTGTTTAAAGAGGTTTACTCCTCGTGGCTTCCGCAGACGCCCACGTTCCCGGCAAGCCGGGGTTACGTGCCCTCACGTTAGCTCCCGTGCCCTCATGTCCTGCTCTGAAAGCAGAGTGGAACCGAGGGCACGGTCGCTTCCGCAAACGGACATTATGCCTAGCAGACTAAGGGGCTGTTTCACCACTTTTTTAAAAGTTCGGATTAGCTTAATCATAACCTTATTTGACAGATGAACTTAAAATTTCTGTTTCACCAGTCTTGATTAGCGCTAAGTGACGGACAAACTGTTTTTTAATTTGACCATCAGATCAGGTGGCATTTAGCATTTTTATCCGTCACATAACTTTTTAATCAGTCAGTTAATTTTTTTGTGGTCATAGTTGGAGAGCCCTTCAGCCGGTTTCAGAAAAATAAATCAAAGTATTTTTAATTTTTTGAAGAAAGAAGTCATGCTAAATTGCAAACGAGGATTCAAATATCAAGATTTTAATAAAAAAATATAGGTAAGCTTTCAGTATGTAAAAATAAATCCAAAATTTCGTAATATTTTTTAATTACAGACTTTTTTTTCAGTGGAATAATCGTTATTATTATTTCCCCTTAATGGCGGCCTTAAGGGGCATAATCGTTTGTTCTACGTGAACTTGTACATCGCCATTAAAAAAAAGTTAATCTGTCAAATGGTTTGGCGCCACTTTTCGATTCGTTTTACGTGATTTTATTTTTCTTTGTTATTGTTAACAAAGTATCGTAAATAAATACCGTTTTTGGATTAATTATAATGTTACACATTTGTTTATGCAATAAAATAGATGTATTTAAAAATTACATAGTTTACGATTTCTTTTGCTTTAACAATGAGCGACTCTTTGAACGAAAGTTTGCGAACAGGAACGCGTGATCGTGAAATGTGACGTTGCCATTCCCCCTCTATGTTAAACCGACGATTAGTTAAGTGGTACTTAGTTTGCACAGGACCGGAGTGGTGAAACTGAAAAAAAAACTAGCCGACAGATTTGTCCAGTACTTAGTTTATTCATTGGTTACGTGACCAGTAGTTTGACAATAAGGTGGTGAAACACCCCCTAAATGCAACACAGGACGTTTAGCTCTCAGTACGACCTACTCAAAATTGCCTGTAAAGATGTTTCATAGTAAGCAGCTCTTCATTCAAGATGACATTAAAAAACAAAAACTTAAAGGTTTTTTTCCATATGTATTTTTAACATATATTTTTTTTATGTTACTATTATTAGTGCTTTTGGGAAATACCTCTACTCTTCCTTTTTAAAGGCCGGCAACAGATCAGTGACTCTCTTTGAGTTGTTGATATTTATGGGCGGTGGTGATCACTTGGTGATCACTGATTATTTTCCACCAGATGACCCAGTTGCTAGTTTGCCTCCCTCTCATAATAATAAAAATAAATTGATTTCTGCGCGGACATCGCTGGCAAAAGCTAGTGATGCAATATTCCTTATCCTAATTGGACCAAATTGGTTCTCGGACAAGAATCCCGAAATGCAAATTCCCTGCGGACTGCACTGGACGCCCCAGTCCGTAGTCACGCCTTCAACGAGCGTGACTAAACTGTTAAAGTTAACCTTTTGATTAGGACAACCGGACCTCATCCTGCAACGCTGGACACGCTTTATCGTACATATCTACGTATTTTGTAGGGTTAGGAACCTCAAAAGGAAAGGGAAACCCTATAGGATCACTTTCGTCTTTTGTCTGTCTGTGTATCAAGCCTTATTATTTCTGGAACGTGTGAAGGTATACATATAGTTGAAAACAAATAAGAAACACAGCACCGCAGGTGCCTACGACCGTAAAAAGATATTTCTAATTTAATGCGATTATAAGATATCATTTTCACTAACACGGTTTTATTTAACTTTCAATGTACAGACGAGGAAGCTAAATTACGTACCAGAATATAACCTTTTCACAATCCATTTCAAGATGATTTCCTTGGCAGATGTATGAAATGTCAACATGACATTTGCAATGAAAAGGGTTCACTCTAGTACGTGATTCGGTTTCCTTGACTGTACAGTTAACGTCATAAATTAAGTGATCATTTTTGTACCTTGTCGCTTTCAGTCGTTACATAATTTCGCATGGCTTTTCAAACATGACGTTAAAGTGACAAGGTACAAAAGTGATCACTTATTTATGACGTTGACCCTACAATCGAAACAACTTAGTTTGGGACTAGGTCGATTTGTGTAAGATTGTCCCCTAATATTTATTATTATTATTATTAACTGAATCGTGATGCACTATGGAACTTTTTCACAAAAAGTTTTGGTGTGATAAGATAATAATTTAACATTTAGCTAGGCTGGCATAGTCACACAGGTGCACTAAAGCCGAGAAAAAAAAATAGAAAAAAAAAAAACATTTAGCTAATTGAACACTTGTTTCCAATACTCCACCAAAATGTATACAATGCTGAGAGATTTCAACAAAACAATTGAATGTATACAATGCTGAGATATTTCAACAAAACAATTGAATGTATACAATGCTGAGAGATTTCAACAAAACAATTAAGAAAGAAAGAAAGAAAGAAGACATTTATTCACTTTTACAAGACACACAAATACAAGAAAGTACACACAAATTCATACAAATAAACAAGGTTCACAAAACAACGAAGTAATAAATACACAGATCTGCATGTGTGTCCATGCAAAAGTGAAACGGTCGCTGACTCAGCATTATGCTGAGGCGTTAGACGCCTGCAGCGCTGATTTTCTGCCAGAACCGTCTGTGACTCACGGAACGATACACAAATATACTATATAAACTACTTAATAAAAAGATAAATTAATAAAAAAATAATGAATTAACAAACAATTTAGATTTATTATTGCGTAGCATAATATGTAAATAAATAAATACAATAAAGAAAAAGTAAACTGCGAAAACATAAACAACAGGTTGGCATATCAAGTGCTGGTTTTATAGGTAGGATTTTTGGAGCGTTAATAAGTGATCCTTCAGCTTGCGCTTCAAGGTGTACCTACTAGACGCTCGTTGGATAGGGGGAGGAATATCATTCCAGCACTTGGACGCCGCAAACTTAAAACTTCCTCGAAATGCCGCGGTCCGGTGTTTAGGCACAAGAACCATAGCACTCCTGGGCTCACTCTTCGACCAAACAATTTTATTGAAGAGGTACAACGGTGTCCTGTAGCGTCTCACACCGAACAGCAAAGTGGCGAGGTGCATGCGCCTGCGTGCAGGCATGTTCAGCAAGTTAGCGGCGTTCAGGTACGGAGTGATGTGGGACCGGGGAGGGACACGGAAACAAAAACGAGCGCATGCGTTTTGCACTCGCTGTAAAAGCCTCTTGGAACGACCAACAATGCAGCCGTCATAAACAATATCACAATAGTTTAATCTGGACAATATAAGCGATTCACAAAGGTTAACACGCAAATCAACACTAAGGTAATCGCGTATACTGTACAGAACCTTGAGACGGTAGAAGCAGTTACTCACAACTTTTAGGATGTGGTTCTCAAAGCTCAGCTTGCCGTCCATAAGTAGACCAAGGTTATTGGCTTCTACCACCCGTTCTATTGGTTTACCCATAACGGCAACATCCCCGGTAGTCAGAGCATCAATAGTATTCCGAATTTGATGCCTCGATCCAAAAACTATATACTTCGACTTGCCGGGGTTGAGGACTAAACAATTCCTCTCCGACCAAGCTGAAATACGATCGAGATCTGCATTGATGGCGTCTACAGCAATGGAAGTTTCTGACGGCGCGCAGGAGACGTACAGCTGCAGATCGTCCGCGTAGAGATGGTATCCACTGCTCTTTATACTGCTGACAATATCAGAACTGTACAATATAAAGAGCAGAGGACCCAGTATCGAGCCCTGCGGCACTCCCCGTGTCACAGGGCAAAGAGAAGACCGCAGAGTACCACCATCCACCCCACGCAATACGTTAGTCTGCGCACGGTCAGTCAAATAACTGCTAAACCATTTTATCGCCGTGACATCAAATCCGTAATACGACATCTTGGATAATAGCAAGGGAACGCTAATGCAATCAAAAGCCCTGGAGAAATCTAAAAGTGCTAAAATAGTACTTTTTCCAGCATCCCTAGCCTGCAAAATATTATCGACTACATCGAGTAACGCAGTAGCTGTCGATCGACCCTTGCGAAAACCCGATTGCAGTTCAGGTAGGATGCTGTATTTCTCCAAGTATTCCGACAGCTGTTCGCAAACTACCCTTTCCACTATCTTCGACGCACAGGGAAGGATACTAATAGGACGGAGTAGTAGGTAGGTTTGACTCACTTCTAAGTAGTATACGCGTGTAAAAAGTAGAAAACTTGTATTAAAAATGTCATTTTAAGGGTTCTGTACGCGAGGGCTGATTAAAGGAACCCTATTAATATAATTACAGTCTCCGTCTGTCTGTCCGTCATAATATTATGGAGAATATCGGAAATAATATATTATTATAATGCTTTATCTCAAGAACCGTTTTAGATGAAAATAGCTGAAATTATCATATGACGGTATTTCTATTGATACAGTTACATTTTATAACGGTTCTACGTTTTTGTCGCATTTTTAAATACCTACAAATTTGTATGGAACCCTCGGTACGTGAGTTCCGCTTATACTTTACCTCTTTTGATTATTGCAGAAGCTTATTAATGCGATCGTATTTTAAGTCCCGTGCCATTTCTATCCCGTTGTTAGTCATAGTTCTGTGGCTCCGACCGCGACGAATGGCGGCCAATTAAAACGAACACTTTGTTCCAATTACAAAACGGCCGTTCCTTTTTCAAATTCAATTCCCATTTCCAAGTTTGAATGTTTGATGAGGTGCATTCATTCGGAGTATTGAGGCACACTTTAAATTGGTGTTTTGTTCAATTGTTTCGGGAAAGTTTGAAACCGTTGGTTTAGGTAGTTAGTTAGGGTAAATTAGAAGGTATTCAAACACTTTGTTTTGAAGAGGATTTAATTATAAGGACTTAGTTTTTGCACTGTTGGAAATACGACAAGCCTTTTCACTTAGCGGTGATGTAAAGCATTGTATTTATTTGTGTGAGACTGAACATTTTACGCTTTACCGCTGTTACGATACCGTCAAACGGGGTAACTGATTGAATTGATAGTTTTAAAATTGCTATAGGTACTTATGTCCAACTTGATCAAAAAACAACACAAAATCAAAATTATCTTAAAATCGGGTCACTGTGTCAGTGAGTGAGAAGTGAGAAGGGTCATCATCGTCATTTCAGCTCGCCAAACAGATCGGTCCTGCGCCATCCGCATCCAACGCTCCAGCAACCTTAACCAGGTCGTCGCTCCATCTTGTTGGAGGCCTACCTACACTGCGTCTTTCGGTCCGTGGACGCCACTGGAGAACCTTTCGGCCCCATCGGCCGTCAGTTCTACGAGCGATGTGCCCTGCCCACTGCCACTTAAGTTTGGCGATTCTTCAAGCTATATCACTGTTTAGTTCTTGCGCGGATTTCATCATTTCTAATGCGATCCCGCAGAGAAACTCCAAGCATAGCCCTCTCCATCGCCCTCTGAGTGACTTTGAGCTTTCTTGTAAGGCCCATCGTTAGCCGCCACGTCTCTGTGCCATAAGTCATCACTGGCAACATAGATTGGTCAAAGACTTTTAACTTGAGAATCAGTGTTTTGTCAAATATCTTGAAAACAGCGCATCCTACGGCAATGATCCTTTCATCCTTCTGTGGTAATGATTAAATAAAAAACTTTAAAAAATCCAAACATTCTTCACAAACTTTTGTCATTCAGGTTTAATATTAGTAAAATTAGCAGGAAGACGCTACTCGCCGTAAACTTCCCTCAGCTCAATAAAACTAGCTCACTAGTCCACAAGACGTCGCTAAGCCCTTCATCCTGGAGTTTCCCGAGCCGTTAGCTGGCCTTCTCGCGGCCGCTCCGGCACTTAACAACCCGGCCAAGATTTCGTACGACCGGCGGCGCGATGAGCGTTTTCTCCATACATTGCGCGGCCGAAACGCTTGTCACACAGAGTTTTTTTATGTTGAGGGGCCAGACAAACGAACTAGTGCGTCACCTGATGTTAAATGATCACCACTGTCCAAGACACCCGCAGCGCTTTACGCGATGCCAGTGCGTTGTCGGCCCTGCAGAAAATTGAACACTAGCCTCTTAAAGGCACCCAGGTCGTAACTCGTTGGGAAGACCCCAGAGGGAAGCTCGTTCCAGATTTTGCAAGTTTGTGGCAAAAAAAACCGCTTAAAACGCACCGTCGAAGACTGCCATTCATCAACATGATGTCGATGAAATGAACGCTTACGACGGGTGGATTCCTCAGAGCATTCCCCGTTGTAGATCTTATAGAATATGCAAAGGGAGCTAACGTCTCTGCGGAGAGCAAGAGGATCGAGTTTATCGGAGAGTGAGGGGTTGCCGATGACCCGGGACGCCCTGCGCTGTATGCGATCAAGTGAAAGCAGCCGATAGATGCACCAGCCCAGAGATGAGAGCAATACTCCATCCTCGGCCGAACCTGGGCTTTATATATCTGAAGCCGCTGCTTCGGAGTGAAGTATCGCTTAGAGCGGCCAAGCACGCCCGACATTCTAGCAGCCGACTACCAGTTGGCACACGCAATGAACTGATAAAACACTCGTCGCGACGCGTCCCGTTAAGTCGAGACCGGGCACTTAGCCTGCGCTCGGTTAGGGCTAACTTTGATAGTTAAAACTTTGTTACATAGCCGTCTGGGCGCCGTCGTCATACTAATTCGGTGGTCTCTTTGATTATAGTGCAAAAGATGTGGTATACTGGTCGCAAAGGATGAAAAAAAAAAGTATAATATGTCCGATATATTATAGTGGACCAAGTAAGTGCTTAAGCTGTTGTGGCTTAGCGGTTTGACCAATGGGCTTTCAAGCAGAGCGTCGTGGGTTCAAATTCCGGCTCACACCTCTGCATGAGTTTTTCGGAATTTTTGTGCGAAATTACATTTGAAATTTACCATGAGCTTTAAGGTGAAGGAAAACATCGTGAGGAAACTGTATACACCTGCGGAGAAATTCAATGGTGTGTGAAGTTACCAAACCGCACTGGGCCCGCGTGGGAACTACGGCCCAAGCCCTCTCATTCTGAGAGGAGGCCTGTGACTTGCAGTGGGACGTATATAGCCTGGGATGATGATGGAAAAAAGCAGACTTGCAATTCCAGTAATCCACGTCACAGGCAGCGTGTGCGTGTGATAAAACATAATTATTCACGTTATAATTCGTAGCGTTAATTTAAATTCCTAATGTGTCAGGATTACCGGCTTAGCGCAGGGTTCGCGGCTGACTCAGGGGTCTGTGTTTTAGGGTTCTGTCCCCAAATTGTGGACCGTATTACTTAGGCGCAAGCCACAGAGAAGAGACGTGGGATGGGAGCGAGTCGCAGTCCGCGTCGTTTGTTCGCAGGCCGCGTCTCCGCCGCGTCTCTTCTAGACAGAAATAGACGCTTTGAACCGTGACGCTTCTATACATTAAAAAAAAAAATATCACGGGACAATTCACACCAGTTGACCTAGTCCCAAAGTAAGCTAGGAAAGCTTGTGTTATGGGTACTAGGCAACGGATAAACATACTTATATAGATAGATACATACTTAAATACATATTAAACACCCAAGACCCGAGAACAAACATTCGTATTTTTCATACAAATATCTGCCCCGACACGGGAATCGAACCCGGGACCTCGAGCTTCATAGTCAGGTTCTCTAACCACTAGGCCATCTGGTCGTCGTTAACCAAAAAGCATTTAGTTCCCAATCTGCACTGGCCCCCGTGGGAATTACGGCCCAAGCACTCTCATTCTGAGAGGAGGCCTGTGCCCTGCAGTGGGACGTGTATAGGCTAGGCTGATGATGAAAAAGCATTTGCAATATTTTCTTGACGCTGGCAACCCTAAGCACATAATTAAGATGCTTATAACAATAATTAAGACAATAAGGACATGCGACCTGACGCATAAAACGACCAGCGTAACGTTACAAGCTAGTATAACGCAGAAACCATTTGTTGACATATTTTATTACATACTAGATTTTCCTCTCCCGTGGGCATTTCGAAAAACTCTTGCTTATTCCTCAGCTAGATCATTAAGGAAAATCTCTACGATAATTCAGCTTTCTAGGTAGTTGGTTAGTCAGAAGTCTTGTCTATATTATATTTATTATTAAGAGGGTTTTAGGGACCAGATGGCCTAGTGGTTAGAGAACCTGACTATGAAGCTTGAGGTCCCGGGTTCGATTCCCGTGTCGGGGCAGATATTTGTATCAAAAATACGAATGTTTGTTCTCGGGTCTTGGGTGTTTAATATGTATTTAAGTATGTATCTATCTGTATAAGTATGTTTATCCGTTGTCTAGCACCCATAACACAAGCTTTGCTTAGCTTACTTTGGGGCTAGGTCAATTGGTGTAAATTGTCCCGTGATATTTATTTATTTTTTTATTTTTTATACCTGCTGAGCTGGCAACGTTGCATTTTTGTTAGTTTTCTCGATTATTCCATAAAAATTGAATGAAAATTAAAAATGTTTTGTATACAAATTGTTTTAATATATAAGTTAATGTGTCTACTGCAATAATAATTCGTGATAGAATTTTATTTTCTATATACTGGGCTGTCCCATAAGTAAAGAGACAAGTTTGAAATAAAAATATTTAATGAAAAAATATAATAAAGTGCTAACATTTACATTAAGTCCAATCAAGAATATATTCAAATTTGTTATTTTATATTAAATTTGCTTGTGGAATGCCTTTATAGCCAATTTTTCTGAGGTTTATTGTTGCACGCCACATTACAGCTTTTCCTGACCTAGTTGCCACAATTTTAGCCGATCTAGTCCATCGATGTTTAAATGCAGCCAATGATGTGGGTTTTTCCGTTTGTTTTTTATATTCTCGTTTGCATAAATACCAAAAAGTTTCAATACCACGAGCTTGGGGAACATTTGGGGCGTTATTATGTTTTCGTATAAAATCTATCCCCGCAGCCTGTAAATGTTGGGTGACTTCGGTGGCGTAGTGGCATGACGCCATATCCGGCCAGAATATAATTTCTTCCCTATGGTAATATTTATCAATGAAGGGAATCAATCGCTTTATTATACATTCTCTCAGGTAAATGTGTGCGTTTATAGAGCCTGTGCAAATATATGGTTCAGACGTATTACCACTCTGGTCTATGGCTTGCCAAACTAGGTATTTTTATTGAAAAATTTGGCCTTTGGTATGATTTTTTGTGAATAATCTACAGCGTCCCGAACCCGATTGTTTGCATGGTAGTATTGCTTCCCAGGAAAGGAACATCCATTGGGTCCACGGGCACGTAGGTCTCGTCATCAATTATAAGAACTTTTTTCGGTGTTTTTTCATACCCTCTTCGGCATACTTTTTTAGCTCGCACTTCCTGGTCTTTAATATACTTAGGAGCAGATAATTTTGCAAACGCTTTAAGCTATAGGTCGTGTGTTTTCATTCGAGCTATACTTAACTTCGATATTTTCAATTTATCCGCAGCAACTCTAACAGACATCGAGGGATTCCGTTTATAAACTTTTTTACCTTATTTATATGTTTAGGACGAAACAGTACGTTTTCTTCCAGAAATATTTTTATAAATATCTCCGTGCGTTTCTTCAAAACGCTTATAATTCGATACAAAATAGTTCTTCTGACTCCCTCTGGAGAAAAATGACGTATCGTGTCCGTTTTTCCATGACATTTATAAAATTGAAAAATTCTTTTTGCAAATACTTCGTGTTCAGCTCTCTTTATAATTAAAACTTTAAAAATACTTTCAAAATTCCCGCTTAATCTGACAGATATAATGCCTACGGCGGCCATGACAGTTATTTTTCTTAAAAAAATGAAAATCTTTTCAGCCAGTTTGAAATTTGAAATTTGTCTCTTTACTTCTGGGACAACCTTTAAACGAACAAATTATTAACTAACGGTTTTTAAAGAAAATAAAAGTCTTATCACGAATTATTATTGCAGTAGACACATCTATACTAATATATAAAGCTGAAGAGTTTGTTTGTTTGTTTGTTTGTTTGTTTGTTTGTTTGAACGCGCTAATCTCAGGAACTAAAGCTCCGATTTGAAAAATTCTTTCAATGTTAGATAGCCCATTTATCGAGGAAGGCTATAGGCTATATATCATCACGCTAACTCCAATAGGAGCGGAGCGGAGCGGAAGAATGTTTCAAAATCGGGGGTTTTTCAAGTAAAACTTCTATAGGCGCTAATCTCCGGAACTACTGCCCCGATTTGAAAAATTCTTTCAGTGTTAGATAGCCCATTTATCGAGGAAGGCTATAGGCTATATATCATCACGCTAACACCAATAGGAGCGGAGCGGAGCGGAAGAATATTTCAAAATCGGGGGTTTTGAAGTAAAACTTCTATACATATAGGCGCTAATCTCAGGAACTACTGCTCCGATTTGAAAAAGTTTTTCAGTGTTAACACCAGGGGGGTGGGGGTGGGGGGGGGGGGTTTGAGGGGGGTGAGGGTGCGGGGGTGGTGTGCGGGAGTTTTAATGGGGGATGAACATTTCATTGATTTTGCCGTAGGATGCACCGTTGTCAAGATATTTGACAAAAACACCAAGGGGGTGGGGGGAGGGGGGTAGAGAGGGAGGTGAGGGTGCGGGGGAGGGGGTGTGGGGGCTTCGGAGGGGGGATTAAAATTTCATTGATTTGCACTGTTTTCAAGATATTTGACAGAAACACCGGGTGGTGGGGGGGGTTGAGGGGGTTGAGAGGGGGTGGGTGTGCGGGGGAGGGTGCGGGGGAGAGGGTGTGGGGGCATTAAAGGGGGATGAAAATTTCATTGATTTTGCCGCAGGATGCACCGTTTCCAAGATATTTGTCAAAAAAAATCTTGAAGTAAAACTTTTATAGGGCACGCTTGACTTGGGACGAACGCGGGTGTGCGGGGGGTGCTGTGTGGGAGGGCGTGCAGGGGGTGCGGAGGGGTGTGGGGAGGGGGGTTCGGGGTTGTTGTGCGGGGGGAGTGCGGTAGGGAGTGGGTTGGAGGGTGCGGGGGGGTTGCGGGGGGGGGGGGTATTTTTTTTAATATCGAGGAACTAAGGAGAGCCATAATTGATGAAAAAGCAAATTGGATAAAAAAATAAGCTGCCCAAATTACTAATTCCACGCGGACGGAGTCGCGGGCAAAAGCTAGTTAACTTATATATTAGAACAATTGGGTATGTATTACAATACCGAAGTACGAAATACCGAATGTATTAAAACATCGAATGGGTCAAAAGACCGACACGATTTTGTTCTGAAACCGTAAATTTTTCAGAATTTATTAAAACGGCATCATACAGAACCCATTAGGTTAGGTTAGGTTTGTTTTATAACAATCTTAAAAAGTTAACGGTTTCAGAAAAAAATCGTGTCGGTCCTTTGACCCATTCGATGTTTTAATACATTCGGTCTTTCGTACTTCGGTATTGTAATACATACCCGAACAATTTGTATACAAAATATTTTTAATTTTCATTCATTTTTTATGGAATAATCGAGAATAACCAACAAAAATGCAACGTTGCCAGCTCAGCAGGTACAAACCCTCTTAAGAATGGCAGTAGAGAAAAGACATTTAAGAGGCACGAATCAGAGGAACGAAAGTGGTGACCATGCTCAAAAATATTAGAACACAAGTCGACAACATTGACTTTAGCAAGGTGTTCAGAGTATTCATATAATAGGGATGTTTCCTAGGTAAAAAAATAATAATTCTTATTAGTCCGTATTTTACATTATCAAAAAATATTAGACACGTAATTTTTCTTTTGACAATTAAACAAAAAATGACGAAGATATGGCGCGTTGAAGTTCCGCGTGACGAGGCGTGACGTCACTTGTTCCTAAAACGCTCATACAAAGTGTAGGAACAAGTGACGTCACGCGAAACTTCAACGCGCCATATCTTCGTAATTTTTTGTTTAATTGACAAAATAAAAAATACGTGTCCAATATTTTTTGATAATCTAAAAGACTGACTAGTTAGGAAAGTAGCCTATTATACAGATCAAAAATAAAGATAATAATTTTATTTCATAAACATGTCTTCAACTCAACTTCAATTGATATGCCAACCAGCACTTGATATGCCAACCTGTTGTTATACAGGGTTATGTTTTCGCAGTTTGCTTTTTCTTTATTGTATTTATTTATTTACATATTATGCTACGCAATAATAAATCTAAATTGTTTGTTGATTCATTATCATTTTATTAATTTATCTTTTTATTAAGTAGTTTATATAGTATATTTGTGTATCGTTCCGTGAGTCACAGACGGTTCTGGCAGAAAATCAGCGCTGCAGGCGTCTAACGCCTCAGCATAATGCTGAGTCAGCGACCGTTTCACTTTTGCATGGACACACATGCAGATCTGTGTATTTATTACTTCGTTGTTTTGTGAACCTTGTTTATTTGTATGAATTTGTGTGTACTTTCTTGTATTTGTGTGTCTTGTAAAAGTGAATAAATGTCTTCTTTCTTTCTTTCTTTCTTTCTTTCTACTACTAAAACTCTTCTTTCGAGCAGTGTACTTCGTTAAATACTGAGTTGCTGTACTGGGCTGTGTATAGCCATGGTGGCCTAGTGGTTTGACCTACGGCCTCTCAAGCAGAAGATCGTGGGTTCAAATCCCGGCTCACACCTCTGAGTTTTTCGGAATTTATGTGCGAAATTACAATTTTAAAATTCACCATGAGCTTTTCGGCGAAGGAAAACATCGTGAGGAAATCCGCATACACCTGCGAAGAAATTCAATGTTGTGTGTGAAATTCCCAATCCGCACTAGTCCCGCGTAGGAATTACGGCCCAAGCCCTTTCAATCTGAGAGGAGGCCTGTGCCCTGCAGTAGGATGATTAATATGGACCTCCGTAAAGTACCGTAACGCCTGATTTAATTTACTTCTATCCCTTATGAGCTCTGTGGTAAACCGTTATTCTATGCCGGTTACATTTAAAATAATAATTTGGCGACGCAGGAATCACGGGATTCATTAGAGATACCGGATTTAATTTAATATTCATTCAGGATAGTCGGCTGAGGCGCGAGCAGCTTCGTTGTTTGAAGGACAACTGCACCTTCAAGTATTTTAAGGATTTGAGAAATCAGACTAATATTAATATTATAAATGCGAAAGTTTGTGAGTGTGTATGCTTGTTACTTTTTCACGCTAAAACGGTTTGACGGATTGTGATGAAATTTGGCACACATAAAGTTTATAACCTGGATTAACATATAGGATACTTTTTGTCCCGGAAAATTGCATAGTTCCCGCGGGATAGCGATAAACAAATTCTTTGCAGACGGAGTCGCGGGCAGCAGCTAGTTATTCATATACAACGATATAATAAAAAACCGGTTGTCTGTAAAGTCGGTTTACGGACGATAGTTTAACGTGACAACGTCATAACAAAACATTGATGAAATGATTGTATACTTTTGCCGATTGTGCCTTTCGCTAGCTCGTGCCGCGCTCTCGCTCCGATCGTTCATCGGCTCGAGCGTAACGGGACGCGTAACGGGACAATGCGTTATGTACGTTACACTGAGTCATCCTTTTTCGTGCGTGCAGCCGGCGTCCATCGATTTATTAGACGTTGTCACGTCAAAAATAATAATATCACGGGACAATTCACACAAACTGACCTAGTCCCAAACTAAGCAAAGCTTGTACACCATCCAAGACTCGAGCACAAACAATCGTATTTTTCATACAAATATCTGCCCCGACGCGGGATTCGAACCCGGAACCTCGAGCTTCGTAGTCAGGTTCACTAACCACTAGGCCATTTCGTTTACCTGCGACATTGCTCGCGTGATCTTTATACATCATCATCTAATTTGAAATTTACCATGAGCTTTACGGTGAAGGGAAATATCGTGAGAAAACCTGCATAGTGTAGTACATACAACACTTACGAGTTACGAGAGCGGCGGCGTATCGGCGCGGAGCGACGTGACCGCGCGTTAAGGATGCTTGGCTCGAACTAGCGTGTGCGGCGACGCGGCATAGCAGGAGCGCGGGCGTCGGTTGCTTGGCGCATGCGCAGTGCGCGGGGGAAGGAGCGCGAGCGGTGTTTCTTAGAAGTAACCCTGCCTGTGCGTTGGCATGCCGTGTGGTATTAAGTCCGCCTCAGTACTCCCCCCCCCAGAGGAAAACCAGCAGAAAATGAAAGAAAAGAAGGGGGAAGGGTTCGCCAGTATACTTATAGATTTAATCTGTTAGGGAATCATTAGAGCCATGTTGTAGCTAGCCGCTGCATCACGAATGGGCCGGCTCGTCCGGGGCAGTACCACCCTCTCACAGAACACCGGCGTGAAGCAGCAGTAATCCTGCTTGCGTTTCGTACGGTCAGTGAGAGTGCCGGGGGCCCAATACCTCACCCCTTCCCTCTTCCCCTCCCTCACCCCCTTCCCCTGTTCCCATTCCTTTAGGGCCGACAACGCACTGGCATCGCGTAAAGCGCTGCGGGTGTCTATGGACAGTGGTGATCATTTAACATCAGGTGACCCACTAGTTCGTTTGTCTGGCCTTTCTAACATAAAAAAAAAAAAAAAAAAAAAGAATCTAACAGCTCTGCCCAATCTTGTAGTCGTAGAGGTGAGAGAAGGTGGTTGTGGGTTCGGCGCAGGTATTGGATCTTCTGAATTTTGAGACGCAGGTGGTGGTAAGGCAGAGGTGTGTGTTGAATGGTTATCGTCTGTGTCGATAAACGCTGGCTTGGCGTTATTGATAGAAATTACTCTAGGCATGCCGTTGACAATTATAGTGAAAAACTTATCTTGTCTATCAACGACTCGATAAGGTCCTTCATATGGATTCTGTAACCCTTTTTTATTGAATTTCCTGATGAAAACGTGTGAAGCAGTAGCTAAATCCTTGTGAACGAAGATTGATGGTTTTGTGTGAGAAGATGTACTGAATGGGGCTAAACGGTGGAAAGCAGATCTAAGTGCAGAGGCGAACGCTGCTTGGGGTTTCAGTGTTGATGGTTCAGGTGATAAAAATTCTCCAGGCAGTCTGATATTCTGACCGAAAATCATTTCAGCTGGCGTAGCATCTATATCTTCTTTGTATGCTGCTCGGAGGCCCATCATCACGACTGGCAGATCATCTGACCACGAAGGGTTATTATGGCATTTTAAAGAGGCTTTGAGCTGTCGGTGGAGTCGCTCGACTAGGCCGTTGGCGGCTGGATGATAGGGTGTGGTGTGGATGTGCTGGAAACCACACAGTCGCGACAAGGATGAAAAAAGTTCTGACTGAAACTGTCTGCCTTGGTCCGTGGTTATCCGAAGTGGCATACCATAACGGCATATCCATCCGGAAAACAATTTTTCTGCTACGGTTTCCGCTTCAATATTTCTAAGAGGGTATGCTTCCGGTAGTCTTGAGAATCGATCAACCACTGTTAGTAGGTAACGGTAGTCTCTAGATGGTGGGAGAGGTCCAACTAAATCTACATGTATGTGCTCGAATCTGGTGTTAGTGGGCGCGAAAGTTCCAGGTGCAGCAGTGTTATGGCGGCTGGTCTTGGCAGCTTGGCACGCTAGTCAGGAACGTGTCCAAGTTACGCAATCTTTCCTTACTCCAGGCCTCGTGTATCTATCCGTGACAAGTTTGGTTGTCCCTTTTACACCGGGGTGCGCAAGGTTGTGAAGTGAGTCGAACACCTGTCGTCTAAGTAGTTTTGGGATGTATGGTTTAGCTGAAGATGTTGACATGTCGCAGAAAACATGGCTGTTGGTGTCAGGGAGAGCCATTTTCTTTATGACAAGACTCGTGTGGTTGTCAGTACTGAGAAGTCGTTGCAGCTCTTCATCAGTTGCTTGGGCTGTAGCAAGGTCCTGTGGGGCAACTGGTTTACTAATCGCATCCACTCTTGAGAGAGCTTCTGCAACTATATTATTGGATCCGCTGATGTGTTTGATATCCGTGGAAAATTGGCTGATAAATTCCAGGTGTCGGAACTGACGTGGACTACATTTATCTGGCTTTTGATGGAATGCGAATGTCAACGGACGATGGTCAGTGAAGATCGTGAAATGTCTTCCTTCTAACCAGTGTCTGAAGTGATGGATAGCTTGATATACAGCAAGAAGTTCTTTATCATAAGCACTGTATTTCGATTGGGCTGAAGTAAGTTTTCTAGAGAAAAATGCGATAGGTTGCCAGTCTTTATCATGTTTCTGATGTAGTGCAGCCCCCATTGCTGTATCTGAAGCGTCGGTGTAGAGGGCGAGTTCACAGTTTTGCTTTGGATATGCGAGTCTGGTGGCGTGGGCGAGGCTTTGCCTGCACGCTTCAAATGCAGCATCAGCGTCAGGAGACCATTCCACAGCGTCATTGCCTTTAACGCCATCTTTAAGAAGATTGTGGAGATGCGCTTGTACTTCAGCGGCATTTTTAATTAAACGCCGGTAAAAGTTAAGGACGCCTAAAAATCTGCGGAGTGCTTTGACTGTTGATGGCTTAGGGTATTCTTTGATGGCTTCTATCATTGACGAGGGTGGTTCGATACCAGTTGCTGATATTTTGTAGCCCAGGAACTCAAGTTCAGATTGTCCAAATAAACACTTAGATTGGTTAATAATAATTCCGTAATCTTCGAGTTTCTGAAATAAGCTCTTAAGGTGTTCCAGGTGTTGAGATTCGCTGGCGGAAGCTACTAGAATATCGTCTAAATATGGGAACGTAAATGGCAGGTCTCTAGCCACTTCGTCTACGAATCGCTGAAATGTTTGTGGTGCGTTACGTAAGCCAAACGGCATTTGAACGAATTCGAAGAGTCCGAAAGGTGTGATAACGGCTGTCTTTTGAATATCGTCCTCGTGTACTGGGAGCTGGTAAAATGCATTAACTAGGTCGACTTTGCTAAAGATAGTAGCACCTTGAAGGGACATGCTGAAGTCCTCGATGTGACGAAGAGGGTAGCGGTCGGGTAATGTGCGCGCGTTTAACGCTCTGTAATCGCCACAAGGACGCCATCCTCCTGACTTCTTGGCAACCATGTGTAGCGGGGACGCCCAGGGGCTGTCACTAGGTCGTAAGATACCTTGTTGAAGTAGCTCGTCAAATTTTTTTTTAGCAATTTCTAGCTTTTTCTGGAGGCAGGCGTCGTGCCCTACAGGCAGTTGGAGGACCTGGAGTCGTACGTATGTAATGTTTGGTGCTGTGCTTCGTGTTGTCGACAGCGCTGGTAGGCTTCGTGATTGCTGGGAATTTAGACAGGAGCTGGTGGTAAATGGTTGTGCCTGCGATTGTCGTGACAGATGGTGGGTCATCATCGCCGGAGGTGTGCTCTACATATACACCTATACCAGTGGTGGGGTCAAGTAGGCGTTTATGTTTAAGGTCTACAAGTAGCCCATAATGCGTCAGCAAATCGGCACCTATGATAGGTTTACTGACGTCGGCGACAATGAAAGGCCAATCGAAATCACGTCTAAGTCCTATAGCTAATTTTATTATTTCTTGGCCGTACGTTTTTATTGGTGTGGAATTGGCGGCGTATAGCTGATATGATGCCGGTTGGCGCCGTCGATTTAAATATGAGTAGGGAAGCACACATACATCTGACCCGGTATCTATGAGAAAATCGTGTTTTGTGTTTTGATCAGTGACGAATAGGCGGCTAGGTTTAGGTGTAGGTATAGGGTTGTTTTCCGCCTGCAACAACCCTACTGCTTGTTTCCCGACACGAAACTGCACGGTTTTTCACATTTGCGGGCTTGTTCACCGAAGTTATGATGGTAAAAACAATAGTTGTTCGGATAAGTATTGTTATTGTGGTATACGTTGCGAGAGCGGGAACGTGATTGGCTACGATTTCTATTGAAATTTTGGGGTTGGCAGGTGAGCGTGGTTATTAGCCGGGTTAACTCGTTAATTTGCAGTTGCATCTCGTTTAGACGTACGTTCAGAGTGTCGATATAGTTAGGAGTAGGTATCACTGCAGCTGATGGTATCGGTGCAGGCGGCGGCGGTGTTGTGCGCTGGGCGTGGACGGCGGCCGTATGTACTTGCGGCGTAATTTCAAACACTCTGTCGGCGATTTCTCCGAGTTCATCAAGCGACATCGTGTTAGGTTGAGCGATCAAAATTTGTTGCATAGTAACAGGTAGCCTGCTTATCCATATTGATTGAACTAATTGATCGGAGCCTGCACCTTTTGCCATCGATTTCAAATGACGCAAAAAAATTGAAGGCTTTCTGTCTCCTCTTTCTTCTTTTTCTAACAAGCGGCTAACTCTTTCCTCGCACGAATCCGAAAATCTTGATATTAATGCGTTTTTTAAAACGGTATAGGGGATATCGGCGGGCGGGTTAACAATCAATTCTTCAACCTCGGAAGCGTATTTTGTCTCTAACTGTGATATCGTATAATAAAATTTAGTTTGCTCTCTAGTTATGTTATTGAGACGGAACTGTGCTTCAATACTGGCGAACCACAGGGCAGGTCGATCGGGCCAGAAGGGCGGGACTTTGATACCAACACGGCTTACCTCGAGATTCGGCGGTGGCATCGCGTGCTGGTTCACGCACGTGTAGGCAGGGCCGGGGTTGACAACGGGGTGGTTGGCCTCGGGTTTGTTTCCTTCGTCATCCATTGTTATTTGTAGGTTTTAATGTGATATTGGTTGCGTTATGGATATGTACGAAATGTTGGAAAATGTCTTAAGCTTTAACACAACACAACGATACACTTTGCCCGAAGTTTATATCGTTCGTATTTCGTCCGATTAATCACTAAGCACTTCACAGAAGGTTCGATGTTTTTCGTTCGTTTACGGGGTCACCAGTTGTAGTACATACAACACTTACGAGTTACGAGAGCGGCGGCGTATCGGCGCGGAGCGACGTGACCGCGCGGTAAGGATGCTTGGCTCGAACTAGCGTGTGCGGCGACGCGGCATAGCAGGAGCGCGGGCGTCGGTTGCTTGGCGCATGCGCATTGCGCGGGGGAAGGAGCGCGAGCGGCGTTTCTTAGAAGTAACCCTGCCTGTGCGTTGGCATGTCGTGTGGTATTAAGTCCGGCTCAATAGCATACACCTGCGAAGAAATTCAATGGTGTGTGTGAAGTTCCCAATCTGCACAATGCCCATGTGGGAACTACCTCCCAAGCCCTCTCATTCTGAGAGGAGGCGTGTGCCCTGCAGTGGAACGTATGACGTGGGATGATGATGAAATACATTAATTCATTATAAACTTTCGCGTGTATTATATTAGTGAGATACTGTAATTTATTTTTTCTACTCGTTGATTTTAATCTGTCAATTATGTGTTTATAGACAAAATTGCAATCACATACTTTTTAATCTTGGATAGTCACTTCGGACTCAACTATAATTGGCCAATCAGAAACAGTCTTATAACGACGTCTCATTAGTTCTTTTTTGTGCTACGAAAATTTAAAAGTTTTGTTTGTTATTTGACGCGAAATCGATGGTGTTAAACAAATAATCCCTAATTCGAATTAAGAGGGTACGATGGCTGAGAGAATTTTGAGAAATAGGTATTTTAATGAAATGTCGCTGTCTTGCCCGAACCCCTCCATGTCAGTACAGCGAGAGTGGGACAACTGCACCTCAGACCGTTAATAGGCGCGTAAAATTGATCAAAACAGCATTTCGTAATCCCCTGTTTTCTTCTCGAAAACTGGACCAATAAATTTATTTTTTTCATAAATAATTAGAGGACAGATTTAACTATGCCCCTATGTTTTCCTTTTTTTGTTTATAGCAGGGATTATTTTCTGATGAGTGTCTGAAAATGACGTTAAAATTGGGCAATTTTTTCAGTTTTTGAAAGCTCATATTTCTTATGTTAATTGAAATATGGAAAAAAACGAAACTTAGGGGCATAGCTGTGGTAGATACAGATTACATAGTAAAAAAAATTTGGCTCTAAAGCCATTATCCAGGGAGGAAACAGGGGATTACGTTTGTATGGAGAAATAGTGCGCATCGTACCCTCTTAAACATGAGTGACAGTGACGAGATTAGTTTCGCCGCTACTCCAGAGGAGATAACTACTATTGCAAAGGAAGCAACACTTACCTTGTTGCCAGAAAAATCTAAAAAGCTATACAACAGGAGTTATGCTAACTTCATGGAATGGCGGACGAAAAAGGTTATGTATGTACCTCGATAGACGATGATGACTCGTAGAAAAAGTATTGTATACAATAGTTACATAATTAGCTCTTAAAATCTCGTACCTTACTTAGGCCACTCGGCAAGCCTCGTGGCCTAAACACGGTACTCGACTTTAAGAGCCTTCATTATGCAACGATTGTATAAAATACTATTTTTAACTGGGTAATCCCGCACGCACATTCGACCGTTAGGGAGCCGGTAACCGCACGGAATGCACTAATAGATCCATTAACCCGCGGATGATCCGTTAATATATAATCCGCGGTTGTCTATTCAGCGATCCTTCGGTTATGTTATGGTATGAGGTACGAGGGTTTCAGGTCCTTGTCACAGGCAGTTTTTGCATAATAAGTGTCATTTTGGTTTCGCAGCATCCGCACACGCACACACACGCACATTATCATGCACTTAATAGTAATAAATCATGGGACAAATTGACACCAATTGACCTAGTCCCAAACTAAGCAAAGTTTAATGAAGTAAAACAATTACTTTGCTCACCCGCGACCTTACAATAGTTACGTTTATGCAAGAAATGTGCGTTTATGCAGTTCCTCCACCTCCACACTGTACGAACACACACAAATCACATAAACCCAACCATCACCACCACAAGTGGTGGTGGTCAGTGGTGGTGATGGTTGGGTTTATGTGATTTGTGTGTGTTCGTACAGTGTGGAGGTGGAGGAACTGCATGAACGCACATTTCTTGCATAAACGTAACTATTGTAAGGTCGCGGGTGAGCAAAGTAATTGTTTTAGTTCATTAATATGGACCTCCGCAAAGTAACGCCTGATTCAATAAATTAAGCAAAGTTTGTACTGTACTGTGGGTACTAGACAACGGATAAACATACTTATATACAGGGTGTTACAATATAACCCCTAAAGCCTGAACCCCCATGAACAGTAAAATAAAACTGTAATTTTGCGCGCTGTTCTTTTTTTTCTAGCTATAATGGTTATGGAAAAAACCGATATCGAAATTAAATAGTGATGTGCGTAATCTCAGTCGATATTTTAATTTACTATTAAAAACACTTATTTTTCCGACATTGAAATCATACCTATGAAATAAAAAAAATATATACTAATTTAACTCTTTACTGGAGTACTTCCATACCCTTCAGTTATTACGGGTAATTTTGTAACACCCTGTAGATAAATACTTAAGCTTTCAAAAAAAGAGCGTACTCCTACCTAAAAGGCCGGCAACGCACTTGTGACTCATCTGGTGTCGCAGGTGTCCATGGGCGGCGGTAATCGTTTACCATCAGGCGATCCCTCTGCTCGTTTGCCCCCTATACCATAAAAAAAAAACAAACATTAATATTTTTCACACAAATATCTGCCCCGACCGGGAATCGAGCTCGGGACCTCAAGCTTCGTAGTTAGGTTCTCCAACAACAAGGCTATCTGGTTGTCAACGGCTCATACACACTTAGTATTTATTTATAGTTAGGTATAGCGGCCACAGTATTACATAATCGGTGTAAATTTCAAGTGTCTGGCTATTACAGTTCAAGAGACAAAGCCAAGTGACAGACGGACGGACAGACAGCGGAGTCTCAGTAATAGGGTCCTGTGTTGGGTACGGAACCCTAAAAACGATTTCAGCTTGATTAATGAGCTGATATGAAAGTTGTCTGTGTTAGTGCTAGCGCAAGAAGCTACGAAAGTAAGTGAACAGAAAATGCCGGCTGTAAAAGCGTTAATGTTTTCTTAACTCCGACGGAAATGTAAATCGACCCTCAGCATTCCAAAATGTAAATCCAATCCATTTCAATAAACACAATTTCTACATTTTTATAAATTAAATTGAATTCCTGTATCTTGCAAATTTATCAAAGTCTGACCCAAACTTTTTACAAATTCTGTAATGGAGTGAAGACCTTATTTTGGCGAGATAGAGTAAGATTCAGGTGTGCTAAATTATCTAGTCTAGGGATTTAAAGGCGTTACGCGGAAATCGTGTCGGGAATGAACACGATTTAGTGAATGCTGGACTATTGATTTTTTACCCTGTTTATAGTTCGAGATCCGGCTGCAAGACTGCATCGTTCATCGAGTGTTTAATAAAAATTTAAATTTTATAAACAATCATAAAAGGGGCAATATGTTTCGGCCGGTATGCCTATTAAAATTTGCCCGCAACTATTTTTAAACTACACGTTACTTCAAAGATATTATGTATAGTCGACCAAGAAACTCCTTTACCACCCTAAAGTTCAATGTCAGTTGTTCTTAAGACATCAAAGGCTATTTTCACTTACAAGTCAATGTGACAGTCAGCCTTATTGTTTTTATTCTGTCACAAAAAAAATGGTAAAGCACTTACTTGTTCGACTATTCGTATAAACCGCGAGTGATGTTGATCGACTTTTTCTGAAACCATATTGATGTTTGTCGAATAAATTATATTTTTCCAAAAATGTATATACTCTGTTCGACATACTTCTTTCGAATACTTTTGAGATCGACGGTAAAAGCGCAATGGGTCGATGTTGGCTTGGGTTTGTCGCGTCCCCATCCGACTGATTGGCTTGATTTTCGATATTTTTAATATTTCCGGAAATGACCCTTCGATAAATGACTGATTAATCAATTTTGTCAGTGGTTTTGCTAGCTCGATGGCACATAGTTTTTTTAGCGTTGATGGTATTTCATCCGTGCCTAGGTTTTTTTTGTTTTTTAGCTGCCTAATGATATTTATTATTTCGATTTCAGAACGTAAATAACTTAAAAAGTTATGGCTGCCATTGCGCACTTGGCCGCAACCTCTCCACAGCCAGGGGTATAGATCGAGTCATGCCTGATGACTTGTGCCGTGGCTCTTATTGCAATGTCAGGTAATGTCTAATTTTGACAAATTATTGCGTCTTTGTCAATGGCACCAACTATATAAGCAGGTTATATTTTGTTACATCTTTACGTTCATGACGTTTATTATCTTTTACGTGTATATCAAATTAAAGCTATTTTTAAACGACGAAAAAATGGAGGAGGTTCTCAAGTCGACGCGTACCTATATATTTTTTCTCAAAAATATCCGTAGAAGTTGTCATTATTCTTTACATAATATCAGAACGCGAAGTGCATAGTTTATGGCCAGTAAAAAAATAAAAAGTTAAAAACATTGCAGGCTCGATAAACTCGACAACAATGTCGCATACAAATTCCATTATTGTCGAGTCTCAAACTTTTTAAAAAGTTAAAACGGCCATGGTAATAAGTTGGCACTATTCGGTTACGTATCAAAATATCTAAAATTAAAAAACCTAACGTAAAATAACCTACGTTAAAAATACCTAAAATCTAAATACCTAATGATTTTTTCACTTATATTCAAAATACCGAAAGCTTAAAATGCCTACGTATTGCAATGTCTAAAATTAAAAAATCTAACGTAAAATAACCTACGTCCAAAATATCTAAAATCTAAATACCTAATGATTTTTTCACTTATATTCAAAATACCGAAAGCTTTCGTATATGTTAACCGGTATGTCGCTGGGAGCGAGCGAGCGAAGCGAGCGAGCAAGACTTTTTAAGGCAGAAGCGACTCGGATAGGTTAGGTTCAGAAGGCTAAGGCGGGAGCGAAGCGTAGCGTAGCTCCCGCCTTAGCCTTCGATGTTAGGTATTTTTTTTGTAACAGCGCAGAAAATTATTATTTCCATGAGGTATTTTTGTCTTTAACATTATGAAATGTACCTAAATGTATAAATCATATACCAAATTTTATCAAACAAATTAGATTTTTCACGTGGTAATAAAAAAAAAACTAACACCAAAGGCTAATGCGGGAGCTTCGCTCCGCTACGCTCCCGAATTAGCCTTTGAACCTAACCATTCCGAGTCGCTTCCGCCCCGAACCGTCTTACTCGCTCGCTTCGCTCGCTCGCCGAAAATTAAGCGATGTTCGTTTCATTTAGGTATTTTGACCATTTGGTATTTCAAATGTTAGTGTATCAAACTTAGGTGTCATAGCTGTTGATATTTTAAACATTAGACATTTACTCCATTAGGTATTTTAAACTTAGGTAATTCGAAGGTAGGTGTTAGTTGCTTAGGTGTATAAAATCATTAGGTAATTAGATTTTAGGTATTTTGAACGTAGGTTATTTTACGTTAGGTTTTTTAATTTTAGATATTTTGATACGTAACCCACTATTCGTATACAGCCAACTCAAATGGCCGGTATCAGTTGTTTTGTTGGAACTCCGAACTTTTTTTATTGTGTTTGGAACAGCTTGTGGTGTTTTCGGTGGAAAAATACACCTGCAGTTTTTTATAATGAAAAAAGGCGGGAAAGATTTAAATTTCATTTAATTTTAAGTGATTTGCAATTCTTTGTACCTATTTAAGTTAAAAAAAGTTTATTCTAATTTTTTTTCCTTCACCACTTTTGAGAAAAGCTTTATATTAGTCTCGGCTGGAATAGCAATTGCTGGCTACGTATTAGTTAGTCCGTATTAGTCTTCGTATTAGTTCGTATACTTATACTCAGCCAGCAATTTCCTACTTCCAGGCCACGACAATAATGTACAGTCAAGTGTAAAAATATGAACTTATTCAAAGTTTCAAAAATAAGTACCACAGACTCTTATTCCGACGCAATAAGGCCGTAGTAACATATTTTTGAGTAGTTCGAATAGATACTTATTTTTGCACTTGACTGTACCTACTATTTCCGTACACAACTTTTTTCCATTATTTACCTAGTTGATGAACGATGCAATATTGCAGCTGGATCTTAGACTATTAGTGTATTTGCAGAATTAGGAGTTTAATAAATTCAGATGTGCAAGCCTTCGTATCGACTTTGTAGATCTTATCATGCCGTTCCGTTCACGTTAATGGTATGAGATTGAAGAGTGAAAGGGAGACGGCACGATACTTCCCCCAGCTCTTTGTTCCGCGCACAGAGACTATGTTATCTGAAAGGCCGTGTATGAGATCCGCATGTGTGTTGTGGTGGGTTTTGCATGCTTGTCCAACTTTGGTCCGACTGTACGTACATGTCTGTGCTCGTATTTGTACGTATATGTCCGATACATTATAGTGGATCAAGTAAGTGCTTAGGCCATGGTGGCGTAGCGGTTTGACCTATAGCCTCTCAAGCAGAGGATCGTGGGTTCAAATCCCGGGTCGCACATCCGAGTTTTTTTACTTATTTTTAACTACATTTGAAGTTTACCATGAGCTGAGATTTAGGGCGAAGGAAAACATCGTGAAATTCAATGGTGTGTGTGAAGTTCCCAATCCGCACTGGGCCCGCGTGGGCACTACGGCCCAAGCCCTCTCATTCTGAGAGGAGGCCTGTGCCCAGCAGTGGGACGTATATAGGTTGGGATGATTACGATTATATGAAAAGATGCGTTCTCTGGATATTCCTCGAACGGCTGCATAGCTTAGGATTAGGAAAGGTACTAAATACAAACTGAAACATGGATGCACAGAAAAAAGAACAGCGCTGGGAATCGAACCCATGCAGGTCCTCAGCATTCCGTGCCGCGTGCTATTCCCCTACACCACCACTGGTCCTGACTCCTGAGTTTAGACACAAATTTTTCCTATACATCGCACATCTTCTCAGTCTGTTAAATAACCACATTATGCAGTGATACAGCGCCATCTATGTCTATACTCTCATCGAGAGACTTCTGCACTCCTTCGGAACTAACCGCTCACCCGGACAAGAGATGTCGCTACTAAGCCAACTTTAACAAGATTGGTAAAAAAGTACAAAAAAAAAGATACTTCATTATCAAACTTGTTAAAGTTTCACATCCTTTCTCAGAGAGGCACTCTTATTTATCATTTGTACTTAGTTAGATTTTCTTTGAACCATCAAAAACACGAAGCACGGGGCTCAGATAACGGCTAAGTTACTGCTCGATAGCATCCATGAAAAGTTGTTTTACTTAAAACTTTAAACTCGTTTCAAATCTTTCTGAAGCCGTCCCTTTGTCGCGTTATCAGTTTGCCAACTGCGGCCCGCGGCCCGCATGCGTCAACTTCGTCAACCTATCAACCCAGCTTCCAAGTAGTAGGGAGGCCATGATTACAGTGCGGTTCTGGAGCGTACAGAACCAGCTCAGTTAGTCGTGGGGTATCGAAGTAATTACTCAGGTTAGAGCCCTTTTGTTCTTAGTTTTTTTGTCGGGTCTCTGTGGTTTCCTATAATTTAATATATCATTACTAGCTGACCCCGCAAACGTTTTAGGTTATTTATTTATTTATTTCTCATGGAGAATCAACAGAGATAGAAATATGACAAAACAATTATTGTAACGAAGTTAACAAAAACAGTGACTTAAATCTAACTCCTTTACAATTCTCACCAAAACATATATGGTGTTAACTAAAAATAACTTACTTAATTAAAATAACACTTCCTTACTGTATCATTCAAATGCGACAAAAGAAAACAACAGTGATACAAAGAACAAACACAAAAAAAATAAATAAAAAATAAATACAACGGGCAAATCTATTCTTAGGCATCTAATGGGGAATTTGATTGGGCACTATCTTAAAAACTTGAGTTCTGAACTGTTTCATGGACGTGTTGAAGATGTCGACAGAAACGAGTGACTTATTTTATTATACGCAGTACATAGGCGGCGCAGCGGCGCACGCACTCCGGCCTTGCTCCCTGATGTGGGGACGGTGAAGAGGGCCACGGACCGCGTCCTGCATCGAGGTGGAACTCTAAATTTTATATTATTTAGTAACTCCGCACTACTGTACAGACCTTGACAGATTTTATACAGCGACATAGCATCTGATACATTTCGTCTCACTATAAGCGAAGGAAGTTTATATCGCGTTAATAGGTCACAATATGACATTCGAGATCCAGTCAGGCGCCTGTGCATGATTCGCAGGAACTTCTTTTGCACCATTTCAATACTCTGCGAGTACTTAGCATATAGGGGGTTCCATATCACTGACGCATATACTCAAGCTGGGGCCTAACTATTGACTTATAGAGAAGAAGATAAGTGGAAGGGCTCTTAAAAACTTTAGCTGACCTTAGTACGAAACCTGACATTTGATACCCTTTCGAGACAAGCGTTCAATGTGCATGTTAAAATGTAGTTTTTCGTCATAAAGGACGCCCAAATCCCGAGTAGAAGATACTCTATTTAAATTACTGCCACCAATATTATAATTAAAGTCAACGAATTTATTTTTATTCTTTGTAAAACTAATTGTCATGCATTTTTCCGTTGCTAGCTGAAGTTTATTAGTATGGCAGTATTCAAAAAATGCATTTAAATCTTTTTGTACGAAATCACAATCCTCCTTACTTTTTATTACTCGATAAATTTTTAAATCATCTGCAAACATGATAAAATGAGTATTTTTAAAACACGTTTTTATATCATTAATAAAAATAATATATAATAGTGGCCCTAATATTGAACTCTGAATTACTCCAGATGTCACTTCCGAAGTAACTGATTAGAAACCATTAATAACTACAACTTGTGTCCTACTTGTCAAATAAGAAGCGAACCACCGGAGGAGATCTCCACGAATACCATTAAATGCTAATTTTTTCAAAAGCAGAATGTGGTCTACTTTGTCAAAGGCCTTGCAAAAATCTGTAAATATGACATCTACTTGTTCTCTCTTATCCATATGTTCAAAAAGAAAATTAGTATATAACAATAAATTAGTAATTGTGGATTTATTTGACATGAATCCATGTTGTTCTGAAAGTAATATAGTCTCCAGCTGTGGATAGATAATATCATGTACTAAACTTTCTAATATCTTAGGTATGCAAGACTGCACTGAAACTGGCCGATAATTAGTAACTTGAGATTTGGGTCCCGACTTATGAATCGGCGTTACATACGATAGCTTCCAACGTTCTGGGAAATTACC
Source organism: Archips crataeganus (assembly GCA_947859365.1). Taxonomy (NCBI): domain Eukaryota; kingdom Metazoa; phylum Arthropoda; class Insecta; order Lepidoptera; family Tortricidae; genus Archips; species Archips crataeganus. The sequence continues at coordinate 482,714 of OX402067.1, read as the reverse complement.
TTCTACAAGGCATTTATTAAAAATAATATACAAGGGGACTACTAATGACTTAGACACATTTCTTATAAAATAAGGACTAATTTTGTCGGGCCCGGCACCCTTCTTTATATCGTTGTTTTGCCATATATCACCTAGGGGTATAAAAATAGCCTTCGACCAAACATACAGAAAAAGTTCATGAAAATCGGTCCAGCCATTTCGGAGGAGTTCGCTCAAACACCGTGACACGAGATTTTTACATATTAGAAGATAGATTAGATGTATCATTCTCCATGATTATCTTTAGTTTTATTTCTGAAACACTATTTATTTATCTATCTATCTGTCTTTCTGTCTGTCTGTCTGCCTGCCTGCCTGCCCCCATCTATCTACTATTTATTTATTCCAAAACAACTAAAGATTAAAATTACGCAGTTAATTAAAAATTAATCCGTTTTCAGGGTTAAAATAAAGAGTTTTTTTTAGTCATGTCTTGGAAGTTTGGTGGTGTCAACAACCTCTAAAATTACACTGCAAGACCCTGCTAGGCGAGCAAGTTGTACTTTTTACTCGACGAGCTTTTTTCTTGTAGTTGTTTGGTCAAATGGTCAAGTACGCGAATTCGCTCGTACATCTGGCCCTTTATAATTGAGACACCGGGACAGCAATGAGTAGGGCTTATTCCACCTAATTTGCATAATGCCCAATTCACTAAAAGTACTAAATTTCAAATTGCCAGGGGCTCGTAATATATCAAAATTGTCTCATTCCTAAAATTAACAAATGTAATAAAAACCACTCATGTCCGATATGCCTTAATATTGAAATGTACTTACATTTCCTTAAAGTACCGAATCATTATACAACATTTCAAAATAACTTAAACTGAAAACTGCACAAAGGCAAAGAAAAAAAGTTAGGCATTCTGGAATTCAGGTTGTTTGACACTTAGTCCTTTTGAAATCTAGTAGTATTGGTAAAATTAAATTGGGACGTAATAAGCTCTACTCACAGTACGCTTCAAACGGAGACAAGTCCTGGCATATCGAGACGCATGGCCACCCTATACAGAGGGTCCAGAACTTTAGGGGGCTTTAGATAGCAACGGCCAAGTTTGGAAGTACACCCGTAACTGCCCAGCTACACACACGACCGGCGAGCGAGTATTCTGTTTGTTGGGGCCATAAGTGCATAGTCAGCGACATGCGACTCGTACGACTCGAGACATGCACTTCAGTCCCGCGCCGCAACTCACTACCGACACTCGTCCCTCAATATTTGTAATATCTAGTTGGTATTTACGTCTCAAACTAATATTTGTTTCCATCATCTCTAGTCGCAACCTTTCCCCATACTTACTAAGGAGTCAGACCAGTATCTACAGTACTACGTTAGTTAACTGCGTACTTACGTACACCCGTACGGGTACGTATCAAAATATATAAAGTTTAAAATTAATAATGGACGATATAGATAATGGTCATTTGATATAATGCAATTTTCTTGCAAATTCTCAACTTTACAGGATTTTCATAAAATAAACCTAACCTAACCTAAACCAATCTGTAGATTACACGATTAAAAAAGTTCGTTTTATCAATAGTTTCATAGAAAATTTTAGTATATATTATGACCATTATGTATTTCGTCCATTATTCGTTTTAAACTTTATATATTTTGATAAGTTCCCACCCGTACATTGGTGACATACTATACATATCCCAACATAAGTATCTCTACATGTTCATTACGCGGCCGAGACGCTCGCCGCTCAATTGGGATATTGAGGCCATTAAAAATAATTCGAAGACACGACTCCAGTAAAAAAAGCTTTATTTTAGCCCTGAAAACCAGATTAATTTTCGATTAACTGCAAAATTACTTTTTTTTTGCTTTAAAACATATAAATAGTTAGTTGATTGAGTTGGCGAACAAATTAAATGACGTCATAAGTTGCTATTGCCATTCAATCTCTATGGGAGGATTGTGGTTTGACAGCTCATAAAAAATACGTCAGTTAATTGATGGTGTCAACATCCCTATTGTTACCTGGCAGAACAGGCAATGAACAGAGATAAATAATAATAATAAATAAATAAATATTAGGGGGACAATCTTACACAAATCGACCTAGTCCCAAACTAAGCAAAGCTTGTACTATGGGTACTAGACGACGATAAACATACTTATATAGATAAATAAATACTTAAATACATAGAAAACATCCATAACATAACATAAGATAGGCCCATTTACATTAGGAATACAACTTTCTTGCACTTTCCATACAATAAAATTGAGAAAATAAAACATTGCTCAGTCTAAACCTTAGAAACCTTAGGTTTAGACTGAGCAATGTTTTATTGCCACAATTTTATTGTATGGAAAGTGCAAGAAAGTATAATGTAAATGGGCCTTAACGCTTGCCGCTTTGTGGTTTATCCATTACCATTAGTCTACTAACTAGCTCTACTTTGTGTGCTCTTAACCTCCGGCGTAAACTGGGGATTTTAAAAGTTTTATAGTACGTGTGTCTGTGGTATCGTAGCTCCCAAACTGATGGACCAATTGCGTTTTATTAGCAGTTTTTTTTTTACTTAAAAGTGGCCCGTGATTGACCACTATCTCACCTGATGAAAAGTGCAGAGGCCAATGGTGTATCACACTGGTTCAGTAACAGGCTCACTCTAGCTTTGAAGAGCCCTACTTTTAGGTTGTATTTATCTGGAAATACAGACGATGGGAGGGAATTTCATTCCTTAGCTTAGCAGTCTGTATTTGGAAAGATTAAGTTTAATTTAAGTTCGTTTAACTGCAATTTTTTAGCTAATTTAGTTTATTCTGAGTCGTACATTATATTATCAAAATCGAACTCAGTTATCTTTATTTTCATTTGGGAAGAAAAACACTGTTGACAAGAATCTGATTTATAAAACACAAATTAAAAGAAATCAGTTCAGTGTATAAATACAGGGTGCAATTTTTTACGTAATACAAAATTAGTATTTCATGCTCAGTTAGTGCTGGACAATATAATGCATTGACCCATTTGTTGAAATAGTCTGAAAAAATTTGCTGTTTCCATACATCGTTCAAATTAAATCACGAAGTCAATGTATGGAAACCGCAGATTTGATCCATATTTGATCCGAAAAATTTCATCAAATGGGACAAAGCATTATATTCCCAGCACTAACTGAGTATGAAACACTAATTTAGTATCACATAAAAAATTGCACCCTGTATAACTGTGTAACAGCTGCACTCCAACCTTTTTATGGCGCGAATCTTTTTGGTGCCACCACGCAAACGCGAAAAGCAGAAAAGAAACAAACTTTGACATTGTCCCATTGCCCATCACAATTAGGTACATCAAAATACCGTGAAAATGTCCTAAAACCAGAACCCAATCACAATCCGGTTAAACAAACCATGCGACCCTCCTCCCATTCAAAAACTGCCTCATGTTTTCAATAAAGAAAGCAGGCAAGGTGTCAACTGCGGGGACATCCACCGAGGTCGAGAGTACCTCGAGTTCTGATGAGAGTTCGTCATTCAAGAGCAAAACATTCTCGTGAGTATTTAAAGCGTTGAAATTATAAGAAGGACTTGAGGCCGTATTGTATAACGCGCAGGCGCTTGCGGCGCATTTGCCATCCCTTTCACCCTCATCGCCTCACCGCGAGACAAAAAGAAGGGCTCAGGACGATTTCGTAACAGTCCCATTTCGCCACTTTCTTAAATCGTCTTGTCATAACATAATGTTCAACTGTTCTGATTCGCCAAACATTCCTATGTCGTGACGTGACTTTACTAACTTGTCCACGTTTCTACGTGGGCCAAGTACAGTCGAGTTCTCCAATATCTGTACAGCCAACCGTTCATAAATATCTGTACATAGACCTTATTACCGTAACATAAGGTTCATGTTTATATATTTATGAACGGTTGGCTGTACAGATATTGGAGAACTTGACTGTACCAAGATGAGTACCAAGTCCTCAACATTTCTATTTCGACCACAGTGCCAACTCGTCAACAGTCTTATTTCGAATACAGTGCTACTGAACTTGTCAACATTCTTATTTAACCCTAAGTAATAAGGTTCCATTTATTGGAGCATACTATCACAGAATCAAAAGCAGCTATCGAATAATTACCTGACAAAGGATATTTTTTAAAGCAAGTCGTATTTTCAATAATTACAATGAATATTGTGACGTATTATAAAAGCAATAAGGTTGAATTTCCAAAGCAATGCATGTGGTCGGTAAATCGCTTCTACCTTTTTAAGGGTTATACCAAGCAGCACTGTGATCGATAAAGAAAGGTGGAAGAGTTGGCACTGTGATCGAAATAGGAATGTAGACAAAATGGAATATTGACGATTATCAATTTATCAGAAAGTGCCCAAGTTAGGAAGGTGACGATTTAGGAATTGTAGGCTGACGACATGGCGCTGTGGACGAATTCATTTGAGCTGAAAAAAGTAGTGAAAAAAGTGAGTGATGATCCCGAATGCTTCCCGAGACTTCGCAAACGTCTACAAGCTCCAAGCCAAATGCTTGAATGGCATTTACACGCTTGAAAGTGTGTTATTGTATTCTGGACAGGCAACATGGCTTCCTTTGATCAATGTTCATAAACTGACACTGGCCCGGATCGGCGACATGCTATTGCAAGCTCACGTAAGCCAAGCAAAGCACCCCTGTTCACGAGCTTGTGCTTGTGAAAGATTGTCTAAGCTTGGCAAGCGAGTAAACGTAGCTTTAAACAATAAATCAACGAGTAAGACAGTCCAAAAACGGACTGCTTAGAACAGTCGAGACCAACGGCACGAGAGCAATCGTGTTGCGGTTGGAGTCGACTTCAACCCGAATGCTCTGAATTTTGTATTGAAACTGCAAATCGCCTAACAGCGATCGATTGAAGCTGTTGGCACTGACTGCTCCAAGTAGTCCGACTATGGAGGCCCTAAGTGTTTTGCTGGCTGATTTGCGTTATCCCCAACGATATCAGCACTACAATAAACGATGTTTACTTAATTTAGATTACGTCCATCTATACAATACAATACGATACAATACAATGACTCTTTATTGTACACCAGGAATAGTAACCAATACAGAAAACAGGTACACAGAGAGTAAGTTACAAGGTAAGCAATAGGCGGCCTTATCGCTTAAGAGCGATCTCTTCCAGGCAACCCTTTACCAGAAAGAAGGAAGGACTAGTTTACAGCAGGTGGTGCATCAACAGTGGATCAGAAAATTAAAACACAACAAAAAATAGTACATCTACTCATACATATATCGTACATATAATAAGTACACGTCAAAAACAAATATAAGCATTGGGATAAACAGCCACATATAAATAAATAAACTATAACAAAGCTAATTATTACAAGAAGACAGATAGTACACCTTAAGCATTGATTTAAAGATTGACAGAGATTTTGCTATACGGTTTTAAAATAAAAATAAAAAAATAAAATGCATTTATTTCAGACTATTAGAATCCATAAATTGTTAGTAAATAACTATGTTAGTACTTGAACTTAAATGATGAGACGACCAGTGTCTAATTATGCCACTGTCCCATCTCTCTGCCACGACAGCCAGGAGACTGTGGCGGCTGTCGCGCACCCTGCAGAGCGCCGCGGCACAGCGCTTGCGCAAAATCGCGTGGAACCCATCCACGTGCGCGTCCGCGAACATGCCCGGCGCGCTGCAGTATCGCAACAGTACCCTGAACGCGTCGTTGTACTGTACACGCAAGGCATTCATGGTTCGCTGCGTGTACCGCGACCACAGACTGCAGGTATACAGCGACGTACAATACGCACGAAATAGGGTTATTTTGACTTGCGCTGTACATCGGCTGAACCTGCGAGCAATCATTTTTGGCTCTGACGGCCAATGCCCTCCTCTCCCTTTCTATATCTGCGTCATCACGTAAATCGTCGGTCACCAGGTGCCCAAGATATCTGAACAAATGAACCCTTTTTAACTGCTCGCCATTCAAAAGAATGGGTGGGACATGTGATGGGCACTTGTTTCCCGCCTTAAAAACCATATATTCGCTTTTACGTACATTATACTTTAGGTTATGGTTTAAACTGACATAGAACTTTGGATTTTTTTGCTCATAAGTTTAGCATGTAAATTCTTCAAAGGACAAGAAATTAAATAAAAGCGTATTTTTTCTAAAATGTACAGATTTCAATCGGATGGTGTGCTATTCCACACGGTGTCCTTTCCCTCTGTGCCGCGGATCATCGGATGTCCGAACCCTATCGAATTCGGCAATGTTATATGGCAATCTGTAGCCCTACAAACGTGAGTTGGAATTTTTTCTTTGGCCCCTAAATACCAGACCAGAAAGATAGTGAAATCTGCCAAGTTCAACTAGGATTCACGACCTACAGTTGTGGCCATAGGAAGCTTAGAGCCTGTCGAGACGAAGCGATCGCTCGTTCGCTAAATATCAGAATTGCAAAATACCAAGATTGCCGACTTACCCTATTACTAAAATACCAAATTCCCAGAATACCAGACTTTCTTGTCATCGTGTTTTTATCTATATCGGATTGCCAAAAAAGCTTGTCTTCAATACCTATATACTTAGGTACAATAAATCACCAGGCTCGTAAAACACGACCTCCTGGCGTCCCCACGACGACCACGACCTGCTTGACGAGCCTGGTGATTTCACTATCTGGTATTATGGGAATTCGGTTTTAAATGGAACATGGTGTATTGAAAACAAGCTTTTTTGGCAATCCGATAAAAAGAAAAATTCAGTGATAGGACAGTCTGGTATTCTGGGAATTTGGTATTTTAGAAACAGGGTAAGTCAGCATTGTAATATTTTGCAATTTTGATATTTACGGAACGAGCGGAAGCGATTTGCGCATAAGGGAACTCGTACGCTTCCGTTTGTATTGCGTCCAGATGCCGCGTCTTACGTGCGCTCCTATGCGTCAATTAATTTCGAACAAAATACGTCCATATATTTCAAACTAAATACAAACTGAAATATAGATGCACAGAAAAAACCCCAGAAAAAAGACCAATGCTGGGAATCCAACCCAGGTCCTCAGCGTTCCGTGCTGCGTGCTTACCCCTACACCATCACTGGTGGTGGTGGTGGTGGTGGTGGTGGACCAGTGATGGTGTAGGGGTAAGCACGCAGCACGGACCGCTGAGGACCTGGGTTCGATTCCCAGCATTGGTCTTTTTTCTGGGGTTTTTTCTGTGCATCTATTTTTCAGTTTGTATTTAGTTTGAAATATATGGTTTCACGGGATGACCGTAAAAGTAATAAAAAATGAAGTTGAAGAAAATAAAAAAATAAATAGAAAAAGATACTTCATACTTAACTTGTAAAATACGTCCACTCACCCCGGACTCGCGCGAGCTTCTGAACGCTGCAATGGCGCCAGAGTATCCTACACTCGCGCGGCGCTCGGGTTGGATCCTCACACCAGAGTATCCTACACTCGCGCGGCGCTCGGGTTGGATCCTCACACCAGATTTTATGTAACTCGATTTGAAAATTTTCTATGCAACATTCAGGACTCAGGTGCGATATTGTCTAAAAAGACTGAAGAACCTCTTTGATCCGTGAATTATGACTATTAGATTGTATGATGATGTTTTTAAACTTTCGTGATTTTCACTCATAACTATACACGGGGCTCATCACTCAATTATATATTTTCCTCGACGTTTCGACCACAGTGGTCATGGTCATGAGTGGATATATACTTAATTGCGTGATAATTTCCATGTATAGAAATAGCCAAGAGTGAATAGGCTAAAATTCGGCCTCGCCTGCATTTAGCATCAGAAGATTATAGTCAATCGCTGGTTGTTTTAAATTAACAAAAGTATGTGTGGTCTGGTATTCAGGGTTTGAAGAGAACGTTTCAACGCTTCAGCTCTAAGCATGGCATGGTGGTGACGGCTGCCTGTGTTGCAGGATCCTGCGCAGCACGAAGGACTGCGTGATGCGGCAGTGTCGTGCGCGTCGCGCGCCCAGCGAGCGCTCGACCCACGCGCTGCCACGCCACGCCGGCGTCTGCCGGGGAATACTGCGCCATAGTATGCACACACGTTACACTAACCCAAATTATCATCATCATCATCATTTCATCCGAAAGACGTCCACTGCTGATCATGGGCCTCCACCAAGGCTCGCCAAACAGATCGGTCCTGCGCCATTCGCATCCAACGCATTCCCTTGTTTTCGCATAATTTAATAATTCATAATGAATCATTCTTCATAATCAACGTTAGTCGTACAATGATTTATTTCTGAAACAGTATTATTTCAGGATTTTTTTTAATGCCATCTTATAGAATGCATTAGGTTAGGTTAGGTTTGTTTTATAACAATTCCGAAAAAAATACTGTTTCAGAAATAAATTACTTTATGACTAACATTTATTATGCTATGAAGAATGATACATTATGACTTGTTAAATTATGCGAAACTATAGAGACCCATTCCCGAAACCTTAACCAGGTACGCTTATTGTATAACGCGCTGACGCTTGCTTTCGCTTTCACCATCTCTTTCTGTCACCATTTTATACCGTTTGTAAGAAAGAAATAGTGAAGCAAGCATCAGCGCGTTAGACAATAAGCGTACAAGTCATCACTTTATCTTGTTGGAGGCCTACCTACTCTGAATTTTCCGGTCCGTGGACGCCACTTGAGAACCTTTTTGCCCCGTCGGCCATCAGTTCTACGAGCGATGTGCCCTGCCCACTGCCACTTGAGTCTGGCGATGCTTGGAGCTATGGCTTTGGGCTTAAAACCACTAAATTTCATAATACCTTATTCACTAATACCCCTAATTTTCAAATTACCATGGGCTCATTCATAATACCTAAAAATACTTAAAATTTAAAAATGTCTCATCTTAAAATTTGAAATTTTAGGTATTTTTAGGTAGCCCATGGTAATTTGAAAATTAGGGGTTATTAGTGAATAAGGTATTATGAAATTTAGTTGTTTTAAGCCTAAAGCGGAGCTATGTCGGTGACCTGCGCGGATTTCATCATTTCTAATGCGATTCCGCCGCGAGAAACTCCGAGCATAGCCCTGTCCATCGCCCTATGAGTGACCTTGAGTTTTTATGAGGCTTATCGTTAGCGGCCACGTTTCAGTACCATAAGTCATCACTTCAAAATTCAAAAGCTTTATTACTCTCTATGGTGGTCTATACCCACCCACACAAAAAACCAAAACCCCGTCGACCGACAAACCCGCCGGCCGGCCGATAGTGCCTATTAAATTGATCACAAAAAGTCCACAAAAGGTTGAAGGACAAATGGTGTTTCGGATGCTCCACGGGTTGATAATTGGAGGAAAAGTTTTTTCTTAAACATGCTTGGCATTTTCTTTATGAGAGGGAGGATAACTAGGAAGCGGGTCATCTGTTGAGAAACGGTCACCACCATTCATGAATATCAACAATTTAAAGAGAGACAATGATGTGTTACATGCCTTTAAAGGAAGCTTAAACCCTTCTGGAAAGTCCCGATATCTAATTGTATGGAAACAGTGCTGTCGGAATTTGATTTCATAATTTCAATTTAAATTAACATTACTTAAAAAAAGGAAGACACGAAGTCTTCATTTACTTTTGTACGAATCAGTTCGTTACCGGCCGTGCCAATTAATATAATTGTGAAAATCCATTCTTGAGCGCTGCGTTGACTTGTTAAATATTTAAATTTAGTAAAAGTTACCGGCAATACAGCCAGCTGCGCACATGTTAGTTGCAGTAGTTAGTCTATCCTTAAAAAAAAAACTTACATTACATGGACTAAACGTTCTACCAATAAAAAATATACCACTTCAATAGAGGCCCTGTCAGCGCTGGCAGCGAAGCTAGAGGCAGCGGCGAGCGAAGCAAGCGAAGCGAGCGCGCGGTCGCCGCGCACGCGCTGCCTGATCGGACGCGTGCCGCGGCGCGGCGTTGGCGTCGCGCTAACCGTCAGGAGACCCCATAAAGTACTTTTTCATTTATTTTTTATGTTGATTAACAAAGCCGCTGTAGTTTGTGGCAGATGATTGTGGATTCGAACCCGGACTTGCACGTCTGAATTAGCTTTTCGGTGAAGAAAATCATCTCAAGGTAAGCGACATACACCTGTAAAGTGGGTCTCCCTTAAATTCCATAACATTAATCTATAAAGATAATGCAGAATACAGAAATCACGTTGATTATTTAAGCAACATTCATTAACCCTTAAACCATTTGGCAACCCAGTCAAGACATTCTATTTTGGACTATCACTTTTGCCAATTTGAATCGGCATTGATTTCTGTAAGACGGCAAATATTTTGCCATTCATTACCCACTAAAAGGTTAACTTACGTACCGTCACAGCTGAGTCGCGATTTATAATATTTCTTTTATCTACATTCATAGTATAATTTAACATTTCATTGTCCCTTGTCACTAATTAAACTTTTTTTCACCTTATTAGCTCGAAAAAGTTTACTTCCTCCTTCTGAATCTTTAAAAAAATATACCCTAAAAAACTCTTGGAACTGAGCTAAATCTAATGACACCTTGCACTTCAAAATCTATCGACCTGTTAAGCTGCTGTGATAAAAAAGATACATACATACGCACATTTTTATCTACACATCAAAATTCCTTCAAATCCATTTATTCTAGCGTGAAAGAGAAGCAAACATACAATATGCACGCACAAGCACTAAATTTCGCATTTATGCTCCATCTACCTGACCTCATTCTTCATACCTGGCGTCTGGTGAAAAGGTGTTAATCTCGAGCAGTTAGCGTCTGTACGTGACCGAGACCTGATGCTCCTCCGATGGATATCAATATCCCGGGCATCCGGTATTGCCCGCACACTATCCTGAGCATTTAACCTACCGGAGTTTCTTAAGTATGTACAGTCAAGAAATTTTATTCCCTACCCATTTCGTAAAAATATCGTTAAATATTCGCAATGTATTAAGGTCAAAATTTCAAATGCAACACGACAAAGCACATCGTAGCTAGCTCTTATAGTGAATTTTTCTGTGCGATATTCAAACTTAGTGGCTTGACAATATAATATTAACGTACACAAAAATATCTAATTAGGTATGTGCTGAATTTAAAGGTTAAAATTTCCTAATCTTTACTAATGTTAAGCATAGCGTGTGCTAATATGAAAGCGGAGGTAACCCATTACAGCTACATAAGTAGCGGTTAAATGTAAGCTAGGTAAGAACTGCGACCACAACAGCGCGCCAGCCGAGCGAGCGAAGCAAGCGTGCCGCAGCAGCGGTTGGCGAAGCGCCAGAATCCTGCTGCTGCCTATAAAGGTTAGGTTAATAACAAGGGTTGGAAAAACGCCCATCATTTTACTTTTGACTGCATAACGATGACAATTTAGGATCTATTTATGAGTCAAAGAAGTTCGTTCACAGTCTACGGATGTCGTTGGAGCGTATTGTAACATTGTAAGGAAGCCTTTACCTACTGCTATGAAACCATTCGTGCCTAAAATACCACGTTTCCAAAATACCAGATTTTTCAAAATATTACGCTAACTATTTATTATATTTCCATTATACCAGACGTCCCAATTTTGAGTAGGTCGTACTGAGAGCAAAACGTCCTGTGTTGCATTTAGTCTGCTAACTATTATGTCCATTTGATGAGAAGGAGCGAGGTCAGGGAAGAAAGCCCAGGAAGCAAATCACCCGCAATTAAAAATGCCCTTGAAGCAAATCGTCATCAACGAAAAATGACCAAAAACAAAACGACCCTAATGCATAGTACACTATAGTATTTAAAGAAGAAGAAGAAATACATACAACTTTACATTAAAGTAGTTAGTAGTGTAGAGTACAATTTTAACTGCGGACGTTTTTGCTCCCGTGCTAATTAATAATAATAAATAAATAATAAATATTAGGGGGACAATCTTACACAAATCGACCTAGTCCCAAACTAAGCAAAGCTTGTACTATGGGTACTAGACGACGATAAACATACTTATATACATAAATAAATACTTAAATACATAGAAAACATCCATAACTCAGGAACAAATATTCGTGCTCATCACACAAATAAATGCCCTTACCGGGATTCGAACCCAGGTCCTCTTGCTTCGTAGGCAGGGTCACTACCAACTAGGCTAAAGCGGTCGTTAAATTTAAATTGCGGTCGTTTGATCAATGTGACATTTTGATTTGCTGACAGGAGCCTTTTAAATTGCGGGCGTTTTGCTCCCATGACGTATTACGTTACGGACTTTTATTCATCGAGGACGTTTTGCTATGAGGACCTATCAATCCTAACCCCAAAATAAGACATTCCAGCAAAAAAATAATTCCTTGAGTAATCTTCGATTTTGTAATGTGGTGCAGCGAGAATCTGTTATGCCAGAAATGTGGTAAATAGGTAATGTAGTATTTTGCAAACCTGGTATTTTGGGAACGTGGTACTTTGGTTTAGGAACGAGCGCATGAAACAGGGTTAGGTTTTCAAAATGACGGAAGTTTTTCCGACCCTTCCAACACTTTTTAATAATTTGGTCGTGAGGAACTAGGCATTACCCTAATAATAATTTTAGGATTAATGAATAGTTAGGAACATTAAATAGAGTTTACAGAATTAGGGTAAGTGAAGTTTAAATTTCTTCGGGTTAGTGGAGAACCGTATTGACATTTCGTATGCTTACGGTGACTTTGTCGGAAATGTTTTTACAAACGCGAATGACGTCTCCGTTTGGCTTAATGCTTCAAGCCGATCTGGTATGCGGTGCACGTACACCGCGGCTGACGCGCCTGGTCTGGTGAAGGCATCCAACTATCGGTAGGTTTATTTCTGCTGTAAAATAAATTGATACATGATTGTGGTGACGGAGGGAGGTAGATCCATTTTGATAGTGTAGATACTGCTAGCCACTCGTAGCTTTGCTGACGTAGACCATTAGATTTGACATTTAATTTTGAACTAACGGATGCTAATAGATTTTTCAAATTATTTCTTTTTTCTACTAAACGGATGTGGCTATGCTATTCTCAGTTGCACTTATTCCAGGGTGTCTCATTAATATGCTATTTTATTTCCTGTTTTTTTTCGTTACCGTGCCCGATACGAGTGTCCACAGCTGCTATGTGGTCAAAACAATGTTGCAATTCTATCTTCATTATAAGGCCTCACGTGTGATATTAAATTCATGAGTAAAATCGCGAAACCTTAAAAACCAGTCTCGTATAAACGGTCATCATCATCATCATCATCATCATTATTTCAGCTGAAAGACGGTTTATAAGATAAAATATTGTGATAGACAGGCAGACAGTGTGTAGCGATATTAATATGTTCCGTTTGTTACCCTTCTGGCTCGTAACTCCTTTTCAGTTCCAACAACGGATATATGCGTCACCAAGTTCAACGTCAAAGTGATCTACGCAATGAAATAAGGTTCAAAGAAGCCTTACGTTTTGGGTGGGCTTGGCGTTTAAAAGGTTAAGAACCCATCGACAAACTGTAAATGACGATCTTTGATAGTTCTTTTCCTTGTTGCTGACTCGGTTAGCTTGTCGTCAGATAGTTCGGGCGTGTTCGGCTCATATCGTCCCCGGGGGAGCAGTGTCGGCGCGGGTTCAAGTTCGGGCGTGTTCGGCTCATATCGTCCCCGGGGGAGCAGTGTCGGCGCGGGTTCAAGTTCGGGCGTGTTCGGCTCATATCGTCCCCGGGGGAGCAGTGTCGGCGCGGGTTCAAGTCTCGTGGAGAAGATTTACCCTCATTGGAGCTTACTGTGGGACATACTCGTACTTACGACGAGAGACGGGAGTGAAATGTAGTGCGAAATGTTTACTCGCGATGTGAAAGATGTTTGAAACCTTTGTCCAGTACGTACGTTTTTCATTACATTATGTTCGCATGCATTCGATAATATACGTTATGATGAGTACCTATTCAATTTGTTTTCTTTTACTGAAATGATGTGTAATGAAAATTTCTTTGGTCTTTGATAATCGATGTGTCAATGTGACTTGCTTGCGGCACAGGTGGCCCTTGGAACAAGATATCGAATATCTACTTATTTAGATAGTTGAAAATTCTGCAAAAGATGGCTCAGATAAAAAGCTTGCAGAACTGATATTCTTTCCAAAGTCAAAAGTGTTCTCCCCCTGGACTCCAACAAATGAGAAAAAAATATAAATCAAAACAATGTTTTACAGACTTCAGATGAAGATGAAGAGGAATATACCGAGGAAGACGAAGGCAGAAACAGTTCCGAACAAGAAAAAGAAGAAGCAAAATGGCATGAAGGTTCCTTTGGTAGCAGTACTGAATCTATTTACTCCGTGCTACCAGTACAAACCAGGATGAAGAAAACCCACCATAAAAGATATAATGGACTCACAGAGGAGTGGTCGTGTGACCCATGCAGACCAAATGACAACACCGAAAGCTCCATCGCTTTGCATTGGGCTGAAGCTTTAAAAAGACTAGATCTTAAGCAAAAAAAGATTGCCAAAAAAGCCATAAATGACGTGTTGCTCGAGGCACAATTAGGAAACTTGAGCAAGTATTCCGTTCAAATAAACACCCCGTTGGTCGGGATACCATCCTCTTCAGACACGCCAGTTCCCACCTCGTGCTCTAGTTGTGCTCAGGCATTGTCTCCCAAGTACTCGAGCACATCTTTCATGTCGCTCCTTTCGCCATCTCCCCCCACTTCAAACTCATCTCTTCTACCCACATCCTCATCAAGTTTACGCAAGATTAGCTCATCGTGTCCTATATGCTCGCACTCGACCATACTATTTCGACCCGCTGCTTGTTGCCAGAAGGCACATCCACCGAGTAGACTCTCGCATACTTCCTTATTGCCTCTACCTGCTCCATGTCCCCTTTCCTCTCAACCACCCACGTCTGCGGCAACGCCATGCTTCTGTGAACCAATCCCGCACAACCTCGAAATGCCAAAATCTATAACACCAGTACCAGCTCCTACTCGCTCAAACACATCGATTAAAATCCCTAAAAAGGCACCCATTTGCACAATACCTTTTTCACCGTGCCCACCCTGCTCACTTGCATATGTGGAATCTCCTCTCACATCATGTGAATGTTCCAACATGGTTGATAAACAAGTGTCTGCTTCTTCTCTCACTTGCGTGATAGCACCACATCCGCCGTCGCCTCCAACCAAAGTCAAGTTTTCACCTTCAACATTTACAGATCCGAGCAAAATACATGAAATATCTCAAACACCTTCGTGTGCATCTTTTAAACCTCTTACCTGCTCACCTGCATCGGCAAACTCTCCACCAGAGTCATGGTTGTGTCCTAGCAAGCCATGTGAACATTCGCAAGAACGCAAAATATCATCCCCTACATGCTCTTTACACACATTGATAAACTGTCCGTCTCCAAAATGCTCATATTCCAGTATCACACAGAAACAACCTACTCCCTGCTCACATACGCTGGCTAAGTTTTCACCCGTACCATCCCCTTGTCCTAGCAAAGAACGTTTACGATCACCTGAAAATTCGCCCCTGTGCGTGCTCTCTCCAACTCTATGCAAACAAACAGTAGGATCTCCATCCCCTGAACCTTCACTCGTACTTGTAACAGTTTCTCCAGCACAATCACCCTCCTGTTCATCCTCATCGCTTATATCTCCATCCCCTCTCATTCGTCCAAATAACTTTGCCACATCACTACCACCACGTCCGCCTCCTGTTTTCTCAGCTCTAGATGAACATATCCGCAAAGTTTTGCGATTCCCAGAAGTAGACGCATCTTCTGATCTCCGTTTGAATATAATGCAAGAATGTCACACTCCGACTACTAAAGAATATCTTCAAAGATTTAACCGGTTTATTTTTCGTGGTCTGCATTATCCAAGAAGGACTAAGTGAGCTCCAAACCCTATAACTCTTTCTATTCACGATCTTATGCCGTTTGATGAAGAGAGATAGTACTTAAGTGCTCGAGCGATATGACTCTTAACATCTTTTTGCAGTTTAGGTACTTTTGCTAATTTCGCTTTAATTTCAAGTGTAAGTTGATTATGAAAAGTCGGTGTGTCATCGGAATTTGATATTGAACTTAGATTTGATTATAATATTATGTAATGTAATGAAATACGTTGTCAAATAAAATCATAAAATATTTTATGTTTGACATTGTTTCATTCAAATAGCATTTTAAAGAACTAAACAATATGAATAAGTGTTTAACAGGTGTTATCCATTCTAATATTCAAATCATTACACATTTGCATTAAATAATGTTACATATCTGCGCTGATAAACTTCATCATAAATATTCGAATATTAGCAAACCAGATTAGCCATAGTCGACCAAGTACTAAGTGCTTTACCATTTACTCGTATTTATGAAATTTTTTGATGTTCCGTTAATATTTTATACCGCAGTTTTATTAGTAAAGGCAAGTAAAGGACTTGTTTGATCCTCTTTATATTCGGAATTACCTTGAGCTTTACGATAAAGGAACTCATGGTAAGGAAACCTGTGAAAAATTGCGATGAGATTCAATGGTGTGTGTGAAGTTCCCAATCTGCACTGGGCCCGCGTGGGAACTACGACCCAAGCCTTCTCACTCTAGAAATAAGCCTGTGCCCTGTGGGAAGTAGAGCGACCATGATGATGAATTCATGGATGACCCCTAAAAATTTTCAGATCCGAGTCATTGGCCTAAAAGGGATTTCCCTCGTGAAGCGAGACCCTTTCGGTCTGCGTAGTTGAGCAAATAGCTGAATCCTAAATTGCATGTCGTACAGTTAAGAGCTAGCTAGTAACGGCCTGTAAACCTAGCGGCGGCCGTAATCGAGGAGATCGCGACGCGCCGCCGGCCTTTATACAGTACGGGCACGACACGACTAGGATACGACTACGAGACAACAAAGATCCTCCTGAAATATATTGTCAAAATAAATGTTAAGGCCATACAATGTAAAATGGGCATTTAATTAAACATAATAATTTAAAGTTATTGAATAAGAGCAATAACTTTAAATTATATGTTTGAAAATAAAGTAAATGCCCATTTTACGTCTAAAATCCCTTCCGCAGCTAGCAAAAGAGCTGATGACTTTGAAACTGCTGAACCAATTTTGATGAAACATGTCTAAGAACCATCGCCAAAAAACCTGCTTTCAAATAATAAAAATGTATCCAAATTGATTCACTCGTTTAAGAGCTATGATGCCACAGACAGACAGACACAAACACACATATAGCGGTCAAACTTATGACTCCCCTTTTTTGCGTCGGGGGTTAAAAACCGGCATAATGCGTGAACCACGCGCAGCGTTAGGTTTTGTCAATTTTATTTTTTTATTAGTATACATTTGTGTCCCACTGCTGGGCAAAGGCTTCTCCTCCTGACTTCCACATTGTGTCTATCTAGAGCTATACTTGGCCACTCCTTCAGTTCCGCGTCTAAATCATGTCGACAGCCACCTTAAGGGCTGCCTACTTGGATAATCAATATCATCATCATTTCAGCCGATAGACGTCCGCTGCTGAACTTAGGTGCCCGCAACATTAACCGGGTCGTCGCTCCATGTTACTGGAGGCCTACACTGCACACACTACACTGCGTCTTCTGTGGGAATATCGAGATCAAAATTAGCCTATGTCTTTTTCCAGAGAACCAGGTATTTTTTTGGGTGAAAGAGTACCAAATATGTGCGCACGCAGATACAAACTTTCGTATTAAGCCACTGATCCCACCGACGACTGTGAGCTAGAAGCGTTTAGAGTTAGAAAACTAGAAATGAGTTGGCGAGCAGCGAGAAGCGAGTGTGTAGTTCCGATAGTTTTGTCGCTCGGCTTGCGACTTTTTCAGTACGACGGGCGATTACTCGCACCACTTGCTTGGGCGGGGCAGGGTGGCCGAGCATGGCGTCCATACGAGCACTCAAATCCACGCTGTAGAATGATTTCTGGTTGGTCTCTCAGCGAGTCCTGACCGCCAAGCGAGCATCATTGAGCGAGTACCACAGAGCGAGTTTTATCATTGATTTGATAGCTTTTATCGTTGCAATCTACTAGTGAAGAGAAAGTCCTTGCCGGCAGTGTGAGCAGCTAGCGATCTCAGAAATATCTCTCTTTTACCGACACGAGATCTGTATCCTTTGTTTGTTTCTTGACCGAGAAAATAGTCGATAGTTTCCTGTCCCTCGGTGGGACTTGGGCCTTACAATGTTATTAGTGTGGGGATAGGGCACAATAGGCCCCTGGGCTGAAGTCCGATGGAAGAAAGTTGGAAGTTGTATTTATGCAGCCGAGTTGAGAAACTTCGATAGTGCGACGTAGAATGTAGTAGTTAGTTCTCTACTTGATGACTAGATTGCGCTAGGAGTCGCTACAGTAGGATTAACAGTCGTGTCGTCTCCGTACAGTATAAACGGCCGCGAGCACATGCAAACAGTTTCCTGGAGCAAATGAGCCGCTTTACATTTACCGGATCGCCAGGTGTCCCTGTAATTTGGGGAGAAAATAATATTCTGATAAGAACACCCCGTTTGGTGACAATCAGGGATTGTTCGTTATTGGACCCTTTTTTGGAATCCGACGGGAAATCCTCCCCGATGTAACAAATGGAGTTGTTTGTTTCTTCGCGTCACGACCGGACAGCCGGAGTGGACCAAAGTAGCAAAAACTTGTTTTATAATGGCTTTATAGACCACAAATGTTGACCATAACAGCCATATTAACGTTAATAAGACCGCATTTTGGGCATAGTTATAACATTATGAAACTTTTAACAGACGTATTACGGCTATGACATTGTAATTCATTTATTTATTAAATTGTGATACTAACATAATATTATTCTTAAAGCTAGGTAACTAACAAACTAATGGACATAACAGTCTGGAAATATAGGTATATTTTTAACCCCCGACACAAAACAGGGGTGTTATAAGTTTGTGTGTGAGTGTGTCTGTCTGTCTGTCTGTGGCATTATAGTTCTTAAACGAGTGATCCGATTTGGATGCGGTTTCTTTTATTAGAAAGCAGGTTTCTTGGCGATGGTTCTTAGATATGTTTTATCAAAATCGGTTTAGCCGTTTCAAAGTTATCAGCTCTTTTGTTAGCTGCGGAAGGGATCTCACACGTGTAATGGGCATTTACTTATACCCGTATCTGTAACAGTATATGTTTGTCCACAGCAGCATACCAGCAGCGGCGGCAAGGTGAGGCAACTCCTGCGCAAGCGCTCCTGCTGACCTAGGTACTGCTATAACGGGTGAGCACTCTATAAGGCCGGAACCCCACTGCGGCGCACGGTCAAGCTACACACGTGGGTACAAAAACGCTTTGTATGAAAATGTAGGTAGATACTACCACAGTAGTGCACGAGCACGCTGCGCACGAAATTACGTCAAAATACGGTTACGTATCAAAATATCTAAAATTAAAAAACCTAACGTAAAATAACCTACGTTCAAAATACCTAAAATCTAAATACCTAATGATTTTAAATACCTAAGCAACTAACACCTACCTACGAAATACCTAAGTTTCAAATACCTAATGGAGTAAATGTCTAATGTTTAAAATATCAACAGGTATGACACCTAAGTTTGATACACCAACATTTGAAATACCAAATGGTCAAAATACCTAAATGAAACGAACGTCGCTTAATTTTCGGCGAGCGAGCGTAGACGGTTCGGGGCGGAAGCGACTCGGAATGGTTAGGTTCAAAGGCCTTTGGTGTTAGTTATTTTTTTTATTACCACGTGAAAAATCTAATTTGTTTGATAAAATTTGGTGTATGATTTACATTTAGGTACATTTCATAATTTTAAAGACAATAATACCTAATGGAAATAATCATTTTCTGTGCTGTTACAAAAAAAATACCTAACATCGAAGGCTAAGGCGGGAGCTACGCTACGCTTCGCTCCCGCCTTAGCCTTCTGAACCTAACCTATCCGAGTCGCTTCTGCCTTAAAAAGTCTTGCTCGCTCGCTTCGCTCGCTCGCTGCCAGCGATATACCGGGTAGGATATACGAAAGCTTTCGGTATTTTGAATATAAGTGAAAAAAATCATTAGGTATTTAGATTTTAGGTATTTTGAACGTAGGTTATTTTACGTTAGGTTTTTTAATTTTAGACATTGCAATACGTAGGCATTTTAAGCTTTCGGTATTTTGAATATAAGTGAAAAAATCATTAGGTATTTAGATTTTAGGTATTTTGAACGTAGGTTATTTTACGTTAGGTTTTTTAATTCTAGATATTTTGATACGTAACCCAAAATACACGCGTGGTCTGTTCCAAAGTGCCTGCCACGCACACGCTGGCGCGCGTGGCAGGCAAAGCCCCACCGCGACCCACGCTGTCCACGCTACGAACCCCCCCCACCCCCCGCGCGCGCGTGCTTGCATGTGCGTGGCCCGCAGTGGGGAATGTAGACACACACAGCTGCAATGACCAATGTAGCTAAGTGGCCCGCACGTTTTACGTGTGCGTGCATTGGTTGCTGTGAAAATGTTGACACACGTATCCAGACCAATGGACCCACTTGGGCGCCGTGTAGGTATAGCGTGTCCGTGCGTAGCGTGCGCCGCAGTAGGGTTCCAGCCTAAGCCCTATACCTGCAAGAAAATCACAACAACAGACACAGACAACATCATCATTACAACAACGCCAACTCCAGATCACAACAACAACAACAACAGCTCAGTGACTCTCTTTGAGTTGTTAAGGGACTTACTACGAAATTCGAGTTACGAAGTTCATATCGTACCATCCCTTTTTAACCCCCGACACAAAAAGAGGGGTGTTATAAGTTTGACCGCTATGTTTGTGTGTGTGTGTCTGTCTGTCTGTCTGTGGCACCATAACTCTAAAAGGGGTGAACCGATTCGGATGCGGTTTTTTTTATTTGAAAGCTGGTTTCTTGGCGTTGGTTCTTAGACATGTTTCATCAATCGGTTCAGCCGTTTCAAAGTTATAAGCTCTTTTGTCAGCTGCAGAAGGGATCTTAAACGCATAATGGGCATTTAGGTACTTTATTTTTAAAAATATGTGCGACCAAATTGCGTAGGGGGTTTTTAATTTTTTCAATTTATACTTTTTTGTTTAATAGTAAGTAAGTAAGTAAGTAAGTAACTTTATTTTGCATAAAATGTGGTGTATAAAAAGGTCTTTCACATGAGTAGTTTCCACAGAAATAATAATAAAGAGGATAGAAGTGCCTTAGACGCGCACCTTGGCGCCGCGCTTGTGACTCGAAGGTCACAAGCGCGCGACTTGTGGCTCAGTGCTATTTGAAACGTGGGTATGACAACAAGTGCTTTAAAATGGTGTATTGCAGCATTAGCAATTGCGGAAACTCGTCCACACTGTGTAATTACACTAATAAGGGGATTACATTTCATTGGTATGTATTAATTTAATGTAATAATGCGGTTTATATCAAAATACAACTTGAGAAAATATTTCATTATGAAATATTGGTTTACACGTTATTAACACGAAACTTCATATACCATTGCTGCTCATATCCTTAAAAAGGCAGATTGCTTTGAAGTATACGCAGCAATGTAATGTAATTTTTGATAAACCTTCTACCTCGCACAAATGTTCATGGTACGAACACAAGACAGGTTACGACTAGTCCCGAGCTAGTGATGCCCGTTGACTTGCGTAGACTTTTTATCGATATCCTAGTTTACAATCATCCTAAACACGGTATAAAGGTGATGTAATGAGTATAATAGTGTACAAATAATAAAGTTACAATTTCATTGTAAAAAAAGATACTGATTGTGAATTCTGTGTGATTGTGTAAAATGATTACATTTTTTACGATAGTATCCCCCATATTTTGTATCAGGTTTGAAATTTCGCCTTTTGTAGTGTTGGGAAATGTTGATTTGAACCCTCTGTGCGCGAATCTGAGTTGCACTTGGCTAGTTTGTATTTAACAAAATCCTATTTTAATTGCGCATAAATTTTTACAGAGTAGTCCGATTTTGATAATTCTTTTTTTATTGGAAAGGATATATCTCGAAATTGAATGAATTCATTTTAAATTTGATCATTGGTTACAATAATTTCCTGTAAGGTTTACTGCAAATTGTAACAGTCGATAAAATTGTCGATGAATCGAGGCCTAGCGTAAATGTGAAATAAATTGCTTTTGTACACTACAACCACACTGCCGACGCGGCCAATGAAGAACGCCGTTGTGTAAGTGTGGGTATGACTTACGGTGAGTGTTATTCAACGCTGTGTCTAAGTGGTTAGGTTCATAATTGTTTGTAAGCAAACAAATTAGTAATTGTGTGCGTGATTGCGTAGTACGGTTCCGGTATTTTGCGTGTGTGCATTAATAGTAAGTAGAGGGGACAAACTAGCGCCACTGGTCCCGGAACAAAATAGGAACTAAGGCATTTCTATCCTCTTTATTATTATTTCTGTGGTAGTTTCACACATCTCTCCAGCATCTGGCAGGCAAAAATAAAACTTTGTTTGGCAATAAGTTGACATTTAGGTACCCAAACAATAAAATTAAAATCACAAAATAAACAATTATGCAAATTATAGGCATGTTAACAATAACAGCATCACAAAAAAAAGGAACAATCTAAATGTACCATGTCAGAACAAAACCATTATTAAATTAAAATGAAAATGAGTATGCATGCAAATCTTAAGAGCTAAAAAATTAAATGTCCCAATAATATAATCAAATTTCAGAAAATAAAATAATATATAACAATAAAAATAAAAAATCACAGTCAGAGATGCTTTAAATACCTACTTCAAATAGACAAATATTCGTCAACCGAGTAGAAATAATTCTGCAGTAACCATGTCTTAAGTTTAATTTTAAACATATTCAGACGTAAGTTCTTTATTTGATCATCCAAACTATTATAAATTTTAACTGACATGCAATACGCATTCCTACCATATAGTATTAGCGGTATAACGGAACGGCACGATACGTAGTTCAAAAATCGAATTTCGTGGTAAAAGGTCTGGTCTGCTTTTGATATTTTTCTAACTTTTCAACGCGTTCTAGCTACGTTATAATTTTGAAAAAATAACACGTTATTTTTTTATCACAAACCAACTCTTATCAATGATTTTGACAGGGAAATCGCAAGAGGAATGGTGCCAAATGTAGCGCTTTGAGAACCAATCGAACGGAACGTTTTCAATTTGGGGCTCGAACAGCTCGTTATTCAGAAATGATGAAAAATAGTTCCGTGGGTCATTTGTACCTGTCTTGTATTATTTGTAAACCCGAAATAAAACCGGGTTTTTGGATGCAGCGATGTATTCAAGGGGGAAGAGCTTAAAGGTGCCTTTCCACCAGAGATGTGCTACGCTACGTTGCTATGGATGTGTCTGATATCCATCAATCATGTTCATTGGTCCACATAGAATAGCACTGGTGGAAACGGGTTCAACTAAGCTATGATTTTATATGGAAAGATGCGTGCCCTGGATGCGTGCTATGGATGGTCGCGAGTCATGTAGTCACTCCGCGCGCCCCTGTCGACACATCGCATAGCTCGAGCTGCGCATCTTCTTCGCACAGCTGCCTCGCGGCTGCTCATCTACATAGCGCATCTTCCTCGCACAGCTACATAGCTTAGCATTGATGGAAACGGCCACACAGTTTCGTAGCGTAGAAAGTGGAAAGGCACCCTAAAGGTCCATTCATACATCGATGGCCCAGACGAATAAACGTGTAATCGTAAAACGACAACTTTACAGGAAAAATAAAATCAACTTTAACAAAGATAACTGACAGTTCTGGCAGCCTTTATAATAATATATGTGCTTATAATATATCATTAGATAGATATAAAAATTACCTACAAAACTGTGTAAATATTTGACCCTTATTTTTAACCATTTTCCCGTAAATAGTGAAAAACCTTCAGGTCATTTTGTGTTATGGCTCATTGCACCGTTATTCGTGTTAAAAAAAGTAATTGTTTTTAGCGCAATGTACATTAACATCTATTTTTGTATTTTATTTGATTTCGCATTCGGTGTTTGCAATTTTGTTCGTGTTAATTTATTAAAATGATTATATTCTATGACTCAAACGTTAATGAGTAGTATGTGAAAGCTAGTATAACTAAAATTTGGCTGACAAGATTGAAGGCGATCAAAGGTGTAATGCTAGTTTACACGAATCTTGCTAACAAGGTTTAATACGAATAAACGTGCAAAGTAATATTACTAAAATTGGAATAAAAAAAAGTCAATGTAGAAAACCATTGCACGTTTATTCGTGTATAGTAACAAAATTGTTAAAACGGCAACACTCTCTTGGAATCTTATTCGTGTTAATTTATATGGAAAATTACCAACGAATAAAAATTAAATACATATTATTCGTAAACGGTAAATCAGATTGGCTTAAAAAAAATATTACAACGTGCCTAAGGGTATATAAAAGCATAAGAAGCAAAAAAAAATTTTTTGTGTAAGGGCCTTTGCACGTTTATTATTCGTTTGGGCCATCGACATATCTACAGACGCCGAGCGTTTCAGACACGTGCCGTATCAGACATCGACCGCATCGTGCCCGACCGGACTGTATGAGACCGACAAAATATTCTTTACAATACATTTGCTCGAAAAATTCACTTTCAAAGGATGTATACATGGCTCGTAAGTTCATTTTACCGCACTAGTGCGATTTTTTTTACAGTTTTTTTTTTAATTCTCCAGTTTAAAAGTTTACAAGCAAAGAGTTTTAAGTGACAAAAATAAAATCGATTTATACGTAGAAAAATGTATAAATATACAAAACCAAGTAATGAATTTGCAAAATTGATTGTTATTATTATAAACTGTAATTTAATTACCGCAGATTTTAATGATTTCCATCTTTTATGTATTCGAAAAAATCGCAGTGGCTGAACGCGTCGAACCTTTGCCTGATAATTTTAGTTAACCTAATTAAAAACATTAACAAAAACCTAACAAAAAAATTAAAAAAAGGGGAGGCCTTTGCCCAGCAGTGGGACATATTATAGGCTATATAAAAAAAAAAAATTAAAAACAAAACTTACGCATGCGCATTACGGACGCGCCATTTTTGTAAAACTGCGTTGTTTTGCGTTGTTGATTATAGTATATGTACAAAAACCAAACAAAATGAGTGATGTTCAAGTGATGAAGTCGACAATAACATGGAATTAATTCCGCCCGATAGTTAAAGTAAGGCGCAAGCCGCGCAAAATAATCTTTTGCTACCAATAAGTATCTCGAGAAATTTGTTTTTATTTTACAATTTTGTGTTATTAATTGCCTATTTTCTCACAAATGTATTGTAAAACGTCGTATGATACACGGTTGGCAAGGTTTTACAAACTCGTGACGATGAAAACCCTCGCCGTGCGGCTCGGGTTTATCACTCGTCAACTCATTTGTAAAACCATACTTACCAACCTTGTATCACAAATAACTATAGCGCATGCTGGCGCGGGCACGGCCCGTGTCGTAAATAAATGTATGTCATGTTGTTAAAAAGAAATCACAATAATCCGTCGAGCCGTTTTGGAGGAGTGCGACCAAAACAACGTAACGAGATTTTTATACATTAGATTTACCCTTCTTTTGATACTTAATATTAGCTAACGAGTTATCTCGTCTACCGGCTTTGATAAGTTTTATCTGGCCGAGTTGAGTCGGGTTGGGTCCTGAAAGCCATACTTGCATTTAGCTTTGGCATTCAAAACTTCTCAGTAGTACACTGACCAAGTATGCAAAATGACTTGTTTATCTAATGCCATGATTGTAAAATTGTCTAAGTTTCAAGAAGACTTTCTTAGCAAAACGTCTAGGACGTGAAATGCACAAGTAGGCAGAATTACTCAATATTGTATAAGGTCTTGATTGTATTATACTGGTAATGAAGGTTATCCAGACCATTTACCTATTGAAACATTATGACATTAAGTCGTTTTACAGCCAAGTCATTCAGTCTACTATGTCTTATAGCAATGAGGGCGTTTTACAGACCAAGACATTTTGCAACGCGGACAAATATACAACTAAGGTGCTCTGGCCTTCAGGGCCCAACCCGTTAAGTCGTCTTTTGGACGTTAAGGGGGTGATCCATTGGCGAGCAAAACCGCCGGTACGCCAACGAACTCGCGAGCCAAAGGTCTAAACCGCCAATGGAGCACTTAAAAATATGCGGACTTTAGAATTTCAAGCATGCATAAAGATCCAGCGAGCAAATCCGACGGTGTTTAAGTCCGCAAATGGATCACCCCCTTAAGAGCATCATTCCTGTTAACGAGCTAACTCGTCTATCGGACTGAGGAGCAGATTTCACTGAACCTTTCATACCGTGTAGACGTTGTATACGACTTGGCTGGAACCACTGGGCCATCCAATCGTGGAATCTTGACACGCTCCCCAAACATGTCCCATGTCATTAAGAGCTGTTATTGTATTCCAGCCGCCCTCGTCGCAGAGCTGCCGGCCCCTGGACGCGGCGACGGCCCGTCACCACCTCAAACGCTTAATAAAATGGAATGACAGCTGAAAAGGGTTGCTTATTTCGTAGTTTCCTTCGTTGCGTGTTATTAAGCTTTCTTTTTACACGTACAATAAATAGGCGAGATAAAACTAAGTAGAAACTACGCATTTTACAGAGATATGAGATGAGAACAAGATAGATCGATTTGTTCGCCCCGAAATAACCATCATTATCATCCCAGCCTATATACGTCCCATTGCAGGGCACAGTCCTCTCAGAATGAGAGGGCATGGACCGTAGTTACCACGCGGGCCCAGTGCGGATTGGGAACTTCACACACACCATTGAGTTTCTTCGCAGGTGTATGCAGGTTTCTTGACGATGTTTTCCTTCACCGTAAAGCTCATGGTAAGTTTCAAATTTAATTTCGCACATAAATACCGAAAGGCTCAGAGGTGCGAGCCGGGATTTGAACCCACGACCCTCTGCTTGAGAGGCCATAGGTCAAACCACTAGGCCACTATGGCTTCACTCACTCGGTGATGTGACCTATGGCCTAATATTATAATTCTTGAGTGTCTCAAACGTAATATTTTATATTTTAGGGCAGAACACGTGCCAAGACGCCGCAGGCGCATCTTAAGGTTCGTGTCGTAGGCGACTACGGTTCGTAGCACGCCTACGGCGTAGCAGCTCGTGCTGACACCCAGTACTCACTGTGAACAATGCATTTTAAAGCGGAGTTTTATTTTAAATTCAATTGAATCGGAGTATAAAGCCGTGGTGGCGTAGTAGTTTGACGTATGGCCTCTCAAGCAGAGGGTCGTGGGTTCGAGTTCGGGCTCGCACGGGAGTTTTTCGGTATTTAAGTGCGAAGTTATATTTGAAATTTAACTTTGAGCCTTAAGGCGAAGGAAAATATCGTGAGGAAATCTGCTCACAACTGAGAAGAAACGCAATGGCGTGTGCGAAGTTCGCACCGCACCGCGTTGGGCCCAAGCCCTCTCATTTTGAGAGGAGGCCTGTGGCTTTCAGTGGGTGAGAGGCTGGGATGATGATGATGAGAATCCGAGTCCCAGAAAAACAATCATCTCGGCTTATGAACGTCCAATTTCAGGGCATAGGCCGTAGTTCCCACGCGGGCCCTGTGCAGATTGAGAACCACACACACCATGGAATGTCATCGCAAATTTCCTCACGATGTTTTAAATAGTGACGATTGTACTGGTAGCTCACCTCACCTCGTACGATCTGCTCACAATCTGAACTAATAAGCTGCCCCAAGACACGAGAGGGAGCGTTGTTCGTTACGTCATTTGGATCAGTAGATACGCCAGTTAACAATCCATGAAATTATAAATATTTAACTCCAAAATGTCTACAGTAAATGACATGGAGATATACTAGGGGTGTTCAATAAAAAGTGAGAATGAGTATGTTATAAACAACTTTTACTAAATGTAATTTTATTTTTCGACAAAGTCACCTTTTAGCATAATACACTTATTATATCTTTTTTCTAAACTTAAAATTTTATTTTTAAAAAAGGTCTCATCTTGAGTACTTAAAAAATCTTGTACTGCAGCGACTACCACGTCGTCGTCTTCAAATTTCTGGCCTCTCGGGTATTGTTTCAATCTCGGAAATAGGTAGAAATCACTGGGAGCGAGATCTGGTGAATACAGAGGATGCTTAAGGATATTGAACCCAGCATCACGAATTGCAGCCATTGCAACGATGGACTTGTGTGCCGGGGCATTGTCCTGGTGGAACAGCACAACTTTCGAGAGTTTAACTCGCCGTTTTTCGCGGATCTCATTGCGCAATGTTGCTTTTTGTTTGGCGTATAAAGTGCCCGTAATAGTGGCTCCATGTTTGAGATACTCAATCATTAATACCCCTTTACCATCCCAAAAAACAGAGCCCATGCATGACCTTACCGGCAGATGGGCTCACCTTGAATTTCTTCGGAGTTGGAGATGATGGCCTTTTCCATGTCATAGACTGCAGTTTCGTTTCAGGGTCGTAATGATGGAGCCATGTTTCGTCCATTGTTATAAATCGCGCCAAAAAAAGTTCCCGGTCTTGCTGTATCAGGTCCAAAGCTTCTTGACAAATCTCGACTCTAGTTTGTTTTTGCGTGTCAGTAAGCATTCTTGGTACCCAACGCGTAGATACCTTTTTCATACCCAAGCGTTCATGTAAAATATTATGCACGCTCCCCGTTGAAACCTTTACATTTTCAGCAATAAAACGAACCGTGACACGACGATCCGCCAAAACTGAGTTTTCAACTTTTTTCACAATTTCTTCAGTTATTGCAGTAGTAGGGCGTCCGGAGCGGGGGTCGTCCATGGTCGATGTTCTTCCATGTCTAAATTCGGCGCACCAACGTGCGACTGTCGAATACGGAGGAGCATTAGACCCTAAAGTGTCTCGCAAATCTAAATTGACTTGGTCCGTAGAAAAATTTTTCAAACACAAGTATTTGATAACGGCGCGCAGTTAAATTTTCTCCATTTTCGCTAACGTACTCAATAGCATTGCAAAGAAATTACCGTATTTATTTTTAAACAAAAGACAGTTACTTTTTTTTTCATAGCAATCAGCTAGATAGATTAGCTTTACCGGCCAGTATTTAATTTCCTAATATTGAAAGAGTTTGCATCTCATTCTCACTTTATATTGAACGCCCCTCGTAGTCCTTATTTTCATCATTATAAGAAGCATATATCCCGAGAAAGAAACCGATAGAAGGATTGGATTGGGCTGGGCAGCATTTGGGAAGCTTCGTCATATCTCGACGTCATCTCTGCCACAATGCCTGAAAACTAAGGTGTTCAACCAGTGCGTCCTACTAAGTAGTTATGACTTACGCTGCAGAGACGTGGACACTCACAGAAGGTCTAGTCCGTGAGTTCAGAGTCGCTCAGCGTGCTATGGAGAGGGCTATGCTCGGTATCTCGTTGAGAGATAGGGTCCGCGACGAGCATATAAGACAAAAGACGAAAGTCGTCGACATAGCCCGGAGGATTAGCACGCTGAAGTGGCAATGGGCTGGTCATGTTTGCCGTACGACTGACAATCGTTGGAGCAGACGTGTCCTGGAGTGGAGACCATGTTTGGGAAAGCGTAGTGTGGGACGCCCTGCGACACGTTGGACTAATGATCTTAGGAGGACAGCTGGCAGTGGGTGGATGAGGGAAGCCCAGGATCGCGAATGTTGGCGCAATATGGAGAGAGGCCTACGTCCAGCAGTGGACGGACAATGGCTGTAGATAGATAGATATATTTAAATAATAATAAATAAATAAATATTAGGGGACAATCTTACACAAATCGACCTAGTCCCAAACTAAGCAAAGCTTGTATGTATGTATGTAAACTCTTTATTGTACATAAAAATAAAAATACAAATACACAGAGAGGAGAACAAAAACGAACTTATCCCTAAAAAGGGATCTCTTCCAGCTAACCTAGTTAAGAGAAATAAATTTACTATTAAATTTAAATTTTATTAAATTTACCATTTGTACTATGGGTACTAGACGACGATAAACATACTTATATAGATAAATAAATACTTAAATACATAGAAAACATCCATAACTCAGGAACAAATATTCGTGCTCATCACACAAATAAATGCCCTTACCGGGATTTGAACCCAGGACCTCTTGTGTAATTTATTGCAGACATATTGAAGTTTGATATTTATCAACTCAAATGACATACATTATCCAGGTATTTATTGAGGAAGTCATTAAATGTTACATTTATTCCGTTATTTTAGCCTATATACGTCCCACTGCAGAGCACAGACCTCTCAGAATGAAATGGTGTGGGCCATAGTTCCCACACGGGCCCAGTGCAGATTGGGAATTTCACACACATCATTGAATTTCTTGAACTGAAACAATTCTTACTTTACTTTGCGGAGGTCCATATTAATACCTCCACACTGTATGAACACACACAAATCAATTCACACAAACCCAACTATCACCACCACCAAAGTATTTTTTTACCTAAACGTAGCTATCGTAAGGTCGCGGGTGAGCATAGTAATTGGCTAAGTAAAGTTTTTTGAAGAGGTGCTAAATATATTTTTTTTCGACAGTAGTCGTCTTCTAGACCGAGAAACTGCAGCTGTTTTATTTTTATCTCCTATTGTTTACTGGAAATATTTTTT
Source organism: Archips crataeganus (assembly GCA_947859365.1). NCBI lineage: Eukaryota > Metazoa > Arthropoda > Insecta > Lepidoptera > Tortricidae > Archips > Archips crataeganus. Next base: position 452,022 of record OX402067.1, on the reverse strand, counting down.
AAGTGTTCGAGATGACATTTTTGAGATTTAATGGCTGACAAGCGGTTCATGCTCAGTACTTAGTAGAAATAGAAAAAAAAACGAAGTCAATTGTCAATGTCAAATGAAATCTAACCGTTTGCGTTTCATTTACTTTGCATTGTCCAAAAAGCAGTTCCAAAATAATGATCGAAAATATTCAATCGTGATTTAATTATCGTGCATAATTCGTGGAGAAATGCGGTAAAATTTTAAATCCGGATTTTGTGCGGAGGTCGTTAAAAATAGTCCAAAAATCACACCAAAACGCAAAGCAAACGAAACGCAAACGGTTTGACATGGACAAAAGTGACAGATGACTTCGTTTTTTTTCTGTTTCTACTAAGTATTGAGCACGAACGGCTTGTCAGCCATTAAATCTCACAAATGTCAACTCGAACACTTAAAAAAATATTTCCAGTAACCAATAGGAGATAAAAATAAAACAGCCGCAGTTTCTCGATCTTCAGAACGCCGACTGTCGAAAAAAAATATAATTAGCACCTCTTAAAAAAACTTTACTTAGCCAATTGTTTCAGTTCATTAAAGATAATCACACTTGAATTATTACTATCCAAATTTACAGCTTAAGACCAGCCCCCGCCTCTGACTTGCGCCCACGCAGCCGGCTGCAACCCAAAGGGAACCAACACTATTTTAGGGATGGTTGGTTGTGATAAATTAAACTCCCTAATAGATTTGTATAAGTGAAGAATAGGTGAAGAAGAAGAAGAATATGTGAAGAATATTTATTAAAAAATATTTACAAGTGTATATAAAATATGTACAGGGCGCAATTAGTGCTAGGTCCGCGGATCACGCAAGAGGGCGTGGATCATTGCGCTCTCGCTCTAAAGTGAGCGAGACGGTTGCGGACTACAGAACGCTCGGAACTCTCGCGCTCGCGTCTATAAAATACGGCGCGGCAAAGCCTGCGATCTTTTTCATCGCGCGGCCGTCGAGGAAGGAACATGTCGTCGTAGCTCCGTACTTCGCTCTGATGCAGCGTGTGTCTCCGCTGCACTCCGCGATCTGAAGCACGACGACAAAGATGAAGATTCCTCGAGGCTTGAAGATTGGAAAATGCTGCGATCGACGAAACAAATAAAAACTGTTCTTTTGAGAACATTCGACCTTATGGTCGCGTCTCTATAGACAACGTCACTTTTCTCCTTTAACGACGTCAATCACCTACAGGGTTCCCCTTCAAGCGAAGCGTACCGGCAGGCGGATAGTGCGGCCTCGGCGAGAAGTTCTGCTTGTTGTTGTAGGTGTTGAGTCGTTTTGTCCTGTGTTTTGTTTCAGGTTCGGATCTTGTTGTTTCAGGTCGTTTGTTGTTGGTTTTGTAGTGGTTTTGTCGATCGTCTTTGATGTACTTTGTTTATTGTTGCAGAATCTCGGTGTTGTAGCAGTAGGTATAGTTGTATCTTGCTCGGCGATGGTGTAGGTTGTTGCAGATAGTCTATTGATATATTTGTTTGCCGGTTAGGTTAGGATGGATCCCTTCGTCCAGTGGTTTTCAACCTTTATCATGAAGCGACCCCTTCAGTATGTGAAATTATCCTTCGGCAGTTTCTAACGCTTAGCAGGGCCATTACTGACGGACTGCATTCTGATTGCCGACTTTAAAGTTGAAATTTTATAACCTGACTGTTTAAATTCTCAAGTTATCAAGTGGTAGGGGAGAGGTGGCGTGAAAGGGATAATTCAAAATAAAAGTCCATGGGTTTATGCCCGTCGGTCTCGTGTCTCCCCCTACGGACCCCCTGGGGGAGACATCTGGAATCTTCTAGTAATGTAACGTATTCACACATTAAGATAATTCAAATTGAAGGAATGTTTACAAAAACAACATAACTGACTAGACTGGTTGTCACTTGTAGAGAAACAATTTTACTGACTACAGGTGTCAATGCAGTCTAGTCAGTTATGTTGTTTTTGTAAACATCGCTTCAATTATTCTTTATTATTACTGAGGTTCTGCGACCCCCACCCCGAGGGGGTCGCTCCACACATGTTGAAAAACACTGCCTCAGTCCAAGGAATGAAAACCCCGTAGAGGCTTAGATTAGGTCAGTGGGTGAAATTGAATCCGCTCATTTGAGTATTTCGTAGTGTAATTAGTTAAAAGGGTTCTGTACCTATGTGGAGGTTCCAATGTACGGTATTCTATTTCCTTTGGGAGTTTTTAACGTATTTAAAGTTAAAATGATGGATTAAAGGTTACTGGGTCGATTCATTTGCTTGTTTAAAAAGCTGTGTGAAAAGATTCCCAAATTAACGATTGAAGGAATCAACGAGATGTTGTCTTTTTCTCTGAAAGAAAGCCGACTTTACTTACTACTACTTACGGTACTTCAATATATTTGGACAGCAACTCAGAATAAATCCTTCTAACAATGGAAATAAAACCATATTTAATTTTATTGACTAGACTGTTTGTTTCGTGCTGTACACAGTGCACGTCACTTTCGTTTGTTTTGTGGTGGTCAAGAGGTTAACCATGTGGTCAAAACGCTTGTATATTCATAATTTTTAGGGTTTTGAACCCAAAGGGTAAAAACGGGACCCTATTACTAAGACTCCGTTGTCCGTCTGTCGCCATGCTGTATCTGATGTACCGTGATAGATAGACAGTTGAATTTTTTACAGATGATGTATTTTGGCTGCCGCTATAACAAAAATACCAAAAAATAGAACAAAATAAATATTTAAGGGGGCACAAACGTGATTTTTTTGCTTATTACTCGATATTGACAAACGGCAACAGGTAGACGCTTGAAATATTCACAGAATACTTAGTTATATATTCACTTTAAAAATAAATAATTAAATTAAAATAAAACAAATATTTCAGGGGGCTCCCATACAACAGACATGATTTTATTGCCGTTTTTATAGATAAATGGTACGGAACCCATCGTGAGCGAGTCCGACTCGCACTTGGCCGGTTTTTGTAAGTATGCGCCGTTGGTCAGCCGTAGATCAAACCGGGCTGAAAAGCGCCATTTTTCATTCCACAGATAAGACACGAAGCTACTACTGAGATAAACAACTGTGTGTTTTAAAAAAAGCATATTAAACTTTATACATTAAACTACCGTGAGACTCACTCTCAGTGAAAATAAACGGATCACTCACGTGCGCGTTTGGCAGCCGCCGTGACGTGACTCTGAGAAGAAGGGCTAGGGTGTAAGCATATTGAAGTTTTCCAGACTGGCGCAACATGACTCACTACCGTCCTACTCAACCGCCTTGCACACGATACGTTTATTAAAGAAAAACACTTATTTGGCGGATGTTGTCCTCACCTCTAATATTCTATACGATACTGCATCTTACACCGAAATGTAAAAGCTGTTTCAGACGGACTATGTTCCAACTTCAATGTAACTACTAACGACTTTTTTTACAGTTCCATTGCAATTGGCGATGCTAACAGATCTAAAAAACCCGGCCAAGAGCGTGTCGGATACGCCCAAGATAGGGTTCCGTAGCAGGTACGAAAAAATCTTTGCACACTTTATTAATTAATTATTAATTATTTGGATTTGAATTTGAATTTGAATTTGAATTAATGTAGTTGTTTTGGTCCCAACGATGGCGGTACAGCGCCATCTATCGGCGAATTGGATAACTAATCTAACTGCGTCTACTAGAACTAGTATGTATGTTGATTGTTTTTCAGATGTAATATATTTTTATAATTTGAAAGAAGATACTGTTAGCGTGATCTTATAGGTACTTAAAGAAAAAAAAAATGCTTGCAATGACGGTTAAATTACAATCTTAGTTTCGAAATATTTTTTACAAAAACTTAAAAACTGCTCAACTGATTAAGTTGAAAATAATTTTCCTCGAAAATTTTTTTTTATGTTTAACCTAAGTGATTTTTTTTCATATTTAGTTAGACGTGCGGTTCAAAACTTAGAGGAGGGGACACATTATTTTGAACTTTCGGAGTGAATATCTCCGAAAATATTCACTCTATCAAAAAATGGTTTTAGAAAACCCTTATTTATTTTCAAATACGTATCAAATGATACCACACACTATAGGGTTAGTCGAGAAAAAAAATCACCCCCACCTTACGTCTATGGGAGGTACCCTAAAAAAAATTTTTTTAGTTTTTTTTATACTTACTTACTTACTTGTAATCACTTTGTCGGCGTGACTGATATTGTTATACGATAGTATATATTCATGCCAAATTACAGTCTTCTAGTACTAACAGTCTCTGAGCATAGCCGCGGACAGACAGACGGACAGACAATATTTGACTGCGGCAGGGTCCCCATGATGCTGGCGGCATTACCCCTTTGGATCGCAAGCGCGATCGGCTGAGCTAAGTACGCGCCAGCTCTTGGGTCCCCTGACGCGTCGATCAGCCGGGACGACAGAGCCTTCATAAATTCTTTCATGTCGGCTGACCATGGACCCAATGTTTCAACCGCAAGCGCTGTAAACTCATAGTCTTTTATTAAAGACGAATATTTGCGGCGCTTGAGGATTTGGGCCTGATCAGCTGCAGCGCCGGCTTGCAAGCTAGTTGCCTGGATGTGGGACACAGCGAAAGTGTCAACGCATGTAGCGTCCCACACCAGAGCTCTAACTAATTTCCACGGCACCAGTGTTACACCATCTGGACGTTTGCCATCGTCCCTCGCCATTCCAGCTGGCTCTAACGTGGAAGGCACTGAGGCGGTGGCAAGTGAACGACGTATTAGGTCGTTAATGGTGCCGTGACGGTACATACGGCCGGCGCTCCTAACACAAGAAAGACCATGTCCTCCTAGCTGATCCACTCCTTTGCCGCAAACGCACGTGTGAGGAACACAATCCTGGCTCCAAGTCTTAAACAAATTAAAATCCGTAGAGAATTTGGTTCCAGGACTGTGCTTATGTTCCTCGACGGTAATGCGTTTAGCCAGTGGCCTGACTCGGGTGCAGAGACAGCTAGGAGACGGGCGCGACCTGAATCGTCCGAACAGTTTTCAAAAAGGGAAGCATGAGTTGCGTCAAATTGAGGGGTGTCCTAGGTTTTCTGGTTATTTTTCGTGCTTGGTGTATCCGCTCCCGGGCACGAGTCATGCCAAGCTTTCTCAGCCTCAGCCAGGCTCGCCAACTCAACGTCGGATATCTGTGGATTATTTAAAATGATACCGACGAGGGACAGCGAGCTGTAGGCGGAAGACAAGAAAGCAGGTAATGCCACACTGGACGATGAGCGAACACCCAAGCCACCGAAACGAACAGGGAGAACCGCTTGAGACCACGAAGCAGAATCAAAATTAATATTGAGAACTTTGGATAGAGTAGCCTGGTGAGAATTGTCAATGGACGCGAGAATCGACGGACATTTCCAAACAGGACAACTACGGAGGAGATACATGAATTTTGGGGTAAATAAACAGAATCGAATAATAAAAAGGGCCATGTGAGGATTTATCTGAAAAAGCAGGTCAGATGTACTATTGAATAAATTTAATTTACAGTTTATGACCGGATTGATTGATTCATCGAAAATGGGTGAGCCTAAAAGTGTGAGAGATGAATTTGAATGGACCGAAATATTAGGCAGAACCGCATTAAAGTTTGTTAAAATCTCGATTTTCTTTTCTGAAGAAAGATGACTCGGTAAATAAATTTCGCATTTTGTGAAGTTTAAAGAGAGCCCAATATCGAAAAATTTTGAAATGATTTGGTGGATATCTTGTAAAACAGTTAAAGCGTCTCCACCCAGAGAACCATCGTCTAGATACCAAAGATTAAATTTTGAATTTAGATTAGAGATGATGGGGTGAATGGCTAAGCTAAAAATGGCGGGCCCAAGCGGATCTCCCTGTTGACAACCCATGTTCGATAAAATAATTTTGTCACCGAAAAGTAAATAAAATAAAATAAAATATTTAGATCTATTTTATACATATAAATCAGATAAGCATATTTTTCGCTATTTATAAAATACCGATTTTTTCTTGCGAATATTTTTTATCACTTTCTAATTGTCTTATTTCAAAAATAGGTTGTATGAAAAAGAAAAATAATAATATGCATAGTATTGCGTAAGTATTTCATCATAAGATCATATAACTCACATTTTCAATTACTCAGTCATTGCATTCATTCACTATCTTTTTATTTCAAACTAAATACAAACTGAAATATAGATGCACAGAAAAAACCCCAGAAAAAAGACCAATGCTGGGAATCGAACCCAGGTCCTCAGCGTTCCGTGCTGCGTGCTTACTTCTACACCATCACTGGTCTAGAAGTTAGCGACGAATCTTTCCCATACATCGTACACTTCAGTCTGTTATAATCACATTTAGGCAGTGATAAAGCGCATCTATGTTATGCCCTCTACCGAGAGACTTCAACACTCCTTCGGAGCTACCCGCTCACCTGGACCAAGAGATGGCGCTACTAGGCCAACTTTTACAAGTTAAGTATGAAGTATACTTAGTATAGTTACTTCATACTTGACTTGCACTATCTTTTTTGCAATCAGTACTTTATGTAGCAGTGTGTGTAATCATTCGTCTCGACTCTCGTGGCGTTACCTATATTTAAGTATTTATTTATCTATAGGCTAGTACCCATAGTACAAGCTCTGCTTAGTTTGGGACTAGGTCGATTTGTGTAAGATGGTCCCCTAATTGTGCTCTAAAGTCAAGACATAATTTTAAATTGAAATGTAAAAGACACTTTCTCGCACTAAGTGCATCCTAGTTACAACATGTTTGTACTTACCTCGCTCCAACAAAACTTCAGGCTGGGGTAGCACTCATGGGTGACAAGTAAATTAGGCGCATCTGAGACTGGCAGATTGACTTTTTGTTTGTTCGTTTGTTTCTGTTAATATGTATTTTTTTTTCTTTTTCAAGTAAACGGCGGTGGTTAATTTTTTCACAAGGCCGGGTTGTGTTCCCACCCAGCTTTAGGTCAAAAGAATGTTTTATTGTTTTTATGTTTTTTTTTTGTTTTTGTTCGAAGGTTATGTGATGCATTACAGTATCAGTATTATTGAAATTGTTGATGATTCACTGCAATAGCCATAACAAATCTTGGCTTTAGCCTAGTTGGTAGTGACCCTGCCTACGAAGCAAGAGGTCCTGGGTTCAAATCCCGGTAAGGGCATTTATTTGTGTAATGAGCACGAATATTTGTTCCTGAGTTATGGATGTTTTCTATGTATTTAAGTATTTATTTATCTATATAAGTATGTTTATCGTCGCCTAGTACCCATAGTACAAGCTTTGCTTAGTTTGGGACTAGGTTGATTTGTGTAAGATTGTCCCCTAATATTTATTTATTTATTTAAAAGTTCAAATGCGATTAAGCCGATCAAGTGTTGCCATACATATTTACTTCCGGCTTCTAATTTGGTTTTTGTTGCGAACTATTCGCTGGCGTTCGTGTCGTCACAGTGTGTATGTTTTTGTGTTTAGTTTTTAAATGGGTCCCACTGAAAAACAGCGTTGTGGCTTGCCACAAAATTATGCTGAGTGGGGCCCAATTTATACTATTCGATATATATTTTTTTATTTGTAAATTTCCTGTCAAATGTATTTTTTTTTTCTGTGTTTGTATCGAATATGTGTAAATAAACATCTCTCTCTCTTTCGCTCTCTAATATTTATTATTATTATTATTTAATGTTAGTTATGTGATTAAAAAAAAAGTATCAGGGAAGGGAAGGGAAAACTATGCAAAGTATTCTAAAAGAAAATCATATTTTATTCGGTTTACAACTAAGCCACGGTAATTAAACTTTTACCAAGTAATTGTAGAACTATTATACACTGTCAGATATTAAAAGTACCGTTGGCCGCTCATAGACCAAGCTCCATACAAATTTGCCCATTCTCCTTTCACTATACATACAGGGTGTATCATTTAAATCGGTCAGTATGGGAAAGTCTGAAACTATAAGACATACGACGATCAGTTCTTAGGAACCATGTCATCGATTTCAGTGAAAAGAAAAACTGCATTCATAGATTTAAAAAAAAACAAGTTCTCAGTTCGGGAATCGAACCCGGAAATTTTGAAAAAAAAAACGTACCTTCATTATTTCTATTTAGATATCGATTGTGTAGGTCTTAAGCAGTAAATGTTACTGTGTCTAAAATGAATAAAATGCATTGTTTTTCATATCCTTTAATTTAGTAGGTGTTAGAAACGACAACCATTTTTTTCGATACAACATTTTTTTTTCAAATCTATGAATGCAGTTTTTTTTATCACTAAAATCAATGACATGGTTCCTAAGAACAGATCTTTGTATGTCTTATAGTTTTAGACATTCCCATACTGACCGATTTAAATGATACACCCTGTGTATATTTCACTAGCCAGCACCTTATAGTTCAATGAAATACAAAAAACATGGTCGTTTTAGTATTAGGAGAGGCGGAATCGTTTTTTGAAGGAAATACAAGCAATATCATTGCTGTTCCTTTTAATGTTAGTTCTTTGTTAAACTAAGCGGCCATTCGCGACGGTGTGACACGAGGCCTGTTATCACAGGCACGCGACTCCTCGCCGTATTACACGCCGCCGTCGACCTGATTGCATTATGGATTACGGATTACATTACCACAATTTGTAATATACTTGATGCTTATATGAAGGACTATTACAAGTCGGTAACACACAAATACATGTAGCTAAAACACTTAGATTATCAAAATATTACATGATCCATTTACCACATTTTGTAGCTTACCAGATTCTTGCTTCACCACATTACAAAGTCAAAGATTACTCAAGGAAGTGATTTTTTTTGGTGAAATGTCTTGTTTTTAGACATCTGGTATAGTGGGAATGTAATAAACAGATAATGTAGTATTTTGAAAAATCTGGTATTTTGGGAACGTGGTATTATAGGCACGGGCGCAGATATTTGCGTGAAAAATGCGGATGTTTGTGCTCGAGTCTTGCATATTTTTAATATCTATTTAAGTACTAGCTGTTGCCCGCGACTCCGTCCTCGAAAAATAGGGGTAAGTATAAAAAAAAATAGCCTACGACCTATTCTCAGACCTACTGAATAAAGAGAAAAAAGTTTCATAAAAATCGGTCAAGCCGTCTCGAAGGACTTCGATAACAAACACCGTGACATAACACAAGCTTTGCTTACTTGGGGGCTAGGTCAATTGGTGTGAATTGTCCCGTGATTTATAGCAACTACAACAAAAATAAAAAAATAAAAATTAAAAATTAAGAAGCGTAGCAACCTACCATTAGAAATCAACTCATACTGCGTTGCGTATGTTTAACTTAAAAGCAGGGCTCTGAAAAACTGAATTTTTAAGTGTGTTTGTGGCCTTTCATTGCGTTCATATATTTTGATAAACATACTTAAATTTGTATGAAAAGGCACCGATTTGCCTTGTTTTTTTTATATACAACAAGTAGACGTTAAATCACAAAAACGTGCAAGATGATGCAAAATCTAATAATCCAAGTTCTTGAGGCTTGTCCTTCCACTATAGTAATACCGTGGGATGGTAATGATATGCTATTTAATGAATTTATTACTTACCCTGCATTTGCTGCTTCTACAACAGAATACATTAGTGTTTGTGGCAAGTAATATCCTAAAACACACGTTAAACCAGCAGCCCGGGGGAAATCAGCGCGCCTTTTTAATATTAGAACAATGAACTTCAAAACAACTGACGTGTTTATGCTTTACCGTCGCGGCAAGCTCCTAGTTTATTGGAGACCGTAACTAAACTTCTAGGAAATAGATGAACGTAAAATAAACTTCTTTATAGCTCAAAGCATCTGCTGGCATTTTGTTCGAGCTTCCATTGTTCAGTAACTTTAACGCATAAAAGCGTTCATTTGACCAACCCAGTAAACTGCAACTTAAGTGAATTGATTTGGACCTCCGAAAATAAGAACCTGCTTTAGTGAATACGGTCGAATTCACGGGTTAAAGATAGTAATACAGTACCTTATAACACGTTGCCTGTCCCACATGACAGATACCACCACATAAGTACTACAAAAACGGGTATATATTAAAATACTGAAATACGAAAGACCGAATGTATTAAAACATCGAATGGGTCAAAAGACTGACACGACTTTTTTCTGAAACCGTTAACTTTTTAATATTGTTATAAAACAAACCTAACCTAACCTAATGGGTTCTGTATGATGCCGTTTTAATAAATTCTGAAAAGTTAACGGTTTCAGAAAAAAATCGTGTCGGTCTTTTGATCCATTCGATGTTTTAATACATTTTGTCTTTCGTACTTCGGTATTGTAGTAATACATACCCACAAAAACTGTGTTACCCCCAAGTACAATTGTTAGCTTTCACGGCCTTTCGGTTATTTTGATCGTGTATGTTATTTAGAGACTAATGGACCTAATCCAGTAACTCTTTCGATCTGCATCATAAAATACATCATGTTATTTTTGTCGCATTTGACTGGGTTCGACTCCCGTATAAGACTAGCAATTTATCTAAAATTCATAAATGCAGTGTTTTTTGCTCTGAAAAATAAAGAAATGTCTCCTTTATATAAAATGTGCTATTTCCAATATTTTAAGTAGTTGCCGTATTTAGTTATGTGGCGTTCGATCTTTCCACCCTGTATAGTAAAAACACGCACAAAAACATAATCAGAATTGTGAAAAATAGTGATAAACCCAATAATTAAATCCAATAGACAAAATACAATAAATATTGAAGTGGACTTGAGGAGAAAATTTTACTCTTTGTTTGGGGGACAGGCACAATGTTAGGCATCGTCCAGCATCCGACTGTCAGCTATTTGTTCATTACTACGCTCACTAGCACACAGAGTAGCGAAGGGCAGAGGCTGCGATATAGATTATGATGTGAATAAGAATAGAAATGAGAATGAGAATGAAAATGAAAATAAGAATATTTATTTGCAAAAATGTAGTGGTGTAGTTTTTGAAGTGGACTATTTTTATCGAAGGAAGAAAAACTACATTAAATGCACAAAAAACATACATATCTGGGTTCTGTCCCACCCTAGCCCCAGGGGTATGGCTAGTGGTATGGTGGGTCTGAAGGAACACGCCCTTTTAAGGCTAACAAAAATTTTAACAAGTAAAGCAAAAGATCGTTTCGACAGTACGCTGTGGCTGTCGCCGGCAGCTCGTCGCAACCGCTGCATTATTAAGACGTCCTGCCTTTGACGTTGCACTTTATGACCTGTCCTGTATATGCTAATGAGAGCCAAATCTTGCTAATATTGTAAATTCAGCAACAACATTCTGAGCGCACTCGCTAAACGGGTGGATTGTCCGATAATGCAACACTGATGTAGATAATACGCACCGGTGCATCTTCGTTCGGTGTTAAAAAAATAACTTTGTTCTCATTTAACAGTGGTTGTTGTTATTTTTACATAACATTTTATAGATGTTACGTAACTAAGTATACGGTTTAGACCTCCCATTAAGTCTTAACTTGTGTTCGGAGGCCTCGCTCTTCCAAAAACTTAAACATTTCGAATAATTTATAAAGTTAGTAAAGATTTAAAAGCGAAAAAGTTTTCCGGGTGCGCCGGTGGGATTTGAACCCACGTCTCCTGGGTATGCGCCCCAACACGGGTGTTCTACCGATTGAACCACGTCGCTCCCAACGCTTTTGGCTCGGACACGTAGAAGGTTAGGAGAGGATCGAGCCGTGAAGAGAGCGTACTTGGGACGACCGAGTGGACGTAGGCCGGTTGGTCGTCCCAGATACCGCTGGAGGGACGAGGTCCTGAAAGATCTTTTGGACCTCGGGGTCGAGGACTGGCAAGGGCTGGCTCAAGATCGCAAAGCGCGGCGTAATCTGGTGTTGGAGGCCAAGACCCACTTTGGGTCACTGCGGCCTGGTAGTTAGTTAGTTTCGTTTGTGAGTTACCACTTCATGTGGAAACGTAGTTCAACTTTGTGATCTCTACCCAAAAGTCAGGGGTGTCAGCCTGGCTTTAAACCCACGATCATCTACTTGAGAGGCCGCAGGAAAAACCAATAAGCTGTTACGGTTTTTCAATATTTTTTTTATTTCGAGAGGAGGCAAACGAGCAAGCGGGTCATCTAATGGAAAATGATCACCACCGCCCATAAATATCAACAACTCAAAGAGAGTCACTGATCTGTTGCTGGCCTTTGAAAAGGAGAGGGAATAGGGGAGATGGAGGGGGAGAGGTATTGGGCCCCCGGCCCTCTTACTGACCATACGAGGAGTACCGCTGCTTCACGCCGGTGTTCTGTGAGAGGGTGGTACTGCCTCGGACGAGCCTGCCCATTCGTGATGCAGCGGCTAGCTACAACATGGCTCTACCACTACTAAGTAACTATCCGTATAAGTAGAATCAAATAATTTGATCGAGCTTTACTTCATTTTTTTCCTGAATTTTTCAAATTCGAACTTTATGCCTCGTATCGGGGCATTTCTATTTATCGTTGTACAGTCAAGGGCAAAAATATGTATACACTTTAGTACCTTGTCAATTTAACCACTGTGACAGTTCATATATGGCAGTTCAAATATGACGAAAATAGACAAGGTACTAAAGTGTATACATATTTTTGCCCTTGACTGTACCAAAAATTAAGAAATTGTTAACAGGGAGTTTTTTAAAATTAGTCCGTTTGGTTAAGCACTTTTTCAAGGCTTTACAATAAAAAAAAAACAGGTAATCGGACAAGTTTAGTAATATTTAACAAGAAGTGAAGAATTGTCCAATTTGTTACGTTTCTTTTTATTGTAAAGACTATACAAAGTGCGTAACCAAACGGACTAATTTTAACTCCCTGTTAACAATTTCTTAATTTTAGGTACAACGAAAAATAGAGATGCCCATCGTGTCACGACAAGGATGTAACTGATACACAAACACATTTTATCCGTAATTTAGTCGAAAAGCTGAACAACAAGTTTCGTCTATTTGTCTTGAAACTACTAACATCTTTACGGGTCCCTATTTGTGTTGAAAACTAATATAAGTTAGAGGTTTATCGAGTTTTTTTCGGTTTCGAGCGCTCGTCATGGAAATAGGCTCAAACTAAGTATATAACTCACTCGGAATTGCGAGGGACCGTACATTTAAACCCTTATCATGATTATACGTTTTTGGATAAGAAACTACAGGGTTATTTGTAATTCACTGACATCCTCTTAACCCTGAATTCCTAACACTCAAACAAATGTTTTTTGTTTTAAGACTTTTTAAAATAGAGCACATTTTTTCGTAAAAATAAGAGGTAGTCTCAAATTTTCAAAACGTTATTACACCAAAAATATTAAGTTATGATTATGACAAAAGCCGTAAAACTAAAAACATTTGTTTATGTGGTAGGAGTTTAGGGTTAAAAGGATGCTAATGAATTACAAATAATCCTGTATAAAAAAGCTGGTCAAGTTTGACTCGGTCTCGCACACCGAGGGTTTCGTACAAACTTGTATGCAACAACACATTAACGATTTTTCGATTTTTTCCTTTACTTGTTGACTTAGAAGTTTATGGTGTATGTAAACTTCTCAATCACCACTGGGTTCGCGTGGAACTATATCTTAAGCCTTTTTTACCTGTGGGAGGTCTGTGTCCAGTAGTTGGACGATATATGCCTTTTTTTTATGGTGCGGAAAAAGCGCCTTATGCATTCGTCTATGTCCGGGGAAACAGAGGGTATGAGGGGCTCTCCCACATGGGGCATACCCACTGAAAACCGTACGGATTCCCTCGTTACCATTGTGAACGCCCCGGGAGCATAAGTGGCACCGCGACGCCCACTGGCCGTCCCGGGATGGGGCTCCTCTGTCGACACCGTGCAATGCGGGCTCGGCTTTCCTCTGCCTTCCCTGGGTGGTGTCGGTTTGTTTAAAGAGTAACTCTTGGCGTCCGAAGAGGCCCACGTTCCCGGCAAGCCGGTGTTAGACGTTACGTTTACCTACCACTAAGAAATTCCTGAAATCCGACATTCCGGAAATTTTCACTAAAATTGCTCTTAACTCTGAAACAAATGAAAATCGCTGAACATGCGTGGGGGTTGATTTGGTAGCTCCTGAGGTCCCCTACCTTTGGTTTTCGTTTGATCCACCCTCCGTATACACCCTGTATGACTGAAATGATACGAAATTACGTGATCAAATGCTTGTATCGGTAGTAATTACGAGTGCTAAGTACTACGCTTTTCCTTGACCTGAGATGCATTTATGACGGTATTAAGAAAGCATCACGCTCAGTTCTTTAGATTATTTTCAACTTAATATTTATTTCCGTGTAGTTTAGGGTCCAGACCACCAGAGGGCGGTAAGCGTTAAATATTGTTATCCCGTATTTACGATAGCGGGCCGAGATTGGAAAAGTTAGCGGGCCGCGGCCCCAGCTCTGCAGCCCTGGCCATGAAACTTTCATATTTTTAAACTTCGCTCGTTTTTATGTTAGTAGTTTGTGTACGGTTTAGCGTGATAAAAATATGTTAATTGCAATGCTAATTTTTCTTTCATGTGTTCGAATGAAATACAGCTACAGAATAATGTTTTCAAACTAAATACAAACTGAAATATAGATGCACAGAAAAAACCCCAGAAAAAAGACCAATGCTGGGAATCGAACCCAGGTCCTCAGCGTTCCGTGCTGCGTGCTTACCCCTACACCATCACTGGTCTAGAAGTTAGCGACGAATCTTTCCCATACATCGTACACTTCAGTCTGTTATAATCACATTAGGCAGTGATAAAGCGCATCTATGTTAATGCCCTCTACCTCTCTAGAGGGCATTAACATAGATGCGCTTTATCACTGCCTAAATGTGATTATAACAGACTGAAGTGTACGATGTATGGGAAAGATTCGTCGCTAACTTCTAGACCAGTGATGGTGTAGGGGTAAGCACGCAGCACGGAACGCTGAGGACCTGGGTTCGATTCCCAGCATTGGTCTTTTTTCTGGGGTTTTTTCTGTGCATCTATATTTCAGTTTGTATTTAGTTTGAAATATATGGTTTCACGGGATGACCGTAAAAGTAATAAAAAAAAAATGAAGTTGAAGAAAATAAAAAATAAATAGAAAAAGATACTTCATACTTAACTTGTAGAATAATGTTTTTCAATTCGCATCCTCGTAAAATCCGTATTTATATTTAGGCAGCATAAAATCGTTGGGGCGCATACCCAGGAGACGTGGGTTCGAATCCCACCGGCGCACCCGAAAAATTTTTTCGGTTTTAAATAATCTTAGATTCGGTGAGCAGCCGTACTGCTAATAAAATAAAAATAATATTAGCATAAAATCAGTTTTAAGGCTCTAGTGAATAAAACAAAATCTTCGTCTAAGACCACCGAACAGAAGCTGCGGACGGAAGGCTAGTCTTACATAAACGTGACTATCGTAAGGTCGCGGGTGAGCAAAGTAATTGTCAGTTCCTCTAGTTTAAGTAAATTTAAAAAAATGCGCTATGTTGCTCAAATTGCTCGAATCTTTAAGTATACGAGCAGTACCGGGAAGATAAATGTGTTGAAGCTCGTAAATGTCCCGCGGGAACATTTATCGTTAAAACTTTACGTCCGACACGTCCGGAGTTCCCAACTTGTCGTAGCGCGCCTACGGCGTAGCGCGTCTACGGCGTAGAACGCTACGAGGATCATACTTAGAGAGCTAACATAGAAACACTTGGAAATATGATAAAAAATGCAAGTATGATAAAAAAGCGGACAATTGCGAGTTAGACTTGTACATGAAGGGCTCTGTACCTCCGTACAATGTTTTAAAAATCATCATCATCATCATTTCAGCCGCAAGACGTCAACTGTTGAACAAAGGCCTCCCCCAAGGCTCGCCAAACATATCGGTCCCGTGCCATCCGCATCCAACGCGATCCCACAACCTTAACCAGGTCGTCGCTCCAACTTGTTGGAGGCCTACGTACACTGCGTCTTTCGATCCGTGGACGCCACTCGAGAACTTTTTTTCCACATCAGCCATCAGTTCTTCGAGCGATGTGCCCTGCCCACTGCCACTTGAGTCTGGCGATTCTTCGAGCTATGTCGGTGACTTTAGTTCTTGCGCGGATTTCATTATTTCTAATGCGATCCCGCAGAGAAACTCCGAGCATAGCCCTCTCCATCACACTCTGAGTGACTTTGCGCTTTCTTATGTGGCCCATCGTTAGCGGCCACGTCTCAGTGCCATAAGTCATCACTGGCAACACACACTGGTCAAAGACTTTTGACTTGAGACACTGCGGTAAATTGGATGACAAGATATTGCGGAGCTTCCCGAACGGTGCCCAAAAAAAAAGTTAAGTATTTGAGAAGATAGAGTTAAAAATGCTAAAAGAAAACAGGTTTCTTCTCCCTTTAATTTGTATGAAGTATATGAAGTTCCTAATCTGCACAGGGCCCGCGTGGGAGCTGCGGCCTAAGTCTTCTCCATCTGAGACTTGTGCCCTGCAGTGGAACGTCTAAAGGCTAGAATAATGATGATGAAAGATAGAGTCGCTCCCCACGTCTGGTCGCATTGAGGCCCACCTCTCATTTTCCCTTTTATGATCCAAAAGCATACATTATTATACAAACGTAATTGAATTCTGAGCCGACATAGCAACACTTTATCGAGTCGCAGCGAGTGATTTACATACAGGGTGATTTAGATACAGGGGGATTTAGATACAGGGTGATTTAGATACAGGGGGATTGTCTACCCCGGCCCGGCTCTGGGGATTTGTTATCAATTTACTGGGGGACATACGTCACGGTCCCTCCCCCCCTTGACTTCGAAGATACATTGTGAGCTTAGAGTATTAAGCCAACCAGAGACGGTGATTATTTTTCTTAACTAATATTTTTCGGGGCTTAATAATGTACTACTTAAACGTCGAGGTAATTTCAGAAATTAAGCGGTTAAGTAGTTATTAAATCTGGAAAAATATTAGTTATGAGTGAGAATCATTAAAGTTTATAGTATTTTATGCAACTATTGTATTATAAGTGAGGTCTGAAAAGGCGAGTGACGTGAGTTGCGATACGAACAAGTGAAGTTGAGTTTAGACCAAATTATACACCGTTGCAGCATACAATATTATTTTCTACTTCATCCATGTTTTTTTTCTATTAATTTTAATTATGGCAAACTGTGAAAAAGCAAATAGTAATAGAACGAAGCCAGTGAAAAGTATAAAAATGTTTGACATATATTTGAGATTCTGGGTCCAACAAGGGACGATGACGGAAATTGGAGGCGAAGGTTCAACCGGGAAATAGAGGAGCTAGTGTCTGAGCCGAATATCATCGGGGAAATAAAAGCTGCCCGACTTCGATGGCTGGGGCATATGGAAAGAATGGGAGAAGATCGAGCTGCCAAAAGAGTGTATCTTGGGCGACCATCCGGACGGCGTCCGGTGGGTCGACCAAGATACCGCTGGAAAGATGAAGTGGCTAAGGATCTGAAAGAGCTGGACGTGTCCGATTGGTCAGACTTGGCACAGGGCAGGAAGGAATGGCGCACTTTGATGTCGGAGGCCAAGATCCACTTCGGGTCATTGAGCCAGCGAAAGTAAGTAAAGTATATATTTGACAGGATGTAATTGTCTATGATAAACTGTGTTTTTAATTGAAGGTTGATATAAAAAAAATATTTTTCTTATGTTGGCAGTAAAAAAACATCTCGGAAAGTTATATTTTTAATAAATACCGCATGGATTCAGTTGCTTGTTTTAAGCCGAGTTTACACCTGCAAGAAACTGCTCTGTAGAAGTTTTCAAAATTATTTATTACAAAAAATAAATATCTACAAGTTAAGTATGAAGTATCTTTTTCTATTTATTTTTTCAACTTCATTTTTTTTATTACTTTTACCATCTCTTGGTCCAGGTGAGCGGTTAGCTCCGAAGGAGTGTTAAAGTCTCACAACATAAAGGCATAACATAGATGCGCGCTTTATCACTCCATAATGTGATTATAACATAACAGACTGAAGTGTACGATGTATGGGAAAGATTCGTCGCTAACTTCTAGACCAGTGATGGTGTAGGGGTAAGCACGCAGCACGGAACGCTGAGGACCTGGGTTCGATTCCCAGCATTGGTCTTTTTTCTGGGGGGTTTTTTCTGTGCATCTATATTTCAGTTTGTATTTAGTTTGAAAAATAAATATCTCTAAAACTGAATCAAATCCAGCGTCTTAAAATAACCTGAAGGTTCTATTTGAAATCTGTCAGGTTACATGTCGGCGACTCGTATAGTCGACCAAGAATTTCCTTTACCACCCTAAGGTTCAATGTCAAATGTATGGCTTAAAACGTCAAAGGCTATTTCCACTTACAAGTCAATGTGACAATCAGCCTTATTGTCTTAATTCTGATGTAGGAACTGTCATTAAAAACGGTAAAGCATTTACTTGGTCGACTATACATAGTGCATTTGACGCCTCCGGTTGGTTTAGCACTCCAATATCGCAAGGAATAATATGTCAATACGTGGACTTAGCGAGGCTTTGGTAAAGAGTCGACCACACTGAAGTTTAAAATACGCTGACACAACGTGAGGCGTATACCTACTGCGTTGCGTTTTTGACGCCGGCAGCGGTTTACATAATAAATAACTTGCTTATAATTTTATTATCATACTAAACGGGGGTGATCGTGACCATGGCTGCTACAATGTGACCGAAACGTCTAGGTAAATATTGTTTGCGTGATAACAGTGATAAGTCTCGTTTAGTAGAACAATTACGAGTGAAAATCACGAAAGTTTAAATAAATAAATAAATAAAAAACCATTTATTGCCCATAACAAAGAAAAAGAAAAAATACACAAAATTATGTGGCAAAAGGCTCAGGCTCAGCATGTGCGGTGAGGATTACTCATCACCGCGCCGCGCTGGTTTTCAGCCAGCGCCCTTATATAGCGTGCTGACATTGCAAAACAGGCGGGTAGGACGATAAAAAAAAAAGTTTGTTTAAAACAGTAACTTGCTCAAATATTGCATACAGGTGTAAATCGGATGACAGTGGAATATTATTATGACACTACCTGTTGACCGCGGCGTCGCCGCTGTTGTATTTTATTCTAAAATTTCTATCACAAGAACCTTCTCCTGACAATAACATACGGAACAAAAAAAGAATCGCTGAAATCGGTCCAGTTTTTCACGCATGATGCCGTGACCAAGAAACATGGGCCATCATTTTTATATATTAAATGTATATAGATAGAGCAGATCTGATGATGGAGCTAAAAAGTGGCCATAAGAACTCTGTAATAAAAAGACATGACCGCATCGCGTTTGGACTTGTTTGATTTGTCTTGACGAGCACTTTGGTAAACGGGGGCAAAAAGTACAATCAGCTTGAAATAAAAAAATAACAAAAACCTATTTCTTTATGTATGTACAGTCAAGGAATTTAATTCCTCACCCATTTCGTAAAAATGTCATGTACCATTCGCAATTCATTAAGGTCGAAATGTCAAATGCAACACATCAAAGCAACATCGTTGCTAGCTCTTATGGTGACAGTTTGCTGTACGATATTCAAACTTATGTGGGTTGCAAATTAAATTCCTTGACTGTACTTGTTTTCTCTATTACTTAGTATACGAAATTTATAAAGATTCGTATTGTATTATCCACTTTAAGAACATCTGCACAATCATACATTTAATATGCTCCTTCTATATTATCTTCGGATATTGGAACGGTTCCGTATAAAACTCGCTCTATTAATTACATTTCCTACGTGCAGTGAACATACTATGCTGGTTAATCAAAACTAAGCTCTCGGTCCCACACACACGGTTCAATGTAGCCTGCTTTATAAAAAGAATATACGCTATTTTTGGGTATTCACTCGCAGTCCGAGTTATTCTTATCAGAAATAAGGACAGTAAACGGTCAAAAGGGAAAGATATATTCTTATAATCTTAGATAAGCGAAATTGAGTTCGTATGATGGAATTCCTAAATAGTGGTAAATGTTACTTATAAAAGAAATCATGATAAAGACACGCATTTAGATAATGGAGACCCATTTGAATGTTTAATAAACAGATACAACTTCATCGCAGTCTATATACGTCCCATTTTACAGCACAGGCCTCCTCTAAAAATTATAGGGCTTGGACTATAGTTCTCACGCCAGCCCGGTGTGGATTCCGAACTTTACACATGCCATTGAACTTCTTCGCAAATGCTTGCCTTTACCGTAAAGCTCACGGTAAAAAATGTAATTAAATGAATAAATAAATCATGGTACAAATTAACACCAATTGACCTAGTCCCAAACTCAGTAAAGCTTGAGCTATGGATACTAGACAACAAATAAAAAAAATATATATATATCATGGGACAATTCACACCAATTGACCTAGTCCCAAAGTAAGCTTAGCAAAGCTTGTGTTATGGATACTAAGCAACGGATAAACATACTTATATAGATAAATAAATACTTAAATACATAGAAAACATCCATAACTCAGGAACAAATATTCGTGCTCATCACACAAATAAATGCCCTTACCGGGATTTGAACCCAGGACCTCTTGCTTCGTAGGCAGGGTCACTACCAACTAGGCTAAAGCGGTCGTTAAACAAATAGACATACTACGAGTATGCTCGGGGTTTCTTTACGGGATCGAATCAGGAATAAGGAGATCCGTAGAAGAACAAGCGTCATCGACATAGTAAAGCGGATTAGCTCGTTTAAATGCCAATGCGCAGGTCATATAGCACGCAGAACAGATGGCATGGATGGAATGGAGACCACGGACTAGCAAACGCAGCGTGGGACGTCCACAAACGAGGTGGACGGACAACTTGGTGAAGGCCGCAGGTTCAAGTTGGATGCAAGTCGCTTCCAACCGTAACGATTGGGTAGCAATGAGGGAGACCTATGTCCAGCAGTGGACGTCTTGCGGCTGAAATGATGATGATGATGATGATATAGACAAAAAGATACTTAAATACATATTAAACATCCAAGACTCGAGCCCAAATATTCGCATTTTTCACACAAATATCTGCCCCGACCGGGAATCGAACCCGGGACCTCAAGCTTCGTAGTCAGGTTCTCTAACAAAACAACTAGGCCATTCGCTCAACTCCGGCCAACTAGGCGGTTGGTTTCGCTCATAAATATCGAAAAACTCAGAAGTGCGAGTATTCCGTAATGCATTGATGCAGCCGCAGCAGGGACGGATGGTATTACCGACGCGACGTTATTTGTGCATTTTACGAACGCAGTAGGTAGTGGGGGAACAGTAAGGATGTTTTGCTCTAAAACAGAACGGAGAATTAATCATTGTCTGGCCAGCAATTCCTTAGCCATATCTGGAATTTTATAGCCAACCCACTGGAAATATGTTTTGCAATGTATTCAATTTGAAATATAATTATTACTTTGCTCACCCACGACCTTATAATAGTAACCAGATTAGACTAACTAAACAAAACAGCCACACACAGCGTCTAACATCTGGTAGCATAGTGAACGGTACACTGAAGATGAGCTCTGGTTGAGTTCGAAATGAGTGTACATGTTGTTTGGTGGTGGTGATAGTTGGGTTTGTGTGTGTTCGTATAGTGTGGAGGTGGAGGAACTGTATGAACACACATTTCTTACATTAACGTAACTATCATAAGGTCGCGGGTGAGCAAAGTAATTGTTTCAGATCAATACTAATGTAGACCCACACCGTCCATAAAAATTGCAAGCCTAAACTCGAGGGGGGCAGAATCACGTTATCCTGGCACGGCCTTTGTCTGGACAATATCCTAAGTACTTATATTATAAATGTGAAAGATCTGAGAATGCGTGAACGTGCGTGTGCGTGGGCTTGCATGCGTGCTCTGTACATGTCAGTGTGTGTGTGTTACCACGTTGTTGAACGATTTTTCTTGCAGGTCTGAACCTGCTGTGTTGTTCTCTGTGCTGCGATCGCCGCGGGCGAGCATGTGCTGCCAAACACGTCCAACTTTTATCGGACCTGAATTTCATCGAGAGTATTGGCAATATTATTCAGTGTGAACCGAGTGTGTTTTACCTGTTAATTTAAATAAAAGCTATGGATCCATTCGGTAGATGATACTGCCATTCAACTGACGTGTTTTTTATGAGTGTGCCATTTAGAAAAGGATACAGATATAGTATGGCTATAACTAGCTATGACGTCACTTGTTGGGGCTAAAAATGTAGTTTTACATTTAGTTGAAAATTATGCTGGTTTTCATGACTAAAGCAGGGGGGGGGGTTCACTCCGCAGTTTAGGTATATTCGGCTGGCGCTCCGCCCGGGCGGAGTATGGCAGTAGGTTGTCAATTGGCCTTCAGTTCGCACGCTAGCCGCGTCGCGCGTAATTAAGATTTTTTTTTTGTGATTTTTGCAACATACAATGACTTCTAAACGATCTTATAAATAACTTACTTACTTACTAAAGGTGGTTTACTGAATTAATACACACTGTTATCTTTCTTGATTTTTATACCTACCAAACATCGGCGAGTCGGAACCCTGTGCCCTTGGTTTCGGATCAGCGGTGCCCAACGGAATATGAACGCTCGGATCACAAGATAAGTTTCAATTTCGCATGCAAGCAGTAAGAATAGACAAGTTTTTATACCTAAAGCTGACTTTTGTTCGAGAGTGATCCTTCTGTACGTTAGTACTATTACTTATTCTGTGACTAAAGTAAAGACAAGCAACCAAACTAATTAAAAATAAAATTTTTGTTTAGAAATAAAAACTCTCTCATGTCAGTCAATCAAACAATCAGTTTTTCAAACTAAATACAAACTGAAATATAGATGCACAGAAAAAACCCCAGAAAAAAGACCAATGCTGGGAATCGAACCCAGGTCCTCAGCGTTCCGTGCTGCGTGCTTACCCCTACACCATCACTGGTCTAGAAGTTAGCGACGAATCTTTCCCATACATCGTACACTTCAGTCTGTTATAATCACATTTAGGCAGTGATAAAGCGCATCTAGCGCATTTAGCGCAGTGGTGGTGTAGGGGTAAGCACGCAGCACGGAACGCTGAGGACCTGGGTTCGATTCCCAGCATTGGTCTTTTTTCTGGGGTTTTTTCTGTGCATCTATATTTCAGTTTGTATTTAGTTTGAAATATATGGTTTCACGGGATGACCGTAAAAGTAATACAAAAAAATGAAGTTGAAGAAAATAAAAAATAAATAGAAAAAGATACTTCATACTTAACTTGTAAAAGTTGGCCTAGTAGCGCCATCTCTTGGTCCAGGTGAGCGGGTAGCTCCGAAGGAGTGTTGAAGTCTCTCAGTAGAGGGCATAACATAGATGCGCTTTATCACTGCCTAAATGTGATTATAACAGACTGAAGTGTACGATGTATGGGAAAGATTCGTCGCTAACTTCTAGACCAGTGGTGGTGTAGGGGTAAGCACGCAGCACGGAACGCTGAGGACCTGGGTTCGATTCCCAGCATTGTTCTTTTTTCTGGAGTTTTTTCTGTGCATCTATATTTCAGTTTGTATTTAGTTTGAAATATATGGTTTCACGGGATGACCGTAAAAGTAATATAAAAAAAAATGAAGTTGAAGAAAATAAAAAATAAATAGAAAAAGATACTTCATACTTAACTTGTAAAAGTTGGCCTAGTAGCGCCATCTCTTGGTCCAGGTGAGCGGGTAGCTCCGAAGGAGTGTTGAAGTCTCTCAGTAGAGGGCATAACATAGATGCGCTTTATCACTGCCTAAATGTGATTATAACAGACTGAAGTGTACGATGTATGGGAAAGATTCGTCGCTAACTTCTAGACCAGTGGTGGTGTAGGGGTAAGCACGCAGCACGGAACGCTGAGGACCTGGGTTCGATTCCCAGCATTGTTCTTTTTTCTGGAGTTTTTTCTGTGCATCTATATTTCAGTTTGTATTTAGTTTGAAATATATGGTTTCACGGGATGACCGTAAAAGTAATATAAAAAAAAAAGAAGTTGAAGAAAATAAAAAATAAATAGAAAAAGATACTTCATACTTAACTTGTAAAAGTTGGCCTAGTAGCGCCATCTCTTGGTCCAGGTGAGCGGGTAGCTCCGAAGGAGTGTTGAAGTCTCTCAGTAGAGGGCATAACATAGATGCGCTTTATCACTGCCTAAATGTGATTATAACAGACTGAAGTGTACGATGTATGGGAAAGATTCGTCGCTAACTTCTAGACCAGTGGTGGTGTAGGGGTAAACACGCAGCACGGAACGCTGAGAACCTGGGTTCGATTCCCAGCATTGGTCTTTTTTCTGGGGTTTTTTCTGTGCATCTATATTTCAGTTTGTATTTAGTTTGAAATATATGGTTTCACAGGATGACCGTAAAAGTAATATAAAAAAAAAAATGAAGTTGAAGAAAATAAAAAATAAATAGAAAAAGATACTTCATACTTAACTTGTAAAAGTTGGCCTAGTAGCGCCATCTCTTGGTCCAGGTGAGCGGGTACCTCCGAAGAAGTGTTGAAGTCTCTCAGTAGAGGGCATAACATAGATGCGCTTTATCACTGCCTAAATGTGATTATAACAGACTGAAGTGTACGATGTATGGGAAAGATTCGTCGCTAACTTCTAGACCAGTGGTGGTGTAGGGGTAAGCACGCAGCACGGAACGCTGAGGATCTGGGTTCGATTCCCAGCATTGGTCTTTTTTCTGGGGTTTTTTCTGTGCATCTATATTTCAGTTTGTATTTAGTTTGAAATATATGGTTTCACGGGATGACCGTAAAAGTAATATAAAAAAAAAAAAAATGAAGTTGAAGAAAATAAAAAATAAATAGAAAAAGATACTTCATACTTAACTTGTAATCAGTTTTTATTACAGAATATACATAAGACAACTATTTACAATATCATCAATCCACCTTAATATAGAATAGCGTCAGCTGTTCGACGTAGTTTGGACATGACGTGTGAACAAGACCGCTGGACGGCATTCGTGTCCATCTTCCGCACACATGCTTTGACCCTTTTTAGGGTTCCGTAGTCAACTAGGAACCCTTATAGTTTCGCCATGTCTGTCCGTCTGTCTGTCTGTCTGTCTGTCTGTCTGTCCGCGGCTAAGCTCAGAGATCGTTAGTACTAGAAAGCTGTAATTTGGCATGAATATACATATCAGTCACGCCAACAAAGTGGTAAAATAAAAAATAAAAAATATTTTTTTTTAGGGTACCTACCTCCCATAGACGTAAAGGGTGGGTGATTTTTTTTTTCTCGACTAATCCTATAGTGTGGGGTATCGTTGGATAGGTCTTTTAAATCCATTGCGGGGTTGCTAACTTGATTTTTCTATTCAGTGATCTGTTTGCGAAATATTCAACTTTAAAGTGAAAATTTTCATTAAAATCGAGCGTCCCCCCCTCTAAAATCTAAACTGTTAGGTGGAAAAATTTGAAAAAATTCAGAATGGTAGTAAATATATCAAATTTACTAGGAAAATTATAGCGGCTAAGATTGCTTGGAAATTATTTGTAGTTTAAGAGTAAATAGTAGCTTAAGGTATAAAACATACCTAAACTTGGATGATTCCGTACACATACGAAATCCTTAGAAAAATATTACTTGATTTTTTTGTAATGGCTACGGAACCCTACCTTGAGCGTGTCCGACACGCTCTTGGTCGGTTTTTTATCAACTGGGAACAATTTTTCAGTTCTCTAATTATTAACTAGCTTACTCAAATAGGTAACCGAAAAACTCTTCGATCGGCCGGTATTATTATATATTAGGTAGTCGAACGAATTCGTGATTCTTTTTCAAGGTTGGTTCAAACGTAAAGTTAACCGTGTTTTTTACTAGTCGCATCTTGGAAGTCGTTGACATAGCCCGAAGGATTAGCACGCTGAAGTTGAAGTGGCCAGGCATGGGCTGGTCATGTTTGCCGTACAACTGGCAATCTTTGAAGCAGACGTGTCCTGGAGTGGAGACCACGTTTGGGAAAGCGTAGTGTGGGACGCCCTGCGACACGCTGGACTCATTGGTCTCATTAGATCATTATCTTAGGAGGACAGCGGACAGTGGATGGATGAGGGAAGCCCAGGATCGCGAATGTTGACGCAATATGAGGGAGGCCTACGTCCAGCAGTGGACGGACAATGGCTGTAGATAGATAGATAGGTAAATAGATCTTAGAATTATTGTTTTATATTGTCATTTACACTATTAGTTTCAGAAAGCCGATCCATAGCATAATCCATCAAAAGCGCGTATTAAAGTTACCAATTTACAAGCTCTCAAGATCCAAACTAGTTCGGTTATTAAATGAAGTTTGTTAATCCGCGTCTCGGGGAGTTCGTGTTGTAATAGAAACCGCTGTCTGTTTGTTTGTTTGTTTTTACGTCCGCGAGTGCTATGAAATCATCTGTTTGCCAGCCCCGGGACGACTTTGCAACTAATTCAGTCTACAAAAGATATAACAACAGCAGGTTTCTAGAATTTTTACTAGCTATTTTTTTTGTGTATTCCTGTAATTGGCTTTGTGTTGCTATGTCGATTACTTAAATTGTATTTTAATCTGTTCTTCATCATCATCCGAGCTTATATACGTCCCACTGCAAGGCACAGGCCTCCTCTCAGAATGAGAGAGCTTGGGCCGTAGTTCCCACGCGGGCCCAGTGCTTGGAACTTCACACTTCACACACACCATTGAATTTATTCGCAAGTGTATGTAGGTTTCCTCACGATGTTTTCCTTCACCGTAAAGCTCTTGGTAAAATACGAATGTAATTTCGCACATAAATTCCAAAAAACTCTGAGGTGCGAGCCGGGATTTGAACCCACGACCCTCTGCTTGAGAGGTCATTAGGTCAAACAACTAAAGGCCACCACAGCTTTTTTTCTCCGCGGCTTTTTTAACAGAACTTAATATGCTATAGGGGACGTACAGAAACTATAGGCGGCAGCACTAATGCGACAGAAGAGACACTATGTGGACAGTAAAAGAAACTTCAGGGTAAAACATTCAAATTGATGGCACCAGTTGGCAGCACCGTATATGTGCACGTTCCCTGTTGCATTTTAATTTAATTAATATGCTAATTCTTTAATTCATATAATAACAAGTATTGTTGTACAATTGTATAGCACGAGTAGTTTTGTGTGTGTTGTGTCTGTCGCCTTTTTTACGATACGTTTTCGGTGGGCTAACAACGTGGGCCTCTCTAACATAAAAAAAAAAACATAACCTACCTCTATAAGTGTGCATAGGGTCTATAATGACTCCCATAAAATTTTAAGTCATAATGTGTCATTAGTCATATCAACGTCAGTCATACAGTGATTTATTTCTGAAACAATTTATTTTTTGGAATTGTTATAAAACAAACCTAACCTAACCTACTGCATTCTATAAGATGGCATTTAAAAAAAGTCCTGAAAAAAATACCGTTTCAGAAATAAATCACTGTATGACTAACGTTGATTATGACTAATGATACATTATGACTTAAAATTTTATGGGAGAAAAGGGGCACCGGTGTGCATAATATCACCAACAATCACATTGGGCTACTGATCCTTGTCTTCTGTGCCCAAACTTTCCATTGTGGGGGGACGAAGCTAATTCCCCCGCCCAGTCACTGAGTGCCTCAGATACCTCCGAAATAACATGAAAATAACATTATTACGGAGTTCAGCGAAAAAGAGTAAAAGGTTGCTTAGAGTTAAGAATTTAACCGTCTGAAAAATGGAGTTCTTAAGTCAAATTATGACCTTTTTTGTGCGTCTATATTAGGGTTCCATACCCAGAACTAATAAAAGAAGGAATAGAAATGGCATTTATTGTATTTCGTACTAGAACTGGTGTCTCCGGTTTCTCGCCCGAACCTAAAATACCAAGTTCCAAAAATATCTCATTTTTTAAAAATACTACATTACGTAGGTAATCACCACATTTCTAGCTTACCAGATTCTCGTTGCACCACATTACAAAATACTACATTACGTAGGTAATCACCACATGTCTAGCTTACCAGATTCTCGTTGCACCACATTACAAAATACTACATTACGTAGGTAATCACCACATGTCTAGCTTACCAGATTCTCGTAGCACCACATTACAAAATACTACATTACGTAGGTAATCACCACATTTCTAGCTTACCAGATTCTCGTTGCACCACATTACAAAATACTACATTACGTAGGTAATCACCACATTTCTAGCTTACCAGATTCTCGTTGCACCACATTACAAAATACTACATTACGTAGGTAATCACCACATTTCTAGCTTACCAGATTCTCGTTGCACCACATTACAAAATACTACATTACGTAGGTAATCACCACATTTCTAGCTTACCAGATTCTCGTTGCACCACATTACAAAATCAAAGATTACTCAAGGAAGTGTTTTTTTTGGTGGAATGTCTTATTTTGGACATTTATTTTGTTATAATGGGAATGTAATAATAAGTAATGTTGTGTTTTGAAAATGTGGTATTTCAGGCACAAGCGAACTTTCTCGCTTTTTGTATTTTAACTCAAATTTTGTATTTTAAACTTATTAAATTACAAATGGGCGGAATATTATTATTATTATTAATCTTATAATGAGTATGTAACAATTTATTACATTAGAATATGTTGTTGTTGAATGTGTTGTTGTTGTATGTTGTTGTTGTTGTTTGTTGTGATATTGTGAAATTTATTTACATAGGTATGGAAATATGTTTTGTTAGGTATATTTAATTTAGCCGAATGTCTGAGGTCCTTTAGTTAAGCACGTAATTGCAAGCATCTTTAAGATGCATATTTACGAGGGGCGTTCAATATAAAGTGAGAATGAGATGCAAACTCTTTTAATATTACGAAATTAAATACTGGCCGGTAAAGCTAATCTATCTAGCTGATTGCTATGAAAAAAAAAACTAACTGTCTTTTGTTTAAAAAAATATACGGTAATTTCTTTGCAATGCTATTGAGTACGTTAGCGAAAATGGAGAAAATTGAACTGCGCGCCGTTATCAAATACTTGTGTTTGAAAAATTTTTCTACGGACCAAGTCAATTTGGATTTGCGGGACACTTTAGGGTCTAATGCTCCTCCGTATTCGACAGTCGCACGTTGGTGCGCCGAATTTAGACGTGGCAGAACATCGACAATGGACGACCCCCGCTCCGGACGCCCTACTACAGCAGTAACTGAAGAAATTGTGAAAAAAGTCGAAAACTCAGTTTTGGCGGATCGTCGTGTCACGGTTCGTTTTATTGCTGAAAATGTAAAGATTTCAACGGGGAGCGTGCATAATATTTTACATGAACGCTTGGGTATGAAAAAGGTATCTGCGCGTTGGGTACCAAGAATGCTTACTGACACGCAAAAACAAACTAGACTAGAGATTTGTCAAGAAGCTTTGAACCTGATGCAGCAAGACCGGGAACTTTTTTTGGCGCGATTTTTAACAATGGACGAAACATGGCTCCATCATTACGACCCAGAAACGAAACTGCAGTCTATGACATGGAAAAGGCCAGCATCTCCAACTCCGAAGAAATTCAAGGTGAGCCCATCTGCCGGTAAGGTCATGGGCTCTGTTTTTTGGGATGGTAAAGGGGTATTAATGATTGAGTATCTCGAGCATGGAGCCACTATTACGGGTACATTATACGCCAAACAAATAGCAACATTGCGAAATGAGATCCGCGAAAAACGGCGAGGTACACTCTCGAAAGTTGTGCTGTTCCACCAGGACAATGCCCCGGCACACAAGTCCGCCGTTGCAATGGCTGCAATGCGTGATGCTGGGTTCGATATCCTTAAGCATCCTCCGTGTTCACCAGATCTCGCTCCCAGTGATTTCTACCTATTTCCGAGATTGAAACAATACCTGAGAGGCCAGAAATTTGAAGACGACGATGCGGTAGTCGCTGCAGTACAAGATTTTTTAAGTACTCAAGATGAGACCTTTTTTAAAAATGGAATTTTAAGTTTAGAAAAAAGATATACTAAGTGTATTATGCTAAAAGGTGACTATGTCGAAAAATAAAATGACATTTAGTAAAAGTTGTTTATAACATACTCATTCTCACTTTTTATTGAACGCCCCTAGTATGTTCGGCGGAGGTGGTGTAAAATTCTTCCACCGTCAAATGAATAAATTGAATATAAATATTTAAACTTTCGTAATATACAATACATTTCAGGTCAAGTAGTCGTTAATCTTTTTATTTCCGAGGGTAATGAACCAACTCTACTGTGTTAAAAAAAATTAATTGTATTAAATACTTTAGATGTATGTAATTTAATAACAATGTAGATCTGATTGATAAAAATATACCTTGTTGAGTTTCTTGCCGGTTTCTTCTCAACAGGGTTTTTTCCGAACCGATGGTAGATTCTTCGACGTTCATAGGAGCATCAATTGATGCCTAAATTGAATAAAGAATTTTGACTTTGACTTTGACTTTGAAGCTTCAGTAAAAAACTATAGTGAGAAAAAAGCATTTGAGAAAAAATGCGAATGGAATTTTTGCTACAAGGTAATACTTAACGATTTTGGTAAATTGATCTAACCAGTTGATTTGGGCAGTAGGTATTATGACATGTTAGTTGTTTACCTGCAGAACCCAACATAGTTAACACTGTAACGTGTAACCCCTTTTAGGGAAAAAAGCTCGCTTCTCGTTGTCGAATTAAAAAGTAATTCGTTAAGGACTCCTCCGGAATCCCGAGAAGTGGGATTGTCCCGCTTTGTCGCTGCTTGAATAATACAGCTATCACTTTTATTGCGAGATCTTTAGTCCAGAAACGTCAAAATATATAAAGGCTAACTTATGTTTATGTAAGTTCGATAACAATACGACAACCATCCCAGCCTATAAGGTCGATTCATATCTTAAAAGAAAGAAAGAAAGAAAGAAAGAAAAAAAAAATTATTCGAGCATTTTATCTGAGCATTTCTCAAAAAAAATGCCACTCTTATTTTTTTATATTCCCAACACTTTTATGTTATTCCTACTCGCTAGCTTTGGAATTTACGGTGAAGGAAGACACCGTGAGAAATCTGCTCACAATTGGGGATGTCTATTTTTTTGCAATGTATAGTAAATCGAAAACCATTTCGAGATAAATGCTTTCTAACTCGTTTTCTGTAGTTATTATTTTTTAAAATAACATAATGAATTTATTAAATAAGAAATAAGCTATGACTTTCATTTGACATTGGTGTATTTTGCGTGACCGGTCGTACTTTATTGTGTGTGGTTAGATTCTTCACAATTTACGCGTGGTTTATACTACGGAGTTTGATTTGGACCCGCTGTCTGACATCTAGCACTTTGACAGTGCCAGTAAAGTGACACAGTGGATAGTGTACCACTGCGCAAAAAATAATTAAAGGGGTTGCCTTATCGTACGCATTTAGATAGATTTAGAAATTTGGCATTGTGGGAGCCCTCAATTATAATCTGACGTCATCAACTAAAATAGTTTCAATAATTAATTTTGAAAAAAGTAGAGAACTAAATGACAAAATATTGAAATTAGTTTCTTATAATTGACTTTTCTATACAAAAAAAATATAAAAACCACTGGTAATTTTTTTTAGACATTCCCAATTGCGAAGAAATTCAATTGCGTGTGAAGTTCCGAATACAATTAATCTGATAATGAAATTCTGATGATCCGGTCAGGTTCGTCTCCGCGAGGTGGAACTCTTCAACGTAATGGCTTCGAGTTCAAACAGATACAGAACAAAAGGGATTTTACTTTATGCACTGGAGCTTAAAAATCCATTTTATGCAAAATTGTTTCGATAATATCTAAATATACTAATATTATAAAGAGGAAAGATTTGATTGTTTGTTTGTTTGCATTGAATAGGCTCCGAAACTACTGGACCGATTTCAAAAATTCTTTTGCCATTACAAAGCTACATTATCACTGAGTGAGATAGGCTACTTTTTACCGCGGGAAAATACCTTTTTCTACGGGAAAATTAATTTATCGCGGGCGAAGCTGCGGACGGAAGGCTAGTAAAGAATAACTTCACAAGCATGAGAAGTGAAAAAGTTTTTAACTAGAACGTATCAAATAATATAACAATTATAAATATCACGGGACAATTCACATTTCACACCAATTGACCTAGTCCCAAAATAAGCTAAGCAAAGCTTGTGTTATGGGTACTAGGCAACGGATAAACATACTTATACAGGGTTATTTGTAATTCACTAGCATCCTTTTAACCCTAAACTCCTGCAACTTAAACAAATGTTTTTTGTTTTACGGCTTTAATATTTAACTTAATATTTTTGGTGTAATAACGTTTTGATAATTTGAGATTACCTCTTATTTTTACGATACTCTGTGTATTTGTATGGGAAAAAAGTGCTTCATTTGAAAAAGTCGTAAAACAAAAAACATTTGTTTGAGTGATAGGAATTCAGGGTTAAGAGGATGTCAGTGAATTACAAATAACCCTGTATAGATACATACCTAAATACACATTAAACATCCAAGACCCGAGAACATTCGTATTTTTCATACAAATATCATCTGCCCCGACACGGGAATCGAACCCGTGATCTCAAGCTTAGTAGTGGTTCTCTAACCACTAGGCCATCTGGTCGTCAAATTCAAAGATCTACTCAAAGGCACACTATAATTAATATACAAAGTATCCATTTGAAGCCTATAAATTACGGCAACCATTGCTGTGTAATTTCCTACGGTGTAATTATGACATAATTAATTAATAACGTCAATTAGATTGAGATTATTACTCCATATGCAGAGCATTGATTACATCATTAGTGACAGGGGAGTAAAAAGAAGTTTTATTTTTTCACAGCTGCAAGGGACAGTAGACTTGAGTATTTGATATAAATTTCAGCTAGATAACTCTACGCGTTCCTGAGAAAAAGGGTCTTGACAGACAGACGGACGGACAACAAAGTGATCCTATAAGGGTTCCGTTTTTCCTTTTGAGGTACGGAACCCTAAAAAAGCTTAATTAGTACACAAGATTAAATGATTTGATACGCAAACCCCTACGACAGCGTCACGACCGCGTCACGACCCCGCCACGACCGCCTCACGACACCGCCACACCGGGGCGCTACAGGATGTATTATTTACCGGTCCACTTTAACTTGCGCGGCTCGGTGACGCAGTCTGTAAGGTACGAGCGGAAAGCGGGATTTTTAACTTTTTTTTATTTGCCTATTAGACGTCTCGCTGATGGGCAAGTGTCTCCCGGTTTTCTTTCCACCCATCTCTACCCTTCGCAAAATTTTGCCAAGCTGGATCAAAATTATCCAAATTATCCTGCCATCCATCCATCCATAGCAGCCCTTAGTTCGTCCGTCTTCGGACATAGGCCTCCTCTCCACTTCTCCACGCCTGGCGATCGACAGCCATACGCATGCATCCTCCACCTGCCATACCAAATAAATATAGGTATAAATAAATTAATGAATATACCTACCAATACAATACAATAGACGACCAGATGGCCTAGTGGTTAGAGAACCTGACTACAAAGCTTGAGGTCCCGGGTTCGATTCCCGTGTCGCGGCAGATATTTGTATGAAAACTACAAATGTTTGTTTTCGGGTCTTGGGTGTTTAATAATAATATGTATTTAAGTATGTATCTATCTATATAAGTATGTTTATACGTTGCCTAGTACCCATAACACAAGCTTTACTTAGCTTCCTTTGGGACTGGGTCAATTGGTGTGAATTGTCCCGTGATATTTATTTATTTATTTATTTACCTATTATCCCTTTTGGCGTGCTCTCGCTTGAAATCCAATCAGTTTAGATTTTGGTCCCACATGTCCTGCCACTCCTGCCCAATGCAAGGCTTGAAGTCTTCTTTTGAAGGCTTTAAGAGTGCCATTTAGTGCCATTTAATTTCTTTACAGGTATGCACAGGTTTCTTCACGATGCTTTCCTTCACCGAAAACCTCATAGAATTTCGAAAAACTCATAGATACGAGCCCGGGCTCGAACCCACGACCCTCTGTTTGAGAGGCCATAGGTCAAAACACGAGGCCACCATGGCTTTTACCAATATAAAAAAAAAAAATATAAATCGTCGTCTAGTACCCATAGTACAAGCTTTGCTTAGTTTGGGACTAGGTCGATTTGTGTAAGAAAGATTGTCCCTAATATTTATTTATTTATTTATTTAAATGTGACTTTTTGTCTGAAAACGGCCGAAAGTAAAGCCAAAATTCGTTCAATCGCCATCGTGCTTAGTCAGTCGCTCGTGTCTTGCGTCGCTGGAATAAATCTATAATAAGTCCGGCGCTGGCTGTTGGCGGAATTTTGACGAGGCGTCCATTATGCAGCATAGCGCCCCCCCCGTGCGTCCCCGCCCCCCGCTGCCCTCTGAGGACCAGACTTAGGTCCCGTCATACTAATGTCACATTAGCATTATAGACTTCACCTGTTCCCTGCGATTTAGTTAATAATTAGTTTATCGCGGTTTAAGAGTGAAACAGCAACAAACATCCACACATCCGTCCATCCATACAAACTTTAAAAATTCAAAATCATAAAAATCATAACTTTCTTATTTATATTAAATGCCACTTATTTTAGATTATTATTGCCAAGAAACTTGGCAAAAAGCATTTATTTTTCATACAGAAAATATATTACAAATTCATATAACTATTACAAAGTAAATTAAAAATACCTATGCCTGAACTTCGCTATCGCATTATTGTATTATCATCACCGGACTTAACAAGCATACCAGATAACTCAAATAGGAAGTAGTCGAAAAAAGGTTTACAAATGAAATCACATCTTAATATTACAAACGTTGCTAGATAATTAATAGCTAGTAAAAACCGTTAATGATAATGAAAGGTTCTAAATCCCATGCGTTAGAGCAGCATTTCAGTGTAGGTATATCATTATCACGATTCTTAGCTTTGTCAGGTCAGTTAGGATTTATTCAAACGGTAATTCATGCCTCCATCCGTCGGGCATGTCTTCTGTCCCGGAACGCCCTCTACCCAGGAGGATTCCTTGGCCAAGTAAGCGTTTCTAAGGTTTTTATGCCTATTAGAACCTAGACTTAGTAACATGTAGGTGATTTGCTGACTCAATGCACGCATACGGACTAATGACATAACAGTCTGCCAAAAATAATGGTCTACCACCCTTCGGTTGAAATTTATTTGAACGTCATAATACAACGAGGTCGATTTTCCCTTGCAATAATATGATATGATGACTTAACTAAGTTTTTTTTTTTTATGTTAGCGAGGCCAGACAAACGAACTAGTGGGTCACCTGATGTTAAATGATCACCACTGCCCATAGACACCCGCAGCGCTTTACGCGATGCCAGTGCGTTGTCGGCCCTAAAGGGAAAGGAAAAAGGAGAGGGAATAGGGGAGGGGAGAGGTATTGGGCCCCCGGCGCTCTCCCTGACCGTACGAAACGCAGCAGGAGTACTGCTACTTCACGCCGGTGTTCTGTGAGAGGGTGGTACTGCCCCGGACGAGCCGGCCCATTCGTGATGCAGCGGCTAGCTACAACATGGCTCTACCACTACTAAACACACAACACACAAGCCGCACACACTGCAAGCCGTAACACTGCAAGCCGTAGTGGCCTAGCGGTTTAAGCTATGGGTTTAAGCTGAGGGTCATGGGATCAACACCCGGCTCGTACCTACCTCTGACTTTTTCGGCAGTATTTTAGTATTTTGTCCGGTTGCCATTTTCGCCGATCCGCCCGCACGGCAAATGAAGCGATCGTCCAATTACCGTTGTTTGCGGACAGACGCTGCCACTAACGATGCTGACTGCAGCAGCTACTGTTTACCGGTTATTTACCGTCTATTTTTGATACATAAAGCCTCCTTTGATGTGCCTTTGTTGCATTAAAGCTGTTTGTAGTCGGACGGAAATGAAATCAGGACGAGTTTTGATTTCAAACTTTTACTTGGTTTGCCGTATTGATCATGCCAGCTTATATACGTCCCACTGCAGGGCACAGGCCTAACTCTCAGAATGAGAGGGCGTGAGCCGTAGTTCCCACGCGGGCCCGGTGCGGATTGGGAACTTCACATACACCATTGAATTTCTTCGTACGTTTTCCTTCACTGTAATGCTCATGGTAAATTTAAAATGTAATCAAATGTAATGTACCTAAATCTCATCTACCTATCTGTACTTACATAAAACGTGCCCACCAGGTTTCCGCGAGTATCTAACCACGCATTCCTGAGGCCATATCGAGTAATAAATGTTATGTGAACCTAGGTCGAATTATGCTTTTTAACTTTTTTATTTTTTCATAAATGATAAATACGCAATCCCAGCGCCTCCACCACTTTCATAGTAAAATTTAGACATAAAAATGGAAATAATAATATCTCAAAAAGTAAGCATATTTCGACCTGGGTTCAGATAACATTTATTACTCCATATGGCCTCAGGAATGCGTGGTTAGACTCCCGCGGTAACCTGGTGGCCACGTTGTATAATAAGAAAACTGACTAAAATTGACTGATGGATGCTTGGCCAATTAATAAATACTTTCTCATATTCATTATTATTCATTATTCATTTTCTTCTGCGGTTCCCCTTGTTAACGCATATGTAGTATGTTTATCCGTTGTCTTGTACCCATCCATAACACAAGCTTTGCTTAGCTTACTTTGGGACTAGGTCAATTGGTGTGAATTGTCCCGTGATATTTATTTATATTTATTTAATTATGTGCAAGATGGGGGGAATCCGTTTTCTGCATGTGTTAATTTAATTAAGTCTTATTTTCATTGCTTTTGTTGTTTTTTACTTTGTGCATTACATTTTTTTTCTTATAAGTATCATCGATGTACAAGTGAAAACTTTGCTGGCTTATGTTCTACCTGCTTGTATTACCTTTATGTATGATTGTTGCTGTTTGTTTTCCTCAATAAAGAAAATAAAATAAATAAAATAAAATATCCTTCAATGATCTCCCAGATCTGAATGCCGGAAAGAATAATCGAAATGGCATAGTCTTTGATACGGTGTGCCTTCAGCCCCGAGCACTCCG
This sequence comes from Archips crataeganus, assembly GCA_947859365.1. NCBI lineage: Eukaryota > Metazoa > Arthropoda > Insecta > Lepidoptera > Tortricidae > Archips > Archips crataeganus. Next base: position 414,996 of record OX402067.1, on the reverse strand, counting down.
GCGCATGCATTTTTAACGCATCACCATTACTTGCCTCCGTTCCCAACCCAACCCGCAGGGGCATTGATATTTTATCTATTTTTATTTTCTAACAGCAACAGTTCAGGTGGCATGTAAACTTCCTCACTGAGCTTGGTTTTCTACAATGTATTTTGGAGACATGATCACGATCAGTATTATTCAAAGATAGATGGAGCGAGCTATGCTCAGAGTTACCCAGCATGATCGAATCAGAAACGAGGAGATCCGCAGGAGATCTAATGTTACTGACATGCTTTTTCTAACTTCGAGGAAGGAAGAGGTCAATCGACTAATCTGACTCGGCTGGACAGCGTACGGGAAATTCTGCAATATCTTGTCATCCAGTACCTATACCGCAGTGTCTCCAGTCAAAAGTCTTTGACCAGTGTGTGTTGCCAGTGATAACTTACGGCACTGAGACGTGGCCGCTAACGATAGGCTTCATAAGAAAGCTCAAGGTCACTCAGAAGGCGGTGGAAAGGGCTACGCTCGGAGTTAAAGTTACCGACATAGCTCGAAGAATCGCCAGATTCAAGTGGCAGTGGGCAGGGCACATCACCCGTAGATTTGATGGCCGATGGGGCCAAAAAGTTCTCGAGTGGCGTTCACGGACCGGAAGATGCAGTGTAGGTAGGCCTCCAAAAATATAGAGCTACAACCTGGTTGCAGTACCTACCGGGATGCGTTGGATGCAGATGGCGTAGGATGTTCCGCAGAAAATTTCAGCAGTTCAGCAGTCTTTCGGCTGAAATAATGATAAAGGCTACGGCAAATGCAGAATACCAAGCATTTCGAAAAGTCTCACTAATTACGGCCTTGAAACGTTAGCCTATAACTATCTGAGCTGCTTAGAGTTAATCCTGATCAAGTTCCAAAGTCGCCATGTAAATAAAAATTGTGGATATCGACAGGTAGCCAAAAGAGTATCAATCGTTCTTAAGTGCAAGAACAATAAACTAACCATACTCCACTCCACTATTTACTTCACGCCGCGCAAGTTAGTAGTGATTGATGGATGGAAAGGGACAGAGCTACGCGTGCGAGCGAGACGGCAAGGATTCGTGCAAACACTTAATTAATGTAACATTTAGATTTTGAGTGGGAGCGGATCATAGAGGAGGGGGAAGAAGAAGGTCTGTTGCTTTGTTAAAAAAGCGCGGATTAAGAACTAGAGTAATACTGGTTTACATTGAAGTTTGAAGAAGAAAAATGTTTTTAACGAAAACGAAATAATGGTTTGTTCAAGTGAATTAACAGAAGTTCGGTGAATCAGAAAAACAATTCCAGTGAAGCAAATATAGTAGTTCATTCGAGTCATTCACTCTCTTCCATCTTAATCTCTTACCAACTAAAGCTGCTCTGTAAAATAATATTAATTTAAAATACAATAAACCCACATCAACCATTAAAATGTGGGTACTTTTATGTTAGAAACACCAATGTGTTTACCTATTGTTTCTAAATGCATATACATAACATAACAGTCTTTTAAAAATTAAAAACAATATTAAATTCTTACTACTAACCTACTGTAACCTACTGCTAATATCATACTGTACTGACGATCTGGTAAAGATCTCAGGAACCACTCCGTTGTGAAATTCTTTGTGGGTGGCTGATATGATGATCAATTGTAGCTGTAATTTTTAAGCAATATCAGGATATTTGTGTTTGTACTTACTCAAAACTAATCTTAAGAATCATTTATTGAATCAGGCGTTGGGTAAATATTCAGCGTTTTTACGGCGTTTTTTTTGTCATTACCATTTGAGCAGAAATTATTGAAATGGATGATGCTTAGGGTTAACTTTTTATGAAAACTTAAGACAGTACCGATGCTGAATCTAGTTTGATGAAATTTTGCGCGATTGTTCTTCGGTTGTGGTAATAATCGTCGAATGGTAATGACGAATAACCGCGCGGTCTAAACGCTCGAATATTTACCCCGTTACTTTGCGGAGGTCCATATTAGGGTCTAAGCACACGGCGTTTTTTAACGCGCCGTCGACGCGCGTTTTAGGAACGCGCGTGTACAGCGCGTTTTTCATTCCATAGAACAGCCATAATAACCCACGTGCGTATCGCGTTTGTATCGATACAAACGAGCGTCGACGGCGCGTTTAAAAAACGCCGTGTGCTTAGGCCCAATGAACTAAAACAATCACTTTGCTCACCCGTGACCGTTAAGTCAAGTTTAAGTAACAAAAGTAAGTTTAACATACATACTTAACTTGTAAAGGTTGGCTTAGTAGCTCCATCTCTTGGTCCAGGTGAGCGGTTAGCTCCGAAGGAGTGTTAAGTCTCTCGGTAGAGGGCATAACATAGATGCGCGCTTTATCACTGCATAAGGTGATTATAACAGACTGAAGTGTACGATGTATGGGAAAAATTCGTCGCTAACTTCTAGACCAGTGATGGTGTAGGGGTAAGCACGCAGCACGGATCGCTGAGGACCTGGGTTCGATTCCCAGCATCGGTCTTTTTTCTGGGGTTTTTTCTGTGCATCTATATTTCAGTTTGTATTTAGTTTGAAATAAATGTTTCAGTTAATTCTTAAGAATCATGCAAAAAAAATTAAAAGCCCTAAAACTGAACTGGAGGTATCAGCGTTCAAATCCCATCGACTTCGCTGCCAACTAGTCTGTGGCGGAGGCAATCAGCGTAGGCGGTGTACGCGTGATATGTTGCGAGTGAGTACGGCGTCGTCCACAAGGAAACTAAAAACCGCTGGGGTCGCTGTGAACCTGCTCACATAGATCCTCCACAGCCGATTTCGAAGAGGGATAGTCGCCGTTGCGACAAGGATGGCTTCATTAAGGTGGAAAGGAAGAAGAAGCCCGCCTGTCGCAATCAGTGCGGCACCGCCCTGACCGGACCGAACCATCTGCTGCGTCCCGCGACACCGACGACACAGCTGTACGTGTCCCGCCTGCATCACTCCACGAAGGTCGCGGACATCGTGGAATATGTGCGTGTTAAGACCGAGCTCACTCTGAGGGTCGAGCGGTTGGGGTCCCGCCATGACGTGAATTTTAATTCATTTGTGGTGAGGGTTCCGACTGATCAACTGTCGACCTTCACAAAAGAAGAGTTTTGGCCGAAAGGTGTCGCATACCGGCCGGTTTCGTGGCCGGTTAACTGACACCGCGAAAGTGCCCACGTCACAGACTTCTCGTGTTAGTAATTAAGTTATAATATAAATATGTATGTTAGTCTTTAAGGTATTTTTTATATGGGCCTATGCAGCCCGAAATAAAAATTAAATAATAATAATAAAAACGCTGCGTTTAATAATTCACTTTTAATTAATTTCTTCGACTGTGATCATCATCTCAGCCTGTGCACGTCCCACTGCAGGGCACAGGCTTTGTCTCAGAATGAGAGAGCTTGGGCCGTAGTTCCCACGTGGGCCCAGTGTGGATTGGGAACTCACACACACATGCACACACACCGTTGAATTTCCTCGCATGTGTATGAAGGGTTCCCCACGGTGGTTTACTTTACCGAAAAGCTGTTTCAAATGTGATTTCGCAGTTAATTCCGATAACTCAGAGGTGTGAGCCCGGCTTTGATCCCACGACCTTCTGCTTGAGAGACTATAGATCAAACCAATAGGCTAATGCGACTTTGATAACTAAGGCGTAGGTGTATGGAAAAAATCTCCTTGTAAAGGTCTAGAAAGAAACAAGAAACATAAACACTATCAACACACAAGAAACATTTTTATTTCTCATACAAATATCTGGGGATCGGACTAGAGACTTCAAACTTGGTTCTCTTGCCACTAAACTATCCGGTCATAGGCAATGCCTATAGTGTCTAAACAAAAATTACTGTTAAAATATGTACACCTACATAAATAAGAAACAATTGCAGAAAATTTATGTAAGCGTATAACTTCAGAAAGAAAGAAAGTCACTGACATTGCTCAACGAATTAGTTCGCTGAAGTGGCGTTGGGCTGGCCACGTCTGTCGCAGGGCAGATGAGCGGTGGAGCAGACGAGTCCTCGAATGGAGACCACTTACAAATGGAAATGTAGTGTAGGGCGTCCTGAGGCACGGTGGACGGATGACCTTAATTAAGAGGGTCGCTGGCGGCTGATGGATGCGAGGGGCCGAAGACAGAGTGTTGTGGCGCGCAATGGAAGAGGCCTATGTCCAGCAGTGGACTGCTATGGGCTGATGATGATGATGATGACCTCGGTCCTATCCCTATCCTCTAGCAAACGATCGAATTACCGCTCGCAAACCGTGTTGGGCCGTTCCTGAATTTAGCCCCAGCTTTTTACCGCCGAGTTTTTTGGCTCAATAAGGACGCGCCCTAACCTCTCAACCAGGCGGGAAGTGCCTTTTCCCCGCGGGAATAATTCTATCGAATTACTTCACATTTAAACAGAGCCCCTCGACAAAGGCTGCATGTTTACCACTCACAGCTTTGCTGGCGGGCAATATGTTAACCCTGCCATCAACACAATGGGCAGATATGTAACTGAATGAACTGAAACAATTACTTTGGTCACCCGCGACCTTACGATAGTTACGTTTATGTAAGAAATGCGTGTTCACGCAGTTCCTCCACCTCCACACTGTACGTACACACACAAACCACACAAACCCAACCAACACCACCACCAAACTACACTGACGCGTTTCGAACTCAACCAGAGCTCATCTTCATTGTTGGTACCACAACCGTACGCTATGCTACTAAATGTTGACGTATTTCTTACATAATCGTAACTAACGTAAGGTCACGGGTGAGCAAAGTAATTATTTCAGTTCATTAATTTTTATTGTATGGAAAGTGCAAGAAAGTTGTGTAATGTAAATGGGCCTTTACGCAAAAGAACTATGAATGGAAGAGTGTCGCGTTTGGACAAGAAAGGTTACAGTAAAAACCGGCACTACCTATTTTTTTATTAAACTGATAAATTAAAATTAAAAAAGGCTTGGCCTCGGTCTATATGATTGGTGTTTACCTGTGAACATTTTTATTTTTCCTGAAAAAGGCAAATTGAGCATACTTTCTATTCAAAAACGGAATGACAGGTTAAGGTGCCAATTTTTGGAATAACCCATTAGAAGCGTGCTGTTTACCGTAAATTTCACAATAAGCGAGTCTCATGGTAGATTCATGTTCATAGTTTAATGTAGAGAGGATTTCTGCGACTTATGAATAAAATTGTTAGGTCTCATAATCAGTGATCGGTATCCCTCGCGGGATATCAAGTAAAAAAGGTAACATAGAAGAATACCGAATAGAATAGCGAACAAAACGTACAAAAATAAAACAATTTAAATTATCTCTAAGGAATTTCAACTATCTATATTAACTTTTTTTTTTTATTTATTTCTCATAGGTATCACATACACTGGCTTACTATCTAAATCCACTCGCCAAACTGATAGGACAGTTTGTTGGCGAGAATACGCTCATTACAATTTAGTTATAATATGTAAGTACCTATTTAATTTAAACGTGCATCTAAATACAAAAATAAAACAAAAATTACAACCAAATACCACAGAGATGTGGATACTTTTGCAAAAATGTACCCTAAGGCAGTTTTTGCAAAAGAATCCTTTTGAGAGTATTTTTAACTTTCCTTATGGTACACTGATTTCCTTATAACAAGGAACTTATTTGTTCGTTTACCATAATAATTTTTAGCACGACTTTGCACATATAGTTTTAATCTAACACTTTTTGTATTGTACCTGTTATTCTTAAGCGTCTTATAATCACTTACAGAATAATTTTCTAAGGCTATTAAGTACTGCACTCTTATGTGTACTGGAAGAATTTTACACAATGTATATAACTTATTGTAATCCCCTTTACAATTATTTTTGCTTTTTTTAGTTACTAGGTATTTAATTAATCTTAATTGCAATTTTTTAATTTCCTCCAGGTATGTTTGGAAAGTCCTACCGTATACACTAAGTCCATAATTAACCACTGATTCCGCTAATGCATAATAAACAACCAGCATTGTTTGCCTACTGACGATTCTATTCAAGTGGTAGAATTTACTTAACACTGATCGAAGTTTTGTACAGACTGCAATTGTGTGGGCTTTCCAATTAAAGTTTTGATCTACATATAACCAATCCTAGGTATTTATATTTATCCACATATTGAAGCCGCTCGCAATTGCAGTTATTTTTATAGTTATGTAAGCAATCATTGCTGTGGCCGACCACGCCGTAGTCATCATAGTTAACACTTTTGGCCTTTCGATTGTAGGGAGAGTATATATGCATACATTTTGTTTTCGACAAGTTAATTATAATTCCGTTATCATGGGCCCACTTTACTACATTATCGAGATCAGACTGAATGTTACTGTTAATGTTTTCTACTTGATATCCCGTGAGGGAGAATCCAAATAACCGATCACTGCTCATAATGCACTAAAAAGAGCAGATATAGACGTGTTAGAGGAAACTAGCGTATATTTTGTTCTTCCACTGGAGCAAAACCGCGGGAAAAAGCTAGTCTACTTTAAACAGGCCTTATTCTTCCAACTTTCCCCATCGAAAAGCGAAACAAATCACTGAAATAAGAACAGATTCTCAGCAAACTTCAGAATTATCTAAACACAACTCTGAAGCTCAACGCATAGGGTTCAACCGTGAAGAATTTTAACACACCGTAGAACCTTGTCGTATAAAATCGGTGGGATTCTTCGGTCCCGCCCGATCGGTTCTTTGAAGGTTTAATTGGATCCCAGAGCTTGGATTAATGCCACAAACTTATTCAGTTTCGGGGCGATGATAATTTTACAATATATCGATTTTAATTAACTTCTCTGATACTTCAATTCGTTTTGATAATCAAACGTTTTGTCGGTCGGGTGGGAATTTAAAAAAAACGGTTCTTAATTATACTTGTATTTCAAACGTGAAAGTTTGTGCAGGTGGATGGATGTATGGGTGTTTGTTACTATTTTACGCTAAAACAGTTTGACAGGTCTGATGAAATTTAGTACACAGATTGTTTATAACCTGGATTAATAATAATAATTATTATAAACATTTGTGTGATGTGATGCCTTATGGCACTGAGACGTGGCCGCTAACGATGGGCCTCATAAGAAAGCTCAAAGTCACTCAGAGGGCGATGGAGAGGGCTATTGTCGGAGTTTCTCTGCGGGATCGCATTAGAAATGTCAGAGATCTGCGCAAGAACTAAAGTCACGGACATAGCTCGAAGAATCGCCAAACTCAAGTGGCAGTGGGCAGGGCACATCGCTCGTAGAACTGATGGCCGACGGGGCGAAAAGGTTCTCGAGTGGCGTCCACGGACCGGAAGACGCAGTGTAGGTAGGCTTCCAACAAGATGGAGCGACGACCTGGTTAAGGTTGCGAGATCGCGTTGGATGCGGATGGCACGGGATGACGGGACCGATCTGTTTGGCGAGCCTTGGGGAAGGCCTATGTTCAGCAGTGGACGTCTTTCGGCTGAAATGATGATGATGATGACGATTTCAGATTGCATCCATAATTTGTTAGTAACAATGACCCTTATTGACTATGTTAGTAACAATAGACCTACAGACTAAAATCGCTGTCAATTGAAATTGTGAACAATGTAAATAAACCGGGATCCTATCGATGTTTAGAAAATTTTATTTCCGAAGATTTAGAATCCCGAAAACTTCATTTGTCCGAAAGCATTTTATTCTGAAACTGTAAATATTCCAGGATTTATTTCAGGACCATCGTGTATAACCCTTTAGGTTAGGTTAGGGTTGTTTTATAAAAATCCTGAAATATTTACAGTTTCAGAAAAAAATGCATTCGGATAAATGAAGCATTCGGGATTTTAAATATTCGGAAAAAAATAATTCTAAATTTTGATAGGTAACCGGCCATTTAATGAAATATCCATATTCTAAGCACTTGTTTATTGTTTTAATGATTTAGGGGCTGTTTCACCACTTTTCTTAAAGTTCGGATTAGCTTAATCATAACCTTATTTGACAGATGGAATTAAAATTTCTGTTTCACCAGTCTCGATTAGCGCTAAGTGATGGACAAACTGTTTCTTAATTTGACCATCAGATCAGGAGGCATTTAGCATTTTTATCCGTCACATAAAGTTAGTTTATTTTTTTGTGGCCATGATTGGAGAGCCCTTCAGCCGGTTTCAGAAAAATAAATCAAAGTATTTTTTATTTTTTAAAGAAAGAGGTCATGCTAAATTGCATAAAATAATTTAAATATCAAGATTTGAATGAAAAAATGTAGGTACACTTTTAGTATGTAAAAATAAATCCAAAATTTCGTAATATTTTTTAATAACAAACTTTTTTTCAGTGGCTCAATCGTTTGTTCTACCTGAACTTGTATGTCGCCATTAAAAAAAAGTTTATCTGTCAAATGGTTTGGCGCCACTTTTCGATTCGTTTTACGTGATTTTATTTTTCTTTGTTATTGTTAACAAAATATCGTAAATAAATACCGTTTTTGGATCAATTATAATGTTACATATTTGTTTATGCAAAACAAATAGATGTATTCAAAAATTATATAGTTAACCATTTCTTTTGCTTTAATAATGAGTGACTTTTTGAACGAAAGTGTGCGAACAGGAACGCGTGGTCGTGAAATGCGACGTTGCCATTCCGACTTTTTGTTAAACCCACGATTAGTTAAGTGGTACTTAGTTTGCACAGGACCGGAGTGGTAAACTGAAAAAACACTAGCTGACAGATTTGTCCAGTACTTAGTTTATTAATTGGTTACGTAACCAGCAGTTTGACAATAAGGTGGTGAAACACCCCCTTAGGATAGTGTTCTGCCGTGTCATGACAAAACACTGTAACTCGAGTTACAGTGTTTTGTGCTAACACCGTTAAATTAACTATTCGGACCCTAATCTATATATGCATGCTTAGAGCAACTGATTTTCTATCAAAAACATTGAAAAACGTCATTGCAATTTACACTGTAACTCTTAAAACGTAGGGTCTTGATTAGACTAAACACTGTATTATCTCCAGATACCGTGTTTTGCCAAAACAAACTCACATTTTCTTAGTATAGTATCAAGAGTTACAGTGTTTTGTCGCAACAATCACACAAGAAATTAGTCCAAGTCCTTGTTTATTGTAAGTCGCGACTTCCTCAAGGTAATTATCCTTTCTAAAAACTAAGAAATATATTAAGTTGAAAATGTTAGTTTTATGAATTGTGATGTTAGCAATTAAATTAAATTATACTAAATTAAATTTGAAGTAGCATTTTCATATGAGTATAATGTCATTAAAGTATCACGTTACAGTGTTTTGTTATAGCAACTCTCATATATTATTGATAAAGCACATTACGACATAACACGTTTTTGCTTGAAAATTCATGTAAAAAGTAAAAAAAAAAAAAATTTTTCTTTGTCCACTACTAGTAGCACATTATCCGTGATTTGTCCAAATTTTATTGCAATCAGATCAATATTCACTGTTCTGTAGCCAATTAAAGAAAGCAAGAGTTTTTTGCGATTTCTGAAAAATGGGTGTTTCTTAGATACAGTGTTTTGTCGTGACACGGCAGTGTTGTGGTAAGTATTGATTGTATGTGGTAAATAAAACACAGATTTAGCAGTATTTGATGAGGGAAAATGGAAATTAAAGACATTTTAAATACAAGGTTTGTTTACATTGTTTGCAATTTCAATTGACTGACAGTTTAACTCAAACTATGCCTGGCACTCCACCCCTGCTGGAATGGGCCATCTGGCATCTACTCTGTTGGCGACGGTTGCCGAGAACTATCTAACACTCGCTAAACAGCGTGAAAATCATCAGTTCGCGCCTCCGCGAACATCCCTGACACGTAGAATACATTTTATCTCGGAAAATTGCATAGCTCTACATTGTATCTACTTTTGTACTAAGAAACTATCAAAGGCACGTCTTACATCCAAGTAATGAAGCAAGTATCATTAGTTCCTTGCACTTGGCCATTAATACGCCATTTCCATCTTCAGGAAACTTAATCTAAGTTTTAAGTACAAACGCGTGTATTGTAACGGACGTTCAGGAAATCGGGACAAGTACAATTTGACTAGGTAGAACTACAGTAGTCAAAGCCAAAATCAAAATTGTTTATTACATGGGCTAGATTCAGGAACGGCCCAACACGGTTTGCGAGCGGTAATTCAATCGTTTGCGAGAGGATAGGAATGGGCTGAGCTTGGGATGAGCCTTATTTTCCTGTTTGTAAAAAAAAATAAAGAGAATAAATAAATAAATAAGGCTCATCCCAAGCTCAGCCCAAACCTCTCGCAAACCATTGATTTTTGGCGTTCCTGAATAGCAGTTCATCCCTATCCTCTCGCAAACGATTGAATTACCGCTCGCAAAACGTGTTGGGCCGTTCCTGAATTTAGCCCCTTACCACGTTACAAACATAAGCTAGACCATATAAATAATATCTTTGATTTTTGAACGAAAAGGTAAATATGATCACAATTTTAAAAATGATGAAAAGTTTACTTATTTATAACACAAATATTCCGTTTTTTATAGAAAGACTGTTTACGAAAAGGCAATTAAAATTTTCAATAGCCTTCTTGACATATTTATAACATAATGAAGATGATTGATTTGTGAAATTTAAAAATGTTTATTGAATTAGGCGTTTCTTTGCGGAGGGCCTTATTGTTAATGAACTGAAACAATTAATTAATTAGGTACTCGTAATCGTAGGTAATTAGATCGTGGGTGAGCAAAGTAATTATTTCAGTTGTTTAAAAATGTTGTCAATGTTTGGTTAATTAACAAGAATCTTTTATTACAAACTGAACACTTAGCAATAAGGGTCAGAATTAATGCTTTGTTATTTTTAATGAGGGTACTGTACTGTACTGGCCAAGCTGGGAATTGTCCGAGTTAGCAGCTTCCCGCGGCGTGCATCAGGTATGCTCGGTAACGACGCAACTTCCCTCCTTAGCCGCTAGATGGCGCTAACGTCCTACATTCGGGTTAACAGCCGTCTGGAGCCGCTGAAATGAGATGGTGCCGCCTATGATTTATAGAGAGGGTACTCAGAGCCACGGAATAAGTTATTCTTCTTGATGATGGTTAGAGGTTACACCAACATGGTTAGAGGTTGTCAATGAGGTACAGCCTATTAACGAGTAGATAGAGGGAGAATTATCATTCGTCACCTAGACCTAGTCATCCGTACTCTATAGCTAGACCGTTTAAATGAGCCCTCGCCCGCGCGGTAGGGGTAAGGAGGCCGGAAGAGGTTAGGGCGACAGGCACACGAGGCGCACTCGCCGCCCGCACCTCCCTCGGTCCCTTTGTCGTCCTACCCCCCCAGCGGTTTAAACGGTTTAGCTATAGAGAAAGACTAATTAATATTACTTTAGCTCAATTTATTATCAAAAGTATTTATTATTTTAGGGCATTTTCACATTAAATGGCACAGAAAGCTTTTTATTAATAAGGCAATTTTGGCGTTTTCATACTCAGAATTACGAGCACTATTCATTTTTATTTTTTTTTAATGAGAAGGAGGTAAACGAGCAAGCGGGTCATCTGATGGAAAATGATCACCACCGCCCATAATAAATAAATAAATAAAATAAATAAATAAATCTTTATTTATCATACTGAAAGTTACAAAACATAACAACTTATAGACTAAACATGTTTAAAAAGGGAACATGTTACTTATACCTGAACTAGGAAAAAAAAAATCCTGTGTTTCAGGTGTGAAATAAGGAATACATAAAAAAAAACAAGCCTTAAATATTTAATCACATTAAAAATGAAAACACAAGAAAAAATAAAATCGTAACATTTATAACATAAATACAAAAATAAATGCCGCGGGGGGAACCTTTTGTTAATTTTATTTAGTTTTAGTTTAAGTTAGTTTTATTTTATTTTATTTATAGTTATAGTATTAATTTATTATTGTTATTTTTTCTTAATATTTGTATGTGTTTAAAATAAATTAATTATTAACATAAAGACAGTATCTACAACTCTTACAAACTCTATACCCATCTAAGTATATTTATTTTAGGACTGACAATAATTTTTCTGTATCCTCATAGGACATTTGTTGAAGTGCTGTTTGGAGAATTAACTTAACTTTATTATAATTAAGTGAGTAAATGTCTAATTGGGCGTTTAATCTATTGTAAAGATGAGGTGCAAGGAATGCGTAAAATCTAGATGAGAAGGGATGTTTTTTATTTATATTTCGAGGGCAAACAGTATCTTGCCGTCGTTTTTTTGTCATATTTATATTATAAGGAAGTGCGGCGTGCTGTTTTAGTACTGTGCTTATTATAAATAGTTGTCTGACTGTTAAAACTTTACAGGATTTATAAAGGAGGTTCGTTGGATATAGGAAAGTGCTGTGATGAATTCATTTTATAATACATCGAATCTTGGTGGTAAAAGAATAATGATAAATCTTTTACCACCAAGATTCGATGTATTATAAAATGAATTCATCCTTAATATAATAATTATACACATTGCATTGGATGCGGATGGCGCAGGGCCGATCTGTTTGGCGAGCCTTGGGGAGGCCTATGTTCAGCAGTGAACGTCTTTCGGCTGAAATGATGATGATGATAATTAAAAATATTAATATTTGTAATTAATTATACATCGTGTTTCACGAAATTAAATCTTTTTTTTATTGTTTTTGCACAGTTGTCATTTTGCTTTTGTTTCCACGCCCTAAAGGCTTCTACAGACCGAAGCGTGGGGCATGTATGTTTTAATATATTTAAAAAACAACAAAAGTAAATTATACATATTTCTAATAAGGACAGTTTTATTACAGCGTCACCTGTCACCATATTCGGGAATTTTACACAATGTTTCGTCAGCTAATCAGATCTAGTGATCAATTAAGTAATCTAGTTCTCATGAAAAACCATAGAGGACGCTGTTCAACACACATTGTTTACATCATACAAGGTAAATGAGGACCACGATATAACTTTTGGGGATTCCCTTAGGAGTTTTGCAACTTTGAGGAGTTTTAATCCAACTGTTAAACCGTTCTATATGGAGGCTATTTTATCATCATCATCATTTCAGCCGAAAGACGTCCACTGCTGAACATAGGCCTCCCCCAAGGCTCGCCAAACAGATTGGTCCCGTATCATTCACATCCAACGCGATCCCGCAACCTTAACCAGGTCGTCGCTCCATCTTGTTGGAGGTCTACCTACACTGGGTCTTCCGGTCCGTGGGCGTCACTCGAGAAACTTTTTGCCCCATGCGATGTGCCCTGCCCAGTGCTACTTGAGTCTGGAGATCCTTCGAGCTATGTCGGTGGCTTTAGTTCTTGGGCGGATTTTATCATTTCTTCTGCGATTCCGCAGAGAAACTCTCAGCTTAGCCATCCCCATCGCCCTCTGAGTGACTTTGCGCTTTCTTATAAGGCCCATCGTTAGCGGCCACGTCTCAGTGCCATAAGTCATCACTGGCAACACACAGTGGTCAAAGACTTTTGACTTGAGACACTGCGGTATATTGGATGAGAAGATATTGCGGAGCTTCCCGAACGCTGCGCAGCCGAGTCGGATTCGTCGATTGACCTGTTTCTCAAATAAAAAGCTATTTTATAGTAAGTCATTTCATTTCCCAATCTGTGGTATCTTTCACACTGAAGCGTTTGACATTCGGACAAGCGTCGGGAACTGCTCAGGAGGATGGCGATCAAGCGCTACTATTTATCACTAATAACGCCATTTATATCCATTGTGCGAAAAGCAATCATCGCCGGAAGCAGCTGCAAGGATTAACGCATCATTTATCATTGTGGAGCTGATGTGCGAAAACCTTGTCTCATAACGCAACAACAATTAACAAATAATCAAATATTAACAGCTGTATCGATTCAGGCGATACTATGCAGGTTTCCACGTTAAAATAAAAGGAATACCTACGCATTTCTTAAAAAAAAATGCCAATTTAATTTTCGACTCCGATTCGCAAAAAAATACGTGCTTGGGCCTGTTGCATAACAAAGTACAACTTATATTACAAGCGGAACTCCCTTTCTAGTTAATATAGCTGAAGCGAGAGTTCCGCTTGTAATATTAGTTGTACTGTAACACACTATTATTGAAAAAATTGGACTGTATTCCTTTTAGGGATAAGTTCGCCTTTGTACTCTTTTTGTTTTGTTGTTTTGTATTATTTTTGTGCTTTATGTATAGTCGACCAAGTAAGTGCTTTACCATTTTTTGTGACAGTTCCTACATCAGAATAAAAACAATAAGGCTGATTGTCACATTGACTTGCAAGTGAAAATAGCCTTTGATGTCTTAAGTCATACAACTGACATTGAACTTTAGGGTGGTAAAGGAGTTTCTTGGTCGACTATACAATAAAGTGTTTAAAATACATACACTGTAATAAAAACGCAAAGATTTAATGCATTGTCTATTTTTTATCAGAATTAAATTATTTTCAGCCTTTTACTCCTTTTTCAATGACATCAACATCATAAAAACTTGTTTTTTAAAAAAAAACTTTTATTTTCACTAGTATGTTTAAATTGAAAATGCTCATGTATGTGGTACAGTCAGTACAGAGACTAGGTCAGTGCATTTTCTGTCCTACACAGAAGGAATTGGAAGGAATCGCAATTGCGATTGCACTGAAACGAGAAAATCGAGGACGTACCTCTGGGAAGTACCACTTTGAAATTGTAATGCTACACTTAGCAAACCATGAAAAGTTTCCGAATTTTACAAATCAGTTCCCAGATTGGGCCCTAAGCAAATTCTACGGATCCAATCGAAGGCGTGACTTGAGGAAGCCAGGCGCTAGAATAGATTTTGGGGAGTTTATATTGCTTTCTTCGCCGGTTGCTATAGCTCCAATGATATTAAGATAGGTTGGCAAATCCTTAAAGTCTGCGTGAAACGTTGCGACAACCGGACAGATTCGAAACACAGATTCCTCAGGTCACTACAAGTCAAAAATGTAATAAAAAGTGAGATCGATCGTCTTAGTTTGGGAGATACTTATTTTCATGTGAAAAATATTTTTAAAAATTAGTGATCGGTCTCTATTGTTTCGCATAATTTAACAAGTCATAATGTATTATTCTCCATAATTAACGTTTGTCATAAAGTGATTTATTTCTGAAACAGTTTTTTATTTTTGATTTGGTTGAAAAGATTGTTTTTTTTTTCGGAATTGTTATAAAACAAACCAACGTTAAAATGGCCTGAAAAAAATACTGTTTCAGAAATAAATCACTGTATGACTAACGTTGATTATGAAGAATGATGCATTATGATATGACTTGTTTATTTATTATAAGTATGTTTATCGTCGTCTAGTAGGTACCCATAGTACAAGCTTTGCTTAGTTTGGGACTAGATCGATTTGTGTAAGATTAATTTATTGAATCAGGCGTTACTTTGCGGAGGTCCATATTAATGAACTAAAACAATTACTTTGCTCACCCGCGACCTTACAATAGTTACGTTTATGCAAGAAATGTGCGTTCATGCAGTTCCTCCACCTCCACACTGTACGAACACACACAAATCACATAAACCCAACCATCACCACCACCAAGCTACACTGACGCGTTTCGAACTCAACCAGAGCTCATCTTCAGAGTTACCACAACCGTATGCTATGCTACCAAACGTTAAACTCGTTTACTCGTTTTAACGTTTGGTAGCATAGCATACGGTTGTGGTAACTCTGAAGATGAGCTCTGGTTGAGTTCGAAACGCGTCAGTGTAGCTTGGTGGTGGTGATGGTTGGGTTTATGTGATTTGTGTGTGTTCGTACAGTGTGGAGGTGGAGGAACTGCATGAACGCACATTTCTTGCATAAACGTAACTATTGTAAGGTCGCGGGTGAGCAAAGTAATTGTTTTAGTTCATTGTGTAAGATTGTCCCCTAATATTTATTTATTTATTTATTCATTGTATTATGCGAAACCAAGGGATCCCCTAGTGCTACCTGCAATGTTGTCACTCTTAAATCTTAAAAAGTCTAACAGATAATATCATAACAATTTAAAATGCTAACTATACTATGCCAAGTCGCACTAAGCCTGTTACCTTGAAAGTCAATATTATTAATAGTTTATGTTAAAAAAAAACTTAAATTGTCGATTTGACCGCGGATTTGTAAGTATAACGTTTTTTACTTCTCAGAGGCTCAAACATCTTTCTTATGACTATGGTGCATTTCCCGTACCCGCGTGTATATTTTAATTTTACTACCATTCCCTTCACTTCCAAACTACATCACTATCACTCTTCGTTCTTATCTATTTTTGTTCCAAAGCTACACAAGTAAACGTATACGAGTAAATCCAGAAGCCGCGCCTCGTCTTGGATCCTATAAACGTACCTAATGAAATATTGAAGGGGAGAGCCGAAAACCCCAAAAGGTTCGATAGCCAGCCGACCTTTTTAAACGATTGATAAATAATTAAAAACTTATTAATTATTTCATAAGGAATATGTTTATTGAATTCCGAGTAGGGTTACCTGCTTAGCATTTTCGAAGCAAAACACACTGAACAACTGGATGATTTCAATCCCAATGAACTTTAAATCGTTATAGATATGGTAGACTTTTCAGCGAATCAAATGGCACTTAAGCTGTTCTTTGTCCAGTGGTTTCAGTGGTGGAGGCGTTTTATTGCTCTCCTGAAGCCTGAAGTCAGTACGCGGCTTGCTAGCCAAGTGGGTGGACGCGTGAACCCTGGCTGTCGCTTGTTCCGTCGTGGCATTTCCCCGAGAGTTCGAAGTGTTTGAATGTGTTTGTGATCATAATATAGTGCATAAAATTGTTGAAGTTTTGATTGAATTTTGGTAACTACGCTGCTGAACTGTGAAGGTAAATTAGTTTTTGTCTTTTCTAGCTACAAATGTGGTTAATCATCTAGATTTTTGCTGAAAATTTGGTTTAATTTGTGTTCTTAGAAAGCGTGCCCAACTGGTGGTAACATTAGGTGTACGCCGATTCTTATTCTCTCCAGGTTTTCAGAAACCGAGATCTCTTTGTAAATACAAATGTATTTAAAAAGCTTTCCAGCGATTGACTGTGCGTATGTGGTTCCACATGCTGCGGTTTTTGAGCCATACGGTCTGGTGATAGAAAGAAGATGGCAGTTATGTCGTCGGACTTTTAGGTATCCTCGACCAAGACAGTGCTTTATCAGCTCCCATGTCAGTAAAAAAGCTGATCGTTACATTGATTTATAAGTGGAAAAAAAAATAGCCTTTGATGTTTAAGATGGACTAACTGGCATTAAACCTTAGGGTGGTAAAGGAATTTCTTGGTCGCCTATGAACTACAATGCAAATATTTTGTATTGTTTTAAACCTACACAATTTTCATTCATAATTATGATTACACTCCGGGCTATTCTGAATAATTTAATGCTTAAACTTCCTCGACTTTTCGATCTGTTCCTGATTAGTCATATTTCTAATTGGTCATATTCCTCATTCGACACTTTCCTAATAACAGTAATAACTAGCCATATTCCTAACTCGTCATTGTACAGTCAAATGTAATCGTGAGCACGTGCGTGTGTGTGTGTGTGTCATGATTATTTTGTACTAAGGTTATTAGACAATAATTTGCTTAAGTCGGAGTCCAAAAGAAATGGCAAATAATGTAAAGTTTGTGCAGGCAAAATTACATGATATGACAGTAAGGAATATGACGAATCAGGAATATGACGTGTCAGAAATATGACCAGTTAGGAAAGTGTCGAATTAGGAATATGACGAATCAGTAACAAATTGTAGCAGCCGAGGTGACAATTTAGCGATAAATTGTCGTATTAATAACTATGAGCAGATACTTTGTGAGTCATTCCAATATTATTGTTTGTGAGTATGTGATTTTAGAGATTCGTACCAAATTTAATCTAAATCTATAAATAGGTACCACAAAAACGCACGCACACATACAAACTTTTGCTTTGTAATATTTAGTAGGATGGTATTAAATACAGTTTGTTGTCCGCCTCGCACACTCATCATCATCATCTCACTTGGGCCGTAGTTCCCACGCGAGCCCAGTGCGGATTGGGGACTTCATACCCAATGAATTTCTTCGCAGGTGGGTGCGATGTTTTCCTTCACCGCAAAACTCATGCATGGCATTGTTAATTTTAAAATGTAACGCGCAAATGTGCAAAAATTCGTAAAATAAAAATAAAATAATTTGAATTGGATTTGGATTGAATTGGATTTGGATTGAATTGAATTGAATAAAAAATAAAAATAAAATTTGTAAAATTCGTAAAACTTTGAGGGGCGAGCCCGGTCTCGAACAGACCTCCTTGAGAGGCCATAGGTCAACCACTAGATTGTATGGTAGGTTTTTATTGCTGGAAAAACACGTAAAAGGATAATGTTGTTCGTGTGTCGAGGTCAGGGCCCGTCACGTAGAGGACCCGTAATTAGTAGACAAATGCGCGGGACCGGGATAAAATGCGATCTAATCGCCTATTGCGTTAGCTAAGGTTAAGTTAAGTAGTTGAGAAGCTAATGAGGGTAAAGACTAGCCATATGGAGTCTGATTCTCGAAGGAAAGGATACATCTCATTTTACGGGTCCCATTCGCGAAACATTACTTTTTTATTTGTGATTAAGATCTTGAATTTTATTTCAACTGCTAATTTTTCAGGAACTTTGAAGTGACCATCCTGTAGAACTCTATAGGTTGGTTAGGTTTGTTTTATGGGTGATTCTACTTTTCTTGCCGCCCGTTGCCATGGTTACACAAATTTCGTCTCCTGGACACCTTAAGCATTTTCCTATGAAACAGTATGAAGATGGCACTTGAACAACCGAGGACAGAGTAAAAAAACACAAAAAAGTTGATTCACCCTTATTCCAGAGCAATTGTATGTATGTATGTATGTATGTATGTATGTATGTATGTATGTATGTATGTAAAACTCTTTATTGTACGTAAAACATGAAAATTAAGAGTTAACCAGAGAAACAGATGTACAAAGGCGAACTTATCCCTTAAAGGGATCTCTTCCAGTTAACCTTTGACCGATTGACAGGACACCAGAGACAAGAGTAGGCATACAATGCAGAGTAAAAAAAGTGCAATTTATTAATTGATTTAGAGAAAAATTAGTTTGCGAAGTAACAAAATTCAAAAACGCACCTAATATATCAGTTCTATGGAACAAACGGGACTTACCCGCCTGTGCCACGGTGGGAGGTCTACAGGCAGATGAAGGCTTTATGCTGCAACATTTGCTCAATCGTTTCTTTAATTTTTTATTTTAGAGAAAGGTAGAGTTATTACAAGCGCCATCTTTAATTTAGTCCCATTGTTCCCGGCACCTGGACGCTTTAGTGCCGACGGCGAGCCGCCCCCGTAGTTTGTTAATATTTGATAAGACGAGCAACTTTTAATTAGCGCACGACTTAAAAATATTAAGTCGTTTTCGGGGTTCCCTGGGCTTCGGGCTGTGAAGTAGCTTTATAGCTTACTAGCTGTTACTGCGACTTCGTCCGCGCAGCATTAAAATTTTTGGTGAAACTTCTTCATCTCTGTCATTGAATAAAGCAAAAATACTAAAAAAGAAAGCTTGAAGCCGTTCTACCAGATGAACCGAGTAAATAAAGGACTCAGAATCCTTGAGAGTTTTTCACCCAGTACATTTACCATTGTTCATTGTAGAGAGAGAGAGAGAGAGAGAGCGAGAGAGAGAGAGAGAGAGAGATGTTTATTTACACATATTCGATACACAGGAAATACAGTTGACAGAAAAAGATACAAAAAAAATCATCGAATAGTATAAATTGGGCCCCACTCAGTATAATGTTGCGGCAAACCACAACGCTGTTTTTCAGTGGGACCCATTTAAAAACTAAGCACAAAAAAACAAACAACACATTGTGATGACACGAACGCCAGCGCAAAGTGTAGTTCGCAACAAAACCTAGATAGGTACAAACCGGAAGTATGTACACACGTAAACATCTAGTTTAATGTATATAGGTAAATCGCCGTAAGCTCAACCTGCAGTACAACCTTGTCTCAGTAAGCCCTCACTGTTTTTATCAAGGAATCCACTGGGGCATTTATTGTGAAAACGTTCTACGGAAGGTCGAGCGTTTAGTGGTTTACCTATAGTTACACAACTGGCCGTTTAACTGAGCAGAACCCTCTTCTTAGTTAAGACATACTTTCAGTGTTTAGGGACGACTGTAGAAATAAACTTTTAATTGAAAGATTTATTACAGTTTAAGAAAGTTGTAAACTGCCATTATGCGCGCTCTGGGTGATTTTTGGCTTAGCTTGAAATTTTGATTTGTATTTAAAAATAGACGAAGATATAGTAAAAACCGGTCGAATGCGAGTCAGACTCGCGCGCCGAGGGTTCCGTACAAATTTTTAGGTATGTCAAAATATACGTCGTAAACAGTCGTAAATATAATAATCCAGTGTTAGCAGAACCCTGCTTCTCAGTAAAATGTATGTAGTGTGAGATTATTTATATTGGTTATTCGGAACCTCCCTTAATTTTTATTGTATTTACTTATATTTTTATTATTTGTTGTTGTGCCAGCCACAGTAATATACACTAAAGAGCTCGTCTACCCCAAAGGCTTATCCGTTCTTCGGGTTAAAATATGGCCGGCCCATTACCACTTCAGCGTGCTAATGCGGTGGGCTATGTCGATGATTTTGGATCACTTCGTTACAAATTGGATCTTTCCCTAGCACGTTGAGCAACTTTTTTGTGGACCAGCCCTACCGTGAGTGTCCATGTTTCGGCACCGTATATCATGACGGATAGGACCACAGAAATATATTGAGTAGATGTCACAAGTAGACGTACCTTGCGTGTTTCTAACCCGATATTTTTTTGTCGATTTTGTTTTGATGAAACATATTTTAGAACTAATCGCCCTCTTTTTGTGTCGGGGGTTGAAAACGAAATGGTTTGCAAAAACAGTTTCCCATTCAGGTCTGAACTGAATTATAATAATAATAAATACCATCCCCCATGACGAGAACCTCGTGAAAGCTGAGAAGGACAAAGCCAGCAAGTACCTTGACCTAGCTCACGAGATAACCGCCATGTGGGATGTTGATTCGACGATCATTGTCCCGCTAGTCGTTTCTGCGAACGGTCTGATAGCGAAGAGTCTCGACCAACACCTCAAGAGACTCTCGCTAGATGGCTGGATCAAGGGTCAGATACAGAAGGCGGTACTCCTAGACACTGCGCGGATAGTAAGGAGGTTCCTCTCTCGGTCGCCCTAACCACCGATAGCTTAGGCCCCGCCTCACTGCCGGTGGCACCCTAGGTTAGGTTTTTATAATGATTTTATGATTTGTATGTATAGTTTTATATTTTACTTTTTGTATAATTATTGTAAAAATCTAACCTAAGAAAAAAATATAAATAAAGAGAATAATAATAATATAATAATAATAAATCGTTTATTTCAGATCATATAAATCCATATCATAAATTAGAAATGATTATTAATACTACTTACAATTATTATTAGTTTAAAATGAATTAAAAAGTCAAATATAACATTTAATTAAATTACATTGAATTAAAAAGCAAATAATTATGTATGTGTAGTAATGCATATAGACGCTTTATTCACACATTTGTTTTTTCCTCAGTTGGTTTATATCTAATTATTTTCTGATTCACGCAATAACATTAAAAGCGAGCCGCACACAAAAGGCCGCAAGCCTCATTTCGTAAAATCCAACCCTGAAATGACGTACAAATCCAAACTTTAATGTATGACATCAAATTACCCTTCTACCCAAATACAACATGGCCGCCCTAGTCCGTCAAAGCTTCTTGCAAGTCACGGCGAACCAATTACTAAATAGTTAGGTTATAGGGTTATACTGCGGGGTGGGTATCACGCAGGAAATTAACATTGTATGCGTTATTAGGTTTTAGGTTTGGGTCGTGTCTTGTCTATGAAGGATTAAATTTGTAGAATTGGCTAAAGAAAGCAGTGTGTCAAATATTTATTGATTAGCCTGGAGAAGTGTCCCCTGCTGGGCAAAGGGCTCCCTCCATTTTTTCCATGCATCCCGATTTTGAGCGGTGTCCTACCATTTCCTATGGTAGGTACACGTCTAGGTTGTCCCGCCAACGCCTCCTGGGCCTACCTCGTCGCCGCCATCCATCTTGTGGCATCCAGTCTGGTTAACTAATGTTTCGCAAATAACGTTTCCCAAACTGATTCATTTGGCAAAGGTTTAATTTCCCAGATGTTTATTTTTTCTGAAACTGTAAACTTTTCAGGATTGTTATAAAACAAACCTAACCTGTGCAAGTATTTTAAATAAGCAACATTTTTTTGAATTATCATCCTCTTTGGCTGTCGGTGGCTGATTGGCGCTAAGCCCATGCCATGCACCGCGGAATAAAAGAAAGGAGCTGTCAGGGCGGCACTTCTTAAATTTTCGGCGGACATATGTATTATACTAGCTTTTGCCCGCGGCTTCGCTCGCGTGTACTATGAGTATTCCAAAGAACCAAGATATCAAGCAAGCAAGCATACAGGCAAGCAAGCAAGCAGGTCCACAATTGACCGAGAAATCGGTGAACATACCTACATAAAAAAAATCATAAAGTGGAATGCATAACCTCCTCCTTTTTTAGAAGTCGGTTAAAGTGCCCTTTGCGGCCTACTTTCAGTATAAACTTATAAATTTTTAAATTTTAGCTTTCTACAACCAGTAAAACGCAAAATCCCGTTTTCTCCCGTTCCTGTAAGAATTTCGGGAAATGTTTTCTTAATGCTCCCCTACACTCCCCAAGGAACCCACTTGCCAAATTTCAGCTTTCTATGACCAGTAAAACGAAAAAGCCCGTTTTTCCCGTTCCTGTGGGAATTTTGGAAAGTCCTCTCTCAATGCTCCTCGACACTCCCCAAACAACCTACATGCCGAATTTCAGCTTTCTACAACCAGTAAAACGAAAAATCCCGTTTTTTCCCGTTCCCGTTGAAATTTGGGAAAGTCCTCTCTCAATGCTCCTCTACACTCTCCAAGCAACCTACATACCGAATTTCAGCTTTCTACGACCAGTAAAACGAAAAATCCTGTTTTTTCCTGTTCCCGTGGGAATTTTGGAAAGTACTCTCTCAATCCAGCTCTACACTCCCCAAGGAACCCACTTGCCAAATTTCAGCTTTCTATGACCAGTAAAACGAAAAATCCCGTTTTTCCCGTTCCCGTGGGAATTTTGGAAAGTCCTCTCTCAATGCTCCTCTACACTCCCCAAACGACCTACATGCCGAATTTCAGCTTTCTACGACCAGTAAAACGAAAAATCCCGTTTTTCCCGTTCCCGTGGGAATTTGGGAAAGTCCTCTCTCAATGCTCATCTACACTCCCCAAGCAACCTACATGCCGAATTTCAACTTTCTACGACCTGTAAAACGAAAAATCCTGTTTTTCCCGTTCCCGTAGGAATTTTGGAAAGTCCTCTCTCAATCCAGCTCAACACTCCCCAAACAACCTACATGCCGAATTTCAGCTTTCTACGACCAGTAAAACGAAAAATCCCGTTTTTTCCTTATCCCATGGGAATTTATAATTACCTACATCTATGCCAAATTTGAAGAGTCTAGTAATTATAGTTCATAGGATCCCGTTGAACTGAATATATAAATCTCGTTTTTTCCTTATCCCGTGGGAATTTTGAAAAATCCTGAAATTAATGTTTTAAATAATGTAATACCTACTTGTGTATCAAATTTGAAGAGTCTAGTTATTATAGTTACTGAGATAGGGTCACTCGGAATCGAATATATAAATCCCGTTTTTTCCCTTTCCCGTGGGAATTCCCAAAAATCCTTCCTTAGTGGATGCCTACATTGTATAAGGTATCTATGTGCAAAATTTCAAGTCTCTAGGTCCAGTGGTTTGGGCTGTGCGTTGATATATCAACAGTCATTTAGTTTATTTAGATATTTCAACCCCATCGCACCCCATCCAGGGAGATGGTATTTTACGTCTGCCACGTCGGATTTTAAAACCGTTGTTGTTTTCATAACCAGCGACCCGATAAACCATAGAAACAACACCCATGTTGATTTTCAGACTTTGTTACCCCTTTCCCCCCTTTCAGGGGTTGAATTATCAAAAAACCTGAAACACGTGTTTACTCATTTATCATTAGGAGTACTTCTGTGAAGTTTCGAATAAAATAGTCGAACTAATCTTGTTTCCCCATACAAACTTTGGACCCCCGTTTCACCCCCTTAGGCCCTATAACCCCTAGACCTTATAAGGAACCTACATGCCAAATTCTGAATCTCTCGGCCCAGTGGTTTGGGCTGTGCGTTGATATGTCAGTCAGTCAGTCAGTCAGTCAGTCAGTTTCTTCTTTTATATATATAGATTGTGAATTGTGCTGTGTAAATAAAAAACTTTGTAAATAGTGTTATCTAGAACTAATGATAAATAACGGACATTATTTAGTGTAACACGTAATAGATACCAAGTGGCGGTGCGGACTTTGCGGCTCTACGGACGGGCTAAGCGAACGCTTAAATCGAAGTCGGCTTCATTGAGGTTTGTGGTTCATACATTGTTGTTTAGTTTTAATGCTGCATAGAAACGAATAACCACGGCCTTGGTGACAGTCACTATATATCGAAGGTTTTAATGAACATAACCTAACCTAACCTACATAATAGTCCTGCAATATATCCTGAATAGTTTACAGTTTCAGAAAAAATAAACATTTGGGAAATTAAACATTTGCCAAATGAATCAGTTTGGGAAACGTAATTTGCCAAACGAAAGTACACCTTGGCAGCCTTGGCATCCACATCAATAATGCGTGGTTTTGAGCGGAGCGTGGTGTTTCGGTTGCGGCAATTCATCATCATCATCGGCGGTCATTTCAGCCGAAAGACGTCCAGTGTTGAAAATAGGCTCAAGGCTCGCCAAACAGATCGGTCCTGCGCCATCCGCATCCAACGCGTACCCGCAACCTTAACCAGGTCGTCGCAGCCTATATACGTCCTACTGTAGGGCACAGGCCTCCTATCAGAATGAGAGGGCATGGACCGTAGTTTCCACGCGAGCCCAGTGTGGATTGGGAACTTCACACACACCAATTAATTTCTTCGCTAGTGTATGTAGGTTTCCTCAACGACGTTTTCCTTCACCATAAAGCTCCTTGTTCATTACGAAAAACTCAGAGGTTCGAGCCGGGATTTGAACCCAACCTTCTACTTGAGAGGCCAATAGGTCAAACCACTAGCCACCCCGGATTTTCATAGTTAGTGTTAGCTACTTCCGGGGGCAGCACTGTCAAGCCAGCTGACCTTAATTTAAAATAGAAGTACATTTGCTGATCTTTATAGAACTAATAATTATTATAAAAATATATAAGAATTTCTAATCAGTTACTTATTTAAATGTATCGATTCTCAATATATTAGTAATTAACGTTACTTGATCTTAGCGCGCAAGTAGCATGGAAGTAGGGGGGGTTGTTTTGTTAAGATTATAAAAAGGGCGGGAAATCATTACCGGGTTTGATTCTTTTGATGGACACCGTTAACTACACATTGTGATCCTGTATTCAAATAAACGTGGTAAGAAGATCAAACTGCTCTTTTTTGAAATCTTCCTATTCTGCGACATTTTCAAGCAACCGATTACATTAGTTAACTTTTATTAATTGTTATTTATTCCTTAATTTTCGTATTCTTAGGTTCAATAAATATTACCTATGTTCTGCCTATCTAAACTATCTCCATAATAAATTAAATCTTAAGCGTGGCGAGACAGACCGAGTTTCGAATTTACAACATTAGCAAGGAGTAAGGTAAAGCTTTCCTTCATTTCCACCAGTTGTATCCATTTAATATTCATGTCACATAATTTTCGTTTTCCCAATATTAGCATTACGTCTTTGAAAGCTTGGTTGAGTGGCGCTCGAGGGCGTTAGTCACAGTTAGGTTATTTATTAGGGCCTATGTTCAAGGTGACTTCGATTGCTCGAGTGTTTCGACACAAATCAATGCGGCCTAGTTGTGTCGACGTTCGCTTAATGCTTTTAGACGGCCGGATAGCCTAGTTGTTAGAGAACCTGACTACGAAGCTCGAGGTCTGGGTTCGATTCCCGGTCGGGGCAGACATTTGTGTGAATAATACGAATGTTTGTGCTCGAGTCTTGGGTGTTTAATATGTGTTTTAGTATGTATTTACCTATATAAGTATGTTTATCCGTTGTCTATAGTACCCATAGTACATTGCTTAGTTTGGGACTAGGTCAATTGGTGTGAATTGTCCCGTGATATTTATTTATTTATTTATTTATTGTATTTATAGAAATAATAGAAAGTCTAAATACTTAGTGTATATTTTTAAGGCTAAAAGAATCGAACATGTTCGTTTTATGTCTGAATAAGCCTTAAGTTCTACAGCGTAATAAAACACTTGAAAATCTCGAACATTTCAAGGAGCAGATGTATTAGAGGAGCGTTCTAGATGAAATTTGTGTAATTTTGACAAATAGCGCCGTCCGTCAGCCTGCTTTAACGGGCAGACGCCATTTTGTCTGACACTCGGAGCCGGCTCTGTTCCAACCAACAAGTTTGCGAGTTCACATTCAGTCTCAGGAATTCTTAAGTAAATAAATACATATCACGACGGGACAAATCACACGAATTGACCTAGTCCCAAAGTATGCAAAAACATGTGTTATGGGGATGGAAAGAAGGACTACGGATTAGCTCGAAACATGTCGAGTTAAACTTGTTTTAAGACGTGAATGATCCGTATATTTTCAGTATGAGTCTCACAGTAGTTTCATGTTTAAAGCAAGCCTATATTTTTAAACTAAATATAAACTAAATAAATAAATAAATAAATAAATATCACCGGACAATTCACACCAATTGACCTAGTCCCAAAGTAAGCTAAGCATAGCTTGTGTTATGGGTACAAGGCAACGGATAAACATACTTATATAGATAGATACACACTTAAATACATATTAAACACCCAAAACCCGAGAACAAACATTCGTATTATTCATACAAATATCCGCCCCGACGCGGTAATCGAACCCGGGACCTCAAGCTTCGTAGTCAGGTTCTCTACCTACTAGGCCATCTGATCGTCTAATGGTACGGAACCCTTCGTGCGCGAGTACGACTCGCACTTGGCCGATTTTTCAAACACGTCAGCGATATTAACGTGATTGATGGTTTATAAGTAAAAAGTTACCAAGTTTTTAGCTTAACATGGCTTTTAATTAATACTGCATACCAGATGATACTACGTATAGAGTATAAAGGAATTTAAGTCATTAGCAAGGAAATTATTTTATTTTTATTAAAATTTTGGGGGTGCCGTATGAGACTTGGATCCGTATCTTCTGGATATACGCACTAAGTGTGCTTGCAAGCACAACTTTTTTTTTAACTGTTTCGCTTTTAAAAATTCTTGATTATAAAAAAATACTTATTAAGAAAATGTAAGGTATCATCTCTTACGCTTTTCCAACCAATTTGGAACGTGGAAGTCGTGACTTATGATACTTGCGATAGATGGCACCACTCACCACTATAGTTATCACCACGAGAGTAGAGGCCACGCATACAACAACATGTCATGTAATGACAGCGGGATTTTGACATTTATTCGTACCGATAGCAAGTTCAACAGACTCAATAGTGAATTACAAGATTGACTAAAGATTTCTTCAACCTTTTTAGTTAAGAGTTATTTAGGAAAGTACATCTAGTTCAAACAAAACAGAAAATAAAATAATATGATCCATTAAAAAAATATAGTATGCATAGTATTGCGTAGGTATCATAAGATCACAAAAGTCATATTTTCATTCACTTACTAATTTCATTCATTCACTACTTTTTTGCAATCTGTACTTTATGTAGCTGTGTGTGTAATCATTCGCCTCAACTCACGTGACGTTACCTATACTAGACGACCAGATGGCCTAGTAGGTAGAGAACCTGACTACGAAGCTTGAGGTCCCGGGTTCGATTCCCGCGTCGGGGCAGATATTTGTATGAATAATACGTATATTTGTTCTCGGGTCTTGGGTGTTTAATATGTATTTAAGTATGTATCTATGGGTACGTATCAAAATATATAAAGTTTAAAACAAATAATGGACGAAATACATAATGTTCATAATACATACTAAAATTTTCTATGAAACTATTGATTAAACGAATTTTTTTAATCGTGTAATCTACAGATTGGTTTAGGTTAGGTTAGGTTTATTTTATGAAAATCCTGTAAAGTTGAGAATTTCCAAGAAAATTACATTATATCAAACGACCATTATGTATTTCGTCCATTATTTGTTTTAAACTTTTTATATTTTGATACGTACCCGTATCTATCTATATAAGTATGTTTATCCGTTGCCTTGTACCCATAACACAAGCTATGCTTAGCTTACTTTGGGACTAGGTCAATTGGTGTGAATTGTCCCGTGATATTTATTTATTTATTTATTTAATTATTTATACTAGCGTAAGCAAGCGATCAAAATTTTCGCATGGGTGACTGGGGAGCCTCGTGGTGTAGTCGATGGCACACTTAGCGCGTATACCCAAGAGCTGCGATTTGAATACCGTCCAGCGAACCAAAATAATTTTAGCTTTTGAAAAATCTTCATCATCAGCCTATGTTCGTCCACTGCTGGACATAGGCCTCTCCCATGGCACCCTATGCTCGTCCACTGCCTCTCTACACATAGGCCTCTCCCATGGCACGCTACTGAGCACGATCCTTGGCCACTCTCATCCAGCTCTTGTCAGCCGCCTTGCGAACATCATCGCTCCACCGAGTCTGAGGACGTCCCACGCTACGTTTGCCTATCCGTGGTCTCCACTTAAGAACTCGTCTACCCCAACGGTTATCGGTTCTTCGGGTTATATGGCTGGCCCATTGCCACTTCAGCATGCTAATGCGGTGGGCTAGGTTACCTATCAAAATTTAGAATTAATTTTTTCCGAATATTTAAAATCCCGAATGCTTCATTTATCCGAATGCATTTTTTTCTGAAACTGTAAATATTTCAGGATTTTTATAAAACAACCCTAACCTAACCTAAAGGGTTCTACACGATGGTCCTGAAATATATCCTGAAATATTTACAGTTTCAGAAAAAAATGCTTTCGGACAAATGAAGTTTTCGGGATTCTAAACCTTCGGAAATAAAATTTTCTAAACATCGATAGGATCCCGCTGGGGTTATGCCGATAACTTGGGTTCTCTGTCGGATCACTTCGTTACGAATTCGATCTTTCAGAGATACTCCGAGCATAGCACGTTGAGGAACTTTAAATTTGTGGACCAGCCCTATCGTGAATGTCCATGTTTCGGCACCACAGTTCGACACCGTATGATGTCATGACGGGTAGGACGCACTGATTGAAGACTTTCGTCGTTAGACTCTGGGTAAAAAATCTTAATTAATAAGAATTTTTAAGATAAATTCCATAGTGTACGTAGGTATAGTAGCGGAATTAAAAGGTTCGTCACTTTTCGATCTTAACTCGTTGACATAGAGTCGAAAAGTGACGAACCCTTTCATTCTACGACTGTACCTAAGATATGTGGTAAGGTTTGCCTTTAACGAATAAAACTCCAAAGACATTTTCAACTACACACAAAGAAAGCAATCCCAACTTCGTGTTTAAAACTTTCCTCGTTCAGATCTTGCTCCCACGGTGCAATTCTTTCTTCCAATCACGTAAATTCGGATTAATC
Organism: Archips crataeganus; assembly: GCA_947859365.1. Taxonomy (NCBI): domain Eukaryota; kingdom Metazoa; phylum Arthropoda; class Insecta; order Lepidoptera; family Tortricidae; genus Archips; species Archips crataeganus. The sequence goes on along the minus strand of OX402067.1, from coordinate 385,203 downwards.
GTTTCTTCTTGCACTTACTTCTCTAGGACGACTATCGCTGCATTTACGATTTTATCGCCTTTTTAGGGCTCAGTACCCAAAAGGGTAAAAAGGGACCATTACTAAGACTCCGCTGTCCGTCTGTCTGTCCATCCGTCTATCTGTCAGCAGGCTGTATCTCATTAATCGTGATAGCTAGACACTTGAAATTTTCGCACATGATGTATTTCTGCTACCGCTATAACAACAAATGCTAAAAATAAATACAAGAAACGTGGTTCTTTTTTTCCAGAGTTTTTAACTATATCTTTGTAATGTCATCAACTGGATAGTTACAATTTTCACCGATTGTGTGTGTATTTTACTGTAAACACTGCAACAACAAATAATACAAATATAATTAAATTACTTATTAAGGGGGCCCCCGAACGACCAACATAAAATGATCCCATACGAAGTACATTTTACGTAGAAAATCTGGAAATTAGCTGATGTAAAACTTCTCGGGATAAGTCGGGAAATCGTTTCCAATTCTGAGACAAACAAACCCATTCCACTCACAATTAAACTTTAATTGGCTTAATTATGATGCACGAGTATTTCTCGGGCACGGTCTAGACTCGTTCTGCGAATCTAGACTAAGTGAAATGGATTGTTATTATTCTCACGGCTTCTGATATCAATTCGAAATCAAATAGATAAATGTCAGAAATGTAATTAATTAAAACAGACATGTATGTCAGGATAATGATTTAAGGATCAAATGGCGTAGTGGTTAGAGAACCTGACTATGAAGCTTGAGGTCCCCATTGTATGCAGCCGGCGTTCATTTTTTTTTTTTTTTTTTTTTTTTTTTTTATGATATAGACGATTCATCGATTTATTAGACGTTATCACGTCAAATACGACTGTTTGTTCTTGAGTTTTGGGTGTTTAATATGTATTTAAGTATGAATCTTTGTAATAGTTAGATATTTAGTTTATAGTTAAGTTTTATTCACTGTTATTTATTCTTAATTGTTTTATTTTTAGTTACATTAAATAAATATAAGGTATATATGTAAATATATATATATATATAAAAAAAGTAAAAAATAAAGTATGAATCTATCTATATCTATTCTATACATATAAAAAATCTGTAACAAGTCGGTGTCTGTACATTGAAGATATTTGAGAAAAACTGTCACTAGGGCTATTTATTAGCACAATAGAACCCAAAACAATGATTATTAGAATTATTGTCTGTTTGTCTGTTTGTCTGTTTGTCTGTGCGTTTGTGCACGCTAATCTCAGAAACGGCTTAACCTAGAAGGATGCGGTTTTCACTGATATGTTGGTATTTTCTTGGATTAACATTTAGTGTTTGTTTCATTTGAATCGGTTCACAAATAAGAAAGATACGTCTATTTTAAGAATTTATCGAACAGGTTTTTTTGTTTGAACGCGCTAATCTCAGGAGTTACTGCTCCGATTTGAAAAATTCTTTTAGTGTTAGATAGCACATTTATCGAGGAAGGCTATAGGCTATATATCATCACGCTAACACCAATAGGAGCGGAGCGGAGCGGAAGAATGTTTCAAAATCGGGGGTTTTTGAAGTAAAACTTCTATAGGCACGCTTGACTTGGGAGTACGGTGTTGAATGTGAACGCGGGTGTGCGGGGGGGGGGGGGGGGGTGCGGGGGCGGGTAATTTTTTTTATATCGAGGAACTAAGGAGAGCCATAATTGATGAAAAAGCAAATTGGATAAAAAAAAAATAAGCTGCCCAAATTACTAATTCCACGCGGACGGAGTCGCGGGCAAAAGCTATCTATACTAATATTATAAAGCTGAAGAGTTTGTTTGTTTGTTTGTTTGAACGCGCTAATCTCAGGAACTACTCCGATTTGAAAATTCTTTGAGTGTTAGATAGCCCATTTATTGAGGAGGGCTATTATAGGCTATATATCATCATGCTAACGCCAATAGGAGCGGAGCGGAGCGGAAGTATGTTTCAAAATCGGGGGTTTTGAAGTAAAACTTCTATAGGCGCTAATCTTAGGAACTACTGCTCCGATTTGAAAAATTCTTTCAGTGTTAGATAGCCCATTTATCGGGCTATATATCATCACGCTAACACCAATAGGAGCAGAGCGGAGCGGAAGAATGTTTCAAAATCGAGGGTTTTTGTTAATCTCAGGAACTACTGCTCCGATTTGAAAAAATCTTTCAGTGTTAGATAGTCCAGTTAGATAGGGCGGGTTGGGGGCGGGTTGGGAGTGGGTTGGGGGCGGGTTGAGAGCGGGTTGGGGCGGGTTGGGAGCGGGTTGAGAGCGGGTTGGGGCGGGTTAGGAGCGGGTTGGGAGCGGGTTGGGGGCGGGTTGAGAGCGGGTTGGGGGCGGGTTGAGAGCGAGTTGGGGCAGGTTGGGGGCGGTTACGAGCGGGTTGGGAGCGGGTTGGGTGGGTTGGGGAAGGGGGATAGTGAGTTGGGGGCGGGTTGGGGCGGGTTGGGGCGGGTTGGGAGCGAGTTGGGGGCGGGTTGGGAGTGGGTTGGGAGCGGGTTGTAGGCGGGTTGAGAGCGAGTTGGGGGCGGGTTGGGGGCGGGGCGGGTTAGGAGCGGATTTTGCGTGGATTGGGAGCGGGTTGGTTTATTATGAAGTTTCACTACTTCCGGAAGGAACTAAGGAGAGCCATAATTGATGAAAAAGCAAATTGGATAAAAAAATATGCTGCCCAAATTACTAATTCCACGCGGACGGAGTCGCGGGCAAAAGCTAGTATTAAGAATGTTTAAACACCAGGGCTGTCACGGCTTTTTTACATGAAAACTGGCGAGTAAATATCTAGAGACGGTTGCTACAAGGTTATTCATAGGAAAACCCTTTGAAGTCGCAGTCAAAGCAATGCACACATTATCCTCGGCTTTGAGAAAAGTGCATTGTAGAAAACTTACTTTACTAGATATCACGTGAAGATGGGTTCACAGACGCGGGTTATCTTTGTTTTTGCTAAGCTAAGTATCGACCAAGTAAGTGCTTTGTTATTTTCACCCGACTGTCGAAGGAGGGTTATATTTTTCGAGTGTATGTATTTATGTATCATTCTTTGTTACGCACTGCAGCCTAAACGGCGGTTAGGAATGAGATTAAAAATAATCCAGTTTTATGAAATCCAAAATCAACGCCATGGTTCCTTCGAACTGATTAACCTATCTCTTATAGATTCTGACTTCTCCCTATTGACCTATTTGGACTGATCAACTTGTGTATCTCGCTCGCTTTGTTTTCACGTGCATTTCCCGTTCCAAGTGTCGCCGTAACTGTTTAAATGAGCCACTCATCTCATCACGGACCGCATAAATATAGAACGTTGTAATCCCGGCCCAGCCTGCCCACCCTGCCCACCCTGCCCAGCGTGCCCACTTTATTATTCATGGGCCCAAACACTGCGCGACGAATCTTTTCACTAATTATTTACGTGGAAATTCGACAAATTTGCCATCTGGGATAGGTGGATTTTTTTTTGTGACTTCCCTGTTAAAGATTTGCCACACTGGATGCTACTCCATTCACTGGCACGATTTCATTGACCGAGAGACAGGGTCTCCAGTCAAATAACATGTGAAATCTCAAAGGGTTGTATCGGATCTTACAATTAAATACAGACCTCTTGAAGCGAGCATCCGGAACACATTATTATATTGGAGCTAGAGGGGCCCACAGTCTCTTTAATTTGAGCTATTATTCCACCGTTCAATGATACTTACTGCGTTTCCATTAATACCCATTACAGTTCTTTCCTCCGTTGACAACGTCCCGATTTATTAATGACCCTCCTACCTCCATTCATAACAATTAGGGGGAACCCCTTCATCATCCAAAAGTGAATCGTATCGTCTAGTGACAGATTCCAAAACGCCTTGGGGCCGCTAAGGGACATTGATCTAGGGTGACGAGATTGGTGACCGCCTTTCTTTTGTTTTCATTGAGTCTGGGCACTTCGATTTCGGCTCGGATTTAAGGTTTCGTCGAGAGAATCAATATTATTTATACCAGATAATCAGCCTGCGGCCTGTGGACCTCATGCGGCCCGCCAAGCTTTACTTATAGGAAGTAATCTTTAATTTAAAAAAATAAACAAAACTTAATTAAAACATTTTCTAATACTAGTCTCATGTTCAAGCCTGTGTAGAAACCACTCGAACTGTGTAATTACCGGACTTTATACGATTCGTGCGTGAAACAGTAACGGTGTGCGAAAAAATACCCATGTAAATGTCGAAAGAGAAAAGATAGACCAAGCGTTTGCGAGTCGCGCTCATCAGCAAAGCGCACATTTGCGTGATTCGAGGATGCATTTACACGTACAGTTCTTTCGCGCACGCAACATCTCATCATCATCATCATCAACTAGAATAACCGCGTATTTCAGTAAAACTGTGCGAATTGCCCACACTCCAACACACGCCAGTTTCGCAGAGTCTGTCCTGCACGATTACAGTAGCCTTTACATGTTCGCACTTTCCGTTTAAAAAAAACTTGATCGTGTATTCGCGTGCGAAAGAACGTTAGCTTAAAACACTTCAAAATAGTTATTTGTTATACAAGGGGGGAAAGTTGTATTTTAACTGCGAGTGTTCATTTTGAAACACGAGCTATCGAAAGGATTCTATGATTGACCACGAGCGAAGCGAGTGGTTCAAAAATAGAATTCTTTCGATAGCGAGTGCTTCAACACACGAGACGTAAAATAACTTTTCACCCGTGTATAACACAAAACTTTTCACCTCACTACAGCGAGGAAAATAAGAAAAAGGGTTTGTACTATCAATTATTATTTATTTACCTCTTTGTCAATACAATAATTTTGAAGTACTTATAGAAATATTGGTAAAATCAAAAATAATGCAAATAATAAGTAGCCTAAGCAAATCCAGTCTTTATGGAACTATTCCAATACCGACATATCGTCACTACTTTGAAAAAACTCGTATCTCCAATCAATGAATAAACCAAACTGAACTTTATTGCACATCGAGTAAAGTTCAATTAGCCAGATTATCGATTTTGAGATACGAGCAAACTGTATTACTGTTAAATTGTATACCGTTTTGACTTAAGTTTTTTTTTATTATTTCGGATGCGTTTTGATCGCACATCGACTTACTTGGACTGTCAGAACATTTTATCCGTTTTTACAACAAGAATGAAGGTTAATGTTGAATGCTGATATTTATGAATTAAAATAAAGTTGTAAGACTGTATTTAGTGTTTTTTACTCGATGCAATTCATTAATTGTGATGTTAAAAATTCAGCACTTTTAACGTTTTACGTTTTGTTAGCTGTCAAATATCACTTAAGCTGCCTTCAAATGTCAAAACTCTTTCTTCACTTGTGGATAAAAAGCGATTTTCTCAATAGATGTCAAACAAACAAAAAGGGCTTTCCGAGCTAGTGAGGTGAAAACATAATTTCGCACGATTGTGCGTACAGGTTTATCGGCAAGCAATCCTATACGCTCCTGGAAATGCGCGGTAGAGCGACTGTGTAAAGTCCGTCATTTGCTAAGAAACCAAATCACTCGCTCAACTGCCTTCTTTCGGCTTATTCCCCTAAATTCAAGTCTAGGGTGAATGAACATTTGCTAGGCAAGCATGCTCCATCGTAGGCCTCATCTTCGCTTTCCATCAGGCGTGATTGTGGTTAAACGCAAGCCTATAAGTATTGTATAAAAATTAAAAAAACTAAAAAACACGCTTTAAAAAATAAAAAATACATTTTAATAAATTTCAATTCATTATTCTTATAGTGCAGTAAAAAATCTTAATAAGCAATTAATATATTGTTATATCCAGATCAAAATTTGTACACAATTCTAAATATTGATAAAATAAATAATAATAGTTTAAAATATTTTATTGTAAAAAAAGCGTGGGGTGCATGGTGTCAATTGTCAAGGATTATCATTTTGATAACATCTTAAAAAGTACCCCACGCTTTTTTTACAATAAAATATTTTAAACTATTATTATTTATTTTATCAATATTTAGAATTGTTTACAAATTTTGATCTGGATATAACAATATATTAATTGCTTATTAAGATTTTTTACTGCACTATAAGAATAGTGAATTGAAATTTATTAAAATTTATTTTTTATTTTTTAAAGTGTGTTTTTTAGTTTTTTTAAATATTATTTATTTTCTATTTTTTAGTTGCATTTTTTTTTCTTTCTAACTTTACCCCCCTCACTTACAACCCCCAAACCCCCTAAACCCAACCCCCCAACATCCCCCACCCCATTTCCCCAAACCCTCCCCAAACCCCACACCCTTACCCCCAATCCCCTAAACCCCCCTTACCCCCCTCCTCATTTTACAAACCCCCGAACCACCTAAACCCAACCCCTCTAACACCGAACCCCCCAAACCCCCGGAAACCCCCCCCCCACCCCGCCACCTGCTCCCCCAACCTCTACCACACCCCCCACCCCGCCACCTACCGCCCCCCCCTTACAGTTCCATCATCAAACCCTTGTTACCATCTAGGCTTCTTACACCCTCCCCATTTCCCACAACCCCCCAAAATCACTTACCCTCGAACCCCCCAACACTCCCACCCTATTTCCCGTAACCCCCCCCCCATTCCCTAACCCCAACCGCCACACCCTAACCCCCAACCCTCTAAACCCCCGACCTCCTTACCCCATACCCCATTCCCCCCCCCCCACCCCACCACCTACCCCCCTTCCAGCTCCATCATCAGACCCTTGTTACCATCTAGGACCAAAGTACTCGTCAAAACGAATCAAACGAGCCCAAACTCGATAGGGTTGTTTCGTTTTATTGTGTAGTGCCTTTGGCCATCTTCCAGCTCCATCATCAGACCCTGGTTACCATATGGGATCAAAGTGCTCGTCAAGACGAATCAAACGAGCCCAAACTCGATGGGGTTGTGTCGTTTTATTGTGGAGTGCCTTTGGCCATCTTCCAGCTCCATCATCAGACCCTGGTTACCATCTGGGATCAAAGTGCTCGTCAAGACGAATCAAACGAGCCCAAACTCGACGGGATTGTGTTGTTTTATTACATAGTTCCTATGGCCACCATCCAGCTCCATCATCAGATCAGCTCCATGTTACAATAATATTGCATTGTCATCCAATTTACACATATGTGCAAAATTTCAGCTCAATCGGAAACCGGGAAGTGGGTCAAAATCGCGCCCTAAGGAGTCGGTTACAAACAATAGTTATTTGTTATACAAGGGGGGAAAGTTGTATTTTACCTGCGAGTGTTCATTTTGAAACACGAGCTATCGAAAGGATTCTATGATTGACCACGAGCGAAGCGAGTGGTTCAAAAATAGAATCCTTTCGATAGCGAGTGCTTCAACACACGAGACGTAAAATAACTTTTCACCCGTGTATAACACAAAACTTTTCACCTCACTACAGCGAGGAAAATAAGAAAAAGGGTTTGTACTATCAATTATTATTTATTTACCTCTTTGCCAATACAATAATTTTGAAGTACTTATAGAAATATTGGTAAAATCAAAAATGATGCAAAATAGCCTAAGCATATCCAGTCTTTATGGAACTATTCCAATACCGACATATCGTCACTACTTTGAAAAAATCTCAATCAATGAATAAACCAAACTGAACTACTTTATTGCACATCGAGTAAAGTTCAATTAGCCAGATTATCGATTTTGAGATACGAGCAAACTGTATTACTGTTAAATTGTATACTGGCCCTATACTACGAAGCGCGAAATTCGAACTTCGTTTCATGCCGTTCCGCTCACGCTAATGGTATTTATTACGAGAGTGAGAGGGACCGCACGATCCGAACTTCGAACTTCGCATTTGGTTTGACTTAAGTTTTTTTTTTATTATTTTTTTTTTATTTTTTTATTATTTCGGATGCGTTTTGTTCGCACATCGACTTACTTGGACTGTCAGAACTTTTTATCCGTTTTTACAACAAGAATGAAGGTTAATGTTGAATGCTGATATTTATGAATTAAAATAAAGTTGTAAGACTGTATTTAGTGTTTTTTACTCGATGCAATTCATTAATTGTGATGTTAAAAATTCAGCACTTTTAACGTTTTACGTTTTGTTAGCTGTCAAATATCACTTAAGCTGCCTTCAAATGTCAAAACTCTTTCTTCACTTGTGGATAAAAAGCGATTTTCTCAATAGATGTCAAACAAACAAAAAGGGCTTTCCGAGCTAGTGAGGTGAAAACATACAAACATACATACAAACATACAGGTGAAGCTAATATAAAGCGTGTAATAATATCGAATGATTGCGTAGCTTTGTACGAAGGAGCTGAAAGAGCAAGTGTTCGACTCAAATTAGGTTGTTAATGCCTTCCAAACTTGAGAAGCACACTCAATAACTAAGAGCGCTTGATAATGAACTCAATAACAGCTTATTGCTAACAGAGAAACAATAAGCCTAACTTATACCCGGTACAATCTAAACAATACGTAATAATTCGATTTGAACAATCGTATCGGTTACCGACGCAAACTAAATCCAAAACCCCTTAAACTAGTACCTTCAAAGCGAAACGTCCTTTATTGCTAAGTTCACAAAGTTCACGTTACGATAGCAATTTTGTGAGGCCTCTTTAATGAAAACTAGCTTTATGGCCTTAATAACAAGGTTGTAATTGAAGTGGCTTAGATTCAACGTACGAGAGAGTAATTTTAAGATGGGCATTTGGAATACCTAGTTTATTTAGGTACAATTGTTTGCTTTAAAATTATTTAGTATAGGTCTTGGCACCTTAAAATGACGTGGTAGTCTCGTTGAAACATTGATGAACAGTACTTTCAATTATTAGGCGTTGGTAAGCTATATATACTTGGACGCCTATAGGCATAGTGTCCTTCAAAGTATTAAGCAGATACTCGTGAGTTTCGAACCCGAAGTTGCACCTTGTGTTTCGGAATTTGTATGTGCGAATTTAGTTTACATAAATATTGACCCTTGTCCACTATCTCACCTGATGAAAAGTGCAGATAAGGCCAAAGGTGTACCTCACTGGTTCAGTAACAGCCTATTCACTCTAGCCTTGAAGAGCCCTAGGTTGTATTTATCTGGAAATACAGATGACGGGCGCGTGAAGCACGCTTCCACCAGTGCTATGCTATGTGGACGTATATCAAACGCAACAATATTATAGCAACGTAGCATAGTACAATCTCTGGTGAAAAAGTACCTTCCAATACTTTATAACAACGGATTTCTTTCGGCTGATGATGATGAAGAAAGAAAGAAAGAAAGACAGAAAATACATTTAGTTACAACAACACAAGACACATAAATATTTTTACAATAAAAAACACGCTTTAAAAGATAAAAAATAAATTTTAATAAATTTCAATTCACTATTCTTATAGTGCAGTAAAAAATCTTAATAAGCAATTATTATATTGTTATATCCAGATCAAAATTTGTAAACAATTCTAAATATTGATAAAATAAATAATAATAGTTTAAAATATTTTATTGTAAAAAAAGCGTGGGGTGCATGGTGTCAATTGTCAAGGATTGTCATTTTGATAACATCTTAAAAAGCACCCCACGCTTTTTTTACAATAAAATATTTTAAACTACTATTATTTATTTTATCAATATTTAGAATTGTTTACAAATTTTGATCTGGATATAACAATATAATAATTGCTTATTAAGATTTTTTACTGCACTATAAGAATAGTGAATTGAAATTTATTAAAATTTATTTTTTATTTTTTAAAGCGTGTTTTTTAGTTTTTTTAAACTATTATTTATTTTCTATTTTTTAGTTGCATTTTTTCTTTCTAACTTTACCCCCTCACCTACAACCCCCAAACCCCCTAAACCCAACCCCCCAACATCCCCCACTCCATTTCCCCAAACGCCCCCCAAACCCCACACCCTTACCCCCAATCCCCTAAACCCCCCTTACCCCCTCCTCATTTTACAAACCCCCGAACCACCTAAACCCAACCCCCCTAACACCGAACCCCCATACCCCCGGAACCCCCCCACCCCCACCCCCCCGTCACCTGCCCCCCCACTCCCCCCACCCCGCCACCTACCGCCCCCCCTTCCAGCTCCATCATCAGACCCTGGTTACCATATGGGATCAAAGTGCTCGTCAAGACGAATCAAACGAGCCCAAACTCGATGGGGTTGTGTCGTTTTATTGTGGAGTGCCTTTGGCCATCTTCCAGCTCCATCATCAGACCCTGGTTACCATCTGGGATCAAAGTGCTCGTCAAGACGAATCAAACGAGCCCAAACTCGACGGGATTGTGTTGTTTTATTACATAGTTCCTATGGCCACCATCCAGCTCCATCATCAGATCAGCTCCATGTTACAATAATATTGCATTGTCATCCAATTTACACATATGTGCAAAATTTCAGCTCAATCGGAAACCGGGAAGTGGGTCAAAATCGCGCCCTAAGGAGTCGGTTACAAACAAACATACATACAAACATACAGGTGAAGCTAATATAAAGCGTGTAATTACAAACAAACATACATACAAACATACAGGTGAAGCTAATATAAAGCGTGTAAAAAGGACAGCACGAAGGCTAAAACAGACAGACAGAGTGTGTCATTACGGTTGTAAATTGGACACTGGCTCAGCAGAATGCTGAGGCGTTTGTAGCACCCCAGCGCGCTGATTGTCAGCCAGCACCGTTGGCACCCGGATCGCTATATAGATAGATAAACTGCACGCTAATAGCTACATAAGACTACACGTGTAAATAGACAATTTGTAGATTATAAAAAAAAAAACATTTATTTCTGACATTTTTATAAAAACAACGTAACTGAAATTGAGACAAATATTGTCACGAACTGGTCCTAACTCAGCATAATGTCAACCTTACAGCCGACGCTGGTCTTCCGTTGGAACAATGATGGAACCCACACATTTTACGAGGCATCATTTAACTTCCGAAACTCAGGTTAAGCCTCAACGTAAAACATTAAAAATTAGTAAGCATTTTAAAACTTAACTCCCTAGAGTTCCCCATTAATAATTCATGAACAAATATCATTAAAGGCACCAACAGGAAAAACCGCAAACGTTAAGCCTCACTCCGGGACCTCATGTTCAACTTGGAATTTTCCCGAATTTTCACAAAATTTCCAACTCGTATTAAGAACAAAAGCCTCCCCCTTCCCCCTCCGGTGATCAATCAACGGCATCCACGGAAAATAATCTGTGAAAACAAAAAAGCTTTTGTATGGAACTTGGTATAATGTGGACTTATTGTGTTGTTCGGGTGAAATGCTTGGTTCGCTCGAAATGTGATCTTTTTCCTGTTAATTAGTACAGAAGTGGATTCATTGTGCGATAAAACGTTTTTTTATTGATTGACGGTTTTTAGGGTTCCGTACTCAAAGGGTAAAAACGGGACCCTTATTACTGAGACTTCGCTGTCCGTCCGTCCGTCTGTCCGTCTGTCACCCGGCTGTATGTCATGACATGAACCGTGCTAGCTAGATAGTTGAAATTTTCACAGATGATGTATTTTGGTTGCCGCTATGACAACAAAAATACTAAAAAAACAGATAAAATAAATATTTAAGCGGACTTCCAGTAACAACAGATTTTTTTGCCGTTTTTATTGATAATGGTAATGGTTCGTGCGCGAGTCCGACTCGCACAGGGCCCGTTTTTTTTTTAAATTTAGAGATTTATTATAGTAGAAATTCTCTTTGTTAGAATACACAAATAGGCTCTACCACGGCGAGTGCTCCAAAGAATTATTTAATTCGCTGCCTGCTGCAAAATTCCACCATCGCACCTGCCGCCGAAAGTCTAAGTTCCATCGTCACCATCTCAATGAATGGCGGTCTACCACTGTACGTGTTCTTCGGCACTTCCTACCAGGTGGAATCAACTTTTTTTCCAGTTTCCAGACAACCTATGATATCAGGGGTTTCATAAAAAGCATTTTTACTTTCTTTAAAATTCGGCAACAGATCAATGACTCCAAGTTTTTTCATATTAATGGGCGGCGGTGATCATTTTCCACCAGATGACTCGCTTGCTCGTTCGCCCCTCTCATAATAAAAAAAAACCAGCGCACGCGCACGAAGGGTTCCGTACCATTATCTATAAAAACGGCAAAAAAAATCATGTCTGTTGTGGGAGCCCCCCTGAAATAATTGTTTTATTTTAATTTAAGTAAGTATTTATTTTTAAAGTTAATATAATAACTAAATATTCTGTGAATATTTCAAGCGTCTACCTGTTGCCGTTATCAATATCGAGCAAAAAAATTACATTTGTTGTATGGGAGCGCCCTTAAATATTTATTTTATTTTGCAACCGAAATACATCATCTGTGAAAATTTCAACTGTCTAGCTATCACGATTCATGAGATACAGTCTGGTGACAGACAGACGAACGGACAGCGGAGCCTCGGTAATAGGGTCCCGTTTTTACCCTTTGGGTACAAAACCCTAAAAATGTGACTGCGTCAGGCCCAACTCGCACTTGACCAGTTTTTCAAGGTATCAGTATCGGGCGTCGTTAAAATCGCTTTGAATCGTGACTTAATTAAAATTTATTGACCGTCGTTTTAAGAATAAATGTTTTGGCAGTAATGAGGCCTCTTCAAATTAGATGACAGAAGTGCCATTGTGAAGTATTTTCAAAGGAGACTTCTAATTATCGGTAAAGTAGGGAACTTTGAAGAAAAAGCTTGTACCTGGAAACCATTTTCACGGTAAATTATTGACTCGGCAAAAAGTTGGTCTGAGAGGAGGCCTGTGCCCTGCAGTGGGACGTATATAGTCTGGGATGATGATGATGATGAAATTTTTTTCGAATCAATCTTAAAAAAACCGGCCAAGTGCGAGTCGCACCCGCGCATCGAGGGTTCTTTACAAATTTTCAGTACGTCAAAATAATCACCGTAAACAGCCGCAACTGTAATTAACCAGTGTTAGCGGAGCCCTGCTTCTGAGTAAAATGTACGTAGTGTGGGATCATTTTATATTGGTTAGTCGGGACCCATCTCAATAATTAATTTAACTGTATTTTTATTATTTGTTGTTGTAGCGGGGATAGTAATACATAATCGGTGAAAATTTTAAGAGGCTAGCTATTACGGTTCAATAGATAGAGCCCTGTGACAGTCGGACAGACAGACAGACAGCGGAGTGTCAGTAATAGGGTCCCGTTGGCACCCTTTCGGTATACGAAACCCTAAAAAAGAACCACGAATTGGATCGTAACACTGACTACTAATACGTGAGTAGAACCCGTCTTTCTTATAACAGTAATTATTTTTGTGTTTTACAATTTAAAAGCTAGGTAATAACATAAACTAAAATTCATGCAATTTTTTGTAATTATTCAGGGAAGTGGGCGTTTTCTATAAAAAATGTACCCATCACTTTTTTTAATGAGGATTTTTTAGGTTTTTATTGCTCAGGATTTTGATGATCAAAAAAATTACCCTAGTATTTTTACAATTTTTTTCTGTCATTTTCGTGACGACCCATAGAAACTGTATGAAAAAAAGTCACAAAACTGACCAAAAAACAAGGACACTTTTTTCCTTTATGAAAATGAACTGTTTTCTTGATTTTGAATAAGAAAAAACTAAAATTATCTTATTAAATAAGTAAATAGTACCTACCTACACTATTTTTTTTAAAATGCCTATTTTTCCATTTGAAATTATTCTACTAATAAAACAACTAAGTGAAATTTAATGATTTAAGAAGTAATATGCAGCTTTTCATAGTTTAATCATAGTATGATATACGACAAAACAACTCATTGCTTTTCGTTGAAAATTGAAATTAAATTCACGGCAGAGTAATTTCTGCTTTTATTGCCTCCATATTTAACGAGAAAACTACTTTTCCGTGCACCGATACGTTTACCCACAGCATAAAATAAGTTATGCTGTAATTTTCAATTTCAATGCTAGCCTTTCCACTGATTGTTTCATGTAATCCAGCTCCATCATCGGATTAGCTCTCCATGTCATAATAATATTGCATTGTCATCCGATTTATACATGCATGAAAAAAATCAGCTCAATCGGAAACCGGAAAGTGGGTCAAATCAAATTTAACTTTCAAGATTTGACCCGTTGAGTAGTTCCATTGGTCATCTGTGGTCTTCTTCATCCAGATCCAGTTTACCAAATGACATTTTCTGAATGAAAATGCTTGACTTGATGCTAAAAATGTCAAAATCGTAATAGGTGTGCCTATAAAACTTGAGGGTTTCCCTCGATTTCCCAAGGATGAAATCATCAGATCTTGACTTGGTGCCAATGGGCCCACCTAAGTATGTCTGTATGCATGTATAAATACATAGATTTATATTTAACTTTACATTGTAAGTAAGTAAAAAGCTTGTGTGTGGTGTGCTTTGTTTAACCAAAATTGAATATTATATGCACGCGGTGTGCTAATTCTAGACTTTATTGTTCATTCTGTATTCATTAAAATATAGTTGGATGTCCACGGCATAGAGCAAAACAGATGCGCCACTCGCCATTTATAGACGCTTCATAGCTCAGACCATTGCATTCCAGACAATAACTTCAAGCAGTTCGTATTTTAAATTGAATACAGCAAGCTAATTTGTTGTACTGTTGGGTGTTCATGAATATTTATAATTTTAATTTTGTTGAAAAATGTATCTCAAGAGCAAGACTGCAATTTATTGCTGGATTATATTTTTATTCGTAGTTGTAATCTGTCTGAAACTTTAATTTAATTTACCAATAAGATAATACAATAACATGCAACTGTATTAAACAACACTCTTTCATAATTTATTGAATCAGGCGTTACTTTGCGGAGGTCCATATTAATGAACTAAAACAATTACTTTGCTCACCCGCGACCTTACAATAGTTACGTTTATGCAAGAAATGTGCGTTCATGCAGTTCCTCCACCTCCACACTGTACGAACACACACAAATCACATAAACCCAACCATCACCACCACCAAGCCACACTGACGCGTTTCGAACTCAACCAGAGCTCATCTTCAGAGTTACCACAACCGTATGCTATGCTACCAAATGTTAAACTAACAAACCAAAACAAATGTTTTAACTTGTCACTGTAACTTCTCAAGTACCCACTTTATTTTTCTTATTCTCAAACTACCCCACAAAAATTAACTTTTATTGACATATTATAAAACTACCTTGAATTTTTTTGTTTATTTATTTATAAGGCATATTTAATTAATACTAACTGTTCAAATTCGACCCAAGCCGCAGTAAAGGAGAAGATACTAAATTTACCTGTTCATTAATAATAGACCCCATAGTGTTGTACCTAATTATTTCCATGCATTCCAGAGCATCCAGACGCAACCCCTTGCCGCAATAATGTAACACTTCATAAGAATCTGAATCTAACAATGAATGATTTGATTCCAACAAATGTTTTGCAAAATTCGATCTATCTGGATGCTCATTCCTATATGCCGAAACATGCTCTTTAAATCTAGTATTAAAACTTCGGCCTGTCTGTCCTACGTATATCCCATTGCAGTCATTACAAGTAAGCTTGTATACCCCCGATCTAGTTCCCTTATCTACCTGTTCTTTGTGGTTACATAGCCTAGAGTACAAAGAGTTGTTAGTCTTAAAGGCAACATTAATATTGTTTGATTTTAAAACGCCATAAATCTTATCAGACAACCCCCCAACGTAAGAGATGCTATATTTGTTTTGGTTTGTTAGTTTAACATTTGGTAGCATAGCATACGGTTGTGGTAACTCTGAAGATGAGCTCTGGTTGAGTTCGAAACGCGTCAGTGTAGCTTGGTGGTGGTGATGGTTGGGTTTATGTGATTTGTGTGTGTTCGTACAGTGTGGAGGTGGAGGAACTGCATGAACGCACATTTCTTGCATAAACGTAACTATTGTAAGGTCGCGGGTGAGCAAAGTAATTGTTTTAGTTCATTAAGACTCTTTCATTTATTTGTATTGAACTTGCATTGCCTTGAACTACTAAGGCTTTTAGTGTCAAAGCGAACTTTAGCGAAGGTAAACAACTGAATTTCAGCGTGATTTCGCTTGCAATTTAGTCGGGCGCAAACCAAAATTCCGCAGCTGATCATTTCAACTCGTAACGTAATTTCGGCAAACGTAATCTTACCCCAATTACGCCGA
Source organism: Archips crataeganus (assembly GCA_947859365.1). Taxonomy (NCBI): domain Eukaryota; kingdom Metazoa; phylum Arthropoda; class Insecta; order Lepidoptera; family Tortricidae; genus Archips; species Archips crataeganus. The sequence continues at coordinate 369,042 of OX402067.1, read as the reverse complement.
ATACGCCAGTACGTAACGTCAACCGCGGAACTTTTATCGCGTATATGATGAATGATAAGTGTACATCTACTAGACGCTGCTTTTTCTTTAAGAAGTTATAAATAATTGTATAATTTACAAAGATGAATATAATAATGTCATATACTTTTCTCGTTACGTAGTCGTAAAGAGACCGCAGCCATTGGTAAACGGAACCAGAAGTCGCTATAGCATCTATTTTTACAAACTGCTCTAAATTTTATTACATTCCCGCTTCTAACTAATAACAACGAAATCCCAAGCTAGCGCAAACCGCATTTCTGCCAAGTTGTGAATAAATTTGCTAGAAGATTACGTATGTGGTCAGCGGTTCCCAAGCCAAGTGGTTGCGCTCTACATGCACGAATGTTAAGCTGCGGCCCGTGCATGCTAAATGAACTCATTAAATTAAGTAATTAGGGCACAAGTTAAGTCTGGAACTAATCTGGGCGTCGTTTGTATTCTTTATGTTCATGAAAGCCTGAGGGCAGAGTGAAACTTTAATGATTGTGGCTTCTAGAAACCTAGTTGAGTAAGACTTTATGGGAGCATATCTGGTGGTATAAATTTTTTGTCATAATTTTTGTTAGTCATAATTTATTAAATAAATTTTTAAATGGTCATCCTGTAGAACTTTATAGGTTAGGTTAGGTTTGTTTTATAACAATTCTATAGGTACAATTAATTAATTAATAAACGATTAATTAATTAATTCTTCATTCGGGTCCCATGATACAGGCTTAGCCTAGTTTGGGGCCCATTGGATACTGATTATGTAAACACTTTTTCTGAAACATTACATTACCTTCAACAATTATCCAAAAATAGATAATGGACCCATCCATTCTTTATGTATTGAATTTTAGTATAGTCTTGGCTAGAATATTATATTTATTTTGTTATAACTAGCCGCATTTATACATAGAGTCCAGTTTGTGCCATAAGACGACGTAAAAATGCGTTTTACACAAATAAATAGGACTTTTGTGCAAAAGGAAAATTACGCGACCGAAAATATGCGTCTCACAACTCAAAAAAATATTTTCGTTTAGCTTCACCCTTATATCCTATGTTGTTATACATCTATCATTGTAACTAAGTTATAAACTCTTTGGGACCAAACGAAGCTCAACCTATGTATAAAAACTTTTCAAAACAACTTTCACACAAAGCATTAAAACAAATTGTCTGTCGCGGAGGCAGGACGCAATTACAAAGTTGAGTGAACGACTGAATGAATGAGTGAATGTATAGGATATCCTTTGCAACGCCAGCAGTAATTAAAATGGATGAAAAGACGTTTGTAGCGCCGTTCGGGCGAAGGCACATTCAGCTGTCGTTATAACTTTTTGACACGTTAAGTAATTCTCTTTAGAAATTAAATTTATTAAGGCTCTTACCAGAGATGGGTTTTATACGAATATTTATCTAAGTAATTGAATACCTTTTGAGCCTACAAGTCGGGGTAGTCCTAGTAATTTGAGTTATTTTTTCTCAAACAGAGAGTCGTGGATTCATAGGTCCATTTCCATAGCATGGAGTGGGTATGTAATAATACCGTAAAATCATAATACCTACAATTGAAATATCGACGCTTAACACATTGAAATTCAGAATTTCGAAAGTACAAAATAAAGATACCCGATATACCGAAGCTCGAAATATCTATTTCAAATGACCGAAACTACGAAATCCCGAAAACCGTAAGGCCGATTATGATATGACGGGTATGTATTACAATACCGAAGTACGAAAGACATCATGCATTAAAACATCGAATGGATCAAAATACCGACACGATTTTTTTCTGAAACCGTAAACTTTTCAGAATTTATTAAAACGGCATCATACAGAACCCATTAGATTAGGTTAGGTTTGTTTTATAACAATCTTAAAAAGTTAACGATTTCAGAAAAAATCGTGTGGTCTTTTGACCCATTCGATGTTTTAATACATTCGGTCTTTCGTACTTCGGTATTGTAATACATGCCCAATATGACCTATAATAGGAGAACCGAACATTAAAAGGCTGAATGGGGATCCAATTATCAAAGATTTAGATTTTTTTTTGACAAAAAGTTTAAAAATCATATTAGTTTTGTGCTGTTACAAAAAATACCTAACATCAAAGCCTTCTGAACCTTACCTATCTGAGTCACTTCTGCTCCGAAACGTTTTGCTAGCTCGCTGCGTTCAAAATACACAAACCACTCAGTGCCTCGGCTGCTGGAAAATTTTATCTTCCCCGCGAATATTAATGTGGTCCTAGCTTTAGGCGGGAGTGTAAACCCGACCTAATTATTAACTTTTTTCTTTATTATGTCAGGGTTCGACTACACTGGTGCTTAAAACGCACCGTGAAACGTTAAGGCGTTTTTGACGCGTTCTGTCCACACTAGCTCAAACAACGCGCACACAAAAACATGACGCATAGGTGAAGTCACTGCGTTTAGTTCATCGAGGGACCGCTAAGTGAAGAAGTAAAATTAGGTATATCTTAGCGGTCCCCCGACTGAGCGACACTCATATTAAAAATATAAATAGGTTCTTTTAATGAACTTAAAAGACCAAGACGATAAAAATGTTTTTTAATTTTTAGAGTTTATTTGTAGAGGGTTACTTAAAATTTTTGATTTTATTTTTATCTAATTATTTTTAAACTACTCACGGGCCCTGACTTTCATAGATTACACTACTACAATTAAAATTTCATTTTTCTTAAATATTAAAGTAAATACTAACCCGTCATTTAAACGATAAAAGTAGTTAATATTATTTTTAATTTTGTTATTAATTGTTGAATAATACTGATAAATCGATGAAATACGAATATCGTTCATTCGTTGTGAAATAATGAAACAACTAACAGTACTTAGTTAATAAGAGCTTAGTGAATAGAATGTGTCATGGGACGTCACTTTGACATTGACAGTGGTTTGTTTACATTTTTGATCTCTGATATTATATGACACCTTATGGCCGGCGCCCACTGACGGCATGGCACGGCGTGGCATTTTATTACTATCAAGTTATTTTGAATCTTATTTCAATGAGTTTAGAATTCATGTTACTTTATTTCGATACCACGATGCCGCGACGTCCTGAGGGCCGATGCCACGCATAACCAATAAAGTAACATGAATTCTAAACTCATTGAAATAAGATTCAAAATAACTTGATAGTAATAAAATGCCACACCGTGCCATGCCGTCAGTGGGCGCCGGCCCTTAGCTGGCGTCCAACCCGCGACCTCACGGGTGTGCCCGCGCCCTAACGCTGTCGACGCTGTCATTTTTTACGCTTTCCCTTATTTGGCTGTTTTAAAATAAATGTTTAGTTGCCGAAATGAAAAATGGACGCGTACGTTACGGAGCAAGAAGTTCTGAATTAGTGGAGCGTGAATAAACGCGATGAGTATTTAAAACTGTCTATGTCAAGCGCAAATCCAAAGGCCGTGTCGTTCAACGCGCGGACGCTTGCTATCCATAACTTTTTTTTTTTATACTATATAGGCTTGCGTTTGGCCACAATCACGCCTGATGGAAAGCGAAGATGAGGCCTACGATGGAGCACGCTTGCCTAGTAAATGCTCATTCACCCTAGACTTGAAAGCGGCCAAATTGTAGTGTTCAGGGAACACAGTCGCAGGCAGGGAATTCCACTCCTTAGCTGTGCGGTTGATGAAGGAAGAGCAAAAACTGTGCATCTTTACCGAGGTCATGTTACTCTGGTTAGGTCCTCTTGAGCTGACACATCTGGTGTCACTGTGACGTGGTTCTTCTGGGACATCTTTACACAACTGTTCAACAGAACTGTGGTGGCGTAATAAAATATTTGATTTAATTTCTAGGTTATCTTAAGGCCCTACCGAGCTTTTGGCGCATTTATTGCATTCATTTAATCTCGTGCTGTATTATTACTCATCATCATCATCATCATCATCAGCCCATAATAGTCCACTGCTGGACATAGGCCTCCCCCAATGAGCGCCATTGCGCCCTGTCCTCGGCTAGACGCATCCAGCTTCTACCAGCAGCCTTTCGCAGATCGTCACTCCACCTGGCCGGAGGGCGCCCTACACTACGTTTGCCAAGACGCGGTTTCCACTCAAGAACTCGTTTACTCCAACGATTGTCGGTTCTTCGACAGATATGACCAGCCCACTGCCACTTCAACTTGCTAATTCTCTGAGCTATGTCGAACCTATAATTGTTATTATTATTATTATTATTAGTGTGTATTACTAGCCAAGCTAATTAAACAATATGTTTTCTAGGGCGTAGTGTTCCTACATTTTTAAAATATATGTTTGTTTTAGTAATACAATTAAAATACCTAAATACACGCGCTGTCTGACCAACCTATCTTGAGTCGTCGGGCTTCCCCCTAGTCCTCATATTTGGTTGCTTTAGTTCTCCTTCGGCCATATCGAACGGGGAACTGATGTCGCTCACGCTTACGCATGGCTCTGATTCTAGCCGCTCTCATGCACACATGCACGAGTGCATAGAATACCTAAACTCGATTAGCGCAAAAAGCTCGGTAGTGCCTTAAAAACAATCTTAGAAAATTTACTTCTCGAATAAATCGAATTATCTCAAATGAAGCACTATACCAAATGTTGTTATAATCTGTCCTTACACCCCCATCTTCAACAGGGTCATCAGTCCACTTTGTGGAGAGCGTACCCACACCGCGTCTTCTGACTCTTCGACTTAGACTCTTCGAGCTTCGAGAAAAACCAATGCTCAATTTACTTCATTAATTCCTAGAACAGTTGCTGCTTCCCAACAGCATCGCATACGTCTCCTCATTCTCCGTTTAAGTTGAAACTACCCTAATTTACTCTTAAGCACTAACAAAACTAGTTACGCTACGTAATCAGTCGCGATTCGAACTCCGTAAAGATTATACACACGTAATTTAATTTGAGTGCGGTGTAACTTTGAAATTTACGCTAGCGTCGAACGCCAAAAACTAGTTCAGGCAAAGTGGCCAACTTTACTAGTTTTAACTTCGCTGATATTATAGTTAGATGTCTCGAGCGGGAACTGATAAAGTTGAGGTCTTTAAATGGAACTCTTCTACTGAGTCATTACGCAATCTGATCGTCTGTCTAAGGTGATGTTTTTAATATTTATCTTTCTATAATTATTTTGGCTACGGAACCCTAATAAAACATGTTAAACCTTTGCAGCCAGCTAACAGAACAAACGTTTTGATTTATTCCGTAGCTGCAATTGGGATTATCTAAAAAAAAAAAGTTTTTTTATAAGAAACTAACTTCAATATTTTTTCAATTAGTTCACACAGCCGAATTTCTAAGTCTATCTAAATGTGTTCGTTAAAGCAACCCCTTTAATTATTTTTTGTGTCGTGGTATACTGTAACTAGTGTCACTTTACTGGCGTTGTCAAAGTGCTAGATATCAGACTCTGTAGTATAATCCACGCGTAAATTCTGAAGAATTCTAAATAATGCTATTCCACACAGGTTAAAGTACAACTTGGACCGTCTACGACATCTATTTCAACGTCAAATGAAGGTCATTCCATTCCTTATTTGGTATGTAATTAATGCATTGATATTGAAATCAAATAACCACAGAAAACAATTTAAAAAGCGTTTATCTTTAAGTGGTTTTCGATTTACTGTACAATACAAAAGTATAGACAACCCCAATTAGGCAGTCTAGCCCGCACTTCTCCCTTGATTGTTCCCGCCCAAAGGCCAGTCGCTTGATACTTGGATCTCGAGAGATTGCACGGGCTCGATAAGGCACGTGAGGTGCTTCGCAACGGGCGCGCCTTTATTTCAGTTTATTGCCAATAGCGGTCCTCAGTTCCAATTAGGTATTGTTCGCTGTACATAATATGGTCAACTACACATCTAAGAAGTCTTGAGTTGGTTATTTACCCAAGGGATCCCATTACATCTCTGTAAAAACTAGATAAGTATAATAAAGTGATAATGGAATATGTTTCATTACACTTTTTAACCTGATAGTTGGTTAGGGTCCCGTGATTTACGCAAACACAGTATCGAAAAGAGAAAACAGGATTCACTTACAATTAATAATATAATGTAGTTTGGACATCTACACGGACTAATTGCTATTTTGATGTTCTGCGTTATAGATGTTATGCTAATGGGGCGAAAAACTAATAGGACGACTGACATTTAGCTTCTTGGTACTTTTTGCTACATAAACGATTCGTTACTGAGCGAAAAAATGAAGGTCACGATGCAAGTTCTGGGGATTCCCATGATAAAAGGTTAACTGGAAGAGATCCCTTTAAGGGATAAGTTCGCCTTTGTACATCTGTATCTCTTGTTAACTAGTTATTTTCATGTTTTATCTACAATAAAGAGTTTTACATACATACATACATACATAAAAGTCGACTGCCAGATACAAATACAAATACAAAATACAAATATTCTTTATTGATCACCAAAAACAGTACAGTGACATTACAAAAATAAAAATTCAGGTAGACAATAGGCGGTCTTGTCGCTAAAAAGCGATCTCTTCCAGACAACCAATTACTCAGAAATAAATAAATATCAACAGACTAATGTAGGTGGCAGAAATAACAGACAAGAGAAACGCAATATTACTTAATAGACAATAAACAATAAAAGCAATACAAATTAAAAAGATATAAAGGTTATCGCGAGTATACACATAATTTGTTGGGGGATATTGTGGGGAGTCCTCAAGTCAAACATTCAGTTCTGACTGGATTGATGGATCGCGGCATTCGAAGACGATTGATCAGTATCGTCCGTCGCTATTTACTCAGGGTTTGATCACTGTTATTGGATTAATACGCAGAAAACTTTTGCGTAAGTTCTGGAATGTTTTGACACTGGTTTGTATTGATAAGTGTCAGACAGTGGTTTTGATTTCGAACTGGAATTTTCCTGCTAATTCAAATTTTGATTTTTAATTTTAACTTTGATTTAAATTTTAATGCTAATTTTTTGATTTTTAATTATTTATTTATTTTTGACTTTAATTTTTTAATTCATATTGCAATTTTGATTTAAAATTCATATTTTATTTTATGCTCTTACTAACATAGATATTAAGAATGTAACTAACACATTGTATATGGGACTCCTCGTCCTGAAATAAATGATTTTTATTTTATTTTATTTAATATTATTTAATTCGAAAAGGAAGATTAGATTAGAGAAAAATAGTACAATGACAGTAATCTCATTGTATCTATTTAATAGCCTAGTGGATGTTCATTAGGAAAAGGGAAATTAAAAAAAGTGGTCATAGGTACGTACTACAACACCAGAAACAAGAATAAAACTAATATGCCTAAATCGAAGTTAAAGAAAAATTTACTTAATTCCTTTGGAAAGCGCGCCTCGTGTGCCTGCCGTCCGCACCTCTCCCGCCCCTTTGTCGTCATACCCCCCAGCCCCTGGACCGCGCGGCCGAGGCCTCATTTAAACGGTTTAGCTATAGCTTGGTATTAACTCTTATCTCTGGGAAATCAAACGTGTGTTCTCCAGTTTCCGAGCTTGCCCAGATACTGTCACCAAAAGTATGCACTGATTAAAAACTTCAGTTCGTTGACTTTGAAATATGACAATGAGAAGACTTGACGAAGTTCCCTACAAAACAAGGTTCAAATACCTCACTCCCAAAGTACAGTTTGTTTAAACTTGCCCGTTTTAAAACTTCCCTAGTCTATTGTTAATCTGCAGGTTCTGAGTAATCATTTCCGAGGCATAATTTCAACAGTTTGTTAAAACTTTAAGCCATTAACAATATAGCAACTTGGAAAGTTTCAGTTTGAGCTCCGTCACGATGTCACTTTGAATATAATATTAAATTTAGTTTGTCTTAACGTTAACGTATGATGACAGTTTTTGAAGAGTGCGGGTATTTTTGCTCTTTTAGGCTAAAACTTCTGGACGGATTAGACTAATACGGTCGAGGTATTTAATTTTACTATAATGATAATGACTAACACTTATGGATCTTTGTTATCTGTAATAAATATAATTTGAATTTGGATTTAAAAACCGTGGTGGCCTAGTAGCAGAGGGTCAAAGTCAATGTTACAAACAAACAAATGTTAATTAATTTCAGATATCCTAAATATTGTTATTAAAATATACTGTTTTAAATTTTCGTGATTTTCACTCATAATTACTCAACTAAACGGGACTTATCACGCAATAAATATTTATTTATTTACCTCGACGTTTCGGCCACATTGTAGCAACCGTGGAAACGTCGAGGTAAATAAATAAATATTTATTGTGTGATAAGTCCCGTTTAGTTTAGTAATTATGGTTATCTAGGGGAGGGGGAACTGGGAGGTATTGGATCCCCGGCGCTCTCACTGACCGTACGAAACGCAGCAGGAGTACTGCTGCTTCACGCCGGTGTTCTGTGAGAGGGTGGTGCTGTCCCGGACGAGCCGGCCCATAGCTAGCCGGCTAGCTACAACATGGCTCTACCACTACAAATAAATGGTTGCATAAGAGTTGAAACTTTCGTCTAACCTGTAAGTTTTCAAACATGTTATAAATATCATTCTAGTGGGTGAATTTACTCTTACCCTTTGCCCCCCCTCCCCTTGTGTTGTGGGTGGCGTGGGCGCACCCACGCAGAGCTTATGGCAATTATTTACGCTCCTGTTGTTATAAGAAAGAGACTTAGCGTTCGTGAATGTCTATTTGCAACACCGTCACAAACCAAAAAAAACCGGCCAAGTGCGAGTCGGACTCGTGCACGAAGAGTTTAGTACCCATTATCTATAAAACAGCAACAAAATCATGCATGTCTGTTCAATTGTATGGGAGCCCCCCTTAGATATTTGTATTATTTAAATTTTATTTTTATTTTTAAAGCGAATATGTAACTAAATATTCTGTGAATATTTTAAGCGGCAACCTGTTGCCATTATTAATATCGAGCAAAAACGAGAAAAAAAATCACGTTTGTTATAAGGGATAAATATTTATTTTAACGACCGCTTTAGCCTAGTTGGTAGTGACCCTGCCTACGAAGCAAGAGGTCCTGGGTTCAAATCCCGGTAAGGGCATTTATTTGTGTGATGAGCACGAATATTTGTTCCTGAGTTATGGATGTTTTCTATGTATTTAAGTATTTATTTATCTATATAAGTATGTTTATCATCGTCTAGTACCCATAGTACAAGCTTTGCTTAGTTTGGGACTAGGTCGATTTGTGTAAGATTGTCCCCTAATATTTATTTATTTATTATTTATTTAACTCTGTTTTTAGTATTATGTTGTTATAGCGGCAACCGAAATAAATCATCTCTGTGAAAATTTAAACTGTCTAGCTATCACGGATACAGCCTGGTAAGAGAAAGACGGACATACGGACGGACAGCGAAGTCTCAGCACGAGTACATTCATTCCACTTTAATCCTTTTATTTTTATCATAAACTTGCCCATAAAACCTCGATTTCACGCCTTTTCCTAACTCGTCACCTTAAATCTAAGCCGAGTTTAGACCTGCAAGAAAAATCGTGCAAGTTGCATTAGATTGCGGCGCTCGATTGAGCGCTTCAATCTCGGTCGCTTTACGGCCTCGCAATGTAATGCAACTTGCATTAAATTCTTGCAGGTATAAACTCGGCCTAACGGAGAATGGGAAACATAAATAAAACAGGATGAAATTAATATCGTTAAACCGTAAATCTTCTTCTAAATAACTCAGAGGCCTGACAAAGCCGATAAAATATCGCAGGGGCATTAATACAGTATTGAAAAAACGCAGATCCTCTGTCGGCGGCTTACCAAGACGAACGTCGGGGCCCTTTGGCCTAGCGCTCGAAAAAAAAGTTGTTAAAAACCCGGTCAAAGGCGAGTCGGGTTCGCGAAGGCTCCGTACAAAGAATGATCGCGCAGACCAGGCGCGGGCAGCAATACACGGAGAACAGCCGACTTGCAGACGAAGCAACGCACAGATTAGGTGCGGGCAACAGGCACGGTGTGGTAGAACGGTGCACGGCACAGATGCGGATAACAGATGGAGGCAGATAAGGGCGGAGATGGCGCCTGGTGAAGGCGGAGACGGCGCTTGGTGAAGGCGGAGACGACGCCTGGAGATGGCGGAGGTGGCGTCTGGTGTAGACGGTGACAGCGCTTGATGAAAGCGGCGATTTGGCACTCGCGGAAGCTTCGGACAGGTCACGGAGACTTTGGACAGGCCGCGGAAACTTTGGACAGGACTTTGACGTTTGACGCGAGGCTTGCAGGACCCCGGGACCACTTCGGCCCCGGGATTAGGCCTTTTCGATTTGTTCCTTATTAGGAAGCTGACGATAAACTGATTCTCTTCGGCGTTTGTATGGCTTATATAGCCGTCTGACGGAGCTCCGCTCCCGAGGGCGTTTCGAGAATCAGAACATACGAAATTTTTAAATTAAAAGTAAATTTGAACACGTGGCCAAATATATTTATTAGTTTTAGAGGGAGGTTTACTATAAAATATATTTTTTTGACATGAAAAACGAAAATAATTGTCATAACAACTGAATAAACAAACATGTCAAAGCATGTCAGTTTTTGCATTCAAGAGCTTAACATTTATATCGAGTGAAAAGAATAATAAATTTGGAAAGTATTCTACAGGAAAAAATAGCGCGCACCAGCCTGCGCGAAGCCCGAATCTCCAGAGTACTCGCAACACATAGAAAAAGGCCGAAAAAGTTAGTGTCTACTTTCATCGCCCCAAAAGTGATTGAAACGTGAAAATACGTAGTGAAAATCCAGTGAAACTGTGTTCTTTAGCTTTTGTGATGTTGCAGGACCCTGCAGAAATGAAGGTGACGTAAATCCATTAGTTTTAAGACGACACACGACCTAAGACAAAAAGTGAAAATAAACTACAGGAGAGGATAAAAATCGTAAGTAAAAAGTGAATACTGCACTGTACACTATTTCAGTAAATATAAAAATATATTTATTGCCAATAAAGTATCTATAAAATTATTGCGTCTTACGATCACTGCTCCAAATTTTTACAAAATCGGTCCATTAGTTTGAAAAATATAAATGTTGGGAATCTTCTAACTAGCCCCGTCTGCTAACTACATCGGCATGTTGTGGCGCTTCTGGAATGACACCTGTCAAACGAAACGTCACGAATAATTTTCGCGCCATCAGCTGCCAACCTTACGAACTAAATATTTCTACCAATCAGCGTCGAGCAAGACAGCTTGACCGATTTTTATGAAACTATTTTTTCTTTATTCGGTAGGGCTGAGAATAGGTCGTAGACTATTTTTTGTAGGTAACCCTATTATTCTTCGCAGACGGAGTCGCGGGTAACAGCTAATTTACTTATAGATTAAGAAGCTTGTGTAATTACTGTGCTAAATAAAAAGTTTGTTAACATAACATTAACTTTTTTTCTTAATTCAGCTTTACTTTAAAATTTCAATTCCGTAGATCACCGTTTACACTTTCCTGCTATCGAGTTGGTATCGCGTTTTCGTTTGCCGCCATGTTTTTTTTATCTATTTCATTTCATCTCGGCATGATAAGTGCGTGGAGCTTTACAGGTGACAGAGCTATGCTGTCAATCTTCGTTGTCACTTCAGAGTTGGTATAATCCTAAGAAAAAAAAACTTAGGTAATCAAGTTAAAATACAACAATATAATTGTAATACGTATATAACTATAAGAGACTGTTTGTTTCTAAATAAATAAATAAATTAAGAAACAAATATCGCTGCTTGTTTATCTTTTAAATACCACCACCTTTCAGAAACTTTCAACAACAAGTTTCCTTTTTACGGCTTACACAGACAATAAAATTTCAAACAATCGCATCAGCTTTACCTGACAGCTACCCAGATTTCTACATCATTGTTTAACCTAACAATTAAATAAAGCGTCTAATCCTAAAATACATTCAACAGTGCCATTGTGAGCGATTGAAACAAATTTGTCGTTCCCGCACGGTGCCAGTGACATAGGCGGGCGACGTGTAACCAAGTCTAACACTGTTTGCGAACTTGCGAAGTAGTTTTGATGAGGCGGGTTACATTTAAACATAATAGAAACTAGTAACTTTATTTTATGTTCTGTATTATATCTGCTCGTTTGTAATGGGGCTCAGAATAAAGTTCGAAATCACTTAAAGTCTAAGTCAAAGTCAAAATTCTTTATTAAATTTAGGCATCAATTGATGCTCATATGAACGTCGAAGAATCTACCACCGGTTCAGGAAAACCTTGTTGAGAAGAATCCGGCAAGATAGTCAACAAGGTATATTTTTTCATTCAGATCTACATTGTTATTAAATTACATAGGTACATCTAAAGTATTTAGTACAATTACATGTTTTAACACAGTAGATACGCTATTTGAGACTAGGGATCGCCATTGTGGATCGGAATTATTTCCAAACATCCCTGTCCATGATTATGGTCACTAATTTTGTAGTACGCCTTAGATATTTTCTTCACAATGGATTTGAATGTTGTATCCCTTTGGTCGGTTGTTATTTACGAAATTTTATTATAAAAACTTATACAACTTCCCAGAAACGACTTTTTGGTTTTAGCCTGTCTGTAAGACGGAACTTTATGCTTCCCTGTGTTTCTAGTAGCCTTTGGCTTATCGACGTTAGTGGAAAAACCACATCTGTTTTTTCTTAAAGAGCGATGGAGTGAGATAGGTACTATTACTATTTTTTTGTATACAATACTAGCTGTTCTTATGAGGCCCATCGTCAACGGTCACGTCTCAGTGCTATAAGTCATCACTGGCAACACACACTGGTTAAAGAGTTTTGACTTGAGACATTGGTATAACTTATTGGATGACAAGATATTGCGGAGCTTCCTGAACACTGTCCAGCCGAGTCGGATTCGTCGATTGACTTCTTCCACGGTCCACGGACCACGGACCGGAAGACACAGTGTAGGTAGGCCTCCACAAGACGGAGAGACGACCTGGTTAAGGTTGCGGGAACGCATTCAACCAAGCAAAGCCACGGGGAAAGACTTATTTTTATAAATAAAGATACCTCAGACGTGTTGCAAAGCGCAAAACTCGTGAACTTGTGTTAGTAACTGTTAGAAAGTTTTTATGAAATTAAAGCTTCAGTGAGTTCGAAGCCGCGGGCATCAGCATGTCATAATTGATGATTAAACGAACTTACCTTAAGTGAAGTTCTATCATAATTATACGAAGCGCCTCGTCCGAAGAGATCAGTGTAGATAGTATTAGGTATAACACATGTAGTAACACATAAGTGACACCACTCTTACCACTCTAGTTGAGAAATCTTTTTTTTTTTTTTTTTTTACGGGTACTTTCAGCCAGTATCACTTTATAATCTAGTAACGATCCGCGCTCGCGTCATTTAGTTTAGAGTTCAAATTTCAAACTGTGGTTGATATTACCGAAATTCTTAAAGAGGGAACTGGGCGGGCGGGACACTGATCTCTTCGGACGAGGCGCTTCGTATAATTATGATAGAACTTCACTTAAGGTAAGTTCGTTTAATCATCAATTATACTTGCGCCTCGTCCTCGAGATCAGTGTAGATAGTATTAGGTATAACACATGTAGACTTTGAGAGCTGTTTTTCGGGAATATCAGTAAACCAATCTGCAAGAATTCTGTATCTAAATACTTTTAATCAGAATCCAACATAAAATTACATTTTCTTAAAAATAACTGAATATAATTATTTAACTTATACGAGTATAATACCAATAACTATATCAGTCATCTCATCTGCCTATTAATCGGCTCTATTATTCTTGGGTGCTAATTAATAATAGCCCTAGCTAATGAACAATCATCATTTTCGACAATAACTCTGTTGTAGAACCTGGCAAATGTGTTGGAGCCTCCGCTCCAGCCAGCGGTCTTCCTAATGCGGTCGATGTTCACTCCCGCACAGCGCGCGCGCGAAGTGCTCGCGTGCCGCGTGCTGTGCGCAGTGAACACCGACACGTCCACGCCGCTCGCTCTTAGCGCACACTTGATCCAGCGACTGAGTGTCTGCGTGGATACAACATTATGTGGTTTCTTTGAACCAATAAATAGGATATCAGATTTACGAAGGTTTTTCGTTACGTTTATGTACGCCACTAAAGTTTTCGCGGGACAAATTTCAGGTTTATCTTCAAAAAACGGTAATGAAAGTATAGGTTGGACTGAACCAACACGTGATGTTTTTAATAATTCAGGAATTTTAATTAGATTTTTTTCTGTCAAAATCTCTACATTTTTAACATTGATTTTTGAAAATGTTTGAACCCTGTGTGCTGTAGTGAGGGCCAATAGTGTAATACACTTCTTTGCCAGATTCTCTAGAGAAAGATTATCATTTGGATACAGGGTACTTAAATAGTTTAATACACAATTTGGGTTCCAGGTACAATCATACTTTGGTAAAGGTGGTCGTAAGCGAAAAACTCCTTTAAAAAATCTAGTTATTCTATCATCTTTTGTTACACCACTTCCCATAATCAGGGATAGAGCGGATCTGTATGAATTCAGTGTTCCGTATTGCGCGCCGTCTTGGAAAAGCTGAGTGAAAAAACTTATAATATTTGGAACTGGCGCTTCAAATGTATCAATAGAATTTGTCTTACAAAACACCCACCATTTTTTAATAGCACAATCGTACTGTTTAAATGAATTCTCAGATAGTGAGGCGCCGGTGATATCTAACGCGGTTACCGGTATTCCTCTTCGCACAAACGACTCCCAGATAATACTCCGGCCACCAGGGTAAGTGTCGACCGGATTCTCCTGGTGCTGCAATGAGAAATAAGTACATCTTCTTCTGGTTTGAATGTAATTGTGTTTGACACGAGAATTGAATTGAATACGGGGAACCAAGCCTGTGTAGGCCACAAGGGTACAATCATGATTCCCCTTGCTTTCTCTGCAATAATTTTTCTTAAGGTTTTCAGAATTATCGAAAAAGGCGGGAAAGCGTAGAAGAAATAATTAGACCATCTTACAGTAAACGAATTTATGGCAAATGCGTCTGGGTCCCTGTGCCAGGATATATATTTTGTGCATTTTTTATTTATCCTGCTGGCAAATAGGTCTATTTGTGGTCTACCAAATTGATTTATTAGAGATTGGAATGCCCAGTTTTTTAATTCGAATTCTATGTCAGGGTGAAGACGACGTGATTCTGCATCTGCTATCACGTTTTCACTTGATTTGATATATGAAGCAAATACAAAAATACGGCGATTCTCACACCATTGCCAGATCTCTCTTGCGACTTGTGTTAGGTGGGGGTATTGTATGCCCCCATGCGATTTATGTAAGAAATTGCCGTTGAGTTATCGACTCTTAGTATGACCTGGCAGTTATAAAGATCATTAGCGAAGATTTTTAGTGCTATAAAGGCAGCTAATAGTTCAAGATAGTTGATATGTTTCGCTATTTCACTCTGTGACCACTGGCCGCTCGCGGTCTCGTTTTTACAGGCCGCGCCCCAGCCAGTAGTTGAAGCGTCAGTAAATATTTCCCTACAAAAATCATCACTTCTAATAGGGTGAACTGAGCTTTCGATATTGTTTAACCACCATTGCAAATCAGGAAGTAGAGAATCTGGCAAAGACATGAACTTGTCATAGTCGTTAGTTCCGTTAAGGTTCAAAAATTTGCAGCGTTCTAGTTCCTTAGTATAGAGCCAGCCATATTCTATCGCAGGGCACGCGGACACTAGCAATCCAACTAACTGTGCAAATGCTCTTATTTTACAGCGTTGCATTGTCATGAATTTACTGACTAGGCATTTAATTCTTAATCTTTTCTCTAAGGGCAGGCTCACATGAAAACGCTTAGAGTCTAATATTAAACCTAGGAATTTACAGGTTGTGGATGGTTTCAACTCACTTTTTTCTTCATTTATGATAAAGCCTAACGCGATCAAAAATTTTTTAGTCATTTCAACGTTAATTAAGCATTGCTCGTAAGTGGGACCTATGAGGCACCAATCGTCTAAATATAGAGTAGAGATGAAACCAGCAGCTCGCAGTATCCTAATAATAGGTTTCATTAGTTTCGTGAACGTAAACGGGGCAGTGCATAAGCCAAAAGGCAAGACGTTAAATTCATATAACACTCCATCAAACAAAAATCTGAGATATTTTCTCGAATCTTCGTGAATCTTTAATAGAAAATAAGCGTCTTTAAGATCTAAGGTGGCCATAAAGCATTCGTGGGTTATAAGTTTGGTAGCAGTTCTCAAATCCTCTAATTCAAAATGTTCTGTCTGAATGAAGTTGTTTAGATTTTTTAAATTTAATATAAAACGCATCTTGCCGTTTGGCTTAGGTACAAGAAATATGTTTGAGATGAATTGATTTGTACAAGGTTCACATTGTGAAACTGCCCCTATTCGAACTAAACTATCGATCGCTTCGTAAAATTGTGATTTTTCTGACTCGGTAAGAATAGGCGGTGTCGGCACTGAAACTTGATTAACCGTTTGCGAAAAGAGGATCTTATGGCCTCTTATCCAAGAAAGGATCGTGCGATCATTCGTAATGAGAGACCATTGATCGTAAAAATGAGCCAATCTGCCTGCGTACTTAACTGTATCTAACGGCGCCAGGAGCGCGTCGCTGGCGGCTGATAGTGCGACGACGCGTTCGAGTAGTTCTGTGGCGGCGGCGGGGGTGGCGGGGGGCGCAGGGTCCGCGGCGGCGGGGGAGGCGGGGCGCGCGGCGTCCGCGGCGGCTGCGCACGCGGCGCTGCGGGCGCGCGGCTGCGCGGCGGCCCCGGACCCCTGCGCGCGGGGGCGGGAGCCCGCTGGTTTAAAGGCTTCAGTGATGACTTCTTGGGACCTCTCTTCGGATTGGGTTGCAATTCCAACCCAGACTTCGATACCGCCTTTGCTGACGTTAAGGTCGCAGATAAATTCTCACTAAAAAGTAATTTATCAATTTTTGTATTCGATAAATGTTCTCTCATTTCCTTTTTCAAATCACGTGTGATGAGATTACGACGAACTACAGAATCGCAATGCTGAGCATCACAAAGCAGACGTCCCAAATCCATTAGTTTGGATAACATGTCATTATTATTTACCTTGCAATTTAAATGATACGTTAGCACCTCAGCTAAACAAGAAATAGCGCTTGCCATTTGAGTCTGTCTTGATTTGATGCCGTTATCTCAACTGACACTCGCTTCTAGCATCGCGGCTTTTATTTCAGGATTTAATCCCGGGGCACAAATATAAGGACAATTTTCTGGCGTCAGATATTTGGCTGTTAGTTCCTTACGCTTTTCTTTGGTGAGGCCTTCTGTAGCTATGTGCTCAAAGCGCCTTGCAATTTCAATGTGCACGTTAGGGGCGAATTTTATCTCTTTTGAGGGATCGTCACCTAGTATTTCTAGTACCTCATTTTCCAACTGGATCTCTGAATCTTGTTCCTCAACTGCAGCTGAAGACGTGCCCGCCTCGTTTTGCTGCAGGTTGTTTTGTTCAGAAACGTTAGCCGCAATGCTGGACTCGTTCTGGAGCATCTCGTGATTATTATCGCCTTCTATAACTTCCGTGTCAACCAGCAAGGACTCTTCAAAGTTTTGTGAGTCCTGCTGTAACCAGTCTTGTGGGCCGAGAGCGGCCATTACTGGAAAAGTAAAAGTGAAACATAATAATAAACACTGTATTCCAAAAGTACCTACTTATAAAAGTTTTTCGTACTGCAATCAGTATAATTTACATACATATTTGATTAATATGTAAATGTAAGATTCAAAACCTTTATGGTGGATAAAAAGTGTGTATCGTATCGGTGTCAGTGACAGTTCACACATACCTATACACTTCCAAACGTAAATACGTTTATGTACATAATATAATTAATTATTTACAAGGCCATAATGTTTTAAAGGTGTATAGAAAAAACTTCGTGCGGCGGGTCAGCCCCAATGTCAGCCCAGATTGCATGACAATTCAAAACGTGAATACGTTATATGTACAACTATAAATGCGTGCGGTGGGTCAGCCCCAAGGTCAGCCCATATTACACGATTTAAATTCAGAACGTGAATACGTTCTTGCATATTCGAAAATAATCGAATGTGTACAACACCAAATGTTGTTAACGTGCATATAAATGCGTGCGGTGGGTCAGCCCCGAGGTCAGCCCATGTAGCACGATTTAAATCATAACGTGAATACGTTCTTGCACAATCGAAAATAATTGAATATGTACAACACACACAGCATGTTGTCAATGTGCATACAAAAGCCTGCGATTGCACGACTTAATTCAAACGTGAGTACGTTTTTGCACATTCAAAAAATAATTATATACAAGACATTAATTATTATGTTAAATATGTACCTACATAAGAGAGCGTGCGGCGGGTCAGCCCCAATGTTAGCTCAGATTACACGACTTAATTCTTTTTATACACACTTGCGCATAGAAAGAA
This sequence comes from Archips crataeganus, assembly GCA_947859365.1. NCBI lineage: Eukaryota > Metazoa > Arthropoda > Insecta > Lepidoptera > Tortricidae > Archips > Archips crataeganus. Next base: position 350,576 of record OX402067.1, on the reverse strand, counting down.
ATTCGTATTATTAACGAATGTGGGTAGGTGCATGCATACGGATTGCAAGTATCGGTTTTTTGTTTATAATACTGCTATCAATAACTTTTATTATTTCTGTTACATACCTGAATTTTCGGATCCATTACCCAATGAGCACAAACGTGATGGACACGTTAAATCATCTTCATCTTCATCTGATGATGAAAATATGGTACCTTTACGAATCACTTGTTTTTCTAATCTTTTAATTTTATTTAAAAGATGTTTATAGTTATATTCTTGCTTGCGTTTCGACATTATTTTAGCGTCTGAACACTTCTGTTACTTTAGTTAATAACGGGTATTGAGTGGTTGAGCACTAAAATGTGAATGACGCGAGCGCGGATCGTTACTAGATTATAAAGTGATACTGGCTGAAAGTACCCGTAAAAAAAAAAAAAAAAAAAAGATTTCTCAACTAGAGTGGTAAGAGTGGTGTCACTTATGTGTTACTACATGTGTTATACCTAATACTATCTACACTGATCTCGAGGACGAGGCGCAAGTATAATCATAATTTTGATAGCTGGAGCAAGTTCCTACGTGAGCCTTGGAGAGCGGCGGTCACGCAGCGCCCATTTTTCACCACCGACAACTTTTAAGTGTTTCATCCCGACCGCTCGTTACCGAACTTGGCCGTGCACTCGCAGACAAGACAGTTAAACACTTTTTTTAGTTAAAAACAGCATTTAACCACTGGTTCGCGCTGAACTACTATTAAATCTAGTCATTATAATTATTTTCTCGCCTTTCCAGCACTATTTCACAAAACATCTTTGTTTATTATTGTCTCGGCTATTTCACTTTTCGTTTTAGTCTGCGTAGGGTTGTATACTTGGCAAAAGAACTATATTCATTATGTTTAAGTAATCTATAATCAATAATATATATAATCTATAATAATTTAAATTATCTATATACGCGTGTAGTCTTATGTAGCTATTAGTGTGCAGTTTATCTATCTATATAGCGACCCGGGTATCATCAACGGTGCTGGCCGAAAATCAGCGCTGGGGTGCTTGTTATAAACGCCTCAGTATTATGCTCAGCCAGTGTTAAATTTACAACCGCAATGACACACTTTATCTTTAGCCTTCGTATTGTCCTTTTTGTAAAAATATTTATGTCTTGTGTTGTTGTTAATAAATTTGTTTTCTTTCTTTCTTTCTATGTTAGGCCTCCAACAAAATGAACCGACGACCTGGTTATGTTTGCGGGAACGCGATGGATGCGAATGGCGCAGGACCAATCTGTTTGGCTAACCTTGGGCAATACTTATGTTCAGCAGTGGACGTCTTTCAGCTGAAACGACGATGATGTTTCGCATTAATGCGAGCTACCATTAGTGTACAACTAAACTGTAATGCCATTGTCGCGTCACAATAAAATTTATAGGCTTTAATTCACAAATCCAAAATGGTAGATCTTCCCATCCCGTGCTTGTAACGTCCCCCGAGAGGACACGTCTTTCATCGCAGATTTATTCGTTATTTCTATCTATTTGTACTTTATCTTTTCAATTATCTAGATGTTTGTCTCGGCGCCTTGAATCCCAGACGGTTCAAAGCTGGAGGATTGATTTTTAGAGGCTCTACACAGTAAATAAAGTTTACGGAATCGACAAGACAGCCTTTCCATCAACACGTCTGGCTTATAGAATCAGATCACAAAAAACAAACAAACAAAGAGCAAAGCCGATAAGGTAAACGACCCTTGCTTGACACTGACTCAATACATGGCACCTTCAATCTTATGTCATAGCAAGAGAGGTGACAAATGAATGTCGTCTACTGGGCGTTGAGGTGTCGAGCATTATACGTTCACCTTACCTGGTTGGTGGCGGGTAAATATTCAGTGTTTTTACGGCGTTTTTTTTTGTCATTACCATTTGAGCAGAAATTATTAAAATGGATGATGCTTAGGGTTAACTTTTTATGAAAACTTAAGACAGTACCGATGCTGAATCTAGTTTGGTGAAATTTTGCGCGATTGTCCTTCGGTTGTGGTAATAATCGTCGAATGGTAATGACGAATAACCGCGCGGTCAAAACGCTCGAATATTCACCCTGGCAAAGTGGAGTATGATGGAATGACATAAGTACATACTTTTTAGTAACTTATAGTCTTTATTCTAAAATTGTATCAAATCAAATCACGTTTTTGTTTGTTTTTTAGTATATGTTGTTATAGCGGCAACCGAAATACATCATGTGTGAAAATTTCAACTGTCTAACTATCACGGTTCACGAGATACAGCCTGGTGACAGACGGACAGACGGACGGACAGCGAAGTCTCAGTAATAGGGTCTCGTTTTACCCTTTGGGTACGGAACCCTAAAAATGTGCATGACCGATTATTTGAAAAGCTGGTGCACAGCTGAACTCGTAATCAAGCAATTGCTTTTTATTAAATATCTAATGGTTATCAGGGAAAATTGCCGGTCTTCAAACTATTATGCAGTTATTTTCCAGTTATTAGGCTATTTGCTGCATCGACCGGTTTTACTGCCGGGAACTTAACTGTTTATGATAGCTTATAATAGTTCTTTAATAAATACCTATATTATTCTAATCAGATAAATGGCTACCACTAGACGGTTATTTTAACCCTGTGTAAAAGAGACCTTGTTTGACAAAATTTAAGTAGTAGTTTTTGCCAGCCACTTCGTCCATGCAGTTATAAAAGAAAGTTGACTCAATATCATCATTCCCCTTCAATACGTCTTCCCACTGCAAGGCACAGGCCTCCTCTCAGAATGAGAGAGCTTGGACCGTACATCCCATTATGGGCCTAGTGCGGAATGGAAACATCACACACACAATTTAATTTCTTCGCGGGTGTGTGCGAGTTTTCTCGAGATGTTTTCCTTCACTATAAATCTCGTGGTAATATAATTTCTCAACTTATTTTTTTTAAATAGACCAAAATAAATTACAAATATTAAGAAACAATAACAATAATTAAAACTTAACTATAAACTAAATATCTTACTTAAAAACTACTAGACTAAGTCTAAACAAGGCCCCCGTGGCACCGTACCCAAAAGGCTGGCAGCATTCCCTCGTTGAATGGCGATGGAGATTCGTTGAGAGAGATAGCTGCCAGCCGGCAGCCCTTTGGTCTCCAGTAGTGTCGACCAGATGCTTTTGCAGTTCTTTAATTACGAGGGGCGTTCAATATAAAGTGAGAATGAGATGCAAACTCTTTCAATATTAGGAAATTAAATAGTGGGCGGTAAAGCTAATCTATCTAGCTGATTGCTATGAAAAAAAAACTAACGGTCTTTTGTTTAAAAAAAAATACGGTAATTTCTTTGCAATGCTATTGAGTACGTTAGCGAAAATGGAGAAAATTTAACTGCGCGCCGTTATCAAATACTTGTGTTTGAAAAAATTTTCTACGGACCAAGTCAATTTAGATTTGCGGGACACTTTAGGGTCTAATGCTCCTCCGTATTCGACAGTCACACGTTGGGGCGCCGAATTTAGACATGGAAGAACATCGACCATGGACGACCCCCGCTCCGGACGTAACTACAACAATAACTGAAGAAATTGTGAAAAAAGTTGAAAACTCAGTTTTGGCGGATCGTCGTGTCACGGTTCGTTTTATTGCTGAAAATGTAAAGATTTCAACGGGGAGCGTGCATAATATTTTACATGAACGCTTGGGTATGAAAAAGGTATCTGCGCGTTGGGTACCAAGAATGCTTACTGACACGCAAAAACAAACTAGAGTCGAGATTTGTCAAGAAGCTTTGGACCTGATACAGCAAGACCGGGAACTTTTTTTGGCGCGATTTATAACAATGGACGAAACATGGCTTCATCATTACGACCCTGAAACGAAACTGCAGTCTATGACATGGAAAAGGCCATCATCTCCAACTCCGAAGAAATTCAAGGTGGGCCCATCTGCCGGTAAGGTCATGGGCTTTGTTTTTTGGGATGGTAAAGGGGTATTAATGATTGAGTATCTCAAACATGGAGCCACTATTACGGGCACTTCATACGCCAAACAAATAGCAACATTGCGCAATGAGATCCGCGAAAAACGGCGAGGTAAACTCTCGAAAGTTGTGCTGTTCCACCAGGACAATGCCCCGGCACACAAGTCCATCGTTGCAATGGCTGCAATTCGTGATGCTGGGTTCAATATCCTTAAGCATCCTCTGTATTCACCAGATCTCGCTCCCAGTGATTTCTACCTATTTCCGAGATTGAAACAATACCCGAGAGGCCAGAAATTTGAAGACGACGACGCGGTAGTCGCTGCAGTACAAGATTTTTTAAGTACTCGTGATGAGACCTTTTTTAAAAATGAAATTTTAAGTTTAGAAAAAAGATTTAATAAGGTGTTATGCTAAAAGGTGACTATGTCGAAAAATAAAATGACATTTAGTAGAAGTTGTTTATAACATACTCATTCTCACTTTTTATTGAACGCCCCTAGTAAGTTGTGTGCCCCGGGACCCCAAAGACCCAGGGTCTCAAAACCGACCGCATCAAAATTGTAAGCTGAACCGAGACCCTGGCTGGTATTTTAATACTTTCCTGCTCTCGGCCGCTTCAGCCGCTGCGCCAGCTTTTTTTGTTGTACCCTGAAGGTGTGAAGGGGCTAGGGTGTCGACGCAGGTTGCGTCCCAAACTAAAACCCGATCCATCCTCCAGGGAATCAGAGACATTTCGCAACTTAAATCCCATTCTATCATGTCATCAATATAGCCAATGAAAATCACAGTAGCATAAAACCAATACGTTCATCTTAAGTACCTTTTCAAACAACTCACTTGATAGCTTCAGCAGTCCCACCTATAAAATACCCGATAAAGAAGACGGACACACTAAAAACTTTGCCGTTTAAAAATAAAACGATTGTCGAGATTGAACGGCATTAAGAAAAATAAATGGGTTCGAACAGTCAGTGTGGAACGTTGTAAGTCCATTTTCACCGGGGCACGGTACCGATCCGCTTTGGAGATCCCTGGCTTCAAATAATGTATCTACTGGGTGTTACACATCGTAACAAATAAAAATTGTCTCTCTTGTGGACATAACATTAGCGACGCCGAGTCAGCAAACTTAATTTTTATTTAAATGAGTCGAAAGTTAACTGTCCCCCACGCCGATGTAGACTTTAATAAAAAAAAATGCCCATAGATAATGTGACCATTTTTTGGTCACTTTAAAACAGGACAACGACTTTTTAACGATATTTTGGACAGAAATAAACTTTTTTTACAATAACAAACGTCTTGCCACCCAATTTTCTGTTTTTTTTTCCGATGGGGCGGAGTTTTTATAGCAAAAAATCAAACATCAAGAGAGTTTAACCATTGTGTTTTATCAAATATCGATGATTGATTGCCACTTAGGACGACATAATGTTTTAGGCAGTAAAAATCAGCAGTTTACTGTGGCTTAAATGCACAAGATGGCAGCTGGTTTGAAATAACTGTTGTGAAACATGTGTACCAAAGGTAAAATATGATTTTTTATTAATATTGTGTTCTCTTATTTTTCAGGTAAACTGAAACCATTGAGGGCGAGATCGAGTTCAAAATTCACTTACAAAACGATCTGGATTCATCCAGACGAAATATTAATCAGAACTTTAGTAAGTACTTTAAAGCTAGGTAGTCGCAGAATGAAAAGGTTCGTAATTTTTCGACTCTATGCCAACGAGTTAAGATCGAAAAGTGACGAACCTTTTCATTCCGCTCCTACAATTTATAAGTTGTTTCGGAAAGTCGGTAGTTAGAGAGTTGTTTAATATAAAAGAAATTACATCATATAAGAGAGATCTATTAGTTTGGATTGTTTACTTTCATAGCTAATTTAACTTCTAAATTAAGGAATTAAATTAAAACATATATACAACGAAATATACCTATATGAACATACATCATCCCAGCCTATATACGTCCCACTGCAGGGCGCAGGCCTCCTCTCAGAATGAGAGGGCTTGGGCCGTAGTTCCGATGCGGGTCCAATGCGGATTGGGAACTTCACACACCAATAAATTTCTTCGCAGGTTTCCTCACGATGTTTTCCTTAACCGTAAAGCTCACGGTGAATTTAAAATGTAATTTCGCACATAAATTCCGAAAAACTCAGAGGTGCGAGCCGGGATTTGAACCCACGGTCCCCTGCTTGAGAGGCCATAGGTCAAATCGCTAGGCCACCGCGGCTTTTTTTTGACTTAAAAGTAAAATAATACTTACTGCTAATTCGTGACGTGAGTTGTCATAACACAGAAAAATTGCCATACAAATATCTGTAGAATAGGTTAAAATTCTGTTACATCCAATCAACTCAGGCTTATAAGCAACGAGTTTTGTAAGCCCGAAGAAAGGTTTCGTCACTTTTTTCCTGCGTTCCGAGATTTGAGTTACCCTCACCTGGTCATGTCGGGGAAAAGTGGGAAATTGCGAGCGGATCCTTATGAAAATGGCTTCAATAGTTGAGGCGTGAAATTTACTCGGATCTGACCAAGGATAACTTCTTGCTCCCGTTCGAAATTTTGGCTCGAAATAGTTATTTGTTATACAAGGGGGGAAAGTTGTATTTTAACTGCGAGTGTTCATTTTGAAACACGAGCTATCGAAAGGATTCTATGATTGACCACGAGCGAAGCGAGTGGTTCAAAAATAGAATTCTTTCGATAGCGAGTGCTTCAACACACGAGACGTAAAATAACTTTTCACCCGTGTATAACACAAAACTTTTCACCTCACTACAGCGAGGAAAATAAGAAAAAGGGTTTGTACTATCAATTATTATTTATTTACCTCTTTGTCAATACAATAATTTTGAAGTACTTATAGAAATATTGGTAAAATCAAAAATAATGCAAAATAGCCTAAGCAAATCCAGTCTTTATGGAACTATTCCAATACCGACATATCGTCACTACTTTGAAAAAACTCGTATCTCCAATCAATGAATAAACCAAACTGAACTTTATTGCACATCGAGTAAAGTTCAATTAGCCAGATTATCGATTTTGAGATACGAGCAAACTGTATTACTGTTAAATTGTATACCGTTTTGACTTAAGTTTTTTTTTATTATTTCGGATGCGTTTTGTTCGCACATCGACTTACTTGGACTGTCAGAACATTTTATCCGTTTTTACAACAAGAATGAAGGTTAATGTTGAATGCTGATATTTATGAATTAAAATAAAGTTGTAAGACTGTATTTAGTGTTTTTTACTCGATGCAATTCATTAATTGTGATGTAAAAAATTCAGCACTTTTAACGTTTTACGTTTTGTTAAGCTGTCAAATATCACTTAAGCTGCCTTCAAATGCCAAAACTCTTTCTTCACTTATGGATAAAAAGCGATTTTCTCAATAGATGTCAAACAAACAAAAAGGGCTTTCCGAGCTAGTGAGGTGAAAACAATATTACAACAGACCTTCCGTTCTGTCTTGGCTACCGGGTAGCCGAGTGGTTGCAACCTTACTTTTTACTTTTTTACTTTTTAGCTTGAGGTCAGATATTGTGCACGAAAATTAAAAATTAAAAACCCTCAACGCCAAAAAGAAAAACAAACATCTTTGATCAATTATAACTGTAGATCCACAGTCGCGCGCCCGAAAATGTCCGAGCCAAATGAGCGCCACTTTGATAAAAGTGGCCTGCTTTTTTCTCAGTACGTTGCGTGAAATTGTCAAGTTTAGCTGTCAAGTGTCAACCGAAATTCGACTGTAATGAAGTAAAGACTAGGTTCCAATTTCTGTGTAGGTGATGATTTTAATTGTTATGCAAACAAATAAAAAAGTTCGGACATTCTTTGAAGGGGATTTTGTTCGGCAATGTGTATCTTCGGTTATAATTGATCAAAGGCAAACATTTAAAAAGTCAAAAATAGCAGACCTACACGTGTATTTTAAATTTTGGGTTGCACGTGCTTGAAAGTAAAGTAAACGCCCACTATGCATTTAAGCTAAGATTCCTTCCGCAGCTAACAGAAGAGCTGATAGCTTTGAAACTGCTGAACTAATTTTGATGGGACATGTCTAAAAACCATCGCCAAGAAACCTAGTTTCAAATAAAATACCGCATTCATATAGGTTCATTCGTTTAACACCTATTGCCAAGCGTAGCTATTAGATTTGTAGTTGTTTTTCTTATTATTAGAGTGAGCGCAGGAGTGCTATGGTTCTTGTGCCTAAACACCGGACCGCGGCATTTCGCGGAAGTTTTAAGTTCGCGGCGTCCAAGTGCTGGAATGATATTCCTCCCCCTATCCAAGGAGCGTCTAGTAGGTACACCTTCAAGCGCAAGCTGAAGGATCACTTATTAACGCTCCAAAAATCCTACCTATAAAACCAGCACTTGATATGCCAACCTGTTGTTTTACAGGGTTATGTTTTCGTAGTTTAGTTTTTCTTTATTGTATTTATTTATTTACATATTATGCTACGCAATAATAAATCTAAATTATTTGTTAATTCATTATCATTTTATTAATTTATCTTTTTATTAAGTAGTTTATATAGTATATTTGTGTATTGTTCCGTGAGTCACAGACGGTTCTGGCAGAAAATCAGCGCTGCAGGCGTCTAACGCCTCAGCATAATGCTGAGTCAGCGACCGTTTCACTTTTGCATGGACACACATGCAGATCTGTGTATTTATTACTTCGTTGTTTTGTGAACTTTGTTTATTTGTATGAATTTCTGTGTACTTTCTTGTATTTGTGTGTCTTGTAAAAGTGAATAAATGTCTTCTTTCTTTCTTTCTTTCTTTTCTTATTATTATTTTTGTAAATGTACGATGGCAATTAAAAGTTTTATTATTATTATTAAGAGCTACGATGCCACATTTATGCACACACCTGCAAAGAAATTATATGGCGTGTGTGTGAAGTTCTTAATCCAAACTGGATCCGCGTGGGAGCTCTTATTCTGAGTGGAGGCCTGTGCCCTGTAGTGGGACGTATAAAGGCCAACGTGATGATATTTTCCTTCACAGAATGCGTAAAATCATGTGATGCAAAATGTATCTCATTTATAAAATTACTTTAAATCAACGTTCCCAATTATGTTTCCGTAGCGGCCATTTTCTAAAGGGCCCGTCCTCTTTGTACGGACGGTGATTTAAAAAAGTGCGGTCGAAATCACAGCTCATTTGTCTGAATGAAACAAACGTGGGTACCACAGATTTTGGAGACCTGGCCAGTCGTTGAGTTTTAAGATGAAAGACAGTTTAATGATGAACAAATAGCTTTTACATTTATCCTGGTGTCTAGTATGTAACAGTCGGCCAATAACTATAAATTAAAAAAAATTAAAACCGCCAACGGAATTTGGTCACACAGTATGTTTGGAAATAAATTAAGTTCCCATTATGCGTCCAAGATCCCTTCCGCAGCTAACAAAAGAGCTGATAACTTTGAAATGACTATACCAATTTTGATGAAACATGTCTAAGAACCATCGCCAAGAAACCTGCTTTCGAATAAAAAATCGTGTCGGGGTTAAAAACAGTATATTGAAATGATAATGTTGAGCTTAATGGTCTACGCGAGCGAAGGCGCGGTAAAAGCTAGTAGGTATGTCATAAAACGTCAGGTTATTACCCCACCATTAATACTGAAATCCGGGGGCGTCGCAAATCATTGCCCCGGAAGCAAAACGCCGTAACTCCCAGATTATTTCCACACTACACTAACTCATCCCGCGCGCGGCAGGGCAGCCTCAGTACTCAACAATGCTGCATGAAACCAACCTCTGAGCACCCCGTCTGGCAGCTCACGCTCTCTCCCGTAAGTTGTAAAAGCCGTCGAGGCTAACAGCGAAAAAAATCGAACTACATCATCTCTGAAAAGTTCAACTGTCTAGCTATCACGGTTGATGAGATACAGATGAGATAACCTGGTGACAGACGGACAGACAGACGGACGGACAGCGGAGTCTTAATAATAGAGTCCCGTGTTCCCTGTAAAGGCATTTCACAGTCGACTAATATTGCAAGTCAAAATACTTTATTTCCTTCAACGTCATAAAACCTCCGCAATAATGACGAGCTTAGAATTAAAAGGGCTGTTCCCAGGGCAGGATATCCGGGGATTATAACTTACCGCGGCAATGGTAATGCAAAGGCGTGATTTGTGCGAAATGCCTGTAATGGGTTTGTTTTGGAGGCAGTGTCGCACGTCCAACTCCGCTGTTGCGTAACGTTTCGACTGATGAGTATCGTGGTTTAGGTAGTTATAAAGGTTCATAAAGAAGCAATCATCATTATCATCATTATCACACTGGCCTTACAATAACAGGGCTTGGCCCGTAATTTCGACGGGTCCAGTGCTTACGCACCTACCAGCACACCATTGACCACCATTGGGTCCAGTGCTTACGCAGTTACCTTCACACACACCATTGAATTTCTTCTCAGGTGTGACCAGGTTTCCTCACGACGTTCACCGTAAAGCTCCTGGTAAATTACAAATATAATTTCGCTCATAAATCCGGAAAACTCAGAGGCGTGAGCCGGGATTTGAAACAATGACCCTCTACTTGAGAGACCATAGGTCAAACCACTAGGCCACCACGGCTTCCACTATACATGGCTTAATTGCTAAAGAAGTAATGTTCGTGGTGAAAGTAAAAAAAATCTTAATAGGATATTTAACTTCTAATTCATCAACATTTCAGCCGTAGGACGTCTCCACTGCTAGATATAGCCCTGCCTCGTCACCATCATCATCATTTCAGCCGTAGGACGTCTCCACTGCTAGATATAGCCCTGCCTCGTCACCATCATCATCATTTCAGCCGTAGGACGTCTCCACTGCTAGATATAGCCCTGCCTCGTCACCATCATCATCATTTCAGCCGTAGGACGTCTCCACTGCTAGATATAGCCCTGCCTCGTCACCATCATCATCATTTCAGCCGTAGGACGTCTCCACTGCTAGATATAGCCCTGCCTCGTCACCATCATCATCATTTCAGCCGTAGGACGTCTCCACTGCTAGATATAGCCCTGCCTCGTCACCATCATCATCATTTCAGCCGTAGGACGTCCACTGCTGGACATGGGCCTCCCTCATTGACGCCAAATCATTACGGTAGGAAGCGACTTGCATCCACCTTCACACACTTACACACACATCACATGTATACCTGCTGTCTGTTCCACCTGTCTATAATATATAATGATTTGCAATAAATAATTTCGATTGGTTAACCTTGAACCAGCGGTCTTTACCAAATTGTCCGCCCACCTTGTTGTTGGTGGACGTCCTACGTTGCGTTTGCCAGCAACAACGGCAACTGCAAGTTTTAATTAGTTGATTTATTATTTCAAATAACATACACACACACGCCTCTATTCCCAAAGGGGGTAGGCAGAGCAATCAAAACGGTACGATTTCGCTTCGTAACTACTTTTCGCGATTTTAGGTTTAATGTTAGATGAAAGGTGGTACAATAGTGACAGGTTGCAAGCCTATCGTCTACAATATATGTATGAACATCCTAAATGTTGACGCCATTAAAAAATAATTCGAAGACACGACTCCAGTAAAAGAACACTTCATTTTAGCCCTGAAAACTAGATTAATTTTCGATTAACTGCAAAATTAGATTTTTTGTTGCTTTAAAACGAATAAATAGCTAGTTGGTTGAGTTGGCGAACAAGTGACGTCATAAGTTGCTATTGCCATTCAAACTCTATGGGAGAATTTCGTTTTGACAGCTCATAAAAAGTACATCATCAGTTTGATTGGTGGTGTCAACATCCCTATAGAGTTAATGCATTATTTTGCCCAGCATTGAGTTAGAAACAAACTATGTATTACCATTTAATAAAATAAATAATATTAATAAATATTACGGGACAATCTTACACAAATCGACCTAGTCCCAAACTAAGCAAAGCTTGTGGGTACTAGACGACGATAAACATACTTATATAGATAAATAAATACTTAAATACATAGAAAACATCCATAACTCAGGAACAAATATTCGTGCTCATCACACAAATAAATGCCCTTACCGGGATTTGAACCCAAGACCTCTTGCTTCGTAGGCAGGGTCACTACCAACTAGGCTAAAGCGGTCGTAATTTAAATTTAAATATCACCCTGTAATATTGCGCTAACTTATGGCTTTTGAGGACAATACGGGCGGCGTTCGGCACGATGATGTACATATACGACTGTCTGAAACATCCGCCCTCAGGTGCAACCCTCGCCGCCTTAAGTATGTAATGTTGAAGGAAGGATAATGTTACCTATCTCGCTAATGCGCTGTCATTTTCTTTCCTTGCGAAAGTTTTTGCTCATTTCCTTCTGTCTTCACATGCATTTATTCTATAGGCACCGTCAGCATCAAAAGTAGCTGAACACTTTTGTACCTTGTCGCTCTACAGCAAAGTTACCTGCAAAACGTGATACTTGCTTGACAATAGGGATGTTTCCTAGGTAAAAAAATAATAATTCTTATTAGTCCGTATTTTACATTATCAAAAAATATTAGACACGTAATTTTTCTTTTGACAATTAAACAAAAAATGACGAAGATATGGCGCGTTGAAGTTCCGCGTGACGAGGCGTGACGTCACTTGTTCCTAAAACGCTCATACAAAGTGTAGGAACAAGTGACGTCACGCGAAACTTCAACGCGCCATATCTTCGTGATTTTTTGTTTAATTGACAAAATAAAAAATACGTGTCCAATATTTTTTGATAATCTAAAAGACTGACTAGTTAGGACAGTAGCCTATTGTGTTATTACGACAAAGTACAATAATAGTGACTACCTACTTTTGATGCTGACCGTACCAGTTTGTTACATACGACTCTTATTTCAGAGCAGGACATGAGAGCGTGAGAGCTAACTTTGGGGGCGGCAGGCCGAGAAACTCCAAGCATAGCCCTCTCCATTGCCCTCTGAGTAAGCTTCAGCGTTCTTATGAGGCCCATCGTTAGCAGACACGCTCACTGCCATAAGTCATCACTGGCAACACACACTGCATGGATTTCATTATTTTTCACTTCTCATGCTCTAAAAGTAGGTCAATATAGCCTTACGAGGCGGGAGTAAAGTGAGTGCTTTAGTCCCTAGGGAGTAAAAGTAATTAATTTTTTAAATTCATTTCGAGTGACTTAGATAAACTCAAACAGCCAGTACTTGCTTAGTGGCAAATCAAAATATATGTAAAAAAATAAGATTGTGTGAACCATTTTCATGACGAAAATGTTACGTTCTTAGTCTACGTGGTCTTAGTTCTATGCTTTTTCCGCAAAGAAGGTGGCGCCATTCTGTTTTTTCCAGTTTGTGTATGGACCATTTCGCCGATGCGATTTTGTTATATCTGTGTAAATGTGTAAATACTTACCGCGAAAACTTTGAAATTGTTGTAGAGCGTAAATCGTAAACAATTAAAATAAATCGATTATTCTCACAATGTCGTCAAGTGATTGTGAAAATTATGATGTCGAGCAAAGAGCAAAAGACATAATTGATAATCTTTTGCCGCCGAAATCTAGAAAGATTTGTTTAAAAACACCTATGAAAGTTTTATGGACTGGGTGTTTTATGGACTGGGTGTTTTATGGACTGGGTGTTTTTCTCGCAATATCGAAGTGAAAAATAGAGTTTTCACCTGGAGACTAAAAGTCAATATAAACCCTCGGATAAATAGACACCCTCGCTAAAGCTCGGGTGGCTAACCACCTCGGGTATATATTGGCTTCTTTTAGTCCCTCGATAAAAAATATACTATTTAGTGTGATCCCGCAAAGAAACTCCGAGCATAGCCCTCCTGTCACCCATGTATTAAGATATGATATTCATATACTAATAAGAAGCTGTGGACGCCTAGGAAGCCGTGGTAGCCAAGTGGTTTGAACTATTTGCCTCTCGAGCAGAGGGTCGTGAATTCGAATCCGGACTCGCATCTCTGAGTTTTTCGGAATTCATGTGCGAAATTACATTTTAAATTTAGCATGAGCTTTACGGCGAAGGAAAACATCTTGAGGAAACCTGGACACACTTGAATGGTGTGTGTGAACTACGGCCTAAGCCCTTTCATTCTGAGAGGACGCCTGTGCCCTGCAGTGGGACGTATGCAGGGTGGAAAGATCGAACGCCACATGAAATGCATCATGTTATTTTTGTCGCCTTTGACCGGGTTCGAGTTCCGACTAAGACAAGCGATTTTCCAAAAGTCCATAAATGCAGTATTTTTTAAACAAGTTAGCTATGAAGTATCTTTTTTTGTACTTATTTTTTCAACTTCATTTTTTTATTACTTTTACGGTCATCCCGTGAAATCATACATTTCGTACTAAATACAAACTGAAATATAGATGCACAGAAAAAACCCCAGAAAAAAGACCAATGCTGGGAATCGAACCCAGGTCCTCAGCATTCCGTGCCGCGTGCCATACCCCTACACCACCACTGGTCTAGAGATTAGACACGAATCTTTCCTATACATCATACATTTCAATCTGCTAAATCATCACCTTATGCAGTGACAAGCGCACATCTATGTTACACCCTCATCGAGAGATTTTAACACTCCTTCGGAACTAACCGCTCACCTGGACAAGAGATGGCGCTACTGTGCAACTTTAAACAAGTTAGCTATGAAGTATCTTTTTTTTTTGTACTTATTTTTTCAACTTCATTTTTTTATTACTTTTACGTCTAATCTCTAGACCAGTGGTGGTGTAGGGGTATGGCACGCGGCACGGAATGCTGAGGACCTGGGTTCGATTCCCAGCATTGGTCTTTTTTCTGGGGTTTTTTCTGTGCATCTATATTTCAGTTTGTATTTAGTACGAAATGCAGTATTTTTTTGTTAATAAAGGAGTGTCTCCTTTTTATAGAATGTGATATTTCCAATATTTAAGGTAGTTGCCCTCCATGTGGCGTTCGATAAATCCACCTTGTGTAGGCTGGGAAGATGATGGCACAAAATAAAAAGGCACAGAAGTAAATCTACATACAAAGTGCGCTCGAGCAACGCACACATAGACACTGTTCACAGACACGATATCTCGGATCAGTTCGGATCAGTCCGAGCGCGATTGCCATCCGCGTGAGGCGCGCGCTGTGGTCGCGCGTACCTATATATTTTGTGTCGCGCGTCTGTGGAATTTTTCGAGTGCAATAATGGAGCAACAAAAAACAGGTTATTAAATAAATAAATAAATAAATAAATATCACGGGACAATTCACACCAATTGACCTAGTCCCAAAGTAAGCTAAGTAAAGCTTGTGTTATGGGTACTAGGCAACGGATAAACATACTTATATAGATAGATACATACTTATATACATATTAAACACCCAAGACCCGAGAACAAACATTCGTATTTTTCATACAAATATCTGCCCCGACACGGGAATCGAACCCGGGACCTCAAGCTTCGTAGTCAGGTTCTCTAACCACTAGGCCATCTGGTCGTCTGGTCGTTATTATAACTGTTCAGTGGACGGTTGTTTAAATTCAACCCTAAACGGTGAATGGTCGTTTTTTAAGCTACCAGTGGTTTCAGAGAGGTAAGTTTAGTAGGTTTCTGCTTGTATTTCGATGGTTCATTTTAACGTTAAATAGAATAGTTAGGTAGATAGGTAAGCACCTCGCCCCGACTCCCAAAGTAATAATAGTTTCCTATTTTGAATCAGTATAAACGAAGTAAGTAGCTAACTACATTTTTGTAAGGTAAATTCACGCCACTAATATTACGTAAGTTGAAAACATGTTTTTTTGTTTGTATAGATATTGTGTTGTTTTTAATATCATTAGATAGGTTTAGGTCTAAAACCGATAGGACAATGGAAATTGTGTAGCTAGGATAATCCGTTTAGAAGTTATTAGGGATTTTTGATAGTGAAAATTGACAAAGGCTAAATTTTGTAGGTAGGTATTTTAATTATTATTAGTATTATTATTTTATTTACCATTATTCCCGTTTGAATATCAACAATAAATCAAACAACTAGATACGAGTGCCACTATCACGATAAGTTTTATGTGCGTGCATATGCCATAATTGACAACCCTAGAGCGACCGCCGAGCGTAGGTATGATAAGTGAAGTACATACACTTGATTGACTTCTGTACCTTTTTATTTTGTGATGATGGGATGATGATACTAATAGCAGTAAGCAAATTGTAAGTTCCCTGTGATTTATAATCTTAATATATATAAAAGAAGAAACTGACTGACTGACTGACTGACATATCAACGCACAGCCCAAACCACTGGGCCTAGAGATTCCAAATTTGGCATGTAGGTTCCTTATAAGGTCTAGGGGTGCACTAAGAAAGGATTTTTCAAAATTCACTCCCTAAGGGGGTAAAAAGGGGGTTCAAAGTTTGTATGGGGAAACAAGATTAGTTCGACTATTTTATTCGAAACTTCACAGAAATACTCCTAATGATAAATGAGTAAACAAGTGTTTCAGGTTTTTTGAGAATTCAACCCCTAAAAGGGGGGAAAGGGGTAACAAAGTCTGAAAATCAACATGGGTGTTGTTTCTATGGTTTATCGGGTCGCTGGTTATGAAAACAACAACGGTTTTAAAATCCGACGTGGCAGACGTAAAATACCATCTCCCTGGATGGGGTGCGATGGGGTTGAAATATCTAAATATCAATATGGGTGTCGTTTTTAATGTATAGCCCAAACCACTGGACCTAGAAACTTGAAATTTTGCACATAGATACCTTATACAATGTAGGTATCCACTAAGGAAGGATTTTTGGGAATTCCCACGGGAACGGGATTTATATATTGGATTCCGAGTGATCCTATCTCAGTAATTATAATAACTAGACTCTTCAAATTTGATACACAAGTAGGCATTACATTAGTTAAAACATTAATTTCAGGATTTTTAAAAATTCTCACGGGATAAGGAAAAAACGGGATTTATATATTCAGTTCAACGGAATCCTATGAACTATAATTACTAGACTCTTCAAATTTGGCATAGAAGTAGGTAATTATAAAAGTAAAAAACTGTTTTAAGGATTTTTGGAAACTCCCACGGGAACGGGAAAAAACGGGATTTTTCGTTTTACTGGTCGTAGAATGCTGAAATTCGGCATGTAGGTTGCTTGGGGAGTGTAGAGGAGCATTGAGAGAGGACTTTCCGAAATTCCCACGGGAACGAGAAAAAACGGGATTTATATATTCAGTTCAACGGAATCCCATGAACTATAATTACTAGACTCTTCAAATTTGGCATAGAAGTAGGTAATTATAGTAGTAAAAAACAGTTTTAAGGATTTTCAGAAATTCCCACGGGATAAGGAAGAAACGGGATTTTTCGTTTTACTGGTCGTAGAAAGCTGAAATTCGGCATGTAGGTTCCTTGGGGAGTGTAGGGGAGCATTAATAAAGCATTTCCCGAAATTCTTACGGGAAAGAGAAAAAACGGGATTTTGCGTTTTACTGGCTGTAGAAAGGTAAAATTTAAAAATTCAAAAGTTTATACTGTAAATAGGCCACAAAGGGCTCTTTAACCGACTTCAAAAAAGGAGGAGGTTATGCATTCCACTGGATGTATTTTTTTTATGTAGGTATGTTCACCGATTGTGCGGTCAAAATTGTGGACCGATTTTAAAAATTATTTTTTTATACGAAAGATACTCCTGAGATGGTGCTATTGTCACCAAATCAGGATCTGATGACGGGATCTCAGGGAAATCGAGGGCAACCTTCAAATTTTGTAGGCATGCATTACGTTTTTCATATATTTTCTCAAGCTATTTAAGTGTTTGCGTCTGGTAGACATCATCTCATGTTGATGAGCTGATGATGGAAGGTAAAACTCCTTAACGGTTAGGAGTTATAGGAAGTTTCTTTAAATATCATATGCATGTATAGACCTTTAGTTGTATTCTTTCTGGTTACACAGATTTTTAGTGCTCGCTTCCGAATTAGTGAAAAACATTGTATACAAAGAAATACTGTAAAGGATCGTATCTACCTGAAGTTTAGTCGTGCTTGCTTGCACGCTTGCTTGCACGCTTACTTGCACGCTTTCTTGCACGCTTGCTTGCTTGCGTGCATGCATGCTTGCTTGCATATTGCTTGCGTGCTTGCTTGCATGCTTGCATGCTTTCTTGCTTGCCTGTATGCTTGCTTGCCTGTATGCTTGCTTGCTTGATATCTTGGTACACGCGAGCGAAGTCGCGGGCAAAAGCTAGTGCATAGATAATTATGTTTGTTCGCATTCGCGCGCTCGAGCGTTACGGCAACGTGCGCGGTGTTTGCTTTGTGTCGCTGTAACGGATACAGCGCGCCTGGCTGGCTGTTGCTTTAGGCGGTTTAAGTTTCACTTGGAGGCGTATGCTAAAGAGATGCTTAATTATTTATATACTAGCTTTCGCTCGCGGATTTACTCGCGTATCTGGGAGTTGAAATCGTATTCTGATGTTTGATGTGGTGTTTGTGATACCTGATTTACACTCTCGCCTCGTCACCTCGCCTCGCGCCTCGCCTCGTCGTCTCGCTCCGGACGCGAGCCTCAAAATCAAGGCAAATCACGAGACGAGCCGCGAGGCGCGCCTGTTCACACTCTCGTCTCGTGGCTCGTCCCGCAGTTCGTCTCGCCACTCGTACGCGAGTGTAAACCAGGTATCAGGGTGAGCAAGTGAGTATGACTGGTGGGTTAGGGGTTAATGCGCTACTGGCGCCATCTAGCAGTCATCCGAGTAAACAAACTATGTTTTAAAAACAGTGTCATCTAGAAGCCCAAGAGACACTAACTAACATGTTTTACTAAATTAAAGGTGTCACATCACAAAACTCAACGATAATCTGTTGCCGAATGAGAGCCCAAGTTAGAACAGTTTAGAAAAAAATGAAGAAAAAAAATCCACCTACACGTCACTTAATTATTAAGCTATAGGTAAACATTTTTCGAAAATATTTAGCACTAAAAGTAAGTATATTATGTTGTAACTCTATTATCGCTTAACTGTTTTGTGTTTTTTTTCTTATTTTTTTCAGAAAATATTTTAAAGTAAATACATAATTAATTACACATTTAGACGACCAGATGGCCTAGTGGTTAGAGACCCTGACTATGAAGCTTGAGGTCCCGGGTTCGATTCCCATGTCGGGGCAGATATTTGTATGAAAAATACGAATGTTTGCTCTCGGGTCTTGGGTGTTTAATATGTATTTAAGTATGTATCTATCTATATAAGTACGTTTATCCGTTGCCTAGTACCCATAACACAAGCTTTGCTTAGCTTACTTTGGGACTAGGCCAATTGGTGTGAATTGTCCCGTGTTATTTATTTATTTATTTATTTATTACATTATAAACATCCAAAGCTCGAGACATTCGTATTTTCTCACAAATCTTTGTTCACAGTGACAATGTCATAGGCACCAGAGGCCGTATTGTCTAACGCTTCTGACGCTTGCCTTCGCTTTCACCATCTCTTTCTGTCCTCATTTTATACCGTTTGACAGAAAGAAAATAAATAGTGATTGCGAAGAAAGCGTCAAAAGTGTTAGACAATAAGCCTGCTGTAGTACGAGTATTATGTTGTCAGTGAACCAACATCAGCATTATAAAACCTGCGTCCCTAATCATTGACAACGGAAAACAAGTACCAAAAAATCCATTACAAAAAGCACGTAAGAGAAATTTTGTGAATTTCCGCGCCGTCCATCGAACCGGTGGCGTCCTCTATAAATCAGCGCCGACATTTGTATTCGGCGGTCGTTGCTCATTCGCGAACATTTACGAATTATGGCTTCACAGATCTGCCCATTCCTGAACTGCTATCATTCTTTAAGTTTTATAGTAATGAAAACACGTACATTTTCAGAGGAAGGGATATTCTGTACTAATGTTTTGTGGATATATTCAAGGCCGCGCTGTGTCTGTGTGTGAAGCGAAGAAGACATAATATGGACGCCGGACGAAATCATCATCATCCCAGTCTATACTTATACGTCCCGTACATTGACGTACAATAAAACAACTAGACTCCCAATCGCTTAACAAAAGTTCCTCATAAAACGTCCGAGCGGCGTTGTGTGTACGCATACATCAATTTATACAGATAACATTAACAGCATTCATTCAAATCATCACCTTATTTCGTAGCAGTAATGTTTAATGTCAATTGAATACGATCGTTCGAAGTAGTGACATGACGTCATGCGCTGGAAACCGCATAAAGAGTAAAGAATGCAGTGGAGTGGTCATGCGAAGCGGAAGCTAGACTGTCTGTCTCTTTTTTTCTCGTGAGTTTGATTACGGTGCGAAAGAGACATATACGAATACGGGGCGAGAAGTGACGTTGTAATCAACGCGCGGTCGAAACACAACTGAACCAAAACTCTGCACAATAGACGCGTGTGCAGACTTTTGCTTCGGACAATTTTTGAGCGTGATTGGGAGTCTAGTTGTTTTATTGTACGTCAATGGTCCCGTAATTTAATTTTTAGAGACGACTGGATTTTAAATTTTTAGAGACGACTGGATTTTTTTTGTATCGAGCAAACTACAAGTGATCGTGTTTCGAAAAACACTGGCCTTAGAGTGAATCCGCAAATATCTTACACATGAATTTCAGAACTAAAGCTTTGCTAGTAATGATACAGCATGGGATTAAATGAATGCAATAAATACGCTAAAAGCTCAGTGCGGCCTTAATAACCTGACAAAGGTTTTCGTACCTCGAATGTACCATGTTTTATCGTTAATATAGTAAGGTTCCCGCAGTCTAATTGCAAATGACAATAAATACCGTATTCTGACAACAGCAGCGTTTTATTATTTACAATATGGCGGCCATATTTCACGACGCGATGTCACGCTCCAGGAAGCGCGTCATAAAATTCAAATATGGCGCCCATTCAAGTTACCGTATAACCGTGTTGCCTTCGGGTTGAGGGCTTCAGTTTTTGGGTTTTATTTGTTACCTGTCGGTACGTTAACCTACGTATAGTGACCGTAAAAAATGGTTTGTTATTGTCAGTATTCCCAAAATCCGCACAAAGCGTTTTAGCTTTTCCTACATCAACTGTACAGCTAAGGAGTGGAATTCCTTACCTGCGTTTGTGATCCCTGAACACTACAATCTGACCGTTTTCAAGTGTAGGGTGAATGATCATTTACTAAGCAAGCGTGCTCCATCGTAGACCTCATCTTCGCTTTTCAGGCGCAATTATTGTGGTCAAACGCAAGCCTATATTGTATATTAAGCCTATGGGTTGTGCTACGGCTACACGAACACACACAAACTTGAGAAAGCAGAGGATCGTGTGTTCAATCCCGGACTCAAATCTCTGAGTGTCTTGGGATTTACGTGCGAAATTACATTTGAACCACGAGCTTTACGGTGTAGGTAAAAAAAAAAAAATTAAATTAAATTTAAACTGTTTATTTCAGAAAAAAGAAACAAGACACTTTATACAGCATTAACTTAAATCTTAAAATTGTGATGAAACCAGCACACACCTGAGAATTCAATGGAGTGTGTCCCAATCCGAAGAAGACCCGCGTGTGAACTACGGTCCAAGCCTCAATTTGGAACCTGTACCCTGGAGGTAGGACGTATACAGAATGAGATGATGATGATCATGCCTCCAGCTGTAAATATTCTCTGAAACAATCCACGATTTAAATTCGTTATTGTACAGATTCAGATTCAGATTCATTTATTGCCAGATTGTCGATAATTATACAGATGTTACACAATTCAGTAGTGCGTCACAATCAACCGATTTACGGTATACAATGTTTTAGGTAGGTACCTAAAGTCAACATTCTCAAAAATTATTAATCTTCAATTTTATGCAATAATTATTCAATTAAATTTTAACATGTCAAAGATAAGATAATGAGTTAAATAATATAACTACAAAACAAAACTACAAAATTCTCTTAAGCTCGGACACCTCCAAAAAAAATCGTGCCAATTGCATTATATTGCAAATAAACAATTTTTGTTAATTTCACACTAAAATAATACAGAATTATAAATGGGCTAAAATAAACTTAATACTAAATTATTTATTGCAGTTTGACAAATCCAAGTACTCCTTAACACTATAAAAATAATATTTATGTAACCAAGATGTCAACTCCTTCTTAAATTCTAAACTCTGTAAAATTTTTAATTTCGTCCGGTTGATTATTAAAAAGCATAATTGACATATTGAACGCACACAACTTTTCTCTCCCAAATAAATGTAAAATTTTAATTTCGTCCGGTAGATTATTAAAAATCAAAATTGACATATTGAACGCACACAACTTTTCTCTCCCAAATAAAGCCATCACAATGCCGTTGAAAATGTTGAGTCACCAAAATGTCAAGTTGGAAATACGTTTACGAAGGTGGTTAATTAGAGGGAGTCGGAGCAGCGGAAACGCCGAGCATAAATAATGCGACGCTCCAGCCCGTTTGGATTGGGAATCCTAGTAATATATTATATGAAAGTTAGAAGTGTTTGCGTGAATACAGTTAGATTTCATCGTCATCCCCGCTTATACGTCCCGCTGCATAAGCGTCCAATACTTCCACTGGACGTAGATGTAGTTAAGATGTTTAGTTTAAGTTATTTTAACAAAGAGACCCCATACATCCCTGTATTTAATGAACTGAAACAATTACTTTGCTTATCCGCGACCTTATCGACCGCGGCCACGAGGTCGCGGGTGAGCAAAGTAATTATTTCAGTTCATTAATATGGACCTCCGCAAAGTAACGCCTGATTCAATAAATTATCACTGTATTTTTTTATTATTTCAAAAATTTTCTTATATTTTGTATTTTTTATATATTTTTTTGTACTTATTTGACCTGGAGACCTTTTACATCTCTCGGTTAGTGAAATCGTGCCAGTGGAGTAGTGTACTAGTTTTACTGTGCTATTTTAAACTTCTTAGTAAAATGCTGTCTTTTAAATTGTATAGTGTGTTTTTTTTTGTATAATGCATGATCGTACAGATGCGCATAGCTAATTTTCACGTGTGGTCGTACAGTAGCAAACTAAAAAGGTCGTACTTATGCAATAAAGTTTAAGAGCGTGCCAGCCGCCAGCATTAAATGCGCTGAAAACAGATAACAAAAACGACTGTTAAAACGACTTAATTATAATGTTACCACAGTACATTTAGGAACTTTAGCAAACTCAACCCCGACCCAGTTTCAAACTTTTCCCTTGTCATCTTCAGGGGTCAACTTACCACCTTTGAGAGCAGGAAAGATCAAATGACACCATACAAAGGGGGCCATTTGGGAGGCGGGCATCGAAGCCGGGTAATGTATTTGCATAGGTCTTGTTTGAGAATGGCGTAATCTTCAATGGAATAGCTTTTCTTCTGGATTTATTTCGAATTTGAAGATTTGCGAGTTAGCATAACGAATCCGGAACATTTCTTCCAGAGGTTCAGCAACTCTAAATGTCTACATAGAAATAGCTGCGTAGATTAGTGCCTTGAACACCGTCGTAGAGTTACTTATTAGTTTGTCTTTTACCTGATATTTAATTTTTTGCAAGCTATACCTTCACCTGTCCCGTTGTCCGTGTGTCATCAAATCTTGCAACTAAATTTGACCCACTTCCCGATTTTAAATTGAGCTGAATTTTTTTTAAAAGTAAACTTGTTCGATTCACAGATGACCCATCTAATGGGCACCCTGCCCATTATCAGTGATCTGGGCGTTATTTGTAAAGGTTTTTAGGTTTAGAAAACTATCCTATGTCCTTTCTCGGGGCTCAAACTCTGTACTTAATTTCATCTAGCAGATTGACACCTTTTCGCATTTATAATATAAGTACGGATTGGCGAGTGCCATAATTTACTAAAACCTGGGAAAACAAAGACAACTGTCCTCAATGACAGCGAGAGAGGCGACAAAATTACGACAGCGATTGCGGTACAAAGTAAACACAACATTTCTATTCCGCTTATTATTAGTTTCGTGTTTTAACTAGAACAAAAAGATCCACGAAGAAGAATAAACCACTGTCAAACTTAATAAACGTCACTAAAAATAACTCCCACAAAAACATGAAAGTTTGTAGCAAATGCGCTGCAAAATGTCGCCAACAGTTGTTTGTCCAGAAAATATTCACTTCATTTATTATTTATGAAAGCAGCTGTAAGATATTTTAAATTCGCGCAATTTGGCGGCTGTGGCATAATTTGATCCTACGATGGGGTTGCCATACGTCCCAGTACGCCGGACAAGTCCCGGTCTAAAGCCTGCTGTCCCAGTGTCTCAAAACTGGATCATCATCATCATTTTAGCCGGAACATGTTCACTGCCGAACAAAGGCCTCCCCCAAGGTTTTCCAACCGTTCCCCAAGGACAACCGTGAGACTTATTTAAATGATGTAGACCTTTTCAATGGGGCAGTGAATATTTCAAACTAAATACAAACTGAAAATATAGATGCACAGAAAAAACCTCAGAAAAAAGACCAATGCTGGGAATCAAACCCAGGTCCTCAGCGTTCCGTGCTGCGTGCTTACCCATCACTGGTCTAGAAGTTAGCGACGAATCTTTCCCATACATCGTACACTTCAGTCTGTTATAATCACATTAGGCAGTGAAAAAGCGCATCTATGTTAATGCCCTCTACCGAGAGACTTCAACACTCCTTCGGAGCTACCCGCTCACCTGGACCAAGAGATGGCGCTACTAGGCCAACTTTTACAAGTTAAGTATGAAGTATCTTTTTCTATTTATTTTTTATTTTCTTCAACTTCATTTTTTTTATTACTTTTACGGTCATCCCGTGAAACCATATATTTCAAACTAAATACAAACTGAAAATATAGATGCACAGAAAAAACCCCACAAAAAAGACCAATGCTGGGAATCGAACCCAGGTCCTCAGCGTTCCGTGCTGCGTGCTTACCCCTACACCATCACTGGTCTAGAAGTTAGCGACGAATCTTTCCCATACATCGTACACTTCAGTCTGTTATAATCACATTAGGCAGTGATAAAGCACGGAACGCTGAGGACCTGGATTCGATTCCCAGCATTGGTCTTTTTTCTGGGGTTTTTTCTGTGCATCTATATTTTCAGTTTGTATTTAGTTTGAAATATATGGTTTCACGGGATGACCGTAAAAGTAATAAAAAAAATGAAGTTGAAGAAAATAAAAAATAAATAGAAAAAGATACTTCATACTTAACTTGGGGCAGTGAATGTTATTTTGAGTTGTCCGGTGTCGCGAGATGCAGTACAAATATACAAGTTCATCATACATTCTTTTGCAGCCAGAGAATCTGGACGTGGCAGGAGCAGTGTTTGATGAATTTGGCCATTGAGTCTCCCAATGAGGCTGGCATAGTCACACAGGTGCACTAAAGCCTCGAAAAAAAAATAGAAAAAAAAAAGGTTTCCCAAACAGACCTGTCCAGCGCCATCCGCATCCAACGCATTCCCGCGGGTCGTCGTCGCTCCGTCTTATTGGAGGTCTACCTACACTGCGTCTTCTGGTCCGTGGACACCATTTGAGAACCTTTTTGCCCTATCGGGTATCAATTCTTCGAGCGATGCGCCCTGCTAATTGACACTTGAGACCGGCGATTCTTCGAGCTATGTCGGTAACTTCAGTTCTTGCACGGATTTCATCATTTCTAATGCGATCCCGTACATAGCCCGAATATAGCCCGAGTATAGCCGTCTTCAGGCCCTCTGAGTGAACTTGAGTTTTCTTATAAGACTCATCGTTAGCGTCACTCACTCATTATTAGACCATAAGAAACACTAGCAACACACAGTTGTCAAAGATTTTTGACATGAGACACTACATAATTATGGCTCCCACGTCCCACGTTTAATAGCAAGTATGGCCAACCCTATCCTTTGACGAATTTCGCAGAAATTTTAAGAGTTACTTGGGGACTTTTGCGTCTTTATTCTTTTAAATTTAATTTGTTAATCTCCGGATGTAACTTAATTTCGAGGCGGACCGGAAAAAATGCAACGTTGTTTTTTGTAGAGAAAAAGCTAAACGACAATAAAAATTTTATTTAAAAGCACAAAGAGTAAAAATAAGAGCTTAATGAAGTAAACGTCCTAGTTAAGCCATCAAAAATAACATTGTAGATATGTTTTGAAAAAGTATTATACCTTACCTTGCTGAGTTTCTTGCCGGATTCTTCTCAACAGCTTGCAAATGCGTCATTGCTGCGTTACGCCTTCGGCGCAAGCCACACAGAAGAGACGTGGGACGGGGGCGCGTCGCAGCCCGCGTCGTTTGTCCGCAGGCCGCGTCTCCGCCCCGTCTTTACTGTCTGCTTTGGATCGCGACGCTTCTATACATTTAGTATGAAAACTGATACAAGGGGCGCCGCGACTGCTTGATGTGTGATCCTTTGATGTGTGTTCTAATAGGGACCAAGCTTAGTGCTGGTAGTTCGAAAGACTCGAGCGGCTAAAGGAACTTGACACCCAAGACTTCAGTTAACTCGTGACCACGGCTGCTGCAAAGTGGCCGAAACGTCGAGGTAAATAAATAAATATGGGTATGTATTACAATAACAAAGCGGCAGTAAATGGCTCATCATCACTACATGAATGCACGAGGAAGGCGGCCGTCAGAGAGGAGTGGCGGCGTGTTGTGAAGCTTGCCACCTACACACCTGAAGCAATAACCACAACCACTCTGTCAAGAGTGATGCCGACAAAGAAGAAGATTACAATACCGAAGTACGAAAGACCAAATGTATTAAAACATCGAATGGGTCAAAAGACCGACACGATTTTTTTCTGAAACCGTAAACTTCTCAGAATTTATTAAAACGGCATCATTCAGAGCCCATTAGGTTAGGTTAGGTTTGTTTTATAACAGTCTTAAAAAGTTAACGGTTTCAGAAAAAAATCGTGTCCGTCTTTTGACCCATTCGACGTTTTAATACATTCGGTCTTTCGTACTTCGGTATTGTATTACACACCCCTTAGGGGTTTATTTAGTTGTTTATTGTAGTTTATACAAGTGAAAAACTGCTTTCTTTTCTTGAGCGATTCGCGTGTTCTCGTGGCCGAGCCGTAACAAGCGTAGCATGCAAATGACCGTTATAGAATAGAACACCGGATCAGGTGGCCGTCATCACGGCCGGCGGGGATCAGAGGGGAACTGCCTCTTTGCATAACCGTTGGATTAGGAACCATCCAGGTTGATGCGGTACGCATACTAAGGGACGCTTGATAAGGGCGTGCAGTGATCGGTATGAAAATAAATAATATGTTTTCATTCAAGATAGAATTAGAATAAGAATAGAATAAATTTATTGATACAGTTAATTAATTTACATTTTATGAATAAATTGAAACAATCTAAAAAAATATGGCACTGCGACAGACTTCTTACATAAAAATTTTTCCCGTATCACCTACACTAGGCTAGGCCTGTCCCGTAGAGTGACACTACACACTTTACCAAATGTAATAAATCATGCGGTAAGGCATCTTAAAATCTAGGTATATATTTCAAGTTACTATTATAATTTTTCTTTAAGCTTAAATTCGACAGACAATACAAACAACATCCAAAACCATAACAAAAAATGGCACCGTCGGTGTAAGATTAACTAGGATGGATCTTATGAAATGTGCATATGCGTGTGTGCGTGCTTGTGTGTGTGTGTGTGTGTGTGTGTGTGTGTGTGTGTGTGTGTGTGTGTGTGTGCGTGTGTGTGTGCGTGTGCGTGTGCGTGTGCATGCGCGTGTGTGTGTGTCTTTGCGTGCGTGCGTGTGTGTGTGCGTGTCTGCGTGTGTGTGTGTGTGTGCACGCGCACGCGTGCTTTCGTGTGGGAGATATTAAAAAAAAAATCATTTATTCCAGACTCAATCGATGAATGCCATATCGTGTAAAACTTATGAACTAGGTATTAGTAACATTTAGGCACATATAAACAGAAAGTAAGAAAAAAGAACCAGCAAAATACATCAAGCACTGATTCTATTCACTCAGAACTGTAACGCGCAAGACAAAACCCGTACATTAAACATTTTGGTATAATTTCAAAACATATAATTCTAATTGCCTTAATACTTAAATACATATTAAACACCCAAGACCGGAGAACAAAAATTCGTATTTTTCATACAAATATAAAAAAAAAAAAAAAACTGTTTATTTCATAACAATTATACAATAATGACATACCTAGCCAATCTTTATTTTTAAAGATTTCTAATTGCTAGGCTATGAGTTGCCCTTAATAAATAAATTCTTAATTATGTTTTTAATGTTCTTAGGATTACTAGTTAATTTATCAATTGTAGTCCTGGGAAAATTATTTAGTATCTGCCCTGACACGGAAATCGAACCCGGGACCTCCAGCTTCGTAGTCAGGATCTCTAACCACTAGGCCATCTGATCGTCTAAAATGATAATATAATATAAATATAATATAAATATCACGGGACAATTCACACCAATTGACTTAGTCCCAAAGTAAGCTAAGTAAAGCTTGTGTTATGGGTACTAGGCAACTATGTCATACTTATTTCTTACGTTACTTTTGGGTTTAAGTCTTTCTAAAAAGATACTCGTAGAGCG
This sequence comes from Archips crataeganus, assembly GCA_947859365.1. Lineage (NCBI taxonomy): Eukaryota > Metazoa > Arthropoda > Insecta > Lepidoptera > Tortricidae > Archips > Archips crataeganus. The sequence continues at coordinate 322,008 of OX402067.1, read as the reverse complement.
TACCAACACCCCCATTCAAATAAACGAGAGGCTATCCCGGTGGCCCCAAGGGCTGTCCGGGACGAGCAGTTACTCTAACTGACGTGTCGACGTCACTCCTGCTCTGACGGCCGACCACTCCCGGGGAGCTCGGGTTCAATCCCCGGAAGGTTAATAGGTACACACGTTTGTTCAACAACTTCTCTGATTTTGCACTATTTCAAAACATAGTAAGTAAGGGACATTCAGCTAATTTTACAGGAGAGCGAAAAAACATGATTGTTTTGTGTCAGCCGTACAAAATATTGCAATATTTGTTCAAAAAGTGATACTTTCTTGGTTAACTAGATTAATACGAATATCCAGGTACTTATATTTATGTTTAATTTCTTATATTACATGTTTTATCTGAAATTATGTACCATACTGGCTTTTGAAATGAGCGTATTGATAATCGTTTGACCCACATCAAACCTAATAAGCTTCTCTGACTTTTTCAAAACCTAGTAAGTACATGCCACATACTTGGTTTTTGTAATAGTTTTGTGCCATACTATGTTTTGAAATGGTCAAGCCCGTTCTTTTGTATACTTAGTAGGTTTGGAGGTACTCGTATCTGTTAAATTGAGCGAGGTAAGCCTCTAAATGTTTTTGTATCCTGTATCCACTTAGTAGAAACCACGTTATATGCAAAAATCGCAAATTGATATTGAATTGAAATTGATTTTTTGAGAGTTACTAGGTTTTGAAATGATGCTGATACTTGACACGTATCCAAACTTTTTCGTTTTAAAAATAATACATTGCGTTATAGATTTCGTAATATCAATGATGGGGCAGTAAGATTCTAGAGTAGCGACCCCGAACCAAAAGATTTAGCGTGGGAAGGACCATAACAAGATGGACCGACGATTTAGCAAAGTATACAGGAATCATTAAGGTCAGGAAAACAGACCCAGGACTACTGTCAGGGGGTTTTCACTCCGCAGTTTAGGTATGTTCGGCCGGCGCTCCTCCCGGGAGGAGTATGGCAGTAGGTTGTCGCGCGGCCTTCAGTTCGCACGCTAGCCGCGTCGCGCGTAATTAAGCATCTTTTTTTTCTGTGATTTTTGCAACAAACAATGACTTCTAAACGATATTATAAAAAACTTACTTACATACTAAAGGTAGTTTACTGAATTAATACACACTGTTATCTTTCTTGATTTATATACCTACCAAATACGGGCGAGTGGGAACCCTGTGCCCTTGGTTTCGGATCAGCGGTGCCCAACGGAATATGAACGCTCGTATCACACGATAAGTTTTAATTTCGCGTGCACGCAGCAGGAGTAGGAAAGTTTTTATACCTAAAGTTGACCTTTGTTCGAGAGTGATCGTTCTGTACGTTAGTACTATTACTTATTCTGTGCTACTGTACAGCAGCCATTGCAATTTTTACTGTGATTATTCAATTGAATTTCCTTCATTTAAATTCACTCCTGACCACTTTCTCTATTTTCTTTAACACAACCACAAATTACTTTGCCCCTCACCCATTATGTCCGTCTGTATTTCATCCATCAGTCTTGACTAGTGTTGCCAGGTTAGTGACTTGATCGGTAAATCTGGAGTCTTTTAGGACTACGGCAGTGAATTTTTCCCGAGTTTCATACATTTCAGAGACCGTTTTTGTAAATGTTTAGGGAATCGTACCCAGAGGATGCCAACGTGACCCTACTACCGAGACTCCGCTGTCTGTCCGTCTGTCACAAGGCTCTATCTCTTGAACCGTAATTATGTATTATTGTGGTCGCTATAACAAAAAATACTAATAATAAAATAAAGTAAATAATACCTCCAATATTATGCTATACTTATGACTATAAATTAAAAATTTTAAAAACCACTAACGCAATTATGTCTCACGTATGTTTGAACATATAGTAAATGCCCATTATGCGTCTAAGATCCCTTCCGCAGCTAACAAAAGAGCTTATAACTTTGAAACCGCTAAACCGGTTTTGATGAAACATAGGAACCATTAAGAATCATCGCCAAGAAACCTGCTTTTTAATAAAAAAAACCGCATCCAAATCGGTTCACCCGTTTAAGAGCTATGATGCCACAGACAGATAGACAGACAGACGGACAGACAGACAGACACACACACACACATAGCGGTCAAACTTATAACACCCCTCTTTTTGTGTCGGGGGTTAAAAATAAAAGGGGGTCGTCATACAAGAAACGTGTTTTTTTTAGCTTTAACTCGAAATTGTAATTTTTTACTAAACTATTTTTAAAAAATTCTACGGAGGTACGGAACCTTTCATGTACGAGTTCGACTCGCTCTTGTTTTCTTTAATATACATACTAGCCTATCTATCTCACAAAGGGCCAGTAAACCTATGATACCCTTTGAGTTGCGGGCATCCATTTGCGGCGGTTGTAGCTCACACCCCCTCTCATGCTCGTTCTTCCCCTTACATAAAAAGAACTCGCTTACTGGTGACTCTTAGCAAAATTTCTAGTAATTTCCAAATCAGTGAGGTGGTAACACTGGTCTTGACGTTTGACGTCTACCAGCTGGCTCCACCCGCTGCGTACATTATTTCTGCGGCTGTTTGTACCATCGGCCGAGATTGACACACATTTGGAACGCTGTTGACTTTGTATCGACGCGGAGATTCCCGTCGGGAGCTGACATGGCTAACAAACTGGTAACAAACTGGAAGTCAACATGCAAACTATATGGCACGGCTGGGTAATGTGTAGAATTTTTAACACCATGAATTCATTAGCTCCACTTGTAATCAAATCATCATTTCAGCCGAAAGACGTCCACTGCTGAACATAGGTCTCCCCCAAGGCTCGCCAAACGGATCGCTCTAGCGCCATCCGCATCCAACGCATTCCCGCAACCTTAACCAGGTCGCCACTCTACACTGTTTCCGGTTCGTGGACGCCACTCGAGAACCTTTTGACCCAATCGTCCAATTCGTCCATCAGTTCTACGAGCGGCCCTTAGCCACTTGAGTGTGGCGACTCTTCGAGCTATGTCGGTGACTTTAGTTCTTGCGCGGATTTCATCATTTCTAATGCGATCCCGCAGAGAAACTCCGAGCATAGCCCTCTCCATCGTCCTCTGAGTGACTTTGAGCTTTCTTATGAGGCTTTCTTTTTGAACTTTCGTTAGCGGTCACGTCTCAGTGCCATAAGTCATCACTGGCAACACACACTGGTCAAAGACTTTTGACTTGAGACATTGCGGTATATTATGAATAAAATTTTAAAATAAATAATAATAACTGAACTAATTTAAATTTATGTAAATATTTAATGTAAATTTTCTGTAATAGTATTGTTATTGCTTCTCAGCTACCAACCACGTTCCACAGCTATGTCTACGTTTGGTGTGACGGCCATCCATCAGGCGGACCTACGGCCGTGTCGGAGGTCACTCTTTATTTATGTACCGCTTATGCCGCGGGCGGCGGGTCGACGGGCCACGGAATTGATTCTGAAGAAGGTTTTTTTGATATACCTCTGAATAATATGCATTGAGGCGCGATGAGGGCGAGGTTGGATTTGATTATGTTTGCTCTCCTATATCTGGTGTCATACGATGTAGACACATGTTACACAATGTAGGTAGATACACCCTTAAATATAGAGACCCATCATCATCCCAGCCTCGGGCTGTAGTTCCCAGTTGGACCCAGTGCGGATTGGGAACTTCATACATACACCATTGAGTTTCTTCGCGGCCATTGAGTCCAGGGCGAAAACTGCTGCTAAGAAACTTGGTATCTTATACGCCGTGAAATTTTAGTGGTTGTTTTCCCGAAACGAGGTGATTTAGTTTCGATTGTACAATCGATTTATAATTACTATTTTGACTAGAGTCAAAAATCCAATTGTGAAAAACGAAAGTCGAAAATGACCGCAAACCAATAGTAACGCTTCGATGGTACAAGTAGCGTACGATCGTACGATAGGTTAGGTACCAACGAAGCGTTACTATTGGTTTGCGGTCATTTTCGACTTTCGTTTTTCACAATTGGATTTTTGACTCTAGTCAAAATAGTAATTATAAATCGATTGTACAATCGATACTAAATCACCTCGTTTCGGGAAAACAACCACTAAAATTTTACGGTGTATAAGGTGGGACGGTATTTCACGCCGGAGCAACTTTTTACTTTATACAATGCACAGGTTAGATCATGTATGGAATACTGCTGCCACCTTTGGGACGGTTCTGCCAAGTATCAGTTGGCGGCGTTGGGTTTGGTGGAGCATCGAGCCCGAAGACTCATTGGTGATAGTTCGTCAATCGGTGGTAGGCTACAGAGCCTCGGGCACCGTCGTCGAGTTGCTTGTCTGTCTGTTTTTTATCGGATACATTTTGGAGAGTGTGCGCAGGAATTATGTACATGATTTAATTCCTCCATCTCGATTTCACCAACGGACATCCAGGCGGGGGGAGCGTCTTCATCCTTATGTGGTTAGTATTCCAGTGGCCCGTACGAAGCGCTTCGCGTCATCCTTCCTAATGCGAACTGCTAAAGAATGGAATTCGCTCCCGTCGTCTGTATTTCCTGATAAATACAACCTAGGTCTCTTCAAGGCTAGAGTGAATAGGCTGTTACTGAACCAGTGAGGTACACCTTTGGCCTCATCTACACTTTTCATCAGGTGAGATAGTGGTCAATCACGGGTCAGTTTTATGTAAAAAAAAAGAAATGTTTTCCTTCATTTGACATTGGTGTAAATTACGTGACCGGTTCAAGTCGTACTTTATTCTGTGTGGTTAGAATTCTTCACAATTTATTCGTGGATTATACTACGGAGTTTGATTTGGACCCGCTGTCTGACATCTAGCACTTTGACAGTGCCAGTAAAGTGACACAGTGTATAAATAGTGTACCACTACGCAAAAAATAATTAAAGGGGTTGCCTTATCGTACGCATTTAGATACATTTAGAAATTTGGCATTGTGGGAGCCCTCAATTATAATCTGACGTCATCAACTAAAATAGTTTAAATAATTAATTTTGAAAAAAGTAGAGAACTAAATGACAAAATATTGAAATTAGTTTCTTATAATTGACTTTTCTATACAAAAATAATATAAAAACCATGGGTATTTTTTTTAGATATCCCCAATTGGCTAAGTAAAGTTTTTTTAAGAGGTGCTAATTATATTTTTTTTCGACAGTCGGCGTTCTGAAGATCGAGAAACTGCAGCTGTTTTATTTTTATCTCCTATTGTTTACTGGAAATATTTTTTTAATTGTTCGAGTTGACATTTGTGAGATTTAATGGCTGAAAAGCCGTTCGTGCTCAGTACTTAGTAGAAACAGAAAAAAAACGAAGTCATGTGTCACTTTAGTCCATGTCAAACCGTTTGCGTTTCGTTTGCTTTGCGTTTTGGACTATTTTTAACGACCTCCGCACAAAATCCGGATTTTCAATTTTACCGCATTTCTCCACGAATTATGCACGATAATTAAATCACGATTGAATATTTTCGGTCATTATTTTGGAACTGCTTTTTGGACAATGCAAAGTAAACGAAACGCAAACGGTTAGATTTCATTTGACATTGACAATTGGCTTCGTTTTTTTTTTCTATTTCTACTAAGTACTGAGCATGAACCGCTTGTCAGCCATTAAATCTCACAAATGTCATCTCGAACACTTAAAAAAATATTTCCAGTAAACAATAGGAGATAAAAATAAAACAGCTGCAGTTTCTCGGTCTAGAAGACGACTACTGTCAAAAAAAATATATTTAGCACCTCTTCAAAAAACTTTACTTAGCCAATTGAGTTAGGAACACTAATTTCGTATCACCATTTAGATTTAGATTTAGATTTAGACGTGGCCGCTAACGACGGGCCACATAAGAAAGCTCAAAGTCACTCAGAGTGCGATGTAGACGGCTATGTTTGGACTTTCTCTGCGGGATCGCATTAGAAATGATGAAATCCGCGCAAGAACTAAAGTCACCGCCATAGCTCGAAGAATCGCCAGACTCTAGTGGCAGTGGGCAGGGCAGGGCACATCGCTCGTAGAACTGACGGCCGATGGGGCCGAAAGGTTCTCGAGTGGCGTCCGCGGACCGGAAGACGCAGTGTAGGTAGGCCTCCAACAAGATGGAGAGACGACCTGGTTAAGGTGGCGGGAACGCATTGGATGCGGATGGCGCAGGGCCGATCTTTTTGGCGAGCCTTGGGGGAGGCCTATGTTCAGCAGTGCACGTCTTTCGGCTGAAATGATGATGATAATGATGATGATGATTTAGATTTGACCCTGTATGTGCGTCTCTTATTTATTGCACGAGCACAACTTTTCTTGTAGGTCTTACTTAACGGTCACTAGATTGGCTACAAGAATTATTATTGCAACAGTATCTCCGTATTTCGGCGTGGTAATAAGGAAGCTGCGCGCGCGGCGGTGTGCTAATTCAGATGATCTACGGCGGCGGCTGAAACAACACTCATTTACTTTGGACGGCTGCAAAAATATATTTATACTTCTTAGAACTCGCCTTAATGAAAGGATAAATATTTAAGGTAACTTTTATTTACAATCAAAACACAGAATATAAGTAATCCGAGAGATTTAAAACATAAATATAGGTTCATCATCATCCTTTCCGCCGAACCACGTCCAGTACGTCCACTGCTGAACATGCCTCCCAAGGTTCGACAAACAGACGGGTCCTCGGCCATCCGCATCCACGTTCCCCCAACCTTGACCAGGTCGCCACTCCACCTTGTTGGATTCTTACCTACACTGCGTCCTTCGGTCCATGGACGCCATTTCAGAACCATTTGGCCCCAGCGGCATCAGTTCTACGAACGATATGCCCTGCCCACTACCACTTGAGCCTGGCAATTCTTCAATCAATGTCAGTGACTTTTGTTCAATCATTTCAACGTGATTCCGCAGAGAACTCCGAAAAACTCCGAGCATAACCCTGTCCATTACCCACTGAGTGATATTGAGTTTTCTTATGAGGCCCATTATTACCGGCCACCTCTCAGTGCCATGAGTCATCACTGGCACTGAACTACTTAGACTGATCTTTCACTTCTCTTGATTTTGAAGTCTCAAAGTTTTCGTTGATTGAATTTTCCAATAAACCACACGCGATATTTATAACTGAGGCGAGTAGTGACAAAACATGCGTAAGTTTAGGCTGTATCGGGCCACCGATCGGTGATGCGGAGTTATGGAGTTGTGGCAAGTCATAGCAAGTCATAGGGCCTATATCAGATCGGGCACGCGACGCCTGATAACGTGCAGGACAAATTTTAGGGGAATAAAAGGGCATAAACAATATCAGAAAGTTTGAAGAAGTTTTAATGCTCTTCGGACTCGTAAACCAAAAAGTATTTCGTTTTATATTACTAGATTTTACCCGCGTTTTTAATCGCGCAGAAATAATTAGTAAAAAAATAAATTTTTGGAAGTATTTTTAATGCAGCACTGGAAAGTGTATAGAATATTTCTCGGAGAAAGAGGGCGGAGAGGACAAATATGTTGCTAAATACATATTGTTTTTTAAAAGAGAGAAAATACATTAAACACCAATACAAGACACATAAACAACACAAAGGATAAAGATAGTGTGCCATTGCAGATGCAAATCGGAAACTTGCTGAGCCGTTTATGGCACCCTAGCGCTGATTAGCCTAGCTGGTTGATTTTAATTTAGAAAATGGGTAACTCCCGTTCTTTATATTCCAAAAATCTCTTCTTACGCACCTCTATAAGCCTATGTACTCCATCCATCCATCTATCCATCCATCCATCCATAGCAGCCCCGCCCCGCCTGGCGTTCGACAGCCATATGCATCCATCTTCCACCCGCCTGTCGGCAGATATCATCCTTCCACCTCATTGGTGGTCTCCCTCTACTGCGTTTTCACGAGGTCTTCACTCGAGTGTTCGCCTCGTCCAACGATCGTAATTCATCCTGGCAATGTGCCCTGCCCGTCTACACTTATTCCTCTCGATCTCTTCCACCATGTTTCGAACTTTTGTGACTCGTATGATCCACTCATTCCTTTTTCGATGCATGACAGTTATCCCGAGCATTGACCTCTCCATTGCTCTCTGAGTTTCACGGAGTTTCTCTGCAGATTTCTCTGTCAGAAATTTTTAAAAAAGATGAATGAATTCATTAAAGTCACTTCACTTTACGTTCAACTTCTCCCCGCGCTTTAATTATGATTACGGCTACATTCATTGAACCAAGCCTTAAAATAATACATTCCTTTAAGAAAGTCTCTTAAAAACTAGCCTATCTCTTCCTCTTAACGTGACGGCCTCATAAAATCGCCGTCTATAGGAAATAGCCCATAACCGTGCAATATCTCCCGATGGAAACTAATTTGACATCGGGCCTGCCTGTGGGCCTGCCCCGGCGCCGGCGCACAATGGACCCTTTTTATGACGTTTTGTGATGATCATTTGTAATAGTGAGTAATAACTCAATCATCTTCAGCCTACATGGTTCCCATTGGACAGGCTTCCGCTCAGAATGGGCTTGAGCTGGTTGTTATTATGCGGGCTTAATAAAGCACTTAAAATACATATTTGACTGCTTCGATGTTGTGTAACAACTTTTCTTCAAGATGGTAAATTCCGGAAAATTCAGAGTCTCGTCATCCTCCAGATTATGTATGTATTATGGGCAACGCATTAGTGATGCGTCGCTTTTGTAAAATAAATTTTTGTATGAGGAACATTTGTAACACAAGCTCTTAATTTTTGTTGACTGTGTTTGCATTGCCAATCTAACAGAATTCTTTTTCTTATAGTGCCACTTCATTATTGAAGGTTGATAGCCAGCTCTTTAAATCTCGTCCTGTCCATAGCCAACTTAAAAAGCTGTTCTACAGTCTTGATGCCGATCCGTTGTCTTACGTTACTGAGTCCTGACATTTGGCGTCTCCCGAATTTACGTCTTCAGGCTATTTCGCCCATCATGATGGTTTGCAGAAGACGATAATTGTTGTTGTCGGATATAGAGCAAATACGCGACTTTCATATTTGTTATAGAACAAATATAGGTCCGAACAAGATCAACCTTCTTTCTCATTCGCTGAAGAACCTCAATGTTGGCGATATCATGATCAAATTATTTAATTTGTGCCAAATTTCGAGTCTATCCGATTACAAGTGAGTGAAATTTGAATTGCGAGATTTAAACCTAACACACATACGAAATATGCCAGTTAAGAAAAAAGTTTGTGAAAATGCGACGTCTTAATTGGACGGAGTGCACAAATTTAGAAAAGGGCTACTACTTTGGACGCTCTGCCTTTTTACCACGAAATTCGATTTTCGAACTTCGCATCGTGCCGCAACATAAACGCTAATATTACTAAACATAAAAGTGAAAGGAATGGCATGAAACGAAGTTCAAAAATCTAATTTCGTAGTAGCCCTCCTGATCCCAACTTCGAACCCATAAATAAGCAGTCTCCTAGAGCAGAGATATGTAGTTTGAATTCAAACTACGAGTATCTATGTTCAACAAAGCAAATATTTTGTCGAGACAGACCGGCGAAATTTTGTCGTTTCTGTAAAAATTGCATGCAAAATAAACCGAGGCAAATAAGCAAATCAAACTTGTTCAGGGTATCGTGCGTATCACGGGAAACCGTCGAAGGTCAAAACTCAGTAAGTAGCAAAAAACTTTATTTTGATGTTTTGTTTTGTAACACTCACTTTTGAATAATCTATGACTAGAAGCTTCATGTTAGACAAGCCTTAATTCGTGTCTTCTCCCGCTTTAGAAAAACCATTTACAATCTTAAAGTTTTGCCTGAAAAACGGATACGGTAACTTTCTTAAAACACAACGTTCGCTCGAACTACGCAGTTTATTGTTTGCAGACGAAACTAATGAGTATTTTTTTACTGTATTTCTGTGGCCGCTGCAACAACAACAAACAGACACTAAATACTAAATACACTACAAAAAAACATAATTAAATATTAAGGGGGCTCCTGACTACCCAATATAAAATTATCTCACACTGCGTACCTACATTTTACTAAGAAGCAGAATTCTGCTAACACTGGATTATTATAGTTACGGCTGTTTAAGTACGACGTATTTTTTGACATACGTAAAAAGTTGTACGGAATCCTCGGTGCGTGAGTCTGACTCGCACTCGGCCGGTTTTTGAAGTAGATTACAATTAAAATTACATAATGCACGTTTTATGAAAAGAAAAAGGTTCACGGTTTTTAAATATCAGGTGTTACTAGGTTTTGACGCAGGCCGTAATCTGCAAAGGCCTCTTTGTCCGGGTCCTATTGATCCGGACAAAGCTGCGTTCTTTATAGTGAGGGCCGGACTGATCACCCGGAAGACCCGATAGTCGGACTATTGTTTATTTTACTGATAACCGGTAAGAGGATCAGGGAAAGGCTGGAAGATTTCAGGTCCCTAAAGTTTTCGAGACGTTTGATGTAATCTGTCCCTTTAAGCGCTAGATAGACGGACGAGATTATTCATTTATGTGTTTGTTCGGTCAAGTTTGCGAGCTAAATGCTCAGTTTCATTGGTCGATAATTCGATCGGTTCGGTCATACAGCGTGCGGTGACTCCAATGGTACCTTAACATCCTTTTCGTAACACTTTCCAAACGCATTGGTATACCACATTAACTCTACCATAGATTCCACGCAAAGCAATTTGACTATTAGTATCATTAACTACTGATCAACAGAGCCTAAGAGCCCGTTTTTTCATCAATAGTTTCATTAAACATTAAACATTAATAGTTAAATAAACTAATAGTTAAAATATATGGCAAACATAACAATAGTTGACGTATTTCAAAAGCAATTTGACTATTAGTATCTTTAACAACTGATCAAAAAACCGGCCATAAGTCATACACATTAAATTTTTTGTTCGGTTCACCTGTGGACATGGAAAAAGTTAAGAGTCTATAGCAAATATTTTTAGTAAAGTCTACGTGTGAAACGCCTAAAAACTTGCGGCCCATTTAAATAAATCTCAAGTTTGCTGTCTGATTTGCTAATTTTATGTCCACATGAGAGACTAAATTTGCTGCACAGCTTGAGAAACAAAAGTTGTCTCTTTCCAAGGGACATAGACAAGAGACGCAAGAGACAAGAGATCTTCGCATCGGTTTTAACAGGGCTTCCTCCCTCCAGTCCCCCCCTCCCCGCAAGACCCTGAACAAACACGATTAATCAACGGCCGCTAACTAAAGGTGACAGTTTAATAACTTAATAGAAGGAAGAAAGCCGCAATTATTACGACGGCCGATAAGGGGTGTGCAGATAGCTCGGACACGCGACGGGACGCCTTGGTTTATGGAAGCTGACGGATTTATGACCTACTAACTGTCAGTAAAAAAGGTTCCGCACCATTATCTATAACAACGGCAAAAAATCACGTTTATTGTATGGGAGCCCCCCTTGAATATTTGTTTTATTTTAATTTAATTATTTATTTTTAAAGTGAATATTATAACTAAATATTCTACTTAGTATTCATTGTATTGTATTGTAATATTTCAAGCGTCCACCTGTTGCCGTTACCAATATTGAGCATAAACGAGCAAAAAAATCGCGTTTTTTGTATGGGAGCCCCCTAAATATTTATTTTATTCTGTTTTTTAGTCTTTGTTGTTATAGCGACAACGAAATACATCATCTGTGAAAATTTCAACTGTCTAGCTATCACGGTTCATACAGCCTGGCGACAGACGGACAGACGGACAGAGAGAGACAGACAGAAAGACAGATAGAAATCTCAGTAAGTCTAAGTAATTACCAGTAACCCTAAAAACGGATAACTTACGTCTATGAACGAGTCTAGCTCATATAGAGACATGTTTAAAATATTCTTTACAAATGCACATCCGAAAATGTTTAGACCCAATTTTTTTCCTCGCTTAATACATTGTAAAACGTTGTATGATATACTTACGTGTCGAAAGTAGGAAATTCCCAACTCATGCCGGCTAAAACCCACTCGCTTCACTTGTGTTTTTAGATCTCCGCCATTCGTTGGAAATTGCCTACTTTCCGCACTTGTAACATAATATTTACGCGCCCCCGTCCCACGTCTCTTCTGTGTGGCTTGCGCATAAACTCCATAATCAATTCTATGCACTACTACATAGAACTGGTCATTTGTTTAAGTTTTCCACCTAATAGTAAAGCCGTAATAGGACACTACTTTACAGACGGAGTGTCAAATATCCGGTGTAGTCACGATTGATGGACTGACGACTGGGGCGGGCAAGGTCGCGTCCGACTGACACAGCACGCAGTGTCACAGTACGGTAACACAAAAGATTACGCTTTACGAGTTGGCTACGACTGTAAGGTAAACGTACCAATGCTCGAAACTTCAACGCCCAGTAGATGGCATCCATCTGTCACCTCTCTTACTATGACATAAGATTGAAAGTTGCCATGTATTGGGTCAGTGTCGAGCTCAGGAACTTTTATCTTAATGGTATTTTCCTGATACATTAGGTATGTTTGTAAATTAACCGCTGTGCGGTGAGTGTCTCGATCGCGCACTGTATTGAGAAATCAATTTACAAGTAGGATAGAGGCTACACGCCATAGTGAACGATCAAGGATGAAAAAGAGACTTTTAACAGTGTTGTTGGGGAGTAACAAAAAAGGAAAAATACATCATATAGATGCAGCTGAAGAAGTTTTACTTCAGTCGTGTGGTCTAAAACACACTCGGTTTTTTTGTCTGCAATAATAAATTAAGTAGTTTTAGTACAAACGCTTCAAAAAAAACAAAATGAAACCAGGTGGTCACCCATCCAAGTACTGACCGCGCCCGACATTGCTTAAGAGGGTACGATGCGCACCATTCCACCATACAAACGTAATCCCCTGTTTCCTCCCTGGATAATGGCTTCAGAGCCAATTTTTTTTTACTGTGTAGTCTATATCTACTACAGCTATGCCCCTATGTTTCGTTTTTTTCTATATTTCAATTAACATAATATTAAGAAATATGAGCTTTCCAAAACTGAAAAAATTGCCCAAATTAAACGTCATTTTCAGACACTCATCAGAAAAGAATCTCTGATATAAACAAAAAAAGGAAAACATAGGGGCATAGCTAAATCTGTCCTCTAATTATTTTTGAAAAAAATAATTTTATTGGTCCAGTTTTCGAGAAGAAAACAGGGGATTACGAAATGCTATTTTGATCAATTTTACGCGCCTAATAACGGTCTGAGCTGCAGTTGTCCCGCTCTCACTGTACTGACACGGAGGGGTTCGGGCGAGACAGCGACATTTCATTAAAATACCTATTTCTCAAAAGTCTCTCAGCCATCGTACCCTCTTAAGGTCGGTGATCGGACGAGAACCGGTGTTTTCAACGTGGTAAGGACGTTGGCGATAATGTAGTTGAATTTAACGACCGCCTTAGCCTAGTTGGTAGTGACCCTGCCTACGAAGCAAGAGGTCCTGGGTTCGAATCCCGGTAAGGGCATTTATTTGTGTGATGAGCACGAATATTTGTTCCTGAGTTATGGATGTTTTCTATGTATTTAAGTATTTATTTATCTATATAAGTATGTTTATCGTCGTCTAGTACCCATAGTACAAGCTTTGCTTAGTTTGGGACTAAGTCGATTTGTGTTAGATTGTCCCCTAATATTTATTTATTTATTTATTTATTTTATTACTATTAGGGGAAAATGTAACCCCTCAAACCCCCCTCCCAATCCGCCCCCAACCCGCTCCTAACCCGCCCCCAATTATTGGTGGCATTAAAATGCCAATTTCACAAAAAAGGGATAGATACATTGTTTTTCCCGGGGAGTCTTCATTTGTTAATGTGGACTTTTGTCTACTGCACCTCTGTATAATGCGAACCTGTCGATCCAGTTGGCAGTGCGCCGGAGCCGCCCGTTTCCGGCGCTCTCGTTAAAAACTGTTCAATGGAGCCGAGTATTAGCAAAATGGCTTGTCAACATTCTGTCACGTTGGTCTTCTGTAACGAAAAATTACGTTTAATTTTCTTACTTCAAAGGGCTCACGTCAGTTTATTTTTGCTTCCAAGAAAAACTTCAGTTTATTTACTCAGTTGGATATTGTTTTGATTTATTTTGGTTAGTCTACGGTTGGATTATAATCATCATCCCGGCCTATACAGGGTGGGGTTTGCAATATCTTTTCGTCCAAAATACCTCAGTGCCTTAAGACGAAAGTCTTTAACCAGTGTGTGTTGCCAGTGATGACATATGGATCCGAGGCGTGGTGCTTCACTATGGGCCTGATGAATAGGCTCAGAGTCGCTCAACGAGCTATGGAGAGGGCTATGCTCGGGGTTTCACAACGGATCGAATCAGGAATGAGGACAAGAAGAATAACAAGGGCACCGACATAGCAAAGCGGATTAGCTCGTTGAAACGGCAATGGGCAGGTCATATAGCACGCAGAACAGATGGCCGTTGGGGCCGAAAAGTTCTGTAATGGAGACCATGCACTAGCAACCCCCCACATACACACATTAACATTTACACACACACTTAGGATTGCCAACGGTTGTGGTACCTACTCTGAGGATGAGCTCTGGTCGCAACGCATCAGACTAGCTAATTAATCCAATAAAGTAGATAACAGCATAATATTTGACTAATAATTGACATTCCAACTGACCTACAATCCCCTGTGCGTATCCAGCATATGTATTAATAAAAACGCATTGCAATCAGGGCTACGCAACCTCCATGCATAACAGAACGTGTAATAAGGAATAATTGAATTATTCAGTTATTTGCGACCTTGTTAGCCAGCCGGGTTCCGTGACGTATATCCGGGGACATTGCGGATCGGGATCACTGGCCATCTGTCCCGATTCTGGCGGGTCAGTCCCGATTTTGATAATGTCCCGTATTTCAATGACCTATCTAGTGTGTCCCAATTTTTAAAACAATATTCCAAGTTTTGAGCATATCTACTTCAATTGCTTCTTTTGAGTGAGTATTTCATTAATAAGCTGTGGTGGCCTAGTGGTTTGACCTATGGTCTCTCAAGCAGAGTGTCGTGGGTTTAAATCTGGGCTTGCACCTCTGAGTTTTTCGGAATTTATGTCCACTATACCAACATCCATTTTCTCAATATGAAAATCTCCCAATCAATTTTATTAGCTTTTGCTTCAACTGCCATAGCCTCGTGTTTTTATTTGTGTTTGGCAAATAAAATAGACTTCTAGACTGCGTAACGAACACCTTGTTTACTTGTCACATATCAATATTATTATTATTATTATTATTGGGAAGGCGCCAGAGGGTGAGATTGGATGATGCTTATTCTGAGTGGAGCAATCTCATTTCTGGTGTCCCCCAGGGGGCAGTGCTTTCTCATCTCCTCTTCTCGATTTTCATTAATGGTATACCGGCGTCACTGCATTCTTCTTACCATCTTTATGCTGATGACCTTCAGATTTATGCTGCGGCAGATTTTGATGATTTCCCTGACTTGGTCAACCGCGTCAACATTGACCTCGAGGCAATACGGATTTGGGCGGATGAGTTTGGTTTGAGGGTGAACGCCAAGAAGTCGCAGGCGATTGTAATTGGAAGTCCTCACTTTATCTCAAGGCTGTCTGACCAGGTGTTGCCCGAATTGATATTTGACGGTACCTCTATCCCTTTCTCACCCACGGTCAAAAATTTGGGTATCATCATGGATCAGACGCTTTCCTGGTCGGCTCATGTCTCGGAAGTCAGCCGCAAACTCTTTGCTTCGGTACATTCTCTCAGACGCCTGCAAAGTTTCCTCCCTCTTCATACCAAGATTACTTTGGCTCAATCCCTTCTTCTCCCTCTCCTTGACTACGGGGATATTGCCTATCTCGATCTCTCTGAGCAGCTACTTGACAAGCTTGAGCGTCTTCAGAACGTATGCATACGCTTTATATTCGGTCTCCGGAAATACGACCACGTGTCCTGTTTTCGCGCTCAGCTGAAGTGGCTCCCAATTCGTCTGCGCCGTAATGTTCACATCCTGTCGTTGCTTTTTAATGACCTTTTTAAACCAGTCCCCTTCCTACCTTTTCGAAAGATTTAATTACTTAGCTGCTGGATCTGGGAACCGGTTGCGGTCAAGTAATAATCTTTCGTTAGCTTTTCCTGTAACTAAATCCAAATCCTATTCCAAATCCTTCTCCGTGCACGCTGTTAGTCTGTGGAATCGGTTGCCAAGTGAAATCAGGCGGTCGTAGTCGGTAGCCATCTTCCGGAGTCGCTTAAGGGCGTACTGACTTGACAGTTCCTCTTAAATAGAGACAACCTCTATTGTATTCTCTGTTTAGTGTATATGCGTATATTAATGTATTTATGTAATTTTTATGTAGTTAGTCTATTTATGTTGATATGATATATGTATTAGTCTTCTGTATTCATAATATATTATATTAGTGTGTACTTGCGTGTATTCTTTGTATGCTTATGTATTGATTATGTTAAGTTTATTGGTTTGGGTTTACTTTTGATTTCGACTCTTTTTACTCTGCATTGTATGCCTACTCTTGTCTCTGGTGTCCTGTCAATCGTTCAAAGGTTAACTGGAAGAGATCCCTTTAAGGGATAAGTTCGCCTTTGTACATCTGTTTCTCTTGTTAACTGTTAATTTTCATGTTTTACGTACAATAATGAGTTTTACATACATACATACATTATTATTTTCTTTACTTGATATTATTGGTAGTTACCAATTCATCAGTTGATCAGTCGAATAAATAACGCTCGGGTTCTTTCGAGATAGTTCTGCTATTAATTAAAAAAATAGCGCTACCTATCAACATTTTTGGCGTAACTTAAAGACCTCGAAAAGCAATAAAACGGCAAACGTTGATGATCAATCTTATAATCAGTGTTTACACAGTTGTTGAATGATGTCTTAATAACTAGCCTGAGGTTATTGTTCATACGCATGACAGAGCCTGTCACTAGGAAACGTCATCCCACTGCAGATGGCGCCATCATACAGTGTTACCGTTGGTTGGACTACGACCACAAATTGAAATATTTTTCACAAGCGTAATTTTCTAGAGGTGAAATCGTTTCGTGATACCAACTGAGACAAAAGTAATGACTTTGATTATAAGTATGTTGACCAGCTTTATACGAGAGTAATAAAACGTAGGTAATTAGTTTTCAGTAATCCCGACAGCTATCAGATGGTATCGCAGTTCGAATTTACGAACTAGTTAAAACTAGTAATTAGTGGATTCCAGATTTCATGTCAGCCCGGCTGTTAAAGTTACTCGCTCGAACCAGTGCCGCGCGCGCTTGGCCAACGTTAGTTCGTCGAAATCGTCGATGAAATGTTGCCGAAATTCATGCAAGTTGGTTCAAAAAATATTTGGAGTATTGCATTGCAACAGATTGGTTAAGTATTACTGAGCATCCCTGATAAAAATTTTAGTGGAATTTTTGATTTAAGATGGAGATTTTAAACTGTACTCTTTGAACATCGACTAAAAACAAGCTTAAATATCATGATATTTATATTTCTTTTTCTTTATTTTCTTTGGTGTATTTAAATTTTATTTAAACTTTTGTATTGACTTTCGAACTAAAATCATTTTGTTTCCGGAGAGGGGCGTTGCTACCTGTGAGTTTTTAACTTCTGCGGGTGACATCGTTTTTCATATGTTGTAATACTTGTAATGCACCCAATTGTTAATATTATACAGCAAACTGTCACCATAAGAGATAGTCACGATCACGATGTTGCTTTGACGTGTTGTAGACCTTAATGCATTGCAGAAGTTTAACGACACTTTTACAAAATAGGTAGGGAATTAAATTCCTTGACTGTACATCTTTTTCTTTGGACTCGGCGACACGTAGATTCCCACCTCCCTAACTACGCGCGGCACGTCAGCACTAAATCCGAAACTCATAATTAATTTCGCCGGTGTTCAACATTCAACATGACGCGTGAATGTTGATTATAAAGTTTGATGTATATTACACGAATTTGGTTATTTATTTACACGGTTCCAGTGAAATTTGATCAAAGGTCGGCAAATGTAGACACAAGTACAGTGATATTAACGAGGCATCCCGCTACCTTTCATTTCAATAGGGGATATCGACACAATATAATCAAATATACTGTGGAATCCTTATATGCCTACACGAAATATGTTAATACTAGTCTTCGCTTTGCGTGAACTATTAGACCTGATATAAAATTCCAGGATTTCCAAAAATTATATCGTTATCTTTGGAGTGCAAAAAAAAGGTGTGGTATTATTTCAAAAACCAGCCACCATGTCAAATTGCAATCAAATCCATCCGGCCCTTTTAATAAATGTGAAAGGTTAATAAACACACACACAAACACACACTCTTTCGCATTAAAAATATTAATTCCATGACGAAGCTTGCTGCAGATAACATAATGTTTACCGAACAAAGCCCGCGTTGCGGATCTGACTTTATTGTATCTTTTCTTTCTCTTTCATA
Source organism: Archips crataeganus (assembly GCA_947859365.1). NCBI lineage: Eukaryota > Metazoa > Arthropoda > Insecta > Lepidoptera > Tortricidae > Archips > Archips crataeganus. The sequence goes on along the minus strand of OX402067.1, from coordinate 303,517 downwards.
CAATAATAGTACATTACTGCAGCGGCCGCGAAATAGGGGATTGCCGGCCGAGTAGTTATAGATGGCCGAGTGTGAACGAGGCCATCTAGAGATACGAGGCCGGCAATCCCTGTTCGTGGCCAAGGCTTGTATAGAGTTTTTCTCAAACATGCATCATCATCATCATCACCACCATCATCACCGCCATCATCATCACCATCATCGTCACCAACAACATCATCAACATCCATCAACATCCATCAACATCCATCAACATCCATCAACATCCATCAACATCCATCAACATCCATCCACCAACATCCATCAACATCCATCAACATCCATCCATCAACATCCATCAACATCCATCAACATCCATCCATCAACATTCATCAACATCCATCCATCAACATCCATCAACATCCATCAACATCCATCAACATCCATCAACATCCATCAACATCCATCAACATCCATCAACATCCATCAACATCCATCAACATCCATCAACATCCATCAACATCCATCCACCAACATCCATCAACATCCATCAACATCCATCAACATCCATCCATCAACATCCATCCATCCATCCATCCACGTCGACCTATTAAACGTCATGGTGCTGTGTCACATCAAAACAATAGACGATCACTTTGCTGGCCTTGGCCAGCAATGTTGTATGAAATTCCATTATTGACCTCTCGTCTAGCCCGCACCTTCAACGTGACACTTCGTGGCGTATTATAAGGAACATAAAAATAAATAAATAAATAAATATTAGGGGACAATCTTACACAAATCGACCTAGTCCCAAACTAAGCAAAGCTTGTACTATGGGTACTAGACGACGATAAACATACTTATATAGATATATAAATACTTAAATACATAGAAAACATCCATAACTCCGGAACAAATATTCGTGCTCATCACACAAATAAATGCCCTTACCGGGATTTGAACCCAGGACCTCTTGCTTCGTAGGCAGGGTCACTACCAACTAGGCTAAAGCGGTCGTTAAACATAACGTCAATATTTCATAGCATGTTTGAGAAAATACTTATTTATTGATTGAATACGTTCCGAGCTAAGTTTGGACGCTTCTGGATGGCAATCGGAGTACACAATCATACCTTATTTACTATACAGCTTTCACAGTATGTTTCAATATAAATGATAATGGAAATTTCAAAGAATCTAACTGACATGACAAGAACGTTACTTAAATGAAGTAAAAATCCACTACCTGTCTGTCTGACAGTGCACACTTCTTACGCCATTCAAGTAAAAAAAAGTTACTCGGAAACCAGTTTGATTTTAGTTTGTACGTAACTTTATCATCAATCGTCCCCGCTTACGCGGGAACATGGGAAGCTGTGTTCAACGTAATCAAATCAAGCATGTGTTCACAAGTCAGTGTACAAATTGGCATCCAACTCTCTTAGCACTACACTGTTCAAGGTATTCACGCTTAATTAGGGTTCTTGTTCGCGAGGCGACCGACGGCTGAGTAAAGGTAATCGCACACGAGATTAAGAGTAAGCCGCATTAAATATTAACTGCGTTGACAGCGAAGGAGCTCATTAACCTTGCATGAGTGACTCCTGAGCTTGAAACGAAAATGTCGTTGGGCTTAGAATGATCTGTAGAAAGAGAAAGTTCTGGAAATTCAGTAGCCGAAATATAATTGTAGATAGAGAGATAGCCTTTTAGGGGAAGGAACACATCTCAAAGAAACCTACAAAACAATTATACCTTTGGAGCATTTATTATTATTTATTTATGAGTACTAAACAACGGATAAACATAGGTATAGTCGACCGAGAAATTCCTTTACCACCCGGTTCAATGTCAGTTGTACAGCTTAAAACATCAAAGGCTATTTTCACTTAGAAGTCAATGTGACAGTCAGCCTTATTGTTTTCCTTCTGATGTAAGTAGGAACTGTCATAAAAAATGGTAAAGCTCTTACTTGGTCGACTATGCTTATATAAATACTAAATACTAAATACTAAATACTAAATACTAAACGTCCATGCCTCAAGAACAAATTCATATTTTTTATACAAATATGTGCCCGACCGGCTCAAGCTTCAAACTACATCTTAAGCCCTCTCATTCTGAGTGGCGGCCTGTGCCCAGCAGTGCAACTTAGGTGAAAAGTGATTAGGAATATAATGAAATTGATCATTAACAAACGATGCACCTTGTAAATCAACAAAAATAAATAAATAGTTAAAGTTATCGTTCCGTAATTTTTAGAACCCCTTGCTACTTAAGTTGTCATTTTGGTATGCTTTGATTATAGTACGGTGACTCGATGATTTTGAAAACGTACAACGCAAACACTCTTACCTTTATTTTTCACGCATAGTTATTAATCATTATTTTAAATCGATGTAACATTAATTAGTCTCACGAATCAAATAGCTGTCCCAACTATTACCTAACTGGTGTCACCCCGACTTTGATTCTTGGCGTCCGTCCCAACGCGTATTTTGACCCCAGATCAAACAGACCAAACAAAACACCGGCTGACAGACTAACAACATCACAAACATCATTCATATCACAACACCTATAAAACTCTTTGAACAAACTGCTTGTAGTTACGGCCACTTTTATAATGTTTTTCACAGCTCATTCACTAGGGCGTAATGATATGACAGGACTAAATTCTTTCAGACAGCCCGGCAAAGTTTGGAAGTAGTTATTCGGGGAACTATTAAATCTTTTTTTATTAGAAAGAAGTAAGATAAGGGTTGACGTACACAAGAATAAGGCACGTGTCCCATCGCCGTCGAAGCGATCAGCTATCGACTACTTGTTCGGTTACAAAACGAAAACTATGGAAGTATAGATCAATCAATAAAAGAGATACATACATTTAAGTGATTGAAGACTGTTCACATTGCCAGTGATAGCTCTCTCTTGACTACTTCAAAAATCGCTCAGCGACTCTTGCTTTGTAGTCAGTACCTACACGCCGAGAGATCAACCAGGAGTCATTTTACTCTACATTGTGGATTTGAGTGAACCCATTGGCAGGGTTTTGGGATTTTAACTGTGTAGATCCCGATCCCGAGGCTATCCGTTATTTCAAGGATGCAGCTATCTGCACGGCAAATATCGTCTGAATCCGGCAAGCAATTTGAACGTGAAACAGTAACAAACAAACGTACTCGCAAACTTTCGCTTTCATAATATTAGGAGGATGAGGACTTACTAGGGGCGTTCAATAAAAAGTGAGAATGAGTATGTTATAAACAACTTTTACTAAATGTCATTTTATTTTTCGACATAGTCACCTTTTAGCATAATACACTTAGTATATCTTTTTTATAAACTTAAAATTCCATTTTTAAAAAAGGTCTCATCTTGAGTACTTAAAAAATCTTGTACTGTAGCGACTACCGCGTCGTCGTCTTCAAATTTCTGGCCTCTCAGGTATTGTTTCAATCTCGGAAATAGATAGAAATCACTGGGAGCGAGATCTGGTGAATACGGAGGATGCTTACGGATATCGAACCCAGCATCACGAATTGCAGCCATTGCAACGGCGGACTTGTGTGCCGGGGCATTGTCCTGGTGGAACAGCACAACTTTCGAGAGTTTACCTCGCCGTTTTTCGCGGATCTCATTGCGCAATGTTGCTATTTGTTTGGCGTATAATGTACCCGTAATAGTGGCTCCATGCTCGAGATACTCAATCATTAATACCCCTTTACCATCCCAAAAAACAGAGCCCATGACCTTACCGGCAGATGGGCTCACCTTGAATTTCTTCGGAGTTGGAGATGATGGCCTTTTCCATGTCACAGACTGCAGTTTCGTTTCTGGGTCATAATGATGGAGCCATGTTTCGTCCATTGTCGCGCCAAAAAAAGTTCCCGGTCTTGCTGCATCAGGTTCAAAGCTTCTTGACAAATCTCTAGTCTAGTTTGTTTTTGCGTGTCAGTAAGCAGTCTTGGTACCCAACGCGCAGATACCTTTTTCATACCCAAGCGTTCATGTAAAATATTATGCACGCTCCCCGTTGAAATCTTTACATTTTCAGCAATAAAACGAACCGTGACACGACGATCCGCCAAAACTGAGTTTTCGACTTTTTTCACAATTTCTTCAGTTACTGCTGTAGTAGGGCGTCCGGAGCGGGGGTCGTCCATTGTCGATGTTCTTCCACGTCTAAATTCGGCGCACCAACTTGCGACTGTCGAATACGGAGGAGCATTAGACCCTAAAGTGTCCCGCAAATCCAAATTGACTTGGTCCGTAGAAAAATTTTTCAAACACAAGTATTTGATAACGGCGCGCAGTTCAATTTTCTCCATTTTCGCTAACGTACTCAATAGCATTGCAAAGAAATTACCGTATATTTTTTTAAACAAAAGACAGTTAGTTTTTTTTCATAGCAATCAGCTAGATAGATTAGCTTTACCGGCCAGTATTTAATTTCGTAATATTAAAAGAGTTTGCATCTCATTCTCACTTTATATTGAACGCCCCTCGTATCTACAAATAAAAAAGAAAAATATTGACTCATCAAGACTGAAATTTTCCATAATGGTTGCTTTTATAATGTAGGTAGGCAAAGAATAAGGCGAATTTGTTGAAATTCCCAAACGGCAAGAGTGACTCTATCTCCGTAAGTATGATTACTAAATTCTTAAATTTCGGCCTGCAGTTAGTAGGTAATTACAGCAGTAAAAAACTTATTTCAGGATTTTTGTTAATTCCCACGGGAAAAGGAAAATATGGGATAAATATTCACGAATTAATACCGCTGATGCGAATGGCTGTATGGATATTGCCATTGCACAAGTTGGAATTTCGCGCGGACTAAGTCGTTGCCAAAAGGACTAGCCGTAGCATTTAATCACTTGATTATTCAATTTGACATCGGCTAAACATTGGCAATGGTGTAATAATTCAGTTAAATACTTACATGCGCCAATAAAATGAGAACACCGCATTATACGGAATACTTCCCAAGCCAAGCCAAGGGCTGGGACCATGCCAACAGCATTTATCTACGATTTAACGGCGGCGAGCGCATTCGAAATGGGCGTTAAACGGTTGGGTATTAATAGATGAAGGTCTGAAGACACCTGTGTAAATGATACTGCAAGATTGTATTTGATGATATTGTAATCCTAGTCAAAGTAAAAACACTCGACTTCTAGTGCGGACTTCATCATGAACAATTTATTGAATCAGGCGTTACTTTGCGGACGTCCATATTAATGAACTGAAACAATTACTTTGCTCACCCTCGACCTTACGATAGTTACGTTTATGTAAGAAATGCGTGCTCATGCAGTTCCTCCACCTCCACACTGTAGGAACACACACACATCACACAAACCCAACTATAACCACCACCAAAGTATACTGACGCGTTTCGAACTCAACCAGAGCTCATCTTCAGAGTTGGTACCACAACCGTACGCTATGCCACCAAATGTTAGACACAATTTTTGTGTGTGTGTTTTGTGGTTTTTGTATACATAGTGTTATAGCAAATAAACATTTCATTTCATTTCATTTCTTACATAAACGTAACTATCGTAAGGTCGCGGGTGAGCAAAGGAATTGTTTCAGTTCATTCATCATGGACATCATTAGAACGAGCATAACCCTCTCCATCACCATCTGACTGACCTTGACCTTTCTTACAAGGCCCATCGTTACTAATCAAGTCTTTGTGCCAAAGTCACTGACAACACACATTGGTCAAAGACAGAAGATTTTCAGCAAAGTCGGGATCGTCAATTGACCTCTTCCTCAAAGTTGACCTACCTAGCTTGACTATTATGTTCCAAGTAACAGGCGACAGCAACTTCGAGCGAAGTCTCTCCGATTATAACGAGAGCTGGTATAATAAGAGCTCTAATATGATCTTGGTCTTCTTATAACGAGAGCTGGTATAATAAGAGCTCTAATATGATCTTGGTCTTCTTATAACGAGAGCTGGTATAATAAGAGCTCTAATATGATCTTGGTCTTCTTATAACGAGAGCTGGTATAATAAGAGCTCTAATATGATCTTGGTCTTCTTATAACGATAGCTGGTATAATAAGAGCTCTAATATGATCTTGGTCTTCTTATAACGAGAGCTGGTATAATAAGAGCTCTAATATGATCTTGGTCTTCTTATAACGAGAGCTGGTATAATAAGAGCTCTAATATGATCTTGGTCTTCTTATAACGAGAGCTGGTATAATAAGAGCTCTAATATGATCTTGGTCTTCTTATAACGAGAGCTGGTATAATAAGAGCTCTAATATGATCTTGGTCTTCTTATAACGAGAGCTGGTATAATAAGAGCTCTAATATGATCTTGGTCTTCTTATAACGAGAGCTGGTATAATAAGAGCTCTAATATGATCTTGGTCTTCTTATAACGATAGCTGGTATAATAAGAGCTCTAATATGATCTTGGTCTTCTTATAACGAGAGCTGGTATAATAAGAGCTCTAATATGATCTTGGTCTTCTTATAACGAGAGCTGGTATAATAAGAGCTCTAATATGATCTTGGTCTTCTTATAACGAGAGCTGGTATAATAAGAGCTCTAATATGATCTTGGTCTTCTTATAACGAGAGCTGGTATAATAAGAGCTCTAATATGATCTTGGTCTTCTTATAACGAGAGCTGGTATAATAAGAGCTCTAATATGATCTTGGTCTTCTTATAACGAGAGCTGGTATAATAAGAGCTCTAATATGATCTTGGTCTTCTTATAACGAGAGCTGGTATAATAAGAGCTCTAATATGATCTTGGTCTTCTTATAACGAGAGCTGGTATAATAAGAGCTCTAATATGATCTTGGTCTTCTTATAACGAGAGCTGGTATAATAAGAGCTCTAATATGATCTTGGTCTTCTTATAACGAGAGCTGGTATAATAAGAGCTCTAATATGATCTTGGTCTTCTTATAACGAGAGCTGGTATAATAAGAGCTCTAATATGATCTTGGTCTTCTTATAACGAGAGCTGGTATAATAAGAGCTCTAATATGATCTTGGTCTTCTTATAACGAGAGCTGGTATAATAAGAGCTCTAATATGATCTTGGTCTTCTTATAACGAGAGCTGGTATAATAAGAGCTCTAATATGATCTTGGTCTTCTTATAACGAGAGCTGGTATAATAAGAGCTCTAATATGATCTTGGTCTTCTTATAACGAGAGCTGGTATAATAAGAGCTCTAATATGATCTTGGTCTTCTTATAACGAGAGCTGGTATAATAAGAGCTCTAATATGATCTTGGTCTTCTTATAACGAGAGCTGGTATAATAAGAGCTCTAATATGATCTTGGTCTTCTTATAACGAGAGCTGGTATAATAAGAGCTCTAATATGATCTTGGTCTTCTTATAACGAGAGCTGGTATAATAAGAGCTCTAATATGATCTTGGTCTTCTTATAACGAGAGCTGGTATAATAAGAGCTCTATATGATCTTGGTCTTCTTATAACGAGAGCTGGTATAATAAGAGCTCTAATATGATCTTGGTCTTCTTCTACTTTCTTGGTCTTGGTCTTTTTCTTTTTTTCTTGGTTTTCTTCGTTCATTTTAAGACCAACTCGTTCGGAGCCTCTTCCCCGGTCTGGTTCGCATACTGAAGGTCATTGCCGACAAGCCTGATAGTTTCATCCTGAATGCCGGGGTATGGCTCCATGTCGTACAACAAGTGCACCTATTATTATTAGTAATTTAATATTGTTATTATCTCACTGGAACAAACTTTTACCGACGTTTTGTTAGAAATTATGTAGTTTAATTTAATTTAATAAATTGGAATGACATTATCAAATTTATCATTATTTATTATTATATATTATATATATTATGTAGTAGTGGTAGAGCCATGTTGTAGCTAGCCGCTGCATCACGAATGGGCCGGCTCGTCCGGGGCAGTACCACCCTCTCACAGAACACCGGCGTGAAGCAGCAGTAATCCTGCTTGCGTTTCGTACGGTCAGTGAGAGTGCCGGGGGGCCAATACCTCACCCCCTTCCCTCTTCCCCTCCCTCACCCCCTTCCCCTGTTCCCTTTCCTTTAGGGCCGACAACGCACTGGCATTGCGTAAAGCGCTGCGGGTGTCTATGGACAGTGGTGATCATTTAACATCAGGTGACCCACTAGTTCGTTTGTCTGGCCTTTCTAACATAAAAAAGAAAAAAAAATATCAATACAAACATTAATTAAATTACACTGTATCACTTCACAATCATAAACTTTACACAAGTTTGTGCGAGTGTTGCGCATTCCCTTATCTCGCGCTATAATAACATCGCACGGGGAACCGGTGCGAGTGCGAACCACATTGCCTGCTGATTGCGCGCGGGTTAATTTAATTCAATTATTATTAGATCATTATAGTTTACTGACATAAAAAGATAGTGCGTGCAGTTCCTCCGCGCGGAAGAAGTGTAACTTCGTAATGTGGAAATGAAAAAGGCACTTATACATCAATATGAACCTTATTGCAATAACTTAAAGAACAAAATTTACTTATGCATCTATGTGTTTAAATTACTCACTAGATGGCACTTTTATCAAGTCTCATACATTTTGCACAGACAGTATGAGTTCTGAATCGCACTATCAAAGTTTTTAACATCCGTTAGTATGTACAATGCGAGATGTGTACCAAGTGTACTTGTTTGCTTCGGCAGTACATATGGTAACGTTAAACGTTTAACGCGACCTTGTTGGAAGTCGGATTAGAAGTTTCACTTCAATAATAGTATTGCATTGTTTCATCTCCTAATTTAGTTCTTAGGCATAAACTAAAAATCTATGGATTTTATTATCTGCAAATAAACAACTTTTGATTTTTTTTCAGCATCATTAACTAGTTACGTTTTTTGTTTTTTTTTTATTAGTCGGAGTATTTGTTTTGAAGTTGAATAAAGTTATATTTAGACAATATCCTTCTCCAAATTATATAATTTTGGTGGCGTGGATGCAAACTCAGTTGCTTTATACAATACAGCTGTATATCAAAAGTTTATGAGCATTACGGAAGCCGCTAGAACAATATAATATTATCTCCTTAATCCTGTGTGATGGCTGTCAGCCATCCCACGCATGGCCTGCTTCCAACCGTGACATTTCGCACTGTTTACGCTAAACAAAGTTATAGTCGTGGGGGATCAACCCGTTGGCCATCTTTATTGTTGATTTGTTGTTGCATAATCACGCTAACCAGGTAGAATAAAGTCATTGATAATGATAAAAGTTTCATTTTTAATGCAAGGTTTTTGGTTTTTGGGCTTTGTTCGTAAATCAAAGTCAATCTGACTACTGGATGTGAATCAAAATTAACTTGCATGATTTAAAGAAAACTTCCTGTCTTATTTCCTAATATTTTTAAAAATGGTCGGTCTTTTTTAAAATAAAAGTTGGTGGACGTCTCACGCTGCGTTTGCCAGTCCGTCGTCTCCATTTCAGAACTTTTCGGCCCCAATGGCCATCTGTTCTGCGTGCTAACATACTCGTATATCGCCTGACCATTGCCATTTCAACGAGCTGGCTATGTCGGTGACACTGGTTCTTCTATGGATCTCCTCATTCCTGATTCGATCCCGTATAGGAACTAGTCTAGGATAAGAAGCGCTGTATAGTTAATTGGTGGCTGTTTTCTGCGGTTCCCCTTGTTAACGCATATGTGCAAGATGGGGGGAATCCGTTTTCTGCATGTATTCATTTAATTAAGTCTTATTTTTATTACTTTTGTTGTTTTTTACTTTGTGCATTACATTGTTTCTTATAAGTATCGATATACAAGTGAAAACTTTGCTAGCTTATGTTCTACCTGCTTGTTTTACCTTTATTTATGATTGTCGCTGTTTGTTTTCCTCAATAAAGAAAATAAATAAATAAATAAATAGTTGTATTATTGTATAAGTGTCACAATACGTTTCACCCTTAAATTCAAACATGGTTGATCTCTTGATTGATACCTCTAGATAATTTGGACGTTTATTTGCTTGGTTAACTTCAGCGTTCTACGTTAAACTTCCCGGCACCATCATCCCCAGGTGGCCTCAAAGCCTATTGCTTCCATTCCTTTCCATCAGCATAATCCACTGATACAGATACATTGAAACGAAAATCGATTACGGCTCTTTGCAACAAAACACTGTATCAATGTCAATGTAACCCATATCTTGCTTTGTGAAGGAGTTATCCCAAAAAGGAGTCTTAAGGTTTTTCCGGTAGGGTTGGATTTAGAAGGGATGCTTAGTGGCAATGGACTGTGTGCGGGCGGGGAAAGGGTCCGTGACGGCGCCGGGACGACAGCGATTTTTGCATAATTCTGTTTAGACGCGGCCGCTCGCCTGGGAACTGCAGGGCGGGCGCATTACGCACACATCGGTAATTTGACGAGCGTGCGGAACGTATGTTTTGACTGTAATCAATGGTTTCGAAAGCATTATGTATTTTATTGGTCGCGGGTGAGCAAAGTAATTGTTTTAGTTCAGCATTATGTATGGTTATGAAAATTTTATGCGAGATGTGTGAAGAAAACTAAGTAATAATATGTTTTTGTAACTCGGCATTGTACTCAAGACCCTGATCAAAGCATAAAGAGAATTGTTTTTGTACTCAAGACCCTGATCAAAGCATAAAGAGAATTGTTTTTGTACTCAAGACCCTGATCAAAGCATAAAGAGAATTGTTTTTGTACTCAAGACCCTGATCAAAGCATAAAGAGAATTGTTTTTGTACTCAAGACCCTGATCAAAGCATAAAGATAATTGTTTTTGTACTCAAGACCCTGATCAAAGCATAAAGATAATTGTTTTTGTACTCAAGACCCTGATCAAAGCATAAAGAGAATTGTTTTTGTACTCAAGACCCTGATCAAAGCATAAAGAGAATTGTTTTTGTACTCAAGACCCTGATCAAAGCATAAAGAGAATTGTTTTTGTACTCAAGACCCTGATCAAAGCATAAAGATAATTGTTTTTGTACTCAAGACCCTGATCAAAGCATAAAGATAATTGTTTTTGTACTCAAGACCCTGATCAAAGCATAAAGATAATTGTTTTTGTACTCAAGACCCTGATCAAAGCATAAAGAGAATTGTTTTTGTACTCAAGACCCTGATCAAAGCATAAAGAGAATTGTTTTTGTACTCAAGACCCTGATCAAAGCATAAAGATAATTGTTTTTGTACTCAAGACCCTGATCAAAGCATAAAGATAATTGTTTTTGTACTCAAGACCCTGATCAAAGCATAAAGATAATTGTTTTTGTACTCAAGACCCTGATCAAAGCATAAAGAGAATTGTTTTTGTACTCAAGACCCTGATCAAAGCATAAAGAGAATTGTTTTTGTACTCAAGACCCTGATCAAAGCATAAAGATAATTGTTTTTGTACTCAAGACCCTGATCAAAGCATAAAGATAATTGTTTTTGTACTCAAGACCCTGATCAAAGCATAAAGAGAATTGTTTTAATTGTTAAACGATGATGATAGTGCAGTGTAGGTAGGCCTCCAACAAGATGGAGCGCCACCTGGTTAAGGTTTCGGAATCGCGTTGGATGCGGATGGCGCGGGACCATCTCTTTGGCAGCCTTGGGGAAGACCTAATATTCAGCAGTGGACGTCTTTCGGCTTAAATGATGATGATAGTTCTGCAGATTTAATGACTTGTACGCAGTTCTCAATTCTCACTGGGCCCGCGTGGGAACAACGGTCCAAGCCCACTTATTGTGAGAGTTCTGTGCCCTGCAGTGGCACAAATAGAGTCTGGGATAATGATGATTAAATAAATCTGTGCCGTGGCAGGGGGTTTCACTCCGCAGTTTAGGTATGTTCGGCCGGCGCGCCTCCCGGGCAGGCGTATGGCAGTAGGTTATCGCTCGGCTTTCGCTAAGCGCGTTGCGCGTAGGTAATTAAGCATCTTTTTTCTGTGATTTTTGCAACAAACAATGACTTCTAATCGATCTTATAATCCGTATAAAAGATTCTGTTGCGTTTAAAGGTAGTTTACTGAATTAATGAATGAATTTGGACGACCAGATGGCCTAGTGGTTAGAGAAACCTGACTATGAAGCTTGAGGTCCCGGGTTCGATTCCCGTGTCGGGGCAGATATTTGTATGAAAAATACGAATGTTTGTTCTCGGGTCTTGGGTGTTTAATATGTATTTAAGTATGTATCTATCTATATAAGTATGTTTATCCGTTGCCTAGTACCCATAACACAAGCTTTCCTAGCTTACTTTGGGACTAGGTCAATTGGTGTGGATTGTCCCGTGAAAATAAATAAATAAATAAAATAAATAAATAATACACACTGTTATCTTTCTTGATTTATATACCTACCTAAATATCGGCGAATGGGAACCCTGTGCTCTTGGTTTCGGGTCAGCGGTGCCCAACGGAATATAAATGCTCGTATCACACGATAAGTATCAATTTCGCATGCAAGCAGTTAACGGTCGTAAGAGTAGGCAAATTTTTATACCTAAAGTTGATTTTTGTTCGAGAGTGATCCATCTGTACGCTAGTACTATTAGTTATTCTTTGGCCGCGGTTCTGTTTAATGATAATTTACCCTGATATTATCTGTATGATGAATTCGCAAGCCGGCCGCGAGATGGCGCCACCCGGAAATGGAGTATAAACGCGTTTACGAACCATTCGTAAATTCTCACTCCAACTTATTTACTTTTTAGTATTCCTTGAATTACGCCTTCATAGTATTTTATTTCGACGATGAATTTATTCAATATAACCCAAAATGATATACGTTATCGACATTTCATATTACACAAGTAAGGGCACGCTTGTATAGAAGCGGAGCGAACAAGCGTCCGACGGCAACAAAGGGTCTCCCTAAATCTATCGACGCGGAATCGGCTTTAGCTGTCTGCTTAGTATAAGTTTTACTTCACCAAAATGCTTCTCGATCGCGTTTACGTAAAAATTTCAATTCTATGGAAACATATGGATGCGCGGCCGCGGAGGCGCTGTCCATGTTTCCCTAGTAATTGTTTTTTTTTTTCGTAAACGCGATCGAGAAGTATTTTTGTGAAGTAAAACTTATACTAAGCATACTGATCGGAAAAACCTTTAGCGAGCGAAATAGATGTCGATCGGCTCGGCTACGCGGCACATGAATAAATACGGAGCAGAATAAAAACTTCAAACAACGCCGCGCACGCATTACACTACTACACGCACAACATATGTGTGCGTGACCTGTACAGACAGGACGGGGGGGGGGGGGAGGGCGTGCACCGGCGCCCGCTCGGAGACAAACCGGTTTGAACTAGCTCAGTGAGTAGACAAAGTTCAGGTGTGCCGCCAGCGACGACGCGACCGTTTAGCATTTAGCTACATAGTTCGAGTGTTCGGTTGTTTTTAAAGATGCCTACCTGTTGTAGTGTTTGTACATATACAGATATTAGATACTTAGGTACTTGGTTGAATAATATGTTTTGATTCTTAATTATTATTTTTTTACCGAGCGACAACAATACAATACAATATATCTTTATTGATCACCAAAAACAGTACAGTGACATTACAAAAATAAAAAATCAGGTAGACAATAGGCGGTCTTATGGCTAAAAAGCGATCTCTTCCAGACAACCAATTACTCAGAAATTAATAAATATCAACAGACGAATGTAGGTGGCAGAAATAACAGACAAGAGAAACGCAGTATTACTTAACAACACCCACCCACCCTATGATACCCTATGATAACAGGCAAGAATTTCGAGCTCTGTTGGGAAGTTTTTATTCTGCTCCGTATTTATTCATGTGTACGCGGGCCGAATGGAGCCAACCAAGAGCCAACCTGATCGACGTCTTTTTCACTCTTATTGCGTTGACTTTAAGGTTTTCCGGTCGGTTGAAGCCGATTCCGCATCGACAGATTTGGGGAGACCCAAAGTAACAAGGGAGTTTTTTTTTCAGAACTGTTTTATCTTGGTTTCTTGTCTGGTATAAGGTTATCTTTGAATTTTGAAACAACCTGTATAGGAAGCTTAATAAATTATGTGCACATTTTCTAAGGTCTCTGGCAATAGAGTTTTATTCACAGTAAGTCAATGGCAATAATACACGCTAGACACAGCGCTTAAGTATATCTTTCGCAACTCCATTGGTATGCCTTTGATTAAAAAACGCTGAAAAAATACGTTACTTGTATGACGACCCCTTTAATTTCTATATAACATTATTTTATTTTTAGTATTTGTTGTTATAGTTGTTGTTGTTATAGCGGCAGCAAAAATACATCATCTGTGAAAATCTCAACTGTCTAGCTCATGAGATACAGCAGCCTGGTGACAGACAGACGGATAGTGGAGTCTTAGTAATTGGGTCCCGTTTTTACCCTTTGGGTACCGAACCCTAGAAACGATATGATTACTATGACTATGAACACCATTATGATATTTTAATGGGATCCGGGCACGGGCGGATATTCGAATAATGCGACCGGGATTATAATATACGGCCCTTTCATTATCATTCGCGAATGGACGGCGATAATGATTCATTCGGTCTCTGCGCTTACAATGTGGTGTGGTACACAGAACTCGTATAAGGGATTAGGACTCATAGTATTATTGCATCTGGAAATTAAGAGGGTACGATGGCTGAGAGACTTTTGAGAAATAGGTATTTTAATGAAATGTGGCTGTCTCGCCCGAACCCCTCCGTGTCAATACAGCGAGAGCGGGACAACTGCAGCTCAGACCGTTATTAGGCGCGTAAAATTGATCAAAACAGCATTTCGTAATCCCCTGTTTTCTTCTCGAAAACTGGACCAATAAAATTATTTTTTTCAAAAATAATTAGAGGACAGATTTAGCTATGCCCCTATGTTTTCCTTTTTTTGTTTATATCAGGGATTCTTTTCTGATGAGTGTCTGAAAATGACGTTGAAATTGGGCAATTTTTTCAGTTTTTGACAGCTCATATTTCTTATGTTAATTGAAATATGGAAAAAAACGAAACATATGGGCGTAGCTGTGGTAGATACAGATTACACAGTAAAAAAAATTGTCAGGGAGGAAACAGGGGATTACGTTTGAATGGAGAAATGGTGCGCATCGTACCCTCTTAAACGCGGCAATATATTGCTAAAATTACCTCTACTGGTTTCTGTATTAGGTTCGTTATTTTTTAAAGTGATTAAGTATGTTGCTCTTGAAACGAAAACGAAAGGGAGGAACGACGAATGAGTCCAAGGAAGACCGTGACGAAAAACGTATAAGACGTATTAAGAGATACACAAGTTGCAGAATTTGAGCAAAAAAGATAGTGACGGATAGCGAACAAGACGAAGACAAATACAGAATAAATAAATAAATAAATAAATAAATATTAGGGGACAATCTTACACAAATCGACCTAGTCCCAAACAAAGCAAAGCTTGTACTATGGCTACTAGACGACGATAAACATACTTATATAGATAAATAAATACTTAAATACATAGAAAACATCCATAACTCAAGAACAAATATTCGTGCTCATCACACAAATAAATGCCCTTACTGGGATTCGAACCCAGGACCTCTTGCTTCGTAGGCAGGGTCACTACCAACTAGGCTAAAGCGGTCGTTAAATGAGACGAAATGAGAATTGAAAGAAAAACGAATGAGGCGAGATTATGGGATACCATCTTAACTATCTGCCTATCGCAGTTGGACGCGGATGGCGCAGTTTGGCGAGCCTTGGGGGAGGCCTACGTTCAGCAGTGGGCGTCTTTCGCCTGAAATGATGATGATGATGTCTGAACATGAAGTCAGGTCTTCGGCTCTCCACATCCAGTCGCCGCCACCCCTACATCGATTTTCATCAATCTAGAGAGGCCTCCCACACTAAGTCTTCTATACGTAAAACATGGTCTTTCAGAACTCGCAACCCCAACCGTTATTCTAATTACCCTGACCAGCCCATATTCCCAAGTAACACAGCGATGTTATTTATTTCTCCGATACCGAAGATCGATATCGACGTGATTAACTCCGAGTCGGAATGTTTTGTTCTTGTTACAAAGTTACCGAACTTAGGTTAATCGTGTTGATAATCTCCAGAAAGTTTCGCAATTACCCTAAAAGAGCTTTTAATGTCTTAATCGGTATAAAATCAGCACTTCACAAATTCAAGTAAATGTATAATTAACCTTAAAATCCTTAATCTTGGGCTTTAATCTTACTGCAATAATCGTTGGTTTATTTAACATTACAACGTGTTTATTGTGTTTTCTTAAACCATTATCCTCTCAAAGATAGAATAAGAAACACCGAAGCTACGAAACTCAAATTGGGGTTGTTTATTTTTTTGCAATGTAATCTGCATTATGTAAATCGAAAACCATTTCGAATTACTTAAATGCTTTTTAAATCGTTTCCGTGCAGAGTTATTTTGTAATAAATTTATTATATAACAAATAAGGGCTTCATATGACTTTGAAAACTACGTCGTATGACGGTCCAAGTCGTAATTTATGCGGTGAGGACTAGTATTATTCAGAATTACTAGCTGTTGCCCGCGACTCCGTCTACAAAGAATAGGGGTGTAAAAAATAGCCTACGACCTATTCCCAGATTTTAAAATATGGAGAAAAAAGTTTCATAAAAATCGGTCAAGCCGTTTCGGAGGAATTCGATAACAAACGCTTTACGCGTGGATTATACTACGGAGTTTGATTTGGACCCGCAAATGACACCTAACACTTTGGGCATTGCCTTTGTTTTGATATGATGACAATGAAACCAGTGATAGGTTACCTAATACATAGTTAATTGAAAAATTTATGGCATTAGCAGCTGTATGCTAGCATGAGGTTAAACTCTGGCGTCATCAAGCAATATACTTTCAATAATAAAAAAGCCGTGGGAGCCTATTGTTTTGATCTATGGTCTCTCAAGCGAAGTAAGTGGGATCGACCTCTGAGTTTTTCGAAACTTATATGCGAAAATTTTAAAATTTTATGGGCATTTATTTGTGTGATGAGCACGAATATTTGTTCCTGAGTTATGGATGTTTTCTATGTATTTAAGTATTTATTTATGTATATAAGTATGTTTATCGTCGTCTAGTACCCATAGTACAAGCTTTGCTTAGTATGGGACTAGGTCGATTTGTGTTAGATTGTCCCCTAATATTTATTTATTTATTTATTTATTTACCACGGTGAGATTAATGACTCTCTTTGGGTTGCTGATATTTATGGGCGGTGGTGATCATTCCCCATCAGATGACCCGCTTGCTCGTTTGCGTCCCTCTCATAATAAAAAAAGGAAAACTTCAAGAGAAAATCTGCAAAGAAATTCAATGGTGTGTGAAAGAAAAGTTCTCAATCTGCACGAGGCCCGCGTGGGAACTACGGCCATAGCAATTTCATTCTCAGATGAGGCTTATGCCCCGTAGCGAGACGTACGACGTACAGGCTGGAATGATGATGTAGCGACTACTAGCGCCATCTAGTTACCACATAAGAAACTAATTTCTCCAATCCTGCATCGCGCTATCGAAGTTTCTCAACTCGGCTGCATAAATACAACTTCCAACTTTCATCCATTGGACTTCGGTCCCCAGGCATAACATCTGCCTGGAGAGAGATCTCTCTATTGCAACTACCCCCAAAATGATAACATATACAGTATTAAAAATAGCCAGGGTTTTGAATATTAAAAATATAAAGGTTTAACAAATTCCATTCGCAGCGTGGGACGTCCACCAACGAGGTGGACGGACGATTTGATAAAGGCCGCTGGTTCAAGGTGAATGCAAGCCGCTTCCAACCGTAGTGATTGGGTATAAATGAGGGCCTATGCCTATGCCTATGCCTAATGCCTATGTCCAGCAGTGGACATCTTACGGCTGAAATGATGATGACGTTGAACAAATCCTATAAAAGTATATCGTAAGCTTCAGCTGTATGTCATCGCTCAAATATAAAGTGCCGGTTCGTCTGTACGTCTGTAGACAGCGCGGAACAATAACAGCTGCAGCACTAAAGAATGGGCTTTATTAAATAGCAGACAGACGGGTTATTTTAAACATGCCTAATATTACGCTTTCAAATAAATGGGAGAATTCGTAGGTAACGGAACAGAAAATGAACCGTTTCTACCCACTGAGGTGTTTCTATTCGATCTTTTTACAAAATATAGAATAATTTTGCGGTCAAAATAATAATGATTCGTTTATGTATAATGGCCGGGTGATCGAGTTTTACTCGGGTTCATCTGTAAGTATGCAGACCATGCCTGCCCAGGCCCATTTGAGTTTTACTCGGGTTCATCCGTAAGTATACAGACCATGCCTGCCCAGGCCCATTTGAGTTTTACTCGGGTTCATCTGTAAGTATGCAGACCATGCCTGCCCAGGCCCATTTGAGTTTTACTCGGGTTCATCTGTAAGTATGCAGACCATGCCTGCCCAGGCCCATTTGAGTTTTACTCGGGTTCATCTGTAAGTATGCAGACCATGCCTGCCCAGGCCCATTTGAGTTTTACTCGGGTTCATCTGTAAGTATGCAGACCATGCCTGCCCAGGCCCATTTGAGTTTTACTCGGGTTCATCTGTAAGTATGCAGACCATGCCTGCCCAGGCCCATTTGAGTTTTACTCGGGTTCATCCGTAAGTATGCAGACCATGCCTGCCCAGGCCCATTTGAGTTTTACTCGGGTTCATCTGTAAGTATGCAGACCATGCCTGCCCAGGCCCATTTGAGTTTTACTCGGGTTCATCTGTAAGTATGCAGACCATGCCTGCCCAGGCCCATTTGAGTTTTACTCGGGTTCATCTGTAAGTATGCAGACCATGCCTGCCCAGGCCCATTTGAGTTTTACTCGGGTTCATCCGTAAGTATGCAGACCATGCCTGCCCAGGCCCATTTGAGTTTTACTCGGGTTCATCCGTAAGTATGCAGACCATGCCTGCCCAGGCCCATTTGAGTTTTACTCGGGTTCATCTGTAAGTATGCAGACCATGCCTGCCCAGGCCCATTTGAATTTTTTTTTACAAAAACTGACCCGTGATTAACCTTTATTTCACCTGATAAAAAGTGCAGATGAGGCCAAAGGTTCTCCCTGGTTAAGTAACAGCCTATTCACTCCAGCCTCGAAAAGCTCTAGGCTGTACATAATATCTATCTGGAAATACAGACGACGACGGATGAAATGTGTTCAGTTCGGAGTTCGACGATCTTCGCCCCTACGTCGATCATTAGGATTGTTTTATATTTTTTTTATACAGAAAAGTCAAATATATTAAACTAATTTCAATACATTTTCATTTAGGTGCTTCACTACTTTTTCAAAATTAAATTTAACAGTCCATATCAAGAAAACTTCTAAACTTCAATTGAACCGATGGTAAGATCTGCGGCCTTGATGCCCTTATGGAATCGCACCTAAATCATCCGCTATTATAGCTAAACAGTTTAAATGAGATGGAGGGTATGACGACAAAAGGGTCGAGAGAGGTGCGGGCGGCGAGCGCGCCTCGTGCGCCTGCCGCCCGCACCTGTACCGTGGGGTGGGGGCGAGGACTCATTTAAACGGTTTACCTATAAATAAATTGAAGTAGTTTTCTAATTCTATTTTCGGTATTCAAACGTCAGAGTTTAATTAAGTATTTACGAGTGAGAACCACTTTAGTAAACGATTTACTCAAATTAAAACTGAAGAAAGCGTGTGAATAAAAAGTGTATCACGTTTTTATTCGGTAAATAACCGGTCGAGAATAAAACTAGCTTCGTACCTATTTATTTATGCGGAGTTTAATTTGTAGGCGGTGGATTGGGTTTCGTTTAATAGTTTCAGTGGCCTGAAATAAATCGGCCTTTGTGAGTTCATTTAGTTGATAGTTATTTTGGAATATTCATTTATTTGTTAAAGTACCTAGACCGTGAAATGCGGGTCTGATTGGTTCGTTGTATTCGTTATTTTATAATCAAATGCGCTTGTTTGCTGTCTTTTTACTGGTGTGATATTTAAATGTACGGTATTGTGTTTTTGTTTGAGAGTTTACATTTTATGCGAAGCACGCCGGCAAGCGAGCTAGCCGGGTCTAAGAAGCTGCGTCAGTGACGCTGTGTCAAAACGACTGATTACTTCGATGAGTGTCGGTCCAAAGGCGTTTCTTACATTAGCATAGTGCATTGATCATAACCGCAGTGTTACGTAATATGTCTACTTACTTAGTGTATTTTTTAGGCAAGTACGAAAGTCATAGTGAAAAAAAAACCGAAATATTTAAAATCGAGTTTAGCTTGACTTGTTTCGGGATAATCCGTAACCCTTCTTCTTGAAGCAACACGCCACAGCGGCTGGCATACGCGAATCTGAATTTCAACCGGGATAGTGGATGGTCGGTACCCCCGAGTTGGAAGATAGTGTTGGATAGTCGTGATGTTGTTAGTATTGAGTGCTACCCTACATTTAACAATGACAATAAAAAACCAGTCAAGTGCGAGTCGGACTCGCGCACCGAGGGTTCCGTACAAATTTATATGTACCTATGAACATCCAGTTTTATCAGACCCCTGCTCCTAAGCAAAATGTGCGCAGTGTGGACAGTCATATCATATCATAGTAGATTGGTTACTGATATAGACAGACAGACAAAATAAATAAATAAATAAATAAATATTAGGGGACAATCTTACATAAATCGACCTAGTCCCAAACTAAGCAAAGCTTGTACTATGGGTACTAGACGACGATAAACATACTTATATAGATAAATAAGTACTTAAATACATAGAAAACATCCATAACTCAGGAACAAATATTCGTGCTCATCACACAAATAAATGCCCTTACCGGGATTCGAACCCAGGACCTCTTGCTTTGTAGGCAGGGTCACTACCAACTAGGCTAAAGCGGTCGTTAAAAAAAAATATGCTTTTCGCAATTTTTCGGTTACCTATCAAAATTTAGAAATATTTTTTTCTGAATATTTAAAATCCCGAATGCTTCATTTATCCGAATGCATTTTTTTCTGAAACTGAAAATATTTCAGGATTTTTATAAAACAACCCTAACCTAACCTAAATGGTTCTACACGATGGTCCTGAAATTATTCCTGAAATATTTACAGTTTCAGAAAAAAATGCTTTCGGACAAATGAAGTTTTCGGGATTCTAAACCTTCGGAAATAAAATTTTCTAAACATCGATAGGTTCCCCAATTTTTCCTATATATTTGTGCTATAAGACCTTGCTTCGTACCAAATTTCAAGATTCTGAGTTCACGGGAAGTACCCTGTAGGTATTGATTCCCTTGCGAGTGTCGACAATTTGCGGAAATTTGCGGCATAAAAGGCTTTATCTTTTGATTGCGTTAAAAATTCATGCTTTTCGAAATTTTTCCTTTACAAAACAATACAATACAATTACTCTTTATTGTACACCAGGAATAGTAAGCAATACAGAAAGAAAACAGGTACACAGAGAGCCTTTATCTGTGCTATAAGACCTTGCTTCATACCAAATTTCAAGATTCTGAGTTCACGGGAAGTACCCTGTAGGTTTTGATTCCTTTGCGAGTTTCGAAAAGTTGCGGCATAAACGGCTGTATCTTTTGATTGCGTTAGCTTAGAAGTTTGATTTATTCACAGCTCCAAGGGACAGTAGATCTGAGTATTTGATATAAATTTCAGCTTGATACCTCCACACGTTCCTGAGAAAAAGGGTCTTGACAGACGGACGGACGGACAACAAAGTGATCCTATAAGGGTTCCATTTTTTCCTTTTGAGGTACGGAACCCTAAAAATGACAAAATGAATAAGCTAGCGACACCTAATGACATTTAAATGATTAACACCGTTACATTACACCTGCAACATCAAAGATACATCAGATGCAAATCCAAACATGTTTGTTTTCGCGTGTTATTATTCCACGTCGGTTATAACGAACCCATTCGTAGAGGTAGATGTATGTCTGCCATTTGTCATGTCCCGCGTCAGGATCGCAGCGCTCGCGCCGGCAATAACAACTACACTGACGTGCAAAAATAAAGGGTCGGTTACACTAATGACGATAACTACAAAACCCGCTGTGATAGCTTCTTCGAGTAAAATGAGTTTAGTAAAGAGTTTTATTCTCAATTCAACTTTTTCTTGTTAAGAATAAAAATCTTTAGTAAACTCATTTTACTCGAGGAAGCTATCACAGAGGGGGGAACCTATCGATGATTAGAAAATTTTATTTCCGAAGGTTTAGAATCCCGAAAACTTCATTTGTCCGATAGCATTTTTTTCTGAAACTGTAAATATTTCAGGATTTATTTCAGGACCATCGTGTAGAACCCTTTAGGTTAGGTTAGGGTTGTTTTATAAGAATCCTGAAATATTTACAGTTTTAGAAAAAAATGCATTCGGATAAATGAAGCATTCGGGATTTTAAATATTCGGAAAAAAATATTTCTAAATTTTGATAGGTAACCCACAGAGGGTTTTGTAGTTATCGTCATTTTTGTAACCGACCCTTTATTTTTGCACGTCAGTGTATTATTTTCCAAAACTACCTCATTATCTGCTAACGCTTTGTAATATTTTATCTTATTGTGTAATCCTTAAGGTGTACAATCGCAAAATGGAGCGGAGTATTTCTGATCATCATCATCATCCCAGCCTATATTCGTCCCACTGCAGGGCACAGGCCTCCTCTCAGAATGAGGGGGCTTGGGCCGTAGTTCCCACGCGAGCCCAGTGCGGATTGGGAACTTCACACACACCATTGACTTTCTTCGCAGGTGTATGCTGGTTTCCTCACGCTGTTTTTCTTCACCGTAAAGCTCATGGTAAATTTCAAATCAAAAAATTAACGACCGCTTTTTAGCCTAGTTGGTAGTGACCCTGCCTACGAAGCAAGGGGTCCTGGGTTCAAATCCCGGTAAGGGCATTTATTTGTGTGATGAGCACGAATATTTGTTCCTGAGTTATGGATGTTTTCTATGTATTTAAGTATTTATTTATCTATATAAGTATGTTTATCGTCGTCTAGTACCCATAGTACAAGCTTTGCTTAGTTTGGGACTAGGTCGATTTGTGTAAGATTGTCCCCTAATATTTAAAATTATTATTATTATTATGTTGGTACGGATTTCCGATCACGGGCCCATGGGGACCCGGTCATTTGAAAGGCATTCATGGGGCCAAAGCCAACATGAAGAGGCCTTTGGTACCATATAATATAAATGAGATGGGCGCAACTATGGAGGTCTATCCCCTAATTCACCATGAGGATGTGCTAGCGGACAGTCCGCCACAGTTGCCAATCTATTGCCAGGTAGGAATCGACATGGAATTGGCTATGGGGTTGGGATGTTGTGGACAGGATTACCGGGCTATGGAGTGAGATAACGGACACCTACCATTTCAATATCTCATAAACTGAACTTTTGGTAGGCGGTGACTCGCCATTCACTAAATGGGCCCCTCAAACTATTGCCCACTCGGGGCAACGAGGCGGCAACATTGGTGTGAACGGCTAAGGATGGAGAGGTGTCCCTGGACATTAAACTTCAAAATGCCAACTCGCCACTTACGGAAACACATCCATCCTTCGAGCATTTAGCTCTTGCGCTCCACTCTAGGCGGCCAACAAAGGCAAACTAGAGGCGGGGTGGGTGTGTAACTGTGTGTGTGTATGTGTACCCCTGGAGGTCTCGGGTTCGTGGTGTCGCTACGCACCAACAGCTCGCCACAAGCCGCCCTGCGATGACTGACTGCACTGGTGACACGACAACACCATTATTATTATTATTATTATTATATGTAATTTTGCACATAAATTCCGAAAAACTTAGAGGTGCGAGCGGGGATTTGAACCCACGACCCTCTGCTTGAGAGGTCAAATCGCTAGGCCACCACGGCTTTATTTGGCCGGTTCACGGCGGATTTCGGTGATGGTCAGTCAGAATAGGGTGGGAAAAGTTTATCAAAGATATTTAATTGGCGTTGAACATTGAAAAATTTTGTTTTGTTTGATACTCAAATAATAACTCAAAAAAAGTCAAAATTCTTTATTCAATTTAGGCATCACTTGATGCTACGATGAACGTCGAAGAATCTACCACCGGTTCGGAAAAACCCTGTTGAGAAGAATCCGGCAAGAAACTCAACAAGGTATATTTTTTTCAAACAGCTCTACATTGTTTTTAAATAGATTTATGTATTTATTATAGATGTATGTATCTAAAGTATTTAATCCAATTAATTTTTTTAACACAGTAGATACGCTGTTTGACACTAGGGATCGCCAATGTGGATCGGAATTATTTCTAAACATCCATGTCCATGCCATCAGTAACTTTATCGTACGCCTTGGATATGAATGACTGTCTTCTTCACAATGGATTTGAATTTTGTATCAGTATGGTGGGTTATTGTTGTAATAATATAACACTATTATCAATTTTGTTAACTTTATGTAACTCCTTGACGTCAACAACTTGATTACAAGCAAAATTCTACTTTAAGATGACTCGGGAGCCTTTTTACTCGGTCTGCAATCGGCTTTCAATTGTTAAAATGCGCGCTCCATCCATCCGAAGAAACCCTCTACTGACAAGAAACAATGCGATAAAAAAAAGCAATAAACGACACACAAATTAGTAAAATTACTCTGCAATATCAATTGGGTACCGCATATATTCGGTGTAATAGCGTTTCTTGGACAGTTATTCGTATTTCGGTCGGCGCGAGCGCTTGGCGATGAGCCAACTCACGCGTCTTCCAGAAAACTGATAATATTAGGCTCTGATTATGACTTTAATTGTTTTCGTTGAAGTTTGGCTGTGGTGGCCTAGTGGTTTTACCTATGGCCTCTCAAGCAGAGGGTCGTGGGTTGGAAACCAAGATCGCACCTCAGTTTCTTTTTGGAATTTATGTGCGTAGTTACATTTGATATTTACCATGAGTTTTACGGTGAAGGAAAACATCGTGAGGAGTCTGCACGTATCTGAGAAGAAACTCAATGGTGTGTGCAAAGTTCACAATCCGCAATGTTCCCACGTGGGAATTACGGTCCAAGCCGTCTCATTCTAAGAGGCGGCCTGTGCCCTGCAGTGGTATATAGGCTCAGATGACGATGATGATGAAAGCCAACTTTACAGTTATTTAGTAAAAGAGGGCATGATATTGAGGGGAAGACATTTTGCGCGTAACACGTGTCGGGGCACATTCTTACGGAACAATAGTAAGAAAAATGATTTGTACAGTTCAGGGCTGCCGTGTATCACGTCCGGGGGGATTTATGGCTCGCCCAGAACCGCGTATATCACCGGGATATTTAGAGAGGGGCGGAACCGGCACGGCGCACCGTAACGTCAACTGGCAAAAGTCTCACTGACTGACACACTTATGGATGTTACAGACTGATTTCCAGGTGCGAAATAACTGCAAATGCCAATAGGCTATTACATTTAAAGTGTGCAGTTTACTTAAGACTTATTAAGAGAGGGACAAGTTACAGAATTTGACCAAATAAGATAATGGCGGATAGCGAACAAGACGAATAAAGAATGAGTGACGAATACAGAATGAGACGAAATAATAATGAGACGAAAAACCAATGAGGCGAGATAATAGCGCATCGAGTGCACGCTCCTGCTCGCGTTGGTCGTCGGCGCTTGTACGTGAAGTGTTGCCTTCTTTTTTATTTAATTTTATATGCTTTGAAAATATTAAATCTACGTACGTCAACCTGACTTCGTTACTGTCGTTACGCGCTAAGATCCCGCATACTCACTACATCACTTAATAGCTGGTGATTAAAAATATATAATTTCTCCTTTCAAGCGTCGATACAAATGTGAAAATGTTAGCCAAGTTCATTACTAAAAATATGCTTGGTTGTGGACTGTGCCGACAAAAGGATTGAGATCTAAATGGGTACCAAGTTCTGAAGACATCAATTATTTAATTGAAATGTCGAATAATTTACACAAAGTAGATAACTTATGTTAAATTTGACAAAAGCTATCAGCTGACTCTGTCAATAAGCAAAACCCTCGGATCTTCCACTCTTGCGCATCTTACGACAATTTCGGCTTACTGCCAAATTTACTGCTTCCTATAAATCTGTACCTTGAATAATGTAAATTTTTCTGGATTATGTTAATAGTGATCCAAACTAAATTATTATGTTTATGGATGTTAACGATGGAATAATTGATGAAAGTTTTCTTGACATAAAACAGACCGGTACAGTCCATTGAACTGATCGATTTATGATAATTAAGTGAAACAGATCATTTAATAAACATACAGCTGAGTGGGTGTGAATGTGTGTGGGATAATACATAATAACATTGAACTACATTACTAAACAATTACAGCATGCTTTTGTTGGAGTACTTTTTTGCTCAACCAGGAAATTATTTATATCAATTTATTTAATAAGTAAACTTGTTTTGCTGCGAGCACTCTCGATCGCAAACATAATCGTGTTCCTGATGGTTTCCCTATTCTCTAGTTCTATATTTACGGCGCCTAACCGGGGAAGTGGAACAAATGAATACGACTTTATATTTAGGTTGGGAATAACGCGTAAACAACACGAGGGGGTTTTTGATAAAATAATCTTTTCCCCCAACATTTTGTTGTTTGAAAATAATGACGAGTTGTTTCGATAACAACGTCGTTATTTGCCAACTAATAGAAGAGTATTGAAAAAATATACAGTAGTATATTTAATATACTCGTGGGACCCTGTACTAAGTCTGACGTATAAGTAGTTTTTAACGTATAACTAACCATAACCCAGTCATAATGATCTCGGGAGACCAAGTGAAGAGAGTGTCGGAGACGCGTAATCTGAGAGTTTTGATGGATGAGTCGCTGCGCTTTGAAGGTCACATAGCTGAGGTCGTTAAGACATGTTTTTACAGGCTCAAAGTGTTGTATAGAATTCGCAACTTTCTTAGCATAGATTTACGTATTAGGTTGTGCGATTCCCTGATACTCTCAAAATTGGGTTATGCCGATGTAGTATACGGTCCTCGGTTGCTCTCCCGCACAGATCGCACAGTGCAGAGAGTCCAGAATGCCTGTGCTCGTTTTTGTTTTAAAATTCCCTCGCGTACGCATGTAACGCCATATTTAAACTCTGCTGGCATTTTGAAGATGGCGTACCGGAGAGAACTTCACTTATCCTCATTACTTTTTAGTATTGTCAAAACTGGAGTGCCTGAATACCTGTTCCAGAAATTAACGTGGCGTAAAAGCAGATCCAGCTCGCATGGGGTCCGAGAGGTTACCAATGAACTAGCTGTTCCGTATCACCGAACTGCCGCTTTTAAGGGTAGTTTTAAATACACTGTCACAAAGTGTTGGAATAATTTGCCTCCACCATTCAAAAAGTTAATTACTATTAGCAATTTTAAGATTAAATTATATAAATATTTAATTAATTTGCAACTAACATTGCCCGCAGGTGGAAAGGCCAAGTCGTCTTACCTCTGATGCGACTACCTTCATTTTAAAATTTAAATTTTAAATAAACACAGATAAAAGTATTAAGTACACGCTATGTGTAAATTGCCGCTTTTTGATATATTTGCAAGTTTTAGATATGCCTACCGAAAGGGAAATGCATAATATAAATAAATAAAGTATGTATCTATTTATATTATATATATACATATTCTATACATATGTATATGTATAAGATATGAATCTATTTTGTTTATTTGTTTATTTTGTTACACACTTTTTTTTTCACCAACTTATTTGTGCTGATTCCGGTCCAACAAGTTTGATGCAATGATATGAAGGGTTTGACTGAAAATCAGCGCTGCAGCAGGCACCTACTGCAGCTTAATGCTGAGTCAAATTCCTTTTCGACATCTCAGTTATGTTTTTTGTTTTAATTATTATTATTGTTTTCTTTTTTATTATTATTTTTCTCCTGTATTAGTAAGTGTATTTTTCTTTTTTTGATGTCGAATAAAGTTATGTCTATGTCTATGTCTATGTCTAAAGATATATAATTGAACTAGCTGTGCCCGCGGTATCAACCGCGTTTATGGTTACTGTGTCCTAGCGTGATATTATATAGCCTATACCCTTCTTCCTCGATAAATGGAATATTCAACACATACATATTTTTCAATTCGAACCAATAGTTCCTGAGATTGGCGCGTGCAACCAAAAAAAACTCTTACATCTGACTTTACATATAATGTTAAAGTATAGATATTTAACGTGATTAAATACAATACAAACATTATTCATTATAGAACACCAATAATAAAATAGTTTAAAAAACTCAAACTCGACTACGGAAAAAACATAAATTTCCGCAAAGTAATGCCTGATTCAATCAAGACAAGAAAATATTCTTATCCGAAATTCTTTTACACAGAGAAGAGAGGAGAGCCACCTTGCCTTAAGGGTACTTATCTAACAATTCATTTTATGGTGGCATGCGACCACGGCGCATAATAACTTGGAGCATAATAACGATTCGATTGACACCTTATTTATTAAAATCAGAAGAGTGGTCTCGACGCTACGGTGGAACATCCGTAAATACAAACATAGACTGCTAAAATCATTACACTTCCTTTGGCTTTGCCGTAGTCGTGTAAAAACCACTTGGCATTATTTGGCCTTTCAGATAAAGCTAACTTTGGTTTAATTTCATTACAAAATCGAGCTATTTCTAATACTGAAAATGAATTATACACATTATTTTTATTCTTTTTATATTTTTTTTTGTTAGAAAAATAAACGCGAATTTGTTTAAGAAAGCAACCAAGTGCCCGTAGTTACTTTATATTGTACGGATTCTTGGAAATACTTATATTTATTGAAACGTAATATAATACTTTGAGGCTCTCCACACAATTACGTAGTTATTGAGCTTCACATCACAGTCGAATGGAACACAATCATTTAAGTATATGAGTTACTTTTCATAACATTATATTCTGGTTAACCTATGCATATTCTCACTAACTTTTGCCGGCGATTTCGTCCGCGCATAAGTAATTAAAATTTGTAGATGTTGGAACAATAATAATGATAAAATATACCATGGGACGATTCACACGCCTAAGGGTTTACTCAGCCCGTAAAACAGAGTAGTGAAATGTTTTTTCTTTCTTTTTGAATTTCAGAGTGTTTAGTTTAGGTATTAATTAATAAACGATTTATTACAAAAGAACGTGCTCGCGTCTTGAGCTTTGGTAGGAAGAGAAAGCAGTGTTGCCAGGTGCCAGCACTTACACAAAAAAAATAACAAGTAGAAATTCATGTTCAGTATTTTATCTCATAACTCACATTATTGTACCTATATATTTCATTCAACGCCAATGTTATGAGGATTTGTATTACATAACATCTCATTCACAAATAACTTTACACTCGCTCTTATGTACTTTAAATCGCAACAAATTGACTATTTACTTCATTATTTACTATTCAACATATTTCTATCAAATACGAGACATCAGAAACAATCCAGCCAATATTTCAGTTATCACCCTATAATCTCAATCTAAGATCAACAAGCGATTTCATAGATCGTTTTAACAACCCACAATCATTTCTATGGCATTGACACAAAGACCAATTTTAAACGAGTGATGTTCTTAGCTTCAGGAACTGATGTATCGTTGTTTGATTGTATATTTTAAACTTTATACAGTAAAGTCGATATTCAAGTGCTTTTAAAGTGCTATAATAATTAACACAGTTTCGAAATATCATCAGAGTTATTTAACTGTACATAAATTATAAAATGTAACTATTATTAGTATTTTAACTGTCGGTTTATTTATATGTATAACATTCTAAATTCGCAAACGCAGCTGGGAAGTTAGCGATAGTCTTTTCGAGCTAGTAACGTTTAGGTTAATGCCAACTGCAATTTAGGGTAAACAAATTCTGGTAATAGTAGAGTAGGAAAAAAGGGAATAAAATCGGGCAAGTAGAGAACAAAAACTAAACATAAAATCCATACCATACTAATCCATACTAATATTATAAATGCGAAAGTGTGTCTGTCTGTCTGTTTGTCTTCATGCCTAAATCGCTGAACTGATTTGGATGAAATTTGGTATAGAGATATTTTGAGACTCTGGAAAGGACATAGGATAGTTTTATCCCGGAATATTGCATAATTCCCGCGGGATAGCAATAATAGACGAATTCTTTGCAGGTGAAGTCGCGGGCAGCAGCTAGTAAATTTATAAATTAAAGGAGGTAGTCATACTACAAGAAACGTGTTTTTTTTGCGTTTTTAACGCGATCTTTATAACTTTACTGAACTATTTTGAACACATGGAATGGAACCCTTCATGTATGAATCCAACTCACACTTAACCGGTTTTTTAAAGCAACATTTCACTCACATACCCCACTAAATTCTCGCTTCCTGTGCTTTACGTATCCCG
The DNA here is from genome assembly GCA_947859365.1 of Archips crataeganus. NCBI lineage: Eukaryota > Metazoa > Arthropoda > Insecta > Lepidoptera > Tortricidae > Archips > Archips crataeganus. The sequence goes on along the minus strand of OX402067.1, from coordinate 273,122 downwards.
TGAAAATAAAGCAATTAAACTCCTCGCCATATAATATTAGAAACTATTTGAAACGAGTCAAACGCAAGCACCTGTAAAGAACGCTTGGCGATCAGTTATGTCACCAGCTTCCGTCGCCGGCTGCGATTGCGAAGAATTAATTTTCCACGCAACGTTTTCATTCATAAATTACTGCGCGCGTGCACAGGCCACGCGAGCGAAGATGGTGCACTTGTCTTAGAGGAAAACGATCTTTTCATCATCATCATTTCAGCCGAAAGACGTCCACTGCTGAACATAGGCGTCCCCCAAGGCTCGCCAAACAGATCGGTCCCGTGCCATCCGCATCTAAAGCATCCCGCAACCTCAACCTCCCTGGACGCCACTCGAGAACCTGTTTGCCCCATCGGCCATCAGCTCTACAAGCGATGTGCCCTGCCCACTGATGTGTGAGACTACTCATTTGAAAGACCTTTGTATACACCACATTTTATGCAAAATAAAGTTACTTACTTACTTACTTACTGTCAACCAATTTGTTTCCTAGGCGACTATAGTACATAATCTTGTTGCATTAACTACTAAACAAGGATGATATAGACTGGATTGTCAGTCGCCATAGTACGGATCGGCCGCGGTTTTTGTAGTTCAATTATTAAATCTAGATGGCGCTGAAATATAGCCAGAGGCTTTGAAGGCAAAACAATAAGACTACAGATGTTTCATATTACTACAAATGTATTATTTTTCAAAAGTATTGCATAATAATACATTTGCAGTGATATGAAATATCTGTAGTCTTATTGTTTTGCCTTCAAAGCCTCTGGCTATATTTCAGCGCCATCTAGATTTAATAATTGAACTACAAAAACCGCGGCCGATCCGTACTATGGCGACTGACAATCCAGTCTATATCATCCTTGCTACAAATAATAATAAAGTCAGTGCGGGTCAATAGATTATAAACTTTACGAAAACGTTTTCGCTCCATGACATGAGAAGAAAAAGAAGTTTTAACAGACAAACAGGGACCGTAAAGATCGAGATGTCATCATGACATATATTTGACACGAAATACAAACTGAAACATGGATGCACAGTAAAACTCAGAAAAAGAGACCAGCGCTGGGAATGGGAATACCACTGGTCCAGTGGTGGTGTAGGGGTTTAGCACGCAGCACAGAATATATAAATAAAATAAATAAATAAATATTAGGGGACAATCTCACACAAATCGACCTAGTCCCAAACTAAGCAAAGCTTGTACTATGGGTACTAGACAACGATAAACATACTTATATAGATAAATAAATACTTAAATACATAGAAAACATCCATAACTCAGAAACAAATATTCGTGCTCATCACTCAAATAAATGCCCTTACCGGGATTCGAACCCAGGACCTCTTGCTTCGTAGGCAGAGTCACTACCAACTAGGCTAAAGCGGTCGTTACAACAAATGCTGAGGACCTGGGTTCGATTCCCAGCGCTGGTCTTTTTTTCTGAGTTTTTCTGTGCATCCATGTTTCAGTTTGTATTTCGTGTGAAATATATGGATTTCACGGGATGACCGTAAAAGTAAACAAATATGGAGTTGAAAAAATAAAAAATACAAAAAGACACCAAAAAAAATAATCTTGATCATGACACTATTTTGTTGTAATACCTACTAAAGAAAAATCCTTTACAATTTTATTAAACAATGGTCACGGTTATGATGCAGTGAAGATAAAATTTAAGAATAAGATAGTGTTCCTACTGGAAATTCAATTAAAATTGTACACTTTTTATATTTCTGTGCAGCTTGGTGGAGTTCGAAACACAATATTTACTTTATGCTCTTTATTTTGTTGGAAACTGTCGTTGTTTGCTCGCTTCTTAACTGCAAAGAACACAACTTCGCAAAAACATTTTGTTGAGACCCTGTGCAAGCAACGGGGACGTCAACTTTGTGAAATGTTCCCAGTTCTTAAAATAAAACGACAGCTTAATATGAAAGGAAGAAGAGGTGTATGTTTTCTATTTTACACGTTGGCTGACCACCATACTTCACGTTAAGTATTGCTCACAAATTTTTTGTGATCCTACCTGGTAACGCCAAATAATTAGTTTATAATTTCGCGCGCATTTATTGCGCCTCTTGCATACGTGTAGATTTTATTACTTGAAATTTGGTTAGGTTGGCAGTCAGTATAACTCCTATATCCTGTCCCTTTCCTTCCCTGCACGCCTACATATCTTCTATCGCGCGCGACACAAGCGCGCTCTGATTGGCTGATTTAAACGCGGCTCTCTGCGCGCCGGCCAACATGAGGACTGCTAGCGAGATACCGACATGCGCATGAGCTTGTCGCAGTAAAAATATTATAATTCAGGACTTTTCCAACCTTTGGAGTCTCTCGATTCGTCGTGAGTGTTCATTAGTGAAGGAAGCTGTGGTGGCCACCTTTTTTAGACTTTTTACGAACATTTGGTGCTGTCTTGTGGTGTGACGGGCAACGCCCTACTGGATTGTTCTGATCCGCTCCATCCTTACACACATTTTAAATACAGTCCACTTTCGCTGGTGGCTATTCCTCCATACCTTCACTCCAGGTCGTATAGAAACCTTCGTTTCTCCGTACCTCGCTTCAGGTCCTGACTCTCGCTAGATTCCACGCTAACACTACCGGTGATGCTCACAACATTGCTCTATTTACTAAGGTTCTAGCTAGTATTAGGGAGGTAGGTAACTACAAATTCCGAATGTAACTACAAATTCCAAATACTCATGTTTTTGTAAGTAACTATAAAGTATCCTCTACAAGAGCATTTCTGAAAAAAATGCCAATAAGATTATCGAGTCCGATTTGCAGAAAAAAAAATACAGGCGAATAGATTAGCAAATAGATTTAATTTGTTTGTATGGAAACTATTTGACGACCAGATGGCCTAGCTAGTAGGTAGAGAACCTGCCTACAAAGCTTGAGGTCCCGGGTTCGATTCCCGCGTCGGGGCAGATGTTTGTATGAATAATACGAATATTTGTTCTCGGGTCTTGGGTGTTTAATATGTATTTAAGTATGTATCTATCTATATAAGTATGTTTATCCGTTGCCTTGTACCCATAACACAAGCTATGCTTAGCTTACTTTGGGACTAGGTCAATAGGTGTGAATTGGTGTAAAAAAAAACCTTCCTTTTTTTACCACGAACCATAGACTTTTGGTATACGGCGACTGATTCAGATCAATTTACTAAAATCGTTATTTCCTAGTAGCAAAATTTCCAATCGCATTTTTTCCCAAATGCTTAAATTCTCACTAAAGTTTTTTAACTGAAGCTGAATGAAGAAGCATTTAAAGAAGCTGAAGAATTGACACAGAAACGGTGTCGACGGAGCTAACGCTTCTACTGTGTGTTTTGGACCCTTCGGGCCGATGCAAACTTGACATAACCTAAACCTACCTATGTTTCTGTGTCGATTAAAGTTGGGAAGATACGCGATTGTGAAAATAAGCTTCAGTAAAAATAGTGAGAAAAAAGGCATTTGGGAAAAAATGCGAATGGAAATTTGGCAAATAAGAAATAACGATTTTGGTAAATGGATCAAACCCCTCGTTCTCTAACCACTAAGCCATTTTGTTGTTCAAATATGTATGGAGAAATGCGTCGGCAACTTGTGACGGCTACAAGTCATTATATTGTGGCCGCCACTAAAAGTGGTCCCGCTGTCGCGGCCACTCCAGCGCATGAGAGTTCTGTTGGCAGCGTGCCGATGCCGCGGTTTGATGCTCCGATTTGAACTGCTTCCATTTAAAGCTCTCTGCCCAATAGACAGTATCATATCTGCCCCTTCTACCACAAAAGTTACTGTGCTGCGGCACACAATTTCTAACAGGTAGAGACCATGCACTGCAATGGGACGTATATTGGCTATATAATATTATGCTGAATCGATGATTTAGGATCTCTATATCTGCCTCTAGAACCTTCTAGGGGGATTTATCGACGCGGAACTGACTTCAGCCGATCGGAAAAACCTTATACCTAACATTTATGTTTTGTTTTGTTTAACGCAATAATAGCGAAAAACACGCTAATCGACTCTGCCACGCCGGGCCGAATTGAGCCGAGCCGATCAACGTCTTTTCGCTATTATTGCATTGGCATAAAGGTTTTTCCGATCGAGTGTCGCCAGCTGTGGGGAGACCCTAAGTGCGTATAGAGATATTTAGACGTTTGCATAGCCTGACTATGAATCTTGAGGTGCAGTTCGATCGGAATGTTTGGTCTCGAATCTTAGACGTTTAATGTGTATTTAAGTGTGTATGTGTGTATATAAATATGTTTATTCGTTGCCTAGTACCTATAGTACAAGCTTTACTTGGTTTGGGACAAAGTCAATTGGTGCCAATTGTCCCACAATATTTATTTATTTCGAGCACCTAGATAGTTATGACGGCAACTGTACGGTGTAGTGGACGTAGAGCTTTACTCTTGCTTCACGCGGTCATCGCCGTTTTGAGTGCACGTCAGAAGCTGTCTCAGTGGAGAAGTGAATAATGTTCCCGAGAACAACTAGCGTGGGCTTTCTTAGAAGCATTGTGTTTATTTATATGTTTGAAACTGATGCTTTTCTGCGTTCCCGTGTGCATCAATTGTAACCGTCTTAAATTATAGACTTTTTGTTTTTTTTTCACCCCTATTTCTTAAGTTACACCCGTCGCCGGTCGCTAGTATATCAATATAATCACATTTAAAAATAAATAGGACCGAGAACCGATGACCTCAACGAGAGCACGTCCGCATCCGTTCTAGATAAGTCTGCCGCGCAGGAGACGCCGCAGGGGGAGGTAGTTGCGATAAAATATTAACACGCTGGTGAGATGTGACTCCAAGCCAGCCGCTTACTTATTCAAAGGCGACTGTCCAGAGAGGAACGCTCGTTGAAGGGAGAAAAACGCGCGGGTACGTTGAAAAGTCTATGAAGCAGCAAAGGGTACTGACAACCCGATTCCCCCGGGTTGACTAAACTTTCGAAGCTACCAAAAGCTTCACTTCCATTACTGCACTTTCAAGAAGAGGATAAATGGGTGTTAAAATGTTTTTAGAAAAAAATACTGGAATTAATTGCAACGCGGTATGGACCACACACATGTTACACGGAGAGAAAAATCTAGTTTCCTTGAACAGAATATTGTGAATTTGACTTGATTTTACTGTATTATAATGTGACAACTATACTTTTTTTACACGTTAATAGAAAATACTACTTCTTGCAACATCATTTCTAGTTCCTATTACCCAGTTACCTGGTATCGTAGAAAACAAATTTTGTGTAGTATAAGTACAAAACCTGTTGTAAGCTAAATGCATATTTTACTCTGTAACAATTAGATGGTTACCAAAACGATATCGGAGTTTTCGTGTACTAGAATATTCTATTTAGAGAATAATCTGTATTTTCGTCAAATCCCACCAGTTATACTTCAGGAAGCATGGTGAAATTTTTGAAAGACAAAAGCGACCAAGAATTGCGAAGCTCTTATATAAACCTCGATGCCATAAGACTATGTACAGAAGAAATGTCTATAACATGTGCATTGTCATTTATAACCGACTTCCAGAGGATTTAAAAACTCGAGAAGGAAACAATTTTAGACGTTGCCTTACGGACTGGCTTTTGAGCAATTGTTTTTATAGTGTTAAAATGTACCTCGAGCGACAACAATGATAATAATGTGTAATATTAATAAGTAATTTAATATGTTATTTCTCTCTTTCTATTTCTCGCTATATTTTTCAGTTTACGAATTATTATTTGACATTTTATTTTTTATTTTATTTTTTGTTTAATATTATGACATTTTGTAATTTTTATTGATTGTAATCATTTAATTGAAATCATTTGCACGCCTGCATGCAGGCCGAATGCACTGGACATTATTGCTTTAACATCTTATTGACTGTATTAAAGCAAATAAACATTTCTGATTTCTGATTTCTAGTATTGAATAAAATATGACTTGTTGTTATAAAAAAAATCTGATAATCATTGCTGAAATCTGTTTTCCTACACCAGAATCATAATTACTATACAATCTGGTAATATTGTAGAATATTTTTTTCTCCGTGCACACACACACACACACACACACACACACACACACACATGTGTCAGTCACGGCAGAAGAGACGTGGGACGGGATCGCGTTGCAGTGGCGGCACCCCTTGAATGGGCATTGACGATCAGTTTTTCGCGTCAGTTGAACTGACGTCAGTCCAAAATTTTATCGTGAGTGTCGAATCATCACTCCAGAGTTTTAACTGACGGCGCGCCACGAAATTTTCCGTGACTACCATAATCCAACCCGGCGCGTCGCGCCAAACTGCCTGTCAGTGTGTGATCGTCATTCCAAAGCCGTCAGTTCGCATTCCATTCTTTCATCCATTGCTTTCTTTCTTATTTAACGACCGCCTTAGCCTAGTTGGTAGTGACCCTGCCTACGAAGCAAGAGGTCCTGGGTTCGAATCCCGGTAAGGGCATTTATTTGTGTGATGAGCACGAATATTTGTTCCTGAGTTATGGATGTTTTCTATGTATTTAAGTATTTATTTATCTATATAAGTATGTTTATCGTCGTCTAGTACCCATAGTACAAGCTTTGCTTAGTTTGGGACTAGGTCGATTTGTGTTAGATTGTCCCCTAATATATTTTTTTTTATTTTTTTTTTTCGGTGAGTATATGGCAACAAACAGTAGCCGCAGTAAGAAAAAGTTTCTTCTTCGGAATCAGAATTCATTTTTTTTTCGACATAAATAGTACACCTCCTAACAGCTTGGCGGCCAATCGAAAACTGAAGAGCCGGAGTGACGCCAGTGAGTGGGGAAATCTAGTTGGCCTAAAACTATTTGGAGTGACGCCACAGTTTTACGTCTAAACTGACGCGAAAAACTGATCGTCAATGCCCAGTTGTTATGCATCGCGTTCCAAAACAGACAAAAGAAATGAGGCGGAGACGCGGCCTCGTCTCCAGCCCAGCGACTGCGACGCGCCCCCGTCTCACGTCTCCTCTGGGTGGCTTGCACTATGACCTGTACTTTGCCGTTTCAACGAACTAATCCGCTTGGCTATGTCGGTGACCAAAATGCATATTGACGACCAAGTCCCAGGCTCGATTCCCGCGTCGGGGCAGATATTTGTATGAAAAATACGAATGTTTGATTTAGAGTCTTGGGTGTTCACTTCATTTATGGTTATTGCTGCGCTTACTTTAATGCCTTTGTCTTTATTATCTGTGACAGTGACAGTTGATGACAGCTGTCAGATCTGTGGCTAAGCGGCTTGTCAGAAAAGTGCAAGTAATACTTGTTAAGATTATAAATACTTACTTGATACAAAGTGATATATAATTAGTGGAATAACAGTTTTAATGTTGTTTCTCTTTTCAGGTAAGAAATACTATTTAGTTAAGTTCTGTAAACACAAGTTGATTTATATGTGCTAAGCATAACTGTGTAGTATTAGTGAATAATAAAACTCATCTCTTTTCAGAGCAACTCAATTTAGTTTTTATTTCACCGCTGCAAATAAACTGTGTGGAATACACATTATATAAGTATGTTTATCCGTTGCCCAGTACCCATAACACAAGCTTTGCTTACTTTAGGACTAGGTAAAATTGGTGTGCATTGTCCCGTGATATTTATTATTTATTATTACTTTTATTCTGGATGTCCTTGTTAAGCATGGTGCATTATTTGGTCCATTCCGTTTCAATCAACTCTAACCTCACTCACTCTGCCAATGCGTGTATGTACAACTGAGTGTTTCGTCATGAATAAATAGGCTGTTTCAGTATTCGCGAACCGTCACGCGTGAGCAGCGAGCGTTCAGCATGCAATGCTTGCGTCTCACTCAGCAAATGCGTGTTTTATATTCAATAGGCAGCACGCTTCTAAAAGTAATGGCGGAGTTTTTACTGGAAAATCATCGTCAAAGGGAATCTTGTCCAATACCGTTTGTAGAGTTTCCTTATGTAAATTTAATGGTTTAACGAGAAGGTTTGGAATTCGGAATATTGGCAACGTATCACTCGGTAATTCTACTGCAAAGTAGCTGCGCGTGCGCTGCTGAGTTCCAATGTCGAGAGTGAAACAGGGGCTAAATTCAGGAACAGCCCAACACGGTTTGCGAGCGGTAATTCAATCGTTTGGGAGAGGATTGGAATGGGTTGAGCTTGGGATGAGTCTTATTTTCCTGTTAATTCGCTTTATAAATAATTAAATAAATAAACAAGGCTCATCCCAAACTCAGCCCGAACCTCTCGCAAACCAGTAATTTTTGGCGTTCCTGAATAGCAGTTCAAACCCAACCCAAACGATTGAATTACCGCTACCAAACCCGTGAAGGCCCGTTCCTGAATTTAGCCCCTGCCTGTGAAGTTATTAATAATAATAATGATTTATTTAATTCAGACAGCACAGATCCATTATTTGTTAGTAAAAGCTTACAAGCTAAGTTAGTTCATCTAAAATTTATGGTAATCCAATATAGAATAATATAAATTGGCAATATATATTGGCACGTGACTTACTCTATCTTAGCTCACTAGGCTGGCAACGCATCGGCAATACTCTGGCGTTGCAGGTATCCATGAGCGAGCGGGCGTTTCCATTTTGAAGTGCGCTATGTACTTTTTTTGAATGAGAAAATTTTGGGTTCCCTTATTTCGAACCATGAGCGCTATTAAAAAACAATGACCCATATTTTCCATACAAGTTGTTTGTGTCCGTTTCGCGACGTGCTCTATGAACTACTTATATGAAAAAAAGTCACAGAACTTTTATGAAAATTTATAGTGCTTTCCTTTTTCAACCGACGAAAACAAAAGAAGGAGGTTCTCAATTTGACGTGTATATTTTTTTTTTTTATGTATGATCACGCATAACTTTTTACAGAGTAGTCCGATCTTGATGATTCTTTTTTGTTGGAAAGCGTATACCCCGAGGGTGGTCCCATTTAAACTTGAAAATAATATTCCTACCCTAAGGGTAGGAAAACAGGGGATGATTGACTAACTTTTTACAGAGTAGTCTGATTTTCATAATTTTTTTTTATTGGATAGGGTATACCTTGAAGTTGGTATTATATAAATTTGGAAAAAAAAATTACCCCAACGATGAGAAAAAAGTATAAAATAAAAACTTTTTAGCAAAAAATTAAACCGCCGAAAAAACTGAAAAGCAAACAATAATACCTTTTTATTTGACCTTAATCTAGGTACTAGCCAGGAGGAGTGGACCCATAATCGTCTACCTGATTGGCTTCTATCACTCCTCCTGGCTCGTGCTGAGGCACCGACTTCAAACTGGTACCTAGATTAAGGTCAAACAAAAAAAGTATTATTGTATGCTTTTCAGTTTTTTCGGCGGTTTAATTTTTTGTTAAAAAGTTTTTCTAAATCCCGACTGCACCTCCGGAAGTATATTGTTTTAATGTTTTTATGATCACCACCGCCCATAAATATCAACAACTCAAAGAGTCACCAATATGTTGCCGGCCTTTAAAGGAAGTTATATAAACCCTTTTCTTGAAAGCGCCGATGTCAAAGTTGTCTCGAAAAACTGTTGCCGGAAGCTGGTTCCACAGTTTCACCGTACGTGGCAGGAAGTGCCCAAGAAAACGTACAGTGGTAGACTGCCATTCATCGAGATGGTGACGATGGAACTTAGACTTTCGGCGGTGGGATTAACAAAGTTAGTATGAATATAATAAATAATAATAAATATCACGGGACAATTCACACCAATTGACCTAGTCCCAAATTAAGCTAAGCATAGCTTGTGTTACGGGTACAAGGCAACGGATAAACATACTTATATAGATAGATACATACTTAAATACATATCAAACACCCAAGACCCGAGAACAAACATTCGTATTATTCATACAAATATCTGCCCCGACACGGGAATCGAACCCGGGACCTCAAGCTTCGTAGTTAGGTTCTCTTACCACTAGGCCATCTGGTCGTCTAAATATATGGAATATGGAAGTACAAAATCTGACAGTCTTACTTGTAATGGTATTTGTGATAGTTAAGTAGCAAGATAGAAGGTTATAGTTACATAGAGTTCACTGACGGATCTCAGCACAGATTTGCCGTTGTAGGTAAGTCTAGGGATCTAGGGACAAGATAGAGCTAAGACCTGTGGTGGTTAAGTTTGCGGGAATGTGGATGCAGATGGCGCAGGACCGATCTGTTTGGCGAACCTCAGGGGAGGCCTATGTTCAACAGTGGACATCTTACGGAAGAAATGATAATGAAAATGAATTGATGAATCATTCAATACACTCTCCTCGCCATAAGCAGTTGCTTACTACCAAGCCAGTGACATCTGGTTTTCGACAGAATCCCAAGATACATCTCTTAATAAAATAGAAAAATCTTGTTTTCATATAGAACAGCATCCGTCCGCCATAATTGCATTTTTCCGCCGCTCTTTTTCGTGGAAACGGAACATCGCGAACTCAACATCTGGAGAACTCGCTATATCTCAACGCCCATTCTCATTTAGACTCTAATAACATACTGACAGAGTCCATATTTCAAAAAAGATATTCCTCAGACTGTTATATTGGATTATTGTCTTAATACGCAGGTCGTTTAGGTTGAAGATGATTTAAACACAGCAATTCTGCGAAGATTGTTTTATATTATTAGGGCTATCTAGTCATCAAAATTGAGAAATATTTTAAGGATATTTTCAAGGAATCACATTTTTTGTTCTAAATACTTAAATGGAATACTTATTTTGCTCCTCCATGAAATAGTAAACCTAAGTCATGCTAACTAGGGTCACACACAATTTCTAACCCATAGCTAATTTACGTTGAAAACATGCTTTTTCGTGCAATTTTCCCGCTGTCCTTCTGCAAAAAAATAAAAGTATCCTATAGTTTCAGACTTTCCCATACTATCCTAAATGTGCCACCCTGTGTTGTAAATGTATTGAAGCATTTGAGTCCGTATACTCATCATCACCATCATAATCATCCCAGCCTATTATAATATAGGTACGTCCCACTGCATGCCACAGGCCTCCTCTCAGAATGAGAGGGCCACCGTACCGTGTACCGCGTACCGTGCTGTACCGTGGGTCACTGTACTATTATAATGACAATAAAATATTATACAAATGCAAAATCTGAGCACTACTGACTTTACTCTTTTCTATTCTGACGCTTCAGAAATTAAAAAAGTATAAACACATCAAATAACGCATTTAATGACATTCAGGAATCTGCCAAAAATTAAATTTAAAAATTCTTCGCAGAGGTGTCAGGTATGTACGCAAATATTTAAATTCCGAAAAGATGTTTTTTCATTGTTACATTTTATCGGTAATAAAAATAAATATTTGGCAAATACACTTGCGAAACGGGAGCTGAATGGATTTTTCGGCTTTGATTTTTAGTTTACAAAAGACGGAGTAGACAAAGATGTATAATAATGTTACCAGTTTTACCTTTCCTTATTTTCAAACTTTACAAACAATGGCTTTAGAGCTGGACATTTGTCATAAAAGATACCGTTTCTTTTGTTTATTTTCTCGATAGAACGACTGCTATCGTGAAACTGGAACATCCAAAAGACACCGAACAGCTTTAAGAGCCACTTGAACAAAGCTGAGAGCTTGTTGAAGCCCAGACTGCAGTGTGAACAGGGAAGCGTTTTTCAAGACTTCCGCAGTGCATAAGACTTTTTTCATTAAAACATTTTTCCTTGTGCTGTTCTGGTATAGCTGACAGCAAAAACGTAGAGGTAATTTTAAGAATTAAGTCGTGCTATTTACGAGTTTTTGTCGATTCACGGTTATTTATATCAGACATATTTTCAACAGGGTGTAGACCAGGAAATTCGAGAGCTTCTAGATAGCTTCTAGGTCTAGATCTGGTAGAAAACGTTCAATTTTTGATTAGTACGGTCAGCTGCAGAAAAGGTACCCCATGGTGTGGTTAACCCCGTTACAGGAGTACTTTTTTTTTGGAGATGACTAACTATAAACTATACTTTAAGTTAATTAATTATTTCATAAACTTTTTCTTATCTTGCAGAACAAGTACATTCTTGCGATGCATTTGTATTTTTATGATGAAATAGTTTTGTGCAGAATACTCCAATTTCACAAATCAACGTATGTCATACAAACCCAACTATCATAGTATCAACCCGGTATCACCAATATTTATGGTTAAACTAGCTTCGCCCGCGATAAATTTTCCCGTAGGAAAAGGTATTTTCCCGCGGTAAAAAGTAGCCTATGTCACTCAGTGATAATGTAGCTTTCTAACGGCAAAAGAACTCGTTTTAAGACGTGAGTAACCTGTATACTTTCACTTTGGGAAACAAAGATAAAGAATAGGCAAAGTAATGAGAAAAAGAATCAAATTGACCGAAATTATCCTAATTTTTCCTGTTAAATGTTTGAGCAGAATATTAAATGAATGGCCTCTTTAATTTATTATTTCTTGTTTAAGAATGAGTAATCCGAATAAGTCTCAAGTCAAAAATCTTTGACCAATTAATATTTCGAGGGTTAAAAATCAATAGAAGTGAAAGATCAAAGTTGATCAGACTAGTGCAATACCAGTGATGACTTTGGCACTGAGACGTGGCCGCTAACGATGGGTCTCATAAGAAAGCTCAAGGTCACTCAGAGGGCGATGGAAAGGGCTATCTCTCTGCAGAATCACATTGAAAATTATGAAATCACCAAAACCAAGTGGCAAGGCACAGCGCTCATAGAACTTTTTTTTTTTAATTTATTTACACAAAAACAAACAAAAGAAGTACAGAAATAGTTATTTTAAAATACATCTGCCAAACTGCATAGCAGTTTGTTGGCAGAAAGTTTATAACTGATGGTCGATGGGGCCAAAAGGTTCTCAAATGGCGTCTTCGGACCTGAAGACGCAGTGTATGTAAGCTTCCAATAAGATGGAGTAATGACCTGGTTAAGGTTGTAGGAACGCGTTAGATGCATATGGCGCAGCCTGGCCTATTTGGAGGCCCTTGGTGGAGGCCTATGCAGCAGTGGACGTCTTTCGTCGGAAATGATCGAATCGAAAAAAATGAAGAACATTAAAAATGAAAGAAATAATTTTAGTAAAGATGTAAACTACTGCCAATAAATCATAGAAACTAGTAAATAAGTCGCCAAAACTGAGCCTATTATAAACCTGAATTGAATTCAATTCTCGTACAATAACAGCACAAAATCCATTATCAAATCATAGCCCAATAAACAATCCGCATTACCGACAAATATCCAAAGTATAACTAATCCACTAACGAGTAGACAACACTTAATGTCCGATATGCGCTAAATGTCCGAGATATGCCGGTGTCCGCGACCAAGTGATCTACGCGAGTTAATAAAAGCATTAGGATAGGAATGCTTCACTTTTTGCCGCGCCCGCGTCGCTAGACTTTTGCCAAGTGGAGGGAGCTGGGAGGCGAATTAATTATTCATATTTTGTGAGGTTTAAAGTTTCCGGAAGTATGGGCAAGTAGCAGAATTTGAATGTTTTCTAATATTTTTAATGAGAAATAACTTAAAAAACTCATAAAACACGCATAAGATAAAAGAACGAGTGATATTTCTACGATTTCGACCACCGAATGGTTCAGTGGTTAAAGAACTTGACTACAAAACTCGGAGTCTCGGACTCGATCGCCGGTTGGGGCAGATCTTTTGTATGAAGAATACCAATATATTCTCTCCAAAATGTTTAAAAAAAAAGTTTATTCTGTCTCTTTTACATGTCACTTTTTTAAACTACCAGCGCTTTCCAAAGGATCATCATTGCCAAGAAGAATGTGCTGCAAGAAACTTGGCAGAAAGTCATCTTTTCAAAAGAAAAAAATAATATTATTACAAACAAAAATACTTAAATTTACCTACTTAAGAATGTGTTTATCCATATAAACATATTTATCCGTTGCCTAGTATCCATAGCACAGTGCCTGCTGAAATTGAGACAAGGTCAATTGATGTAACTATCCCATGACTTATTTATTTCATGTTAGCCCTCTACGTCGGCCCTCTGGTGCATCAAATGTCTACAAGCAACGGTTTTCCTTTTATAAAAGAAAATATCTAAATAATCTGGACTTTTCTATCAGTAAACCGCCATTGACTACGACCAAAAGATGGCGTCATAATCGTTAAGCTAAACCTACTATTACGTACACGGGGGGGCAGGTTTGGAGAGGGGGAGCTGTAACGTGGCCGCGGGGACGCAGCTGCCGCGCGAGTGGCTTTTGTTGCGGCCGGTTTATGGGAAATGCTAAATAAGGCTTACGTGGAGGTAGCGTTTTTATTTTATTTAATGTATGAGCAATTTGAAGGTACGCCGTCGAGGCAGCCTCAAGAGCCACCGTAATAACGATAAAAAAATTATACTGGCATTACGCTGACGTAATTTTAGATTAAAGTACTTTATTATACTAGTATAGGCATTGGCAGTGAAAATTACTACTTTTTGCAATAAATGTAAATACAATGAAATTACTTTTATAAACACTATGATCTGATAGTTACCTTATTTTCATTTAAACAACCGCTGTGGTATTGAACGGAGTTTCGTACATTTTCATTATTTTTTCACATTTAGGATCAAGAAAAAGCCGTTGTAGCCCATTGATATGACCTATGGTCTCGCAAGCAGACTATTGGATCAAAACCGTACTGGAACCCTTCAGATTTTCGGAATTTATGTGCAAAATTGCATTTAAAATTTACCATGAATTTATCGGTGAAGGAAAACATCGTGTGAAAATGTGTATACACCTGTGAAGTAGTTCAATGGTGTGTGTGGAGTCCCCAATCCGTATTGGGCGCGCGTGGGAACTACAGCTAAAGCTTGGGACTTTTAATGAACCCGGTTAACCCGATTGAACGCCCATTTCCGTCCGCCGGACCTATTCCGCAAATAGTTTATACGTTTTCACAGATGTGTTAAAACCCCACAGTAAAATGAAGGGAAAGAACAAGTCTAGTCACCTTTTTTTGAAAAATGAGATTTTGATCTCAAAATTTAGAGCTCACAATAGTACATTACTGCAGCGGCCGCGAAATAGGGGATTGCCGGCCGAGTAGTAATAGATGGCCGAGTGTTAACGAGGCCATCTAGAGATACGAGGCCGGCAATCCCTGTTCGTGGCCAAGGCTTGTATAGTGTTTTTCTCAAATAAATCCAAGGAAATGATACGAATGTTCAACTTATATATTCATATTTAATTCAAATTGTTTTTTTTTATTCCCGCCAAAATATTTTTTTTCCAGCAATTTATTTGTAAGCTGTTCCAGTTAATGTTTTTGACGCAAAATCTTGAGATGATTTGTATTTACTAAAAAATTACGACCTTATTAATTGGTTATTTTAATAAATTGTTAACAATAAACGCCAATCCTTATTTATTTTATTGAATACCTGATTAAATCTAGCCAAGTAAGATATTAAAAAGTAAATTCACAAACTAAATTTTTCTTAATTGGCAGTATGTCATTGATAGTCAATAAAAGAAAATACGACCCACTAAAACAAAAGACAATCTCTTTGCTGGCCTTGGCCAGCAATGTTTGTATGAAATTCCATTATTGTCGTCTAATTTGAAATTAGACCGAATCTTCCTCAACTGCTATACAATGACATACTTCGTGTTCTATTGTCACGACTATAAGGACCACATTTCCTTGGATGTTTGAGAAAACATTTTTTTTTATTCACTTTTAAAGAAATGGTTACCATTGTAATTGTTCGTGATGGCTAACTTTCAAACCGCTATAACTCAAAAAGTTGCTGAGGTGACTCGACTATTCTTTCCGTGTATCATCATTCATTCATCCTAACCTATATAACTATCACTGCAGGGCACAGGCTTCCTCTCAGAATGAGAAGGGTTGGGCCGTTGTTCCCACGCGGTCGCGGATTGGGAACTTACTTCAGTGCATCCTACAAATGAATACCAGTATTTACAAAATATATTAAACCGTTTTTTAATGTCCTCCTCCCGGTCCAAATCGGACGTCAGTAAAAATAGTGCCGTTCTGAAGCACGCCAGTCTCCCGCGCCGCGCCGTCGAGACGTTCCGAATTTAATTAAAACAATATTCGAAATCTCGAAGTTGTTTGAAATTATTTTGTTAGTGGCCAGTGATACGGTTTTGTAAAGATAAAAGTGTTGTGCCAGTGCTTTTTGATTTATTAATTTGATGTGGATGAAGTTTTGAGTTTGAGAAAAGATTGTTTTTTGACACATGAAGACCAGCAGGTACCTAATTAATTTATACAACATGTTTCTACTCTCTAGTCAAAGACCAAAATCCTGAGTAGAGTTACTTCTCAGGAATGTTCTTCTTTTGTAAAATTATTAGATTAGATAAAAAAAATACAATTAATACCCACAAAAAAAATCAACAATAAGTATGAACATACTGTATCAGTTGTTCGCAATGAGTTTAGCGGTTCATAGGTTGATCAAGTTGAAATTATTTACCATGTATCGACTTATAGTTTGTTCCAAAGTATTAAATCGTAAATCAGTCATTTTTCTGTTAATACGGTGGCGTTTGGACCCTTATCAACACGTCCTATTCTTCTATGTCCAGAGGGTAGAGACACATTGTATAAATTCAAGCAGCCAGGATACATAGATTGTTCTTCATAATGTAGTATTTGTGATACAGTAAATTAATCAAATATTTTTTTTTAGTAATTAATTTTATACAGGTTAATTATGTCCTACCATAAAAATTACGGATACCAATTATGTTAAAAAAAACTATTTTTTTTATTAAATTAAGTTAACATAATTATCATGCTGATTTTTCTGGGAACTATTACACTAAACGGGACTTAGCATGCAAACATTATTTACCTCGACGTTTCAGTCACATTGCTTAGCATTGAATTGTGGTGAGTTTAGTGGTCAGGGTTTCTCGCAACCATGAAATATACACGATTTCATATTTTTATTACTTTCGAAACTATGAACAGTTTTTATATCCAATTTTAAGGAATGTTTATGAAACAAATATGGCTCTGCCGTCGTTACGAACCATTTGTCCTGTAGCGTATACCTGTAACACTCTCTCGGGGCGCTTTCACGATATGTATGTTAGTTTTATTTCACATCACTGACAGTACAGCCAACAGCATAACAAATACGTACAGTCAAGCTCAAAAGTAGCTGAACCCTAGTTCTATGTCACGATAAATATCAACACTGAGACAGTTTTTTTTTGTATTTCACACCTTGTGAATTGAACTGACTCCATTACAAATTATAGTGTATTAAAAAAAGTTGATTGATTGAGGTTCAGAGTTGTGGTAGCCTAGTGGTTTGACCTTGTGGCCTCTCAAGCAGAGGGTCGTGGGTTCAAGCCCGGACTCGCATCTCTGAGTTTTTTTAAGTGGATGTGCGAAATTACCTCTGAAATTTATCATGAGCTTTACGGTGAAGGAAAAAAACATCGTGAGGAAACCTGCACACACCTGAGGATAACTACAAGAAGGTATATTTTTTTATAGACAGATCTACAATTAGTTAATCAAGTATTTCGCCGTGGTGGCCTAGTGGATAGCTATGGCGGCCTAGTCTCATTGTGGGTTCAAATCCCGGCACATACCTTTGAGCTTTTCGGAATTCATGTGGGAAATTACATTTGAAATTTACCATGAGCTTTACGGCGAAGGAAAATATCTTGAGGATACTTGCATGCGGTTGGCGCAGGACCGCTTTGGCGAACCTTGGAGGCCTATATTCAGTAATGGACGTTTTTTAGATGCTGAGGTACTAAACGATTGAAAACATCGCAAAGATTTAAAGAAGCAATTCCCTTTCTTTATTTAACTCTGAGCGCGTCTAGTCGTGGATATTCTTTTGTTTCTATTGTAGATTGTACATGGAATTGAATATAAGCAGAGAAGAGTTCTGCAAAGCGTCAATAATCCTCAGGGGTGATATCTGTTTGAAAATTTGAGTCGTTCCAGCACCGTATTGGTACTTAGCGCGCGAACGTTCTTTTGTGCCACTTTGGCGTATCTTTCACGATAAATAAAACTGAATTGATTGCCGAGGATAAAGAAACGTTTTTTAAAAGGGAAGGAAGGGTAAAGATGAAAAAGAATCGTGAACAAAAATCGTGAATCGTGATCAGCATCGTGTGAACATCGCTAGCAATAACATGGGCTTGAGGATGAATGTCGCAAAAACAAAGTTTATGGTTATAAGCAAACACATAAACCAACGCTTTTCATTACGTATCGGACAGGAAGAGGTTGAACGGGTTACTCAGTTCAAGTACCTAGGTTGTTGATTGAATGAACATGGTAATCACGTGCAGGACATCAGAGTTCGCATTGAGATGGCCCGATCGACGTTCTTCAGGATGAGCAAGGTGCTGTGTGACAGAAACATGAGCCTCGAACTGACAATGCGTATAGTACGATGCTACATATTCTCAGTGCTGTTATACGGAGTCGAATCATGGACCCTTACGCAGAACACCATGAAGAAATTGGAGGCCTTCGAGATGTGGATTTACCGCCGCATTCTGAAGATTTCCTGGTGTGACAGAGTAACCAACGTAGCAGTATTGCAAAGAATGGGCAAGCACCTTGAGCCTCTGAAGACCATCAAGCAAAGAAAGTTGTGTTACTTTGGGCATGTGCTGAGAAACGCCAAGTACAGAGTTCTCCAGCTTATTGTCCAGAGGAAGATTGCCGGAAAAAGAAGCGTGGGCAGGAGAAGACATTCGTGGCTGAAGAATTTGCGTGACTGGTTCAACTGCAGTACCACTTCCTTGTTTAGAGCAGCGGCCTCCAAGATCAGAATCGCCATGATGTTGTCCAACCTCCGATAGGAGAGGAATGGGAAGAAGAAGAAGAAAGATGAAAAAGAAGGGCGCTAATGTGAATAGACACGTAACTACGAACAATAACTTACTAATATATTGAGACGATGGCCTAGAGGTTAGAGAACCTGACTATGACGTTTGAGGTCCCGGGTTTGATTCCCGTATCGGGGCAGATATTTGTATGAAAAATACGAATGTTTGTTCTCGGGTCTTGGGTGTTTAATATGTATTTAGGTTGTATCTACTAGGGGCGTTCAATAAAAAGTGAGAATGACTATGTTATAAACAACTTTTACTAAATGTCATTTTATTTTTCGACATAGTCACCTTTTAGCATAATAATACACTTAGTATATCTTTTTTCTAAACTTAAAATTCCATTTTTAAAAAAGGTCTCATCTTGAGTACTTAAAAAATCTTGTACCGCAGCGACTACCGCGTCGTCGTCTTCAAATTTCTGGCCTCTCATGTATTGTTTCAATCTCGGAAATAGGTAGAAATCACTGGGAGCAAGATCTGGTGAATACGGAGGATGCTTAAGGATATCGAACCCAGCATCACGAATTGCAGCCATTGCAACGGCGGACTTGTGTGCCGGGGTATTGTCCTGGTGGAACAGCACAACTTTCGAGAGTTTACCTCGCCGTTTTTC
Source organism: Archips crataeganus (assembly GCA_947859365.1). NCBI lineage: Eukaryota > Metazoa > Arthropoda > Insecta > Lepidoptera > Tortricidae > Archips > Archips crataeganus. The sequence goes on along the minus strand of OX402067.1, from coordinate 253,577 downwards.
GCGGATCTCATTGCGCAATGTTGCTATTTGTTTGGCGTATAAAGTGCCCGTAATAGTGGCTCCATGCTCGAGATACTCAATCATTAATACCCCTTTACCATCCCAAAAAACAGAGCCCATGACCTTACCGGCAGATGGGCTCACCTTGAATTTCTTCGGAGTTGGAGATGATGGCCTTTTCCATGTCGTAGACTGCAGTTTCGTTTCAGGGTCGTAATGATGGAGCCATGTTTCGTCCGTTGTTATAAATCGCGCCAAAAAAAGTTCCCGGTCTTGCTGCATCAGGTTCAAAGCTTCTTGACAAATCTCTAGTCTAGTTTGTTTTTGCGTGTCAGTAAGCATTCTTGGTACCCAACGCGCAGATACCTTTTTCATACCCAAGCGTTCATGTAAAATATTATGTACGCACCCCGTTGAAATCTTTACATTTTCAGCAATAAAACGAACCGTGACACGACGATCCGCCAAAACTGAGTTTTCGACTTTTTTCACAATTTCTTCAGTTACTGCTGTAGTAGGGCGTCCGGAGCGGGGGTCGTCCATTGTCGATGTTCTTCCACGTCTAAATTCGGCGCACCAACGTGCGACTGTCGAATACGGAGGAGCATTAGACCCTAAAGTGTCCCGCAAATCCAAATTGACTTGGTCCGTAGAAAAATTTTTCAAATACAAGTTATTGATAACAGCGCGCAGTTCAATTTTCTCCATTTCCGCTAACGTACTCAATAGCATTGCAAAGAAATTACCGTATATTTTTTTAAACAAAAGACAGTTAGTTTTTTTTTCATAGCAATCAGCTAGATAGACTAGCTTTACCGGCCAGTATTTAATTTCGTAAAAGAGTTTGCATCTCATTCTCACTTTATATTAAACGCCCCTCGTATCTATATAAGTATGTTTATCCGTTGCCTAGTACCCATAACACAAGCTTGCCTAGCTTACTTTGGGACTAGGTCAATTGGTGTGAATTGTCCCATGATATTTATTTTATTTATTTATTTAATATTACAAATTAGCTGTTGGCCGTGGCCGTTCGCCTGCAAAGCGTTTACCGCTATCCTGTGGGAACTATGGAGTTTTAAGGGCTAGAAAGTATTCTAAATATTATTCTAAATGTCAAATGTCATTGGAATCCGTCAAACCGTTTTAGCGTAATCTTACACACTAACAAACTTCCACACATCCATCCATCCATTATTATATTATCCGTTTATGATATCAGTGGAATGCGAAAGTAACTCTTTCTGTCAGTCTGTCTGTTTATCTGTCACCTCTTCACGCTTAAACCGCGTGCTTAAAATTAAATTAAAATTAGGGGGGCCCACTAAAAATGACACCAACACTGCGTACAGTTTACTATACCACCGCGTGTACATTGACATACTTATCTACAAAGTTCAAAAGCCAAATGCTTTTATACAGAGTTATTTGTAATTCACAGACATCCTCTTAACCCTGAATTCCTATCACTCAAACAAATGTTTTTTTGTTTTACGACTTTTTAAAATGAAGCACTTTTTTCCCATACAAATACACAGAATATCGTAAAAATAAGAGGTAGTCTCATATTTTCAAAACGTTTTTACACCAAAAAATTAGGTTATGGCAAAAGCCGTAAAACAAAAAACATTTGTTTAAGTGGTAGGAGTTTAGGGTTATAAGGATGCTAGTGAATTACAAATAACCCTGTAGTGTTGAAATGTACCTGGAGCAACAACAATAATAATCTCTCTATTTTGCTGTATTATTTTAGACGACCAGATGGCCTAGTGGTTAGAGAACCTGACTATGAAGCTTGAGGTCCCGGGTTCGATTCCCGTGTCGGGGCAGGTATTTGTATGAAAAATACGAATATATTTTGTTCTGGGGTCTTGGGTGTTTAATATGTATTTAAGTATATATCTATCTATATAAGTATGTTTATCCTTTGCCTAGTACCCTTAACTTAAGCTTTGCTTAGCTTACTTTGCGTCTAGGTCAATTGGTGTGAATTGTCCCGTGATATTTATTTATTTATTTTATTTATTTATTCTACCACTGTAGGTATAATAATTTAAGAATTATTATTTGAATTTTTTTTTAATTATTATTTTTAATTTTTTTAACAAAAACCTATTTACAAGTTAAGTATGAAGTATCTTTTTCTATTTATTTTTTTTATTTTTCTTCAACTTCATTTTTTTTATTACTTTTACGGTCATCCCGTGAAACCATATAAAAGTTATTAGTTAAGTATATTGTAAAAGTTGGCCTAGTAGCGCCATCTCTTGGTCCAGGTGAGCGGGTAGCTCCGAAGGAGTGTTGAAGTCTCTCGGTAGAGGGCATAACATAGATGCGCTTTATCACTGCCTAAATGTGATTATAACAGACTGAAGTGTACGATGTATGGGAAAGATTCGTCGCTAACTTCTAGACCAGTGATGGTGTAGGGGTAAGCACGCAGCACGGAACGCTGAGGACCTGGGTTCGATTCCCAGCATTGGTCTTTTTTCTGGGGTTTTTTCTGTGCATCTATATTTCAGTTTGTATTTAGTTTGAAAAACCTATTTGTTTGCCGCAGGTAGTGCCTGCGCGTGCAGCGTGTGCCGTGCCGGGGCGTGCGCGGGCGCGGGCGCGGGCGATGCGCGCGTGAGCATGGACGGCTCGCTGGCGCCGGCGCTGGACGGCGACGACGAGCGCCCGCCGGGCTCCTCCACGGGCTCCGGCTCGTCCTCCGGCACCGGGTACTACAACCACAAGAATGGTGAGTCCATACTGTTCAAGTGTAGATAGATAAATCAAAGCCGTGCGTCAGCGCAAGCGACACGAGTTCCCCGTCCGATGGCCGAAGGCAACTAACTATACGGACAAGGGGGAAGCACGACGGCTTAAGATAGGTTGGTTAGACTGCATGTATATTTAGTTACTAGCTTTTGCCCGCGACTCCGTCCGCGTGGAATTAGTAATTTGGGCAGCTTATTTTTTTTTATCCAATTTGCTTTTTCATCAATTATGGCTCTCCTTAGTTCCTCGATATTAAAAAAATTACCCCCCCCGCACACCCGCGTTCACATTCAACACCGTACTCTCCCAAGTCAAGTGTGCCTATAGAAGTTTTACTTCAAAAACCCCCGATTTTGAAACATTCTTCCGCTCCTATTGGTGTTAGCGTGATGATATATAGCCTATAGCCTTCCTCGATAAATGGGCTATCTAACACTGAAAGAATTCTTCAAATTGGAGCAGTAGTTCCTGAGATTAGCGCGTTCAAACAAAAAAACCTGTTCGATAAATTCTTAAAATAGACGTATCTTTCTTATTTGTGAACCGATTCAAATGAAACAAACACTAAATGTTAATCCAAGAAAATACCAACATATCAGTGAAAACCGCATCCTTCTAGGTTAAGCCGTTTCTGAGATTAGCGCGCACAAACGCACAGACAAACAGACAAACAGACAATAATTCTAAAAATCATTGTTTTGGGTTCTATTGTGCTAATAAATAGCCCTAGTGACAGTTTTTCTCAAATATCTTCAATGAACAGACAACGACTTGTTACAGATTTATTATATGTATAGATTTTCGTTGTATTACTAAAACTAATTACATATTTTTAAAAGGTAGCATCACTAAAGCCTCTTCATCATTCTTGTCTTCTATCATTCAACATACATGACCTGGCGTGCAGTATTTAAATACGCCGTACTAAGGATTTATTTTATTTTTTAGAGACGACTTTGGATTTTTTTTCTACCGAGCAAACTACAAATAATCGTGTTTCGAAAATCACTTGTCATTAGAGTGAATCCTAAAATATCTTGCACATGAATTTCAGAACTAAAGCTTTGCTAGTAATGATACAGCAAGGTATTAAATGAATGCAATAAATGCGCCAAAAGCTCGGTGCGGCCTAAAGTAATAATTATGTAACTCAATAAAGACAATTTGATCTTGAATAAAGGGAATCATTCTAATTAACTTTACATAAACAAACAAAAACGTTACACATAATTACACATAAGCATATTTACATATTCATCCATTATCAAGTACCCATAACACAAGCTTTCCTTACCTTGGGACAAGCTTATTTTGATGTTAAATTGTCCCATGATTACTAACTTGTGTTAAATGCCGACGTTAATAAATACGATTAAGCATAGGTAAAGTAGATAACTGGGTCAAACAACTAGCGGGCTTATCGCTGCAAACGATCTCTTCCACAACGGCAACCGATTGCATCTCCTTGTTGTGCTACTGAACATCGAAATGAGCATTAACTGAACGTAGGTATTTAACATTCAACGGCCGTTGTATGTATAAGGTTTTTTCTCTGTGGTTCACATTGGCAATTGTCAGTTGACGAATCGACGAGTCGACGAATTAGACTCGGCTGGGCAGCGTTCGGGAAATTCCGCAATATCTTGTCATCCAATATACCGCAGTGTCTCAAGTCAAAAGTCTTTGACCAGTGTGTGTTGCCAGTGATGACTTATGGCACTGAGACGTGGCCGCTAACGATGGGCCTCATAAGAAAGCTCAAAGTCACTCAGAGGGCGATGGAGAGGGCTAAGCTTGGAGTTTCTCTACGGGATCGCATTAGAAATTGTGAAAAACTAAAATCACGGGCATAGCCCGAAGAATCGCTAGACTTACCTAAGTGGCAGCGGACAGGGTATATCGCTCGTGGAACTGACGGCCGATGGGGCCGAAAGGTTCTCGAGTGGCGTCCACGGACCGGAAGACGCAGTATAGGTAGGTCTCCAACAAGATGGAATCGCGTTAGATGCGACCGATCTGTTTGGCGAGCCTTGACGGAGGCCTATGTTCAGCAGTGGACGTCTTTCGGCTGAAATGATGATGATGATAACTGACATTGAACCTTTGGGTGGTAAAGGAATTTGTCGGTCGTCTATACTGTAGCATACTGTTGGCAACCCTCTGCAACTTACAGCCTCGTAATTGCTTGCTAAGTAGTTTATAAGATTTTTACGGCACTCTTTTGTCAGTTCAAAACAATAATTGAGCTTTTGTTAACTTTAGCACTTCAAAGTTTTATTTAATTTAACCTTCTCACAAGCTTTTCAAGCTTTTCAAATTACGATAAAAGTCGGACGATGTGTCGTTGTCACCGAATTTGTCTGGCAGTTTAAAACAATGAAGTCTGTGTGTGCGTTAGTTGCAAGGCACACAGAAGAGACGTGGGACGGGGGCGCGTCGCAGTCCGCGTCGTTTGTCCGCAGGCGGCGTCTCCGCCCCGTCTCTTCTGTCTGCTTTGGATCGCGACGCTTCTATACATTTAGTATGAAAACTGATTCAAGGGGCGCTGCGACTGCAACGCGCCCCCGTCCCACGTCTCTTCTGTGTGGCTTGCGCTGTAGTGGAGTTTTTGCTTCATCATCATCGTTTTCTCCAAATAATTCAGCTCAAACAATGTTACAAGTTCATCGTCATCTAATATATAAAAATCTCGTGTCACTGTGTTTGTTATCGAACTCCTAATTTTTATGAAACTTTTCTCTGTATTCGGTAGGTCTGAGAATAGGTTGTAGGCTATTTTTTATATACCTACCCCTATTCGTCGCGGACGGAGTTGCGGGCAACAGCTAGTCTAATATATACAAATCTCGTGTCACGGTGTTTGTTATCGAACTCCTCCGAAACGGATTGACCGATTTATATAAAATCTTTTTTTTTCAGTATTCGGTAGGTCTGAGAATTGGTCGTAGGCTATATTATTCGCAGACGGAGTCGCGGGCAACAGCTAGTCATTATATTAATTTTAAAAACCCCCAACGCAATTTGGTCGCACGTAATTATGTTTGAAAATAGAGTGTCTAAGAAATTCGCCATTTAAACTTAAAGTGACGATGATGATGATGACCATGCTGCTGATGGTATTAATGATGATGAATTGAGTATATGAAACAAGTCAACCTTGCGAAAACTCGATTCTAAGGACCTTTATGTAACATTAATGCAAACGCAATCAAATAAATCAAGTAAATCTGACCAAATTATTCTGTGTAATTTGGTCGCCAAGCACTAGTGTTATTACTCCAAATAACCTGCGTGCCGGCTGACCAAATCTCCAAATAATTACACTGACTTTCATGTATTTTATGTGAGTTGTTAAAAAAAGCCTAAGCTTACCTTGAGGTAATGTCAGTTCTTTGTTTATTTGGTGGGGTTGGCAGTTCGTCAGCCAATCCCGCTATTTATTTGCCGCTTGATTACTAAAACTTACTTGTATTTTTATATTTTTTACAAACTTTTTTCAACCTGCATACAATAATCATTTTGTTTGTTTGGGTATAATTTTACGTTAAATGAGGAAACTATAAAACTAAATTAAAACTGATATAAGTACAGCGTGAAATTAAATAGTTAAGTGTAGCCAGGCGAATATTCCCTAAATATAACAGGTACTGATACATAATATGTATAAAAATCTCGTCTCACGGTGTTTGTTAGCGAACTCCTCCGAAACGGCTCGACCGATTTTTATGAAACTTTTTCTGTGTATTCGGTAGGTCCAATAGCTTATTTACACTCGCGTACGAGTGGCGAGACGAACTGCGAGCCGAGCAACGAGACGGGAGTGTGAATAGACGCTCGCGGCTCGCCTCGCGCCTTTGTCTCGTGATTCGCAACGCTCGCGTCCGGAGCCGTCCGACGCGAGAGTGTAAATGAGGTATGAGAATAGGTCGTATTCTTTGAGGACGGAGTCGCGGGCAACAGCTAGTAATATTCAAAATTATCACATGGCACCTGTTGCTTGGCTATTGTCACTCGAGATATCTCACTGACATTGTCACGTTTATTTCAAACTAAATACAAACTGAAATATAGATGCACAGAAAAAACCCCAGAAAAAAGACCAATGCTGGGAATCGATCCCAGGTCCTCAGCGTTCCGTGCTGCGTGCTTACCCCTACACCATCACTGGTCTAGAAGTTAGCGACGAATCTTTCCCATACATCGTACACTTCAGTCTGTTATAATCACATTAGGCAGTGATAAAGCGCATCTATGTTAATGCCCTCTACCGAGAGACTTCAACACTCCTTCGGAGCTACCCGCTCACCTGGACCAAGAGATGGCGCTACTAGGCCAACTTTTACAAGTTAAGTATGAAGTATCTTTATCTATTTATTTTTTTATTTTCTTCAACTTCATTTTTTATTACTTTTACGGTCATCCCGTGAAACCATTTATTTCAAACTAAATACAAACTGAAATATAGATGCACAGAAAAAACCCCAGAAAAAAGACCAATGCTGGGAATCGAACCCAGGTCCTCAGCGTTCCGTGCTGCGTGCTTACCCCTACACCATCACTCACTCACTCACTCACTCACTCATTGTCACGTTGGTGAAATAACATAGAGCTCTTCTAATTACGAAGCAGAATTAGTCGAATCCGTTATAGATTTCATCAGTACTCGCTTTCGTCGGTGGTAGGACAACAGCCTAAACCCTGTTAAGGTACGCGCATGACAAGCGGTAAACTGGCAAGCGTGGCACTTGCCAGGTGCGGGTAACTGCGGCACGGAGCATTAATTTCGCTGTCCCCCTCCCACCCGCCATTCATAAGCTTAAGGTTCCCGCGATTACAAGGCAAATTACGTTCGTTATTTATTGCCTCAGTGGCTTTGAGGTGCGGGTTTTGGCTACGGTTGTCAGGTTTGTAGTCTATTGCGGGAAAGGATCACCCAGTCAGAATCAAAAGATCTTCAGTCAATTTATGCTAAAACAAGCTCTTATGAACGTCAAAATATCTGTCCTCGATACGGAAAAAAGGTCTATTTAGAAGAAACTGGCAAAAAACACAAAGAAATATTTTTCTCATCTCTCATACTCGGAAAGTGAGGCAAATCATATCTGACATACGGGAGGATATGTATTATTTTCTTCCCAAGGGTAGAAATGAATTAAAAAAAATAAAGGCATTGGCTGTCAATGGAACACATACGCATTCAGCCAAGCATTACGGCATGGAATAATTAAGTATTGAGTTTTTTTTTCTTAATTACTCATATTACAAATTTTTCTCAAACATGCTATGAAATATTGACGTTATGTTCCTTAAAATACGCCACGAACTGTCACGTTGCAGGTGCGGCTAGACGAGAGGTCAATAATGGAATTTCATACAACATTGCTGGCCAAGGCCAGCAAAGTGATCGTCTATTGTTTTATGTGACACAGCACCATGACGTTTAATAGGTCGACGTGGTCGACGTGGATGGATGGATGGACGGACGGATGGATGGACGGACGGATGGATGGACGGACGGACGGACGGATGGACGGAGGGATAGATGGACGGAGGGATGGATGGATGTTGATGGATGGATGGATGGATGGATGTTGATGGATGTTGATGGATGTTGATGGATGTTGATGGATGTTGGTTGATGGATGTTGATGGATGTTGGTTGATGGATGTTGATGGATGTTGATGGATGTTAGTTGATGGATGTTGGTTAATGGATGTTGATGGATGTTGATGGATGTTGATGGATGTTGATGGATGTTGATGGATGTTGGTTGATGGTTGTTGATGGATGTTGATGGATGTTGATGGATGTTGGTTGATGGATGTTGATGGATGTTGTTGGATGTTGATGGATGTTGATGGATGTTGATGGTTGTTGATGGATGTTGATGGATGGATGGATGGATGGATGTTGATGGATGTTCTTGTTCATGGATGTTGACGGATGTTGATGGATGTTGATGGATGTTGATGGATGTTGATGATGTTGTTGGTGATGGTGATGGTGATGGTGATGATGATGGCGGTGATGATGGTGGTGATGATGATGATGCATGTTTGAGAAAAACTCTATACAAGCCTTGGCCACGAACAGGGATTGCCGGCCTCGTATCTCTAGATGGCCTCGTTAACACTCGGCCATCTATAACTACTCGGCCGGCAATCCCCTATTTCGCGGCCGCTGCAGTAATGTACTATTATAATGCCAGTGAAATATTATTAAATTAAATTATTAATTTCTTATTTAGTGACTTAAACCAGAAAAGTTAGAATATGTTAAGAAAAAAACACGGTAAATGACAAATGTTATTGTCCACACAGCCTATCTCCATACAGCTTAACTCCGTGGTTCAAATTGGTTACTTACATATTTTATAAATAAATTTACTAAAATACCTACTTTATCTACTGTTTTCATTAATTATTATATTGAACATTCTAAATTTTGTTAAATTAATTATTCCTTAACAATAAACTCCATTGAAATATTTTACAACGATCATATTGACCAGTTTAGACATTTTTATTTATTTATACTTACTTTCCTTGTAGTCGAAATGAAAAGCAGAGTGTTTAACTCGGGAAAAACACCAATATCACCCTCGGAATATTGGCACTCTCGCTGTGCTCGGGTGCCAAGTAACCTCGTGTGATATTGGTTATTTTCCTCCCTTGTTGAACAATCTACTATTCAAAACAAATCTACAACCTCAGAATGGCTTGGGCCGTGGTTCCCACGCGGGCGCAGTACGGATTTTAAGCTTCAGACGCGCCATTTTTTTTGACAGGTGCGTGCAGGTTCTTGACAGTGTTTTCCTTCACCGTAAAGCTCATGCAAATTGAAAATCTAAGTTCGCACTCGAAAAACTCAGAGATGTGAGCTCAAACTCACTCACTCCTCCTCCTCCTCTGCTAGAAAAAACGTAGATCAAACTAGGCTACCATGACTATTTTGTACTTACCTACATTGGAGAACAGGAACAGGAAATGGCTTTTATAATTATAACATTTGGTACATACAAGATTGAAGCATGTTATATTCCAAAATCTCATCCACAAGAGACATCAAATTTTGCACGGATGTTCTACATACAACCTAAGGGCCTACGCTAGCTGACGCGGATTACCCGGAACGGACGCCCGTCGTGCGCGCGTCTAATAAGAAATTGTATGAACAGCGCTAAGTGGCGCAGGCGCGTGCGACGGACTTTACGTACATTTTAGACTCGCGTGCGGGCGCACGCGGCGGGCGTCCGCGTCAGCTAGCGTAGGCCCTTAATGAAAAAAAAAATACTTTTTGGATATCCAATAAATTCAACTAAGTATCAGATAATTCTGAGAGCGAAGCCGCTGGATATAAGCTAGTCCTTAATAATGTCAAAGACCTCGTCCACGTTGAGACCTCGCGAAGGACATGGGATAGTTTCTACCTCGGAAAACTTCATAGTTCCCACGGGATAGCGATAAACCAAATCTTTGCAGACGGAGTCGCGGGCAACAGCTCATATTTGTTTGTTTATTTATTACTAACAACGTGTACAAATTACAAAATAAACGTTGTTACTGAATGGACGATTACGGGGTAATTAATAACACGCTGTAACTAAAGCGGATTACGACGTCGCGTGGAATAACTGCGTCGATTGTCACGAAACGAGCTTGCGTATTACATTACAGTACTGCACACAGACATACACACAGTTCACAGTACAGCAACTCGTGTCTAAGTAAACCCCCTTCCTTGCAGAATAATTCCAAAGGTTTCAAAAACCATTATCGATGCTCTGGATAACCATCATCAGATCTCAATCGGGGCACCGACCTGGTGGAGAACTAAGGCATCAAAGTGGCCTCGTTTGTATGAAAGGTGGTCTGTGGGCTGAATTGTTTGACCGTGAGTGTATGAATGTAACCGAAAACCAATAAATAAAGAGATTCTAATCGTACCTATCCCTAGGACGTAGACAATTCGGCGCCCATGCCAGTTGGATATAAAGTGTCTACGAGATTGCGAGATTCCACGGCCTGTTACGCAGAGGGTCGTGGGTTCGATCGAGACCGCTCTGAGTTATTTGAAAATGTGTAAATCACATTTGATATTTACCACGGTGAAGACGGTCTGAAGTCAAAAGTCTTTGACCAGTGTGTGTTGCCAGTGATGACTTACGGCACTGAGACGTGGCCGCTAACAAAGGACCTCATAAGAAAGCTCAAAGTCACTCAGAGGGCGATGGAGAGGGCTATGCTCGGAGTTTCTCTGCGGGATCGGATTAGAAATGATGAAATCCGCGCAAGAACTAAAGCCACGGACATAGCTCGAAGAATCGCCAGACTCAAGTGGCAGTGGGCAGGGCAGGGCACATCGCTCGCTGCGATGATGACGATGATGATGCTACGTACTGGGTCGGTGGGGTGTGAGTGTAGTGCGTGATGTCAATACGGCATATTAGCATAACAACCGACCGGGGCCGACGGTGACGAATGACGTAGCAACACGGCCTTGGGTTACATTTAGGGGCTGTTTCACCACTTTTCTTAAAGTTCAGATTAGCTTAATCATAACCTTATTTGACAGATGGAATTAAAATTTCTGTTTCACCAGTCTCGATTAGCGCTAAGTGACGGACAAACTGTTTCTTAATTTGACCATCAGATCAGGAGGCATTTAGCATTTTTATCCGTCACATAAAGTTAGTTTATTTTTTTGTGGCCATGGTTGGAGAGCCCTTCAGCCGGTTTCAGAAAAATAAATCAAAGTATTTTTTATTTTTTAAAGAAAGAGGTCATGCTAAATTGCATAAAATAATTTAAATATCAAGATTTGAATAATAAAATATAGGTCCGCTTTTAGTATGTAAAAATAAATCCAAAATTTCGTAATATTTTTTAATTACAGACTTTTTTCAGTGGCACAATCGTTTGTTCTACCTGAACTTGTACATCACCATTAAAAAAAAAGTTAATCTGTCAAATGGTTTGGCGCCACTTTTCGATTCGTTTTACGTGATTTTATTTTTCTTTGTTATTGTTAACAAAGTATCGTAAATAAATACCGTTTTTGGATTAATTATAATGTTACACATTAAAATTTGTTTATGCAAAACAATAGATGTATTTTAAAATGACATAGTTTACGATTTCTTTTGCTTTAATTATGAGCAACTCTTTGAACGAAAGTGTGCGAACAGGAACGCGTGGTCGTGAAATGCGACGTTGCCATTCCGACTTTTTGTTAAACCGACGATGAGTTAAGTGGTACTTAGTTTGCACAGAACCGGAGTGGTGAAACTGAAAAAAACACTAGCCGACAGATTTGTCCAGTACTTAGTTTATTCATTGGTTACGTAACCAGCAGTTTGACAATAAGGTGGTGAAACACCCCCTTAGTGGTCCATAATATCAATCTTTCAGTATACTTCATATACCTCTCCATTCGCCAGATGCCCCATATAATGAAAATTTTCATCATGATTATCATCATCATCCCAGCTATACGTCCCGTTGCAGGGCACAGGCCTCCTTTCAGAATGAGAGGGCTTGGTTCCTAGGTCCCACGCGGGCCCAGTGTGGATTGAGAACTTCACACACTACATTGAATTTCTTCGCATGTGTAGCAGGTTCCCTCACGATCTTTTCCTTCACCGTAAAACTCAAGGTAAACTTGAAATGTAATTTCACACATAAATTCCAAAAAACTCAGAGGTGCGCGCCGGGATTTGAACCCATGATCCTCTGCTCGAGAGGCCATAGGTCAAACCACTAGACCACCATTTAATTCAATATAACTTGGTGAAATTCAATGGTATGTGTGAAGTTACCAACTGGGCCCGCGAGGGAACTACTACCCATCCTCTCTCATTCTGGGAGGAGACCTGTGCCCTGCAGTGGGACGTATATAAGCTGGGATGATGATAATAATGATATTACATTGAAAGGCGAACGAGTTTAAAGTGGTAAGAGCGCTGCAATATAACTTACACGTTTAATCTTGTAAGAATAAACTCGGCTGTTGCTCGGAATTTTAAATTCCTAGCACTAACAATGACCGGGGCTTTAATATAATCTGAATAACTCCTTCGTTTTGCCAATCCGATTGCGCGTATAAATAACGTATTATAAGACAATAGGCGGAGAATGCGGCGAGCTGCGCCGGTGCACACCCGCAGTATACACCAGTATGCGATCTACAATGTGCTGTATTTTTAAAAGTTTAAATCCAGCTCGTTGGTTGTAAATAGCTGGGTCCCCACTGAGCGAGAAGCCTCGCAAGGCTAGCGCATGAGGCATAATTTTGTTCGACACAAGATTCAAAATCGCGCCGAAAATGGCTGCCTCGCGAGGCAGTTCGCTCAGTGGAGGCCCGGCTGATCACTTACTGGCGCTTATACTGTGACGGGGCGTACGCGTCGCGTCAAGAGCAATTAATTACGCAGATTAACTATGTCAAGAGTTTGACGTCTATTATTGTGATCGTGTTTGCTAATGCTTGCGTCCTATTTGAATTTACTGCTCACGAAAACTACACGCGACCGGCGCGCAAGCGTTCTCTCTTGTTCATTGCGTTTTCTACTAGGTAATAACTGAACGGCGAGCGTCTCAACTGCGCAATGAACAGGAATACTTTGTATGTGTCAGAGATCTTTTGAATACTTGGATACAGCATATCAAACACGACGACAAATAAATCAAAACAGGGGGTTGATTACAAACGCTGTGAGACGACAAAGTGCGTGGATTCTTCATCATCATCCTTCAGCTTTGTCTTATTCAAATTCAAAGTCAAAAATAAAACTAACGTAATTATCTAGTAGTTAATGCGACAAGGTCCTATAGTGGCTTAGGAATCAAATTGGTTGACTGTACTAATGAAAAAGCTGAATCGCGAACAGGGTGAAATTTTTTCGCTCCAAATATCACGTTGACATGCCATCTGCCAAAGAAATAATCGTAAAATTGACTATGAAAATTTAGATTAGTAGGTACACAATGTTATGGTAACCACCTAACACTCTAGGGCGGGAACATAACGCGTGAAGTTCTCAATTCGCGAGCTCTGAAAAGAAAGTGGGAGGAAATGAAGCTGCCCGAATGGCAAACACTTTTATAAGTCCATTTCCGGAGCCGCGGCGCTTCCGGCGCATGATTCATGGTGATTAACGGCGGATTAAATTGTTTAACGGACGTAATCAACTTTATGCGAGTGCGCAGGGAATTTAGTTTAGTCGACCTTAAAGTGATTTACCGTGCTATGTTCCTCCCAGCCTATACAGGGTGGAAAGAACGAACGCCTCGTTAAATAAATTTAAAAATAAGTTACTACAGATACTGTCAGAAAAAACCTACTATAGTGTAAAGGAGTTTCTCACTTACCCTTGCCTAAAAAAAAATAAAAAAAAATTTGCATGCTTAAATTAGAAATAGCAGAATAAGCTGCCTAATGTCTCAATACAACCTAATGATATTTTATATAACTACTTATTCTTTGCAAATAAATATATTCTATTCTATTCACAAGGTTAAAAGGCAACTACCTTAAATATTGGAAATAGCACATTCTATGTCAAATAATATACACAATCAAGATAAATAAATAAATAATATACACACTTACTAAAGAAATAAAGAAAGAAAGAAAGAAAAATATTTTATTTATGGTTACAAGAGTACCACCACCAAACAGTAGATAAAAAAAATAATTAAAAAAACTAAAAACCCGCCTGCGGTGTAAATAAAATAATAAATTAAAAAAACAAAAAACCCGCCTGCAGAAATACTGAAAAGGTAGAAACAAGATAAAATGTTCAATAACAATAAAAAGAATTTAAAACACGTCGATGGCAGTCTTTCAAAATTTAATGCAACGATAAAATGCAGTCGGAGGCATGCATAAAGTGACATTAAATCCCATGCAGCCACTGACTCCCATGCCTCCGACTGCAATTTATTGTTGCATTAAATTTTGAAAGACTGCCATCAACGTGTTTTAAATTCATTTTATTGTTATTGAACATTTTATCTTGTTTCTTTCTACCTTTTCAGTATTTATGCAGGCGGGTTTTTTTGATTTTTTAATTTATTATTTTATTTACACCGCAGGCGGGTTTTTAGTTTTTATATATTTTTTTTTTATTTCTTGCTTTTTAGTGTAACCTCCTGAGACCCAGATAAATTATTGAGTATTTGAATTAGGAATCCTAAGCTATTTAGTTAAAGTTTAAAACCAATTTTGAAATATGTAGGTACTTAATTTTCCACATGGGTTTCATAAAGAAAATTATTGCTCAAAGATATCTTAGTAAGTAGGTACGTCGTCGTTTTAATGCATTGATTGCAAATTTACTATTCCAAATTATATTTAAACACATAACTTGTATATATTTTTGTAATCTCTTTTAAAATCCCTTTATTTTGATACCCTACACGAGAGGTTTGAATAAAAAAAATTTTTTGAAGACTCACATTTTGGCGCCTAAAATCCGCCATTTTATTTTTTCAAGAATTTCATGTATCCAGTGTTACTCGCGTTATCAAGATAAATCCAATGGCGTATCATTTATCAAAATCGGTTCAACCGTTATGTAGTTACGAGAGAACATAGGAATGGACATACATACATACATACATACGGGTCAAACACATAACCCTTCCTTCTTTGCAGTCGGGTAAAAACAACATTAATACACCTAATAAACAAGTTTGTTGAGGTAGTGACACCAATTGTCACCGAAAAAGGGTCTCCACTCAGCATGTGTTGCTACACAGTGAGTGCAGCAACGCTGGTACTACTACTACTTAGATTTATAAGGAAACTTCGTACTATTGTTATTCTGTAAAAATCAACTTTTTAATAAATTATCTTTATCTTTTTATCTAGCAGAAGGCCATAAAAACTGAGATTTGATAAGAAGATATGATATTAAAAGAGGTACATAATATAAGGTGCTAATACATTAGGTACCTAACTACCAATATTTCCAGGGCGTAACTTACACATCAAAACAAGTAACTTTCATTCAAACAACTTTTAAAATTTTTAGAAAAAAACGCAAACTTTTCATTATCCATCGAAACGGATTACTACTTTAGTAACTAATGGAAAATCGGTTTTTTTTTCAAATTTTTAAAAGTTGTTAGGATAAAAGTGACTTTTTCTGATGAGTAGATTTAAGCCATAGAAATATTGGTACCTACCTAATTTGTTAGCATCCTGTATAAATTATCTCTACATATTCCATAACCGAGAGCTGTCTTGCACTCATTGCCCACTCGAACGGAACCAACGCCACAACAGACTCCCCTCGTACGTTAAAATTGACCTACAATTTAGGAAGAGGCAATCAGATACCGTTTGCCTTTGATCCCTGTCTCATTACTGGGGGGCTTCTATGAAACTCGAAGTTCGTATAGTGCTGTCCCTATCACTCTTCTATTTATTGCCATTAGCGTGAAAATAACGGCACCATACAAAGTTCGAAAATAGGCCTGTTTGTTGCCGCGAGCCGGAGGCTTATAGCTGATTAGTTACGCGTTATAGAACTCATTACTGCTGCATTACTGCGACCCCAATGTACTAGGCTCACGTAGAGGCTATTAAAGAAGTATAAATACAAAGATCTCTAACGGTGATCGGATAGGGGCACGTTTCGGAATATCGAAAGGTTAATTACCTATATCGAATATACAGTCGGGGTAGGAAAACCTTCGTCAGTTATTCAATTGATTTATTTATCAAGTCATAGGCTCTTAGTACCTTTTGAAGAATGGGATACGTCGAGATACGTAGGGTCGTCCCTCTTAGAGGCCATAGGTCAAACCACTAAGCCACCACGGCTTAGAGATAAACTACGATAACATGGCCCGCCCCTCCACATTAGTATTTCAATGTGTTTAGTCACATATTTACGTAAGAATTTTTATGTAGTAGTGTCTGGTTTTGTTTGACGTCTGTCTCAACACGCACACATGCGTTGAAAGTTTTGGTGTGCTTTATAAATACTTTCACAATACCTACATTGAACACTTCTTGAATTGAATTTGTTTGGGTTTAATTTATATTTCGGTTCTCTTTACTTTTCATAGCATGGCTACTTAACTCTAGTCTCTATTATTATTATCGTACGGCCTTTGAAAATAAAATTCCTGCGTTTCCTATAAAACTAAATCTCTGAACTCTAGTCTCTGAAGTCCAGGCAATCGTTCAAACTGAAAGAGATCCCTTTAAGGAAAAGGTTCGCGTTAAACACTTATTTATCTTGTTATCTGTCTTGTGTTTTAATAATATGATAATAAATAATGAATATCACGGGACAATTCACACCAAAAATTGACCTAGTTCCAAAGTAAGCAAAGCTTGTGTTATGGGTACTGGGCAACGGATAAACATACTTATAATAATATATACATACTTAAATACATATTAAACATCCAAGACTCGAGAGCCAACATTCGTATTTTTCATACAAATATCTGCCCCGACGCGGGAACCGAATCTCGAACCTCATATTTCGTAGTCAGGTTCTCTAACCACTGGGCCATTTTGGTTGTCAAAGTGTTTTATGTATAGTCGACCAAGTAAGTGGTTTACCATTTTATGTGACAGTTCCTACATCAGAATAAAAACAATAAGGCTGATTGTCACATTGACTTGTTAGTGAAAATAGCCTTTGATGTCTTAAGTCATACAACTGACATTGAACTTTAGGGTGGCACAGGAGTTTCTTGGTCGACTATACAATGATAAGATTTACATGCATACATAATTATGTACTGTCTACCCAATTGTCCTAAAATACCTATTTTTTTAATATTTAGATCGTTCTCGCGTGTTCCGTGCGAGTGCGCCCGCCCACGTTTCGTCGCCGTGCACCTACAACGTGTAATCTGTGTAGTGCTGCTGAAAAATGGCCGGCATTTACAGGCAATGTGCGTGTAACGTATGCTGATGGATAGCCACAGGAGAGGCCTGGACGTCGTTATGGGGGAATGGTAAAGCAAATGGTGTTCTGATGGGCTACTGCAATGGATAGCACAGAACGACACTAATAGGTACAAATTGTACTCACTATCATCATCATCATTTCAGCCGAAAGAGGTCCACTGCTGAACATAGGCCTCCCCCAAGGCTCGCCAAACAGATCGGCCGTGCGCCATCCGCATCCAATGCGTTCCCGCTACCTTCACCAGGTCGTCGCTCCATCTTGTTGGAGGCCTACCTACACTGCGTCTTCCGGTCCGCGGACGCTCGAGAACCTTTCGGCCCCATCGGCCGTCAGTTCTACGAGCGATGTGCCCTGCCCACTGTCACTTTTAAGTCTAGCGATTCTTCGAGCTATGTCCGTGACTTTAGTTCTTGCGCGGATTTCATAATTTCTAATGCGATCCCGCAGAGAAACTCCAAGCATAGCCCTCTCCATCGCCCTCTGAGTGACTTTGAGCTTTCTTATAAGACGGTTACCTACCATATTCTCGAAAAGCTCATTTCCGAATATTAAAATTCCGAAAACGAAACTCCTTTTTTTCATTTTCCAAATTATTGTTTGTCCGAAATTTTATTTACCATATTTTCTTTTGCCGAATGTTTTAAAATCCATTTTTTTATTTGCCAAATGATTCAAAATCCAACTGCATGAAATTCCGTAGGATCATTTGCCAAATATATATTTATTCCGCAAAATTATTACTCCGCAAAGGTCAGGGGTACAAAAGGCGACCATACAATTATGCGTGGAGCGTAATATTAATTTTGTTGTTTAATGTTGCCCAAATATTTTATTGAGTTTGCTATGTGGGTAGGGGTTTTGTAGGTGGTTATAAAAAAATAACTAACACCAAAGGCTAATGCGGGAGCTTCGCTCCGCTACGCTCCCGCATTAGCCTTTGAACCTAATCTATCCGAGTCGCTTCCGCTCCGAACCGTCTGGCTCGCTCGCTTCGCTCGCTCGCTAAAAATTAAGCATTGTTGTCTTACTCTGATGTTAGGTTAGGTAGATAATAAAAACATACTTTCGGCTTTTCGTTCCATTTAGATTATGAAAATATGGCAACAGATTAGGTTGGCAAATAAAAAAATGGATTAATGTAATTCGGGATTTTGAATTTGTTGGCAAATAAAACTGTGATTAAATTAATCCGTGGCATTGTGAAGTTGTGGAAAAACAAAACTTATGGATTTTAAGAAGTCGGTGAACCGTTTTCGGATAAATTAAATCCGAGTAAAAGAGTTTCTAAACATCGATAGGTTACCCTGCTACTGGTATTATGTAAACAGGGCCATTTGGGCGCTTTACGAATTTGCCTTCTTAACGCAATTTTATTACGACGCGAACTTAATTGCTTTATTAGATCTTAATTTCGCGATGCTTGTTTAATCACTTTTGTGACATCAATATAAAGCTGGGTATTTATGAACGTCTACACACCCCATAGCTTGCCACAGAAAAGGAGATAAAAAATATCCTCATTATCATCCCAGTCTATATTATATACGTACTGCAGGGCACAGGCCTCCTCTCATAATGAAAGGGCTTGGGCCGTAGTTCCCACGCGGGCCCAATACGGATCGAGAATTTCGCACACACCATTGAATTTCTTTTCAGGTGTAAAGCTCATGGTAAATTTCATATAATATGATTTCGCACATGAATTCCGAAAAACTCAGAGGTGCGTCAAACTACAAGGCCACCACGGCTTAAAAAAAATATACAACACTTTTTTTCTATTTCTAATTTGTAAAAAACTTGCCAGAGATAGAAAATAAACAAACTGAAACACTAATAAAATGTAAGTATGTTTAGTCGACCAAGGAAGTGTTTTACCATTTTTTATGACAGAGTTCGTACATCAGATAAAAAAGATAGTGCGTCCCTCCGCGCGGAAGAAGTGAAACTTCATAATAAAAAATATAAAAACCAGGCGGTCACCCATCCAAGTACTGACCGCGCCCGCCGCTGCTTAACTTCGGTGATCGGACGAGAACCGGTGTTTTTGTCAAATATCTTGAAACGGTGCAACCTACGGCAAAATCAATGAAATTTTCATCCCCCTTTGAATCCCCCGTACCCCCCACCCCCCGGTGTTTTTGTCAAACGGTGCATCCTACGGCAAAAAAATCAATGAAATCTTCATCCCCCCTTTGAAACCCCCGCATCCACCCTCACCCCCCTCACCCCCCTCACCTCTAAACCCCATCTCACCCCCACCACCTCACCCCCTCACCTCACCCCCCCCCCTCGCAAACGTCTCGTAAACGTCAACTTGTGTTGCGTTGCGTTGCGTTAAACGTCTAACGCAACGTTTTTTGGAAGTTGCATTAGAAGTTTCACTTCAAAAAGTCTGACTGTCACATTGACTTGGAAGTGAAAATAGTCTTTGATATTTTAAGCTGTGCAACTAATTAAACTTGTAAAGAAATTACTTGGTTGACTATACATACTACACTTCTTCAATCAATTACAAATGCAGACCATCTAAAATTAACGTAAAATCATGAATTCGCTGGTAATGTATTCCGATAATTTGAAGCAGTAAAAGGCTGTATCAAGGGGATCATTAATTCGCGAACATTTGCATACCGCCGTCCCCGCGCCGGTGACGTCACTGATTCGGTCGCCGCTGATTGGACGATAATCAGCGGGCCGGTGTCATGCGAGAGCCATCCACATTTATAATAACCAAATGTGATGTTTAATTGCTTTTTGTTAATGAGTTTTGCTGTCGATATCATAATTATAATTTTATTATAGTTAGTGTTGGCACAATTGTTAGGTAGTGCCTTGGAAAATGGTTATTGTACACATACCTCAGGCCACCAGGCCACCAGACCTCCTCTCAGAATTAGAGGGCTTGGACTGTAGTTCTCATGCGGGCCCAGTGCGGGTTGGAAAGATCACACACGCCATTGATTTTTCGCAGGTTGTGCAGGTTTCCTCACGATGTTTTCCTTCACCGTAAAGCTCATGGTAAATTTCAAACGCAATTTCGCACATAAATTCCGAAAACCTCAGAGGTGCGAGCCGGGATTTGAACCCATGACCCTCTGCTTGAGAGGCCATACGTCAAACCACTAAGCCACCATGGCTTGGCTTGTATAGGATGCCAGTCCTGAAATAAATTATTTTTATTTTATTTTATTACTTTTTACGTGAAGGCTAGTTACTTTAAAAGTATTATCTCACGGCCATCAGAATGCTCACGAGGCCACAAACAGACTGACAAAGTTGTTTTTACGGATTGGTCGTAGAATCTCCGATGGATCTCGACTTGTGGAGCAATCAGTGCTGTGTGCCGAAGGAGGTCGTATAATTTTATGATCCGTTTTACTGCACAAACAGGCGCGCGCGTCGCGAACGGCGAGTAAGTCGCTAGGGTTCCGTAGAAGGAATTATACGGGTGGAGACCAGAAACTTGGACCACGTTAAATCGTAGTAACCATAAAACAACTAACTGGAACATGTTGTGACATGAAAAATACAATTATATAGTTATTATTTTATTGTACTTTGTGTGTATTGACGTGGATACATAATTTTACCATAGTAAAAAAAAGATACAAAAGATAAAAAAATGTGGTCAATTTTATTGTCACAGCGGAAAACTTTGATACATGTTTTTAGCTACCATTATCTAGACATAAATGTACATAACATCATAGATAGGCAGACACACTTTCACATTTATAATATTAACATGGATGGAAGTATGGACTGTATAGGTGTAACAACTAAAA
Source organism: Archips crataeganus (assembly GCA_947859365.1). Classification (NCBI taxonomy): domain Eukaryota; kingdom Metazoa; phylum Arthropoda; class Insecta; order Lepidoptera; family Tortricidae; genus Archips; species Archips crataeganus. The sequence goes on along the minus strand of OX402067.1, from coordinate 232,090 downwards.
AGCAAAAAAAAAGTTATGAAATAAAAATTGAACACAACAAACAAAAAGCATGAAAATATCTTTCTACTAATCTGTTTGAAGTCGGTGCCTCAACACGAGCCAGCAGGAGTGGTAGAAACCCAATAGATAGTATGTAGTTTAAAGGTAGATGACTAGGTCCACTCCTGCTGGCTCGTGCTGAGTCACCGACTTCAAACAGATTATACTGAGTTGACTCGTGACCACGGCTGCTGCAATGTGGCCGAAACGTCGAGGTAAACAAATAAATATTTAGTGCGTGATAAGTCCCGTTTAGTTTAGTAATTCAAACAGATTATTAGAAAGATATTTTCATGCTTTTTGTTTGTAGTCTGTCCCTTTCACTACTGCTCATGACTCCTGAATCACCCTACATAAGTATGTTTATCCGTTGCCTTAGTACCCATAACACAAGCTTTGCTTACTTTGGGACTAGGTCATCATCATCATCATCATCATCAGCCTATATTCGTCCACTGCTGGACATAGGACTCCCCATGGCACGCCACTGAGCACGATCCTCGGCCACTCTCATCCAGCTCTTGCCAGCCGCCTTGCGAAGATCAACGCTCCACCGAGTCTGAGGACGTCCTACGCTACGGGACTAGGTCAGTTGGTGTGAAATATCCATGTTATTTATTTATTTGTTATACGGAACCCCGGATGTATAAGTTTTACGCGCAGTTTACGAGGTCACTCGATGACCCGCACTCGCTCTGAGTGGGCCATCAGTGGGCTGGATGATTCTTTCTTGTCTTAGGACCGATACATACGGACTGCATTCCAACTGCTACGTAACTGCAAGCCCACTACCTATACATTTCAGTCGCTAGCGTGCAGTTTTGCCAATGTAACTCCCATGGAAAACGTATCGGCAGTCGAGTGCCTAGATCAATTTACCAAAATCGTTATTTCCTTGTAGCACAATTTCCATTCTCATTTTTTCCCAAATGCTCAAGCAGAGGGTCGTGGGTTCGACTCCGGGCTCGCACCTCTGTGTTTTTCGAAATTTATGTGCGAAATTACATTTGGCGAATACCGATTAATCCCATCACTAAACACAATTTCTATCCTCCTTTTCCTTACCAATCCAATCCAACTTTCTACGGTCTAACCGGGGGTAGAAAAACATTCGTTCAACTTCGTATCATCACGGCAGCGCGTTGGGTCGAGCTCCTGCTCCCTTCGACGTTTTCCCACAAAATACGTTACGAATTTCACTACAAATCACCCTGGGGTGGAAGAAACACAGAAGAGAATCAAGCGTCCAACAAGATCCAGCACGCGAGGGAAAGAATATCGAACCAGGTTAGATTCCCTAAAATTCCTTCTACTTCGCCTCCCCAACATTTGTAATTTACCATGAGCTTTACGGTGAAAGAAAACATCGTGAGGAAACCTGCATACACCTGCGAAGAAATTCAATGGTGTACGTGAAATTCTCAATCCGCACTGGGGCCGCGTAGGAACTACGGCCCAAGCCCTCTCATTCCGAGAGGAGGCCTGTGCCCTGCAGTGGGATGTATATAGGCTGCGATGATGATGATGATTATTTTCGCAATCGCGTTTTTTCCCATTTTTAATCGACACAGAAACATAAGGTAGGTTTAGGTAATGTCAAGTTTGCATCGGCCCGAAGCCTTCTTTCTTTTGTAAGAAGTTGGGAAAAGATGCTACTGTGAATATAAGCTTCAGTAAAAAAGCATAGTGAGAAAAAAGATTCCGGGAAAAATGCAAATGGAAAATTTGCTACTAGGAAATGAAATAACGATTCTAGTAAATCGATCTAACCAGTCGATGACGACACGTTTAAACAAAAAAAAATTAGTAACTTTAGAACTATGTAAATAAGTAATTATAGTTACCAGTATTAATATTGGCTGCGCGAAAACCGATATGATCAATCACTAATTAAAATTAATTACCAGAGCGTTAGTAACCGACCGTTAACTGCTCGGTGCTCGAGCGCTAAACCGCCGCTAACTGTCCGGTTACCGCCGCCTAATTGATGCATGCAATGGCTCATTTAAGACCAAAACTACTATAAATACTCGTATAGTCAATTCAATCCGTTTATTTAAACAATTCAATACTTACGTGATGAAATCTGCGCAAGACCTAAAGTCACCGACATAGCTCGAAGAATCGCAAGACTCAAGTGGCAGTGGGCAGGGCACATCGCTCGTAGAACTGACGGCCGATGGGGCAAAAAGGTTCTCGAGTGGCGTCCACAGACCGGAAGACGCAGTGTAGGTAGGCCGCCAACAAGATGGAGCGACGACCTGATTAAGGTTGCGGGATCGCGTTAGATGCGGATGGCACGAGCCCGATCTGTTTGGCGAGCTTTGTGTAGATTTTGGGAATACTGACAACGAAAAGAGTGGAGACCCCACCTTACTTCTACACAACGGATAAACATACTTACATTATGTAGATAACAACAACAACAACAACAAGATAATGAACATATTTAACTACATACTAAGCATCCAAGACTCAAGCACAAACATTCGTATTTTTCACACAAATATCTGCCACGACCGGGAATCGAACCCGGGACCTCAAGCTTCGTATTCAGTCTCTAACCACTGGACTACCCGGTCGAGTAGCTGTGCTGTGATACTTATGTTTCTAGCATTTTAAACTCGCGTTACTCCTCATCCTTCTATGAAACGTGCAGCATGAGCAAACATTAAATTTAAAAGTAACATCGACCCACCTAACTATTCAGTTAAACTTTGAAACTAGGTTGAACTTTCCTATCCGTTATCGTCCACCCAATAATTGGCACTTTAAATGCAAAACGGGAGAGTTGAGGCCGGAGGATCGACGCAACCCTATCATTAGTTGCTCAAGAAGTCCCACGGACTAACTTACCGCAACTGTGTTGAATAATGTAGGGGGAGGTAAACATACATGCGTGCAGTGGCGTCCAAGCTTGATAAATAAGCTTGAATGCTGGTGACAGCTATAGGTATAGTCGGGGTGAGAAAAGGTTTGCTTGCACCAAGATAATTGTCAGTCCTCTCAACATTTTATTTATAGTAAGAATAGTAAGAATAGTTTATTAACCAATGAAGTTACACAGTACACGGAATAACTTATAACACATTGTTACTTAAGTGATATTCGCACTAGACTCTGGGTCTGTATCGCGAGTGCCAAGTGAGATTCTAAATCACAAAAAAAATAAGGTAGAATAAAGAAATAAGGACTCAACAACTTACTTAATGTGATGTGATGTGTGTTTGTGTGTGTGTGTGTGAGTGCGTGTGTGTGTGAACGCGTGTGTGTGTGTGTGTGTGTGTGTGTGTGTGTGTGTGTGTGTGTATGTTTGTTCTTCCAAGCGTTTAATGACAGGCTTTAAGGAGATCTTCAGTATCTTGGTAATTCAGTTTAGCGAGACGCTCTTCTATAGCACTCTTTAGCTTAGTGGCAGACATGTCTTTGGAGTTTTTTAAAGTTTTACATATTTTGTTGTAAATGTTTATGTGGGAGTACGGTGGCATATGTCTGGCGAAGCTAGAATTGATTGACGGTAGAGGTACGCTATATACTCGACGAGCGGCAAGGTCAGGAAAGTCGTGTCTAGAAATTACTTTCCGATGTGTAGCCACAGCTACTTTTGTGATATACAATTGTCTTACCCTTAACACTTTGGTTTCTTTGTACAGGTCATCAGTAGGAAACCTGTAAGGCTTCTTGATCATTACTTTTAATACAGCACGTTGAGCGATTTCTAAACTTTTAATGTTGGATTTAACTATACCACCCCAAGCAGAAAGACAATATAGTAGCGCTGATTGACAGAATGCTTTATAGACTAATATTAAGATATTTTTTGGTGCAGAATTTCTTAGTGATTTCATTAAAAATATGGTTTTCCTTATCTTTTTTGAGAGAAAAGAAACTTGTTCCTTGAATGAGAGATGTCTATCAAATTGGACGCCTAAGTACTTAATTGTGTCAGTTTGACCAATTGGAGAGCATTTACAAGGGGTTAGGAGAGGTTGATCTAATAGTTGGGACGAACATGAATGAATGATAAGTTCACTAGCCCTGCTGGGTCTAGTTGCGCGTGTTTTATGGAATGTTATATACTTTGTTTTACTATTATTTAATGTCAGAAGATTTTTACACAACCAGCTTGATAATTGAGCCATTCCTGTTTCAGCAATTTTATAGGCATCATCCCAGGAATAGCCATGGAAAAGAACAACCGTATCATCCGCATAGCAAATTATATCAGCACTCTGTAGAGGTACTTTAAGGATATCATTAATATATATTAAAAATAAAGTGGGGCCTAGTATGCTGCCCTGAGGCACTCCATATTGCACTGGTAGGTGCTCACTTACAAAAGAGCCAACCCTAACACACTGATGACGATTAGTTAGGTAACTATGGAACCAATTGAAAGAAACTCCTCTCAACCCCATTCTCTCTAGCTTTTGCATTAGTAAAGGAACCGAAACCGTATCAAAGGCTTTAGCCAGATCCAAAAATACTCCAAGACAATACTTGTTATCATCTAAGGAGTCTACAATTAATGAGGTTAACAGCACAACGGCATCTTCAGTAGATTTGTTACGCCTAAATCCGAATTGTGTCTCAGAGATGAGAGATTGATGTTCAAGAAATTTTATTAAACGATTATTTACAACTTTTTCCAGTAGTTTTGAGAACACACTAAGGAGAGTAATAGGTCTAAAATTGCATGGTAATGTCTTATCACCGTCTTTGTGAATGGGGGTTATAAGACCTAGCTTCCAAATGCTTGGAAATATACCAGAAGTAAGGCTTAAATTAAAAATGTGTGTTAAAGGTACGACAATTGAGGGTTCGATTAATTTCATTAATAAGGGCGTAAAGCCATCCATGCCTGGTGCACTACCCACTTTAAGTTGTTTTATATAATCTGATACTTCAACCGCATCAGTGGGACCTAAGAAAAAGGAGCTAACTGGTCCAGAATTTGATGAGAATTCAGCTGCGAGTTCTGCTTCAGATTTATTTAATTTAGTAAGTGTGTCATCTGCTAATTTCTTACCAACACTAGAAAAATATTGGTTAAATATATTGAGTGCGTCAAGGGGATTCTTTTTATTTATTAATTCAGAGGAATGATTTGGAGGTTTGGAGATGTTGCAGACTTTCTTAATGCTTTCCCAGAGCTTCTTTGGATTGTTCAAGTTATCGGCTAACTGTTTGGTTTCATAATTACGTTTTAGTCTTTGTGTCAAATTATTGAGAAAATTGCGATAACGTTTGTATGTTACTTGAATAACTAGATTGGAAGGATTGTTTTTAGCTTGGATATGGAGTGAGTCACGGTTTCTCTGGCATCTTAATATACCTTGGGTGATCCACGGTTTTATGTTGAATTTAGAACAGGCTAATACAATTTCGGAGGTGTGACTAGATATCGTATTGTTTATGATGTTTGTAAAGTTATTTGTTGCTTCGTTTACGTTATCATTATTTAGCACTGAAGACCAATCTGTTGATTTCATTTCTAGCATTATTTCACTGTGGTTTATAATGGTTTTAGTTCGTCTATGGGTATTTGTTTTAAGATGTGTACAAGGTAATCCTAGAATGCATATGTCGTGGTCCGTTATATTTGTGCGAGTTACTAAACCTATTCCAGACGTACCGTTCCGTACAAAAATGTGGTCTAGACAAGCGTTTCCCCTGGTCGGTTGGGTAATAGCGGGAAGTAATTTATGTGATGTCAAGAGACGCATATATTCAGAACATATCTCGCTGCTACTACATAAATCTAGATTAATATCCCCAGCAAAAATTAACATTTTGCTGGGATTAATTTTGCCAAGTACAGTATCCAGAGTTACTAGGAAATTATCGACGGTGTTAAAGAAAGGGGAACGGTAAACACCTAATATCGTAATATCGTTTCCCAAATTAATTTGTAGGCAGTTACAGTCTTCAATAGGGGGTTCTATTACTGAGGCACTCCACGTATTCCGAATATATGCTACGACTCCACCGGATTTATTTATATATTTGTTTGTGCGATAATTGTTATACCCGATTATTAGTGGTGGGTGCATACCTTCACTCAACCAGCACTCTGTAAGTATGATTGCATCGAATGTTGTTTTTAATCGGCTAAGTGCTACTTCAAAGTCATCAAAATTTTTGTGGATACTCCTTATATTGAAAGTAAGAACTTTGAACTTGTATAAATTAGGATCACAGATAGCTTCTCTACATTTTTCTAACGTCTCAAGCGTATGACAACTGATTTGCAGTATTTTGTCAGCTTCGTCAAGATAATCCAGTAAGGAGTTTTATATGAAAGAACTGATCAGTAAAGTCAAATAGTAGTAACGCTCGGGACATTAGGATTACAGGATGGGAATAGTTTCTGTAAACTAGAAGCCTTTTGAGAACATTATTAAATGATGTGAGTATTTGGTGTTTGTGCATGTATAATGTTTGTGTATGAAAAAGTGATGTTTGTGTTTTGTGTTTTTGGGTGTGTAGTGTTTGTGTGTGTGCGTGTGAAAAGATAAAACTATCAAAAAGTCTAGAAATGAGATCAAATGTTAAATTAACGACAAATTCAAATGTATATAGTAGAAAAAGAATCCTTGGACCGTAGCGTAATATATTACGAAGAAGGAGAAATAGTGGGTCCCACTTTTCGGTCCAGGTCGTCCGCGGATGAAAAGCGTATGCCCGGTTTGTTTTCGTTTTGGCGGACGTAGATTGCGCCGTTGCGATCCCAGCAGAAACGAAAGTTGTGTGCGGCAGCGCAAAGTCTAGCCTCTCGAAATAACATCCGGTTGTCTTTTGATAGCCGCTCATTCACATACAGCTTCTGGGCAGCCCCGGCCACTAGGTTTTGTGAAGTAAGGTTGCGCCTGGACTTCGCAGCCTTGATTATTTCGTCCCGCTTTTGCCGTCGCAATAACTTAACAATGATGGGGCGCGGCTTGTGGTCGACGGCCCCGTTAAGGGGATGTTGTTTGGGCCGCTTGGGTCCAGCGCGGCTGATATCGTCAAGGTCCGTTTCATGTAGTTGGATACCAATAATCTGAGATGCCGTCATTACTATATTGGTGAGGTTTTCAGTGTCACACTCGGGAACACCAATAATTTCCAGCTCGTTCCTCATTGACTGCTGTTCCTGGGCGCCGAGTTGCTGTTGTAGTTGGGATACCGAAGTCTTCAGCGTGGCAATTTTGTTCCAGTTTAGCAACAAATTGCAAGTGTTTGTCGGCCAGGGAGTCTGATAGAGTGGATATCTGGTCCTTAAGTTCCTGGACTTCATGCCTCAGAAGACTTATCTCAGTGTTTTTCTCTTTCATATGACTTATGTCAAGCCTGAGTTGTCGTAGTTCAGAAAGGACGTCTGGGGTCTGGGACTCGTCGTTAGACTTCCCTTTAACCTTTGAGTTTTTGCTCATGTTTAACGTAGGATATTAAATGCTTGAATATTACTTCACATGCACTAAGAAAGATGTTAGTAGTGTTAGATTCCGGTACTGTAGACAAGCACTTTTTGCAGGAAATCGTAGGCTTGTAACTTTGTTGAGAGGTGTTAGTATTATAAAGTTAGACACTATTTAGCGGCATAAAACATAAAAGTTATACCAACACCAGGTTACACAATCCGATTGACAGCTTTTAAACAGAGATTATTGTAGCCGATCGAACATCAGGTCATTCACATCAAAACATGCGCGCGAGGCTGGAAGGGAGCGAGATAGTCATATACAGAGCGTGCAAAAGAAGCGAGCGGCAGAGATTCTTGGAAACGGGCGGGCACGCGATCGGTGAGCACGGCGCGCGGAGCTATATTGTAGTATTTAGTGATTTTGCGGATTCTAAAAACTGTTTGATTAGGAAAAATACTATGAGTATTGTAATTTTGTTTTCACCTCACTAGCTCGGAAAGCCCTTTTTGTTTGTTTGACATCTATTGAGAAAATCTCTTTTTATCCACAAGTGAAGAAAGAGTTTTGACATTTGAAGGCAGCTGAAGTGATATTTGACAGCTAACAAAACGTTAACGTTACAAGTGCTGAATTTTTAACATCACAATTAATGAATTGCATCGAGTAAAAAACACTACTTAAATACAGCCTTACAACTTTATTTTAATTCATAAATATCAGCATTCAACATTAACCTTCATTGTCATTCTTGTTGTAAAAACGGATAAAATATGACAGTCCAAGTAAGTCGATGTGCGAACAAAACGCATCCGAAATAATAAAAAAAAACTTAAGTCAAAACAGAGGCCCTACCACGAAGTGCATAATTCGAACTTCGTTTTGTGCCGTCCCGCTCACGCTAATATGATTTGACACGAGAGTGAGAGGGATAATACGATACGAACTTCGATTTTCGAATTTCGTAGTAGCGCCTCAGTATACAACTTAACAGTAATACTGTTTGCTCGTATCTCAAAATCGATAATCTGGCTAATTGAACTTTACTTGATGTGCAATAAAGTTCAGTTTGGTTTATTCATTGATTGGAGATACGAGATTTTTTCAAAGTAGTAACGATATGTCGGTATTGGAATAGTTCCATAAAGACTGGATATGCTTAGGCTATTTTGCATTATTTTTGATTTTACCAATATTTCTATAAGTACTTTAAAATTATTGTATTGACAAAGAGGTAGGTAAATAAATAATAATTGATAGTATAAACCCTTTTTCTTATTTTCCTCGCTGTAGTGAGGTGAAAAGTTTTGTGTTATACACGGGTGAAAAGTTATTTTACGTCTCGTGTGTTGAAGCACTCGCTATCGAAAGGATTCTATTTTTGAACCACTCGCTTCGCTCGTGGTCAACCATCGACTCCTTTCGATAGCTCGTGTTTCAAATGAACACTCGCAGGTAAAATACAACTTTCCCCCCTTGTATAACAAATAACTATTACACTGTTATTTACTTTAGTCCACTAGCTTTGTTTATAACACTTTGTTGACAACTGAACACTACTTTAACACTGTTAAACGAATAAAAATCACGGAGCGTCGTGAGAATGATGCTCACTGGACGAATACCGCGCGCCGAATCCTCGAATTTAAGACGAAACAGGATTGCATTGATGTTTCCCTTTTTTCAAAAGATAGTTCTCAATTAGCTAGCAGACATTAATAGTCCGGCGGCGGCTTTATCCTATATCGTACCATTTTGACTTGCTCAAAGAGTTCCCTAGTTAAAACCGTATTTATTTAGTACCCGTTTCTCTGACCACGCTATTGCTTATTTGTTCGCCCTTCCCACTAGTGGGGGTGATTGCGCATTCCAGGCCGGGCTGTGGGCCACGGGTTCGATCGCTATTTGCTCATTAAGTCTGATCTTAAAAATACAACCCTATTTCTTGTGAAATTTTAATCAAGAAATTGTTTGCGATTTATTGAGGGGACGTGGACCTTTCTCTGGTTATTCAACTTATTAATAATTAGAAGAAATATGGTCACATCTTTTTATTTTTCTTTTTTTGGTTATGATGTGGCATTCCCTTGAAAATTAGGTTTAAATGACTAGTCATTGCTCGCGGCTTTGCTTGTAAACTGTTAGACCTGCCAATCGAATTGAAATTATAATTTGTGACATGTTAATACCTAATCATCCTGCCTAGCCTACACACCACGGCACTCAGCATGAGAGAGATTGGGCTGCAATTCCCACGCGGGCCCAGTGTGGATTAGGAACTTCACACACATCATTGACACAACACACTCAATATTCATCATCTGGGATATAAACACTAATTGAAATACTAATAGAAACCAAATTTCACGTTGTATTCAAACAACTGAATAGCAAGATCGCTTGTTTCACAAAACTATCATTTATTAATAAAAAGTTTCAGTCAAACTAAACTTCATCCAAACGGACGGCTTCCGGGCAAGCCGCGACTGCCGCTCGCAGCCAGATGCCCAACTTTACTCATTTTGCATTGAAAGGATCCATCTTAGTTGCACTCCCAGTTTTCCATTACAGTGATAAAGTTACTTGTTGATTTGATTTTTGTCGGACGCTGACGATACGCTTTACATTTCATCATGTTAAAAAGAAAAGAGTCGCTCAACGAGGTATGGAGAGGGCTATGGTCGGGGTTTCTCTACGGGATCGAATCAGGAATGAGGAGATCCGTAGAAGAGCAAAGGTCACTGGCATAGCCAAACAGATTAGCTCGTTGAAATGGCAATAGGCAGGCTATGTAGCACGCAGAATAGAAAGCCGTTGGGGCTAGAAAGTCCTCGAATGAGGACCACGGACTGGCAAGCGCAGCGTGGGACGTCGACCAACAATATGGACGGCAAGTCGCTTCCAACCGAAATAATTGGGTATCAAACAACGCCAAGGTCAAGGTAGGGATTGGGAGGCCCACGTGGAGCAGTGGACGTCCTACGGCTGAAATAATAATGAATTTGAAAGTCATGTGACTCTATTATCGCTATTCGCGATGATAATGTAACATACCGTAAAACACTCCAACTTTGCCACCAGGGTATATTTTGCCCAAAACACTATTTCTAAGGAAATCTACTAATGTTAAAAAAAGTTACATAATTATGGCAACATTCATGACATTGGTAGATAATAAACTATACCTGTGGCAATACGGAGTAGCGCGTGTGCTCCTGACTTCATTCAGTAACCTATCGGCGCTCGACGAGGACGGAGTATATTTTTGCGGGCCGATTACTGACGAAATTTAGTAGTCAATTGTGCGTCATGGCGAATACACAGGTAAATTTTATCGATTGTATGTAATGTAAAACGATGTGCTGAGTATTTTGATGATTGTTTCGTACTGTAACTCGTATATAACAAAAGTTATGATGATGGGCAAAATTATCCAGTGAAGTTTAGCTGTATGAGTGTCAACATTGCCCGCCGGCAAAAAACGCTTAGGGTTGGCACATTTTCTTTTTTTTTTAAAGTTTCAAGTAGGTAGATTGGTAAGTAGAAAAAAATGTTTTATTTCGAGAAAAATGTGACGTTTCATATAGCAAAAGGGTCCTTATGCCCGGTTCACATTATTCCAGTAAAATTGTTCCAGTAGCATAATATTGCGGGGGTAACGATGTCAACTGATCCATCGCACGCGGCAATGTAATGTAATGCTACTGGAACGGTCTACTGGAATAAATGTGAACCCGGCATAATGGCACTTAGTTTTCTAGATACTTACGGAGATATCAATTTAATAAAATGCTTCACAATCAACATTTTTTTCGTGTATTCTATATTGATAAAGTATAAGACTAGACGTATTTTTGTAACTTGGTTTCTTTTGTATGATTGAGTATTTCTGCGGGGTGTCTCTGAACATGGGTCTTTAAGGTGGAACGGCACGCTCTAGGCGCGAAATTCAAAATTTTTACAGGTTTTAATTTATTGTGTGTAAACGGTGTAACTGTTTAACTTCATTATGGTACTTGCGGTTGTAAAACAGTGTTCTTTATATTATTGTGTAAAGTTTTTTAAGAATAAAACTGTTAGCTTGATATAAAAGTTGTCAAACATATAAATTCGGACTTTCAACGTTTTGACAACTTTTATTTCAAGCTAATAGTTTTATTCTTAAAAAATTTTACACAATAAAATAAAGGACACTGTTTTACAAGCGCAAATACCATATGAAGTTAAACAGTTACACCGTTTACCCACAATAAATTAAAAACTGTAAAAAGTTTGAATTTCGCACCTAAAGCGTGCGCTTCCACCTTAAATGCAGGGCTTAATTCTGCTCTCCTAACTGAGCATCATTTGTTCTGCAACTTTTTAAAAATATCTTTAATGTTAATTTGATTTTTCTCATACAAGTTAAATGTTATTTTCAATGTACGCAATCCAATACTAAATTGACAGCATACTCATAAATGTTTATCTATAAGATACTTCAAATGTCAAATGAATAATGTCACGTCACCCTCGTACTACGAGATAACGATAGTATTGCCATTTCCAATACACTGACTTAACGATTTAACTTTGAGGTCTAATAAATTATCTAAAAAATTTTTTTTTAATGTAACAAAACAAAATTAGATCAGTTCAGTGAGAAGAATCGAACTTTACATTTAAAGTCAAACATGGGTCGAAATATGAAATAAATTTTGGTCTCTGCATACTAACATCCGATCAGCTGGCAGAGAGTTAGGTATGAAGAGACCAAAATTTTATTTCATATTTCGACCCATGTTCCTTGCGGAAAGTTGTTCAGTTTCATGAGTACTGTCACTTGGTTTCGGATAGTACAGGAATAAAGTAAAACCCTGTAGGTACCAACAAGTATTACCTTTTTGAGTCCAAGCTCTATATAAAAAATCAGAGACACAAATCGTAGAATTTATTCGTGGCTAGGAAAAAATTATATTTTTTTCGATATTAAATAAAAAAAATTGATAGCGTTTGTTTTTTCTTTTTATTTTCAATCTATAGTGTAGACTAAAATATTTCCTAGCACATAGTATGATAAAAATAACAAAATATTCAATGATAGTTCCCAGATTGCCATTTTTCATAATTTCTTACTATCAGCGCCTTGCTCTAAAAGACAACATTTTTGTAACTAGTGGTGGAATTGAAAAATCTTTGATTGTTTTCAAAAGAAGAACACCTCAGGATTCATAATCTGCTATCATCCATGTGAATTCTATCTGGAACATACTTTAAATGAGTTTCAATCTTCTTTAGCTACCTATTTTCTTAAAAGTGCATTTTGAGATACGTAGGTATTATGATTTAAAAAAAGTATGACACTTAGCGTCATGTTTTTATTCTTATTTTAGATAGCCTATATAATGTAGTTTATAGATCTATGCGTAACTATCATAATAACCCTTTTGCTATGGAACGTCACAATTAATGGTTTTGTTATCTTATTTACCACGTTAAACTAACTAGATTTTTTGTATTTCAGAAAAACAAACACAAATCTCGTATTAGAAAAAGAAAGTCAAGGCGGGAACTTGGGTCCAGGATGTATAAAAATTACTCTGAAGAAATGTTAATGCTTGCATGTGAAACTGTTCAATCAGGTCAAATTTCTTCAAGAGATGCCGAACGACAGTTTGGTATCCCAAGGCGGACTATAGTAAATAAACTAAAGCAAGTACACACGAAGTCCGTCGGACATCCTACCGCTTTAACAGCTGAAGAAGAGGATAAAATTGTAAAAGTCTTGCAAACTTCTAGCAATTTTGGCTCCCCACTTACAAAACTAGATCTGAAGTTATTGGTTCACGAATACTTGAAAAAAAACTCACGAAATCATATTTTCAAGAATAAAATTCCTGGTGATGCATGGGTCCAGAGCTTTTTGGCAAGGCATGCTGACGAATTGACTTTGAGGAGTACTCAAAATATTTCAAAGGCGAGAGCTGAAAAAGGCGCTCAAGACATAGTCGACTACTTTAATAATTTAAGTGCGACATTGAAAGACATACCAGCTGAAAACATTGTCAATTTCGATGAAACCAACCTGTCGGATGACCCTGGCTCTTGTAAGAGCATTTTTCGAAGGGGGGTAAAGTATCCAGAAAGGATAGTAAATTCCAGCAAAGGAAACATATCTCTCATGTTTACGGCCACCGCAAGCGGCAGATGCCTTCCTTTATATGTTGTATATAAAGCTAAAAATTTGTACTCAGAATGGGTTAATGGAGGACCACCAGAAACGAGATACAATTGTACTAAGTCAGGGTGGTTTGACAGCACTATGTTTGAGAATTACTTCGAAACAATCATTCTTCCGTGGGCAAAAGAAACTACAGGGACAAACGTTGTAATTTGCGATAATTTATCCAGCCATTTGAGCGTCAAGGTGATTGATTTATGCGAGCAACATGACATCAATTTTGTTTTCATCCCTCCAAGATCAACACATCTTACGCAACCGCTAGATGTTGCATTTTTTGCGCCTTTGAAAAGGTGCTGGCGTAAAATTTTGTACCAGTACAAGCTCAAAAATCCGACCCAAACCACATTAAACAAAAAACATTTTCCGAAATTGCTTTGTGAATTAACTGAAGCAATTCGTATGACGGAGACAACGATCATAGTAAGTGGCTTTAGGGCATCGGGAATATATCCAATGAATCCGCAAGAAGTTCTCAAAAAGATTCCGGAAATACAGGAGGAAATACTGTCGTATGGAATCGATCAAGTACTAGTGGAATATTTAAAAGATACCAGAGCGCAGAGGCCATTACAAGTACAGAGGAGTAAAAAAATTAATTGCGAGCCGGGAAAATCAGTGACCGTTTCCGATTTAAATGTTGATTCTGGCAATAAAAAGACAAAAAAGAAATCCGCTAATGTGGCAAATATACAAAAAAGAAGCGATGAATCTTTATATTTAGATGAACGTACTGGCCTTTATGTAGAAGAAACTACTGATATTTGTTCAAGCAATGATACAAATTATGACCAAGACTACCACTTGAAAGACACTTTCAGTATTGCTCAGTATCAGGATAGTTCTATCCCTGACAGCCTGAGCAAACAGTGTATCATTGTAATTAATTCCTGTTTGGGCAAATCATTGCGTATTGATACAGCAACATCGACACCTACTGATCTTTCACAGTTCAAAGCTTCTACAAGTAGTACCAAAAACACATTAAGAGTACGAAAAGATAAAAAAAGCTCCGTGAAATATAGTCCTGCTAAGAAAAATAAAATTATCGTACTTTCCAATGTGCTTATTAAAGCGGGAACACCAACGACTGACGTTGTTTTTTTAAAAAAAGCTTCTGGTAAGACAGAAAATACACCGTTTATTGCTACACATAAAACTGATTTACATGAATGCCTGCAAGAGAAGAAAAAGAAACAAACGAAGAAACAAACGAAAAATGTAAAGAAGGAACAGACTAGAAAAAATAAGAAAATTAAGAGAAAGGAAGAAGTCGAAAAAAAGTCACCCCAAGGACATACTTCATCAGTCAAAAGAAGGAATAAAAGATACGATAGCGTGTCGAGCTCAATATCTGCAGGCAATGAGGTTATAACGGCTGACACAGATGATTCTGAATACGAAACATTAAATGATTATTATATAGCGGAATCCTTGCGCGAACAAGAAGAAAAGGAAAATTTTGACTCCACAAATTCAATGATCCCCTTTGGATTACATGATATTGAATATTTTTCTGAAAATCAGGAAAAACTTAGAGAAAACGACTGGATTATTGCTCAGTTCCGTACAAAAAAGAGTTTGAAACATTTTGTGGGTAAAGTTTTGTCGATTGATGGTGTGAATCCTCAAGTTAAATTTGTACGAAAAGTTAAGGAATCTAAATGTGATACAGGAACGACATTTACATACCCCACAGTTGATGACATGTGCACCATGAAAAATTTAGACGATGTTGTAACTGTTTTACCCGAGCCAACGATTACGCGACGTGGTCAAATTGTATTTAAAGTAGATTTCAGTAATTTCAACATACAATAAAAGTTTACCCGTTTAACTTTCTTTGAACACTGCAATGAGTTAATTTTAATAAGTGAAGTACCTAATTAGATTAAGAGTACATTTCCAAAGAATAATTTGATTATTTGGTAAAAAAGATTTAAGATAATTGTCAAAATGTATGCCTAACTGTTAAGAACACTAGGTTAGCGTTATTAATTTTAGAACAGTTTGATCTGAGCTGGGCCAATGATTAGATAGGTGCTCCATTTCTTTAATTGTATTTAATGTACCTATAGAAGTAGATTTTAGCCGTTTCAACATTCAATAAAAGTTTACCCCTTGAACTTTCTTTGAATGTTGAAATGAGCAAAATGTAAAATAAGTTTGACTGTGATTTGTTTTAGACTATTCTTCGAAAATAATTTTAATTAATAGATATAAAAAGATTATGCATCGTGTTATAATTAGGCTAGTTGCAATTATCAACAATAAAAGGTAATTGTAGAATTGAAAAATGACTTTATTAATAGATATAAAAAGATTATGCATCGTGTAATAATTAGGCTAGTTGCAATTATCAATAATAAAAGGTAATTGTAGAATTGAAAAATGACTTAGGTAGTCATTTTTCAATACACAGTAGACATTAGTCACTAGTGAAAACTTTGATCTCTGATTTGATTCTATTAAACCTAAGTAGATTTTTTATAAATCTCTCAATATTTCATTTTTTGTTTAGTTTACGATATTTCTATTAATTACAGTATTTGTGATTGGTTACCTTAAGTAGGTAGATACATGTTTTTGTTTAATTTACTCATGCCGAGTGCTGGTTGATCTCAATTATGTTAGAAAAGATTTTAAAAATGTTGATTCGATTTTGATATTATGTTATTTAATTGTAATAAACAAATTTGCGTCTTAAAAACTGTTTTAATACTTACCTACTTACGGACTTTGTGCAAATTAATGTTAATTTTTTTTAAATCCAAATTTGACAACCCTAACACTTTTACATCGTTACATGCCGTTTGTATGGAGAAGAGGAAAAATGACAGGCTAACATTGCCCACTCATTTTATTAGGAAAGTAATAATGATATTGAGTTAATTTTTGGGTCGATCGCCTTCATTGCCAAAATACTTTCATTGGTGTTTATGTCATCTGTATAAGGTCCATAATTTGCTAAAAATCAACGTGGGCAATGTTGGCTAAAAGTCCAGATTATTTTGCCCGCCCTCTTGATTGGTGATATGATAGAGAAAACTTCTACTAATTTTAGATTTTGATAAATCAATGCATGCACATGATCTCAGAGTTGCCACAGATACACAAATGTGTCTGGGACTTCATACAAAAAACTTGAAAAAATACAGTTTTTCTCAAAAAAGTGGGCAAACTTGGCGTGTTTGACGGTATCAGTTTAGTGTTGGATATTTTCGAAATTTTTTGCATAAATTCCGAACAACTCAGACGTCTGAACCCGAGTTCGAACCCACTATGCTCTGCTTGAGAGGCCATAGGGCAAACCACTAGCTACTACAGCTTTTTACACACCACTATTAATAGTGAAAATAAACGGATTAATCACGTCTTAAAACGAGTTGAACTCGACATGTTGTTGTTGCTGTTGTGTTGTTGTCGAGTAGCCGCGCTACCAGGGCGGTAGCACGCAGTGCACGTTTGGCAGCCGCCGTGACGTGCGACTCCGAGAGGAAGGGCTACGGATTAGCCCGAAACATGTCGAGTTAAACCCGTTTTAAGACGTGAGTGATCCGTTTATTTTCACTATGAGTGAGTCTCACGGTAACCACTATTAATATCACAATTCATAGATGCTTCTTGCAATTCAAGACAAGTACTTGTTATAATTTGATGCAATTAGGTGATATGGTTACAGTAACATGATCACACACGTCTGTAAACTAATGTTTTTAATGATATACTAAAATGAATGTTGTGAAATTTCGTGTCGTTCTACACGAAAACACTCTCGCCATAAGTGCTTTTTTACACGCAGATAAAATTACAGTAAACGTATCACACTCTAAATAAACAGCTCTTTAGCGACACAACCGTAAATCAAAATAGAAATATGACGATAATTTTTTAAAGAGAGAAATGAACATTTTTATGTTAATATGAATTCCTGCCGCGTTTGAGCGAATAAATCACCGTCTCGACGTTTTATCGCGAATGTTTACGGCGAATCCCCATTAATCCTTAACTAACAAAACAACTCCTAATAAATACAGACAGCAATAAATGTGGGGATTTCAGAAATAGGTTAATAAACAGCACTAGTAAATGGGTTTACGATCCCCGGCGGGGTGACAGCGTTATGCGAGTTTTTACACAAAAAAAGGCGACGAAACGTTTCAATTAACGGACGGGCGAAATGGCAGGATGCCACCGAGTATAGTCGCGGGCAAATACTGCTGGAGCATTTTAAATAATAATAATTATTATTTTTATAACCTCTGTAAAATACAGATGCTTCACTATGAAATAAAGAATTTATATCTTTTAAAAATGTATGCTAGATCCTGCGAACTCCGTAAACTGGAATATTTGCCGAAATTGCCAATGTATATGGAAACGCACATGGCAGTGCATGTTACCAAATATACTCAATGAGTTACCGTCCAACACATATAATAGGATATGTGATAATCCTATTAGGTGTAAGAAAATTGTCAAGTCTTTTTTTCTAGGTTGTAAAGTTTCTTAACAGCAACTTCAGGCTTCTTTTTTATTATGTTTAGTTTTTATTTTGTTAATGAGCGATTGACAGCGGCAGATAAATTCTGCTGAGTTTTTGCCCGCTGCTCTTAATATTCATTGTAAAAAATAATTTGATTATAAATAAAAATAAAAAGTACCATTTGCTCTTTTTTTAATTGAGGAAATTTTCGGGTTTTCTTTTTCAATAGAGGTAATATTCATTTTCATAAAGAGGAAATATTGGTCAACTGAGCCGGGCTGAACAAACCCTTAAAGTGTACCTATTATCGAGTTCGCGCGTCAAACCATTGAACATTGTCTCGCGCGGCAGCCGTGCACTATAGATACCTACCGTGCAGCCGCGCGAGGCAACTCGAATATTGGTGCACTGGAGCATGCCAATATACATGTGCAGAGATTGGAATTTTCACGGCAAAATATAAGACTGTCGCAATCAAGCTAGTGTTAGAACCAATTTTTTATCGATATCGATAGTTGTGCAATAGAAGAAAAAACAGTCCACTAAATAAAAAACATATTATTTAAATAATTTATAATTTATTGAATCAGGCGTTACTTTGCGGAGGTCCATATTAATGAACTAAAACAATTACTTTGCTCACCCGCGACCTTACAATAGTTACGTTTATGCAAGAAATGTGCGTTCATGCAGTTCCTCCACCTCCACACTGTACGAACACACACAAATCACATAAACCCAACCATCACCACCACCAAGCTACACTGACGCGTTTCGAACTCAACCAGAGCTCATCTTCAGAGTTACCACAACCGTATGATATGTTACCAAATGTTAAAAATGTTAAATGTTGGAGTTTAACATTTGGTAGCATAGCATACGGTTGTGGTAACTCTGAAGATGAGCTCTGGTTGAGTTCGAAACGCGTCAGTGTAGCTTGGTGGTGGTGATGGTTGGGTTTATGTGATTTGTGTGTGTTCGTACAGTGTGGAGGTGGAGGAACTGCATGAACGCACATTTCTTGCATAAACGTAACTATTGTAAGGTCGCGGGTGAGCAAAGTAATTGTTTTAGTTCATATTATTTAATACAGAATTTTAGGTCAGGTGATAAACGAAACAGGCTACTCCCAGAGAATGTTGAGAAATTAATGATTATCTACTCCTATCACTATCACAAACCAAATAGAATGTCATGTGCTGCTGTGTGTACTGACGCGGACTTCGAAGAAGAAATTGCATCCGTCTCTATACAATTTCATACAAACCTGACCTAAAATTCTGCATTAAACATGTTTTTTATTTAGTGGACCGCTTTTTCTTCTATTGCACAACTATCGATATCGACAAAAAATTGGTTCTGACACTAGCTTGATTTCGACCGTCTTATATTTTGCCGTGAAAATTCCGATCTCTGCACATGTTTGCCGCGATCGAACAATGCTCGCGCGGCGGCCGCGCGATATCGATACACAGCTTTAAACTACAGATAGTATAGTGCTCAACTGAGCCCGCGGGCTGGGTTAGCCGAATAGTGGATTTGAGCCACCCACGAAAAACATAACATGTGGTCAACTGAGCCCGCGGACTAAGGGTGAGGCCACACGATCGAATTTTGTGAGTCGTGAGCGGCAGAATTTCGGTTCGCGTCATACAATATGCGGGCCATCACGTGACACAATGTATGACGTATGACATTTTTAATGATTGTGACATTGGAAGACTATCTCTGATATATATATATATTTTTTTTTTAACTATGGGACCCAATACATCCCTGTATTGTTTTTTTTATATAATTATTATTATTTTTTATTTAATTCTATATTTGTATGGTTTTTTTAGTTTGTAATTTATTATATTTTAATTTGAAAAGATGACTTCCTGCCAAGTTTCTTGCGGCGCATTCTTCTTGGCAATGATGGTCCTTACGAAAGCGCTGGTAGTTTAAAAAAGTGACATGTATAAGAGCCCTTTACGGCCTATTTGCAGAATAAACGTTTTGACTTTTTTTTTTTTTGACGCAACCGAAATTCTGCCGCTCACAACTCACAAAATTACGCTCGTGTGGCCTCACCCTAAGTGGTCTTTGGACTCAGTTGGGTTCGAAAAGGCAGAAAGATGTAGCATCGCGGCAAAACATCGAACCCTTTTGGACAATAATAAACGATATCCATAGCAATATTTTAAATGCAAAAGTGTGTCTGTCTGTCTGTTACCTTTTCACACTTACACCGCTGAACTGATTTAGATGAAATGTAAAGATATATTTTCGGTCCCAGGAAAGGAAATAGGTTAGTTTTAATCACGGAAAATTGCACAGATCCCGCGGAATAGTGATAAATGAATTCTTCGCAAACGGAGTCCCGGGCAACAGCTAGCTTCCAATAAATTCGATGCAACATCAAAATATTACAAAGTAATTTTTCGCATCTAGATCTCCGCTCAAGTGTTGACTGACCTAGATCAAACGCTATTTGCCTAAGCCCGGCGTTACGGCGGGAGGCGGACAAAGAGTATTGGTAACAAAGCGGCAGTAAATATTTTAGTGGCCGTACCGGTTTACGTCCGGCAGTAAGCCAGGCCGGTCGGGCCCGCAGGCTCCACATTAGCTGGTCAGGGAACGCCGTCATTTGCAGCCGCTAGATTGGAGAGCTGTTGAGATTTTTCTTGCGGAGTCGTCATTGGAGTCGCCATTTTGGGGCCAGTGTCTTATGCGAAGTGCTGCTTATTTGTAAATACATTAAATCATTAGTATGAATTGGTGGCGTTGGATTCGGTGGAGTCTCGAGCCCGAAGACTCATTAGTGATAGCCCGTCGATCGGTGGCAGGCTACAGAGCCTCGAACACCACCATCGGGTACATTTTGGTGAGAGTGCGCTGGCTGGAATTTCATGATTTAATTCCTCCACCTCCATTTTATCAACGGACATCGGACGGAGCGTCTTTGTCCTTATTTGGTTAGTATTCCATTGACCCGCTCGAAGTGGTTCGCTTCATATTTCCTAATCATCCTAATTTTCCTAATTCGAATTGCTAAGGAATGAAATGCGTTCCCTTAGACTGTATTTCCAGATAAATACATACAACCTAGGGATCTTCAAGGCTAGAGTGAATAAGGGCTCAATCAAGTAGGGTCAGTCATAAATCTTATATTTATTCACTTGAATAGCGGTTACAGAGATGTTCGATAGGTACATAAAATGAGTATGTTCAGCGCTCTCGCCGGCATCACCAGCATGCGAATATAAAGGTGTCACGGGTAAGTTTTATGTAAAATTAAGAACCCCCCTCACCCCCCCCCCCATCTTACGAATTTTTGATCACGGGCACATGTCCTGACGCGAGTTTAACATTTTTGACCAATCCCAAAAAGTGCACAACGCTGCTAAAGAAGTTTTCACTTCAAAAATTGTAGTTGTTTTTTTTTTAAATATGATAATGTCAAAATATGCGCTATTAACGGCCGTATCTGAGAATTTCAACTTAATAAAGAGTACCGTTTGCTTTTTTTTAATGAGGAAAATTGGGGGTTTTCATACTCAAAATCACGAATAGATACTATTTAGTTTCATAAAGAAAAAAGTGTCCTTGTTTTTCGAATCAGCTGTGACTTTTTCAAACAGTACACGGCTCGTCATAAAACTGTCACAAAAAAATTCTATGGAAAATTAGAAACATTTCTTTTAATCTTCAAATTCAATAGCAGCTTCATTCTGAGTAAAAAAACCCCAAACTTTCCTCATAAAAAAAGAGTGCGGACTTTAAAATTAAAATGCCCACTAACATACTAACCAAAACCATTACAAACTTCTCACGTATTTAACCAGTTCACAGTCCCCAAATAAAATGATTTGACAAAAGTCACACGTCGTGTGCTTCCACTTTGAAAGTTGTCTAAAAATTTGTGAACTAGCACGGACCCTTGAAAAATAGCTTCATGACACTCGAGCAGGGAAGGTGTCACCCCGGATGCACTTGCCAGCAACGAATGCTCCCTTTCTTTAAAGTTTCCATCCTTTTCTTAGCAAGTTAGCTATGAAGTATCTTTTTTTGTACTTATTTTTTCAACTTCATTTTTTTTTTTTTTTTTTTTTTTTTTTTTTTTTTTTTTTTTTTTTTTTTTTTTTTTTTTTTTTTTTTATTACTTTTACGGTCATCCCGTGAAATCATACATTTCGTACTAAATACAAACTGAAATATAGATGCACAGAAAAAACCCCAGAAAAAAGACCAATGCTGGGAATCGAACCCAGGTCCTCAGCATTCCGTGCCGCGTGCCATACCCCTACACCACCACTGGTCTAGAGATTAGACACGAATCTTTCCTATACATCATACATTTCAATCTGCTAAATCATCACCTTATGCAGTGACAAACGCACATCTATGTTACACCCTCATCGAGAGATTTTAACACTCCTTCGGAACTAACCGCTCACCTGGACAAGAGATGGCGCTACTGTGCAACTTTAAACAAGTTAGCTATGAAGTATCTTTTAAAAAAAAAAAAAAAAAAAAAAAAAAAAAAAAAAAAATGAAGTTGAAAAAATAAGTACAAAAAAAGATACTTCATAGCTAACTTGTTTAAAGTTGCACAGTAGCGCCATCTCTTGTCCAGGTGAGCGGTTAGTTCCGAAGGAGTGTTAAAATCTCTCGATGAGGGTGTAACATAGATGTGCGTTTGTCACTGCATAAGGTGATGATTTAGCAGATTGAAATGTATGATGTATAGGAAAGATTCGTGTCTAATCTCTAGACCAGTGGTGGTGTAGGGGTATGGCACGCGGCACGGAATGCTGAGGACCTGGGTTCGATTCCCAGCATTGGTCTTTTTTCTGGGGTTTTTTCTGTGCATCTATATTTCAGTTTGTATTTAGTACGAAATGCTTTTCTTAGCAGTTTCCCTTAGTTTGAAACCTGATTTTAAATCTTCAGCGGTTGATTTTATTAAGGCTCTTCGTTCGATACTTGACTGTCTTCACGAGGCGATGATCTTCGCGGGATGGTAACACTGGACACTGAAGTGTTCGTTAATGTTTGGAATGTTGCGGTCAACTTTCATGACATTTTGATAGTCGCCGCTCACTCATTGTCGCGACGTAATTTACGAGCGACTGCGTGAGTAGTTTAACGGCTCAGCCACGGCGCACGAGCTTGTCCTTTGTCCATTGCGCGCCCGGCACGCTCACCGCACATTGGTTACGTAGTGGCACAGGCAATGAACAGAGACAATGCTCGCCGCGTCCAACGCGCGAAGTCGTGGCCGGCCGTAATGCGGCTGACGTTTTTTGCACTACATTTTGAAGCTTTTATGTATATTAAGATTTACATTTGTAAAACAATGTTGAGTAATTTGTGGTTTCATTGCGCGTTCCTGAGTGTCGTGGATGTGAATTTTATTGATTCAGTGACAGTTTTAATGATTCGACTGGACAGCTGTAAGGTTAGAGAACCTGGCTTAATGAAGGTTGAGGTGACAGATTCGATTCCCGGTCGGGGCAGATATGTGTATGGATAATACTAATATTTGCTCTCGAGTAATGGACGTTTCATCATCATCATTTCAGCCGAAAGACGTCCACTGCTGAACATAGGCCTCCCCCATGGCTCGCCAAAGAGATCAGTCCTGCGCCATCCGCAACAACGCGTTCCCGCAACCTTAACTAAATTGTCGCTCCATCTTGTTGGAGGCCTACCTACACTGCGTCTTCCGGTCCGTGGACGCCACTCGAGAACCTTTTTGCCCTGCACTGCCACTTGAAGCCACATTACTTGATATAAGGATAAGTTATGATTATTGGTACATTTTTAACAATAGTAAGAAGCTAGATCTTTTTATCGCGCAATGGAAATATTAAATGGTTGTTTGCCATTAATCCCTGTCCTTGGGGATGGCAAGAAAATAATTCTTACAAAAAAGACAAGCGCAGTATTTCAAACGGTGCACTAAAAGAATGAATTCCCAACTCTCCGAGCAGTTTCTGAGTGGCTGGAATATCGTAATGTTAAATCTCTCTCACAAACTTCGCTTGGTGTAATTAATATGATAATTTATTCAGACAATTACATCCATTTTGTTAGTAAGAAAACATATCATTAGTTAATAACTTATCTATCACCTATTGTAAGTAAAATTTAAAATTAAAATAAAAATAGATAACAAAATTAAACCATCTTTATCAATTTAACTAATACACAACAATATGAGATGGAAGGATGGAAGGAAGATGGAATTAGGTATGAAGTATCTTTTGTATTTTTTTTTTTTAGGACCTGGGTTCGATTCCCAGCATTGGTCTTTTTTCTAGGGTTTCTTCTGTGCATCTATATTTCAGTTTGTATTTAGTTTGAAATATATGGTTTCACGGGATGACCGTAAAAGTAATAAAAACCGGCCAAGAGCGTGTCGGACACGCACAAGGTAGGGTTCCGTAGCCATTACAAAAAAATCAAGTAATATTTTTCTAAGGATTTCGTATGGGTACGGAATCATCCAAGTTTAGGTATGTTT
Organism: Archips crataeganus; assembly: GCA_947859365.1. Lineage (NCBI taxonomy): Eukaryota > Metazoa > Arthropoda > Insecta > Lepidoptera > Tortricidae > Archips > Archips crataeganus. Next base: position 207,428 of record OX402067.1, on the reverse strand, counting down.
TATACCTTAGGCTACTATTTACTCTTAAACTAAAAATAATTTCCAAGCAATCTTAGCCGCTATAATTTTCCTAGTAAATTTGATATATTTACTACCATTCTGAATTTTTTCAAATTTTTCCACTTAACAGTTTAGATTTTAGAGGGGGGGGACGCTCGATTTTAATGAAAATTTTCACTTTAAAGTTGAATATTTCGCAAACAGATCACTGAATAGAAAAATCATGTTAGCAACCCCGCAATGGTTTTAAAAGACCTATCCAACGATACCCCATACTATAGGATTAGTCGAGAAAAAAAAATCACCCCCCCTTTACGTCTATGGGAGGTACCCTAAAAAAAATTATTTTTTTATTTTTTATTTTACCACTTTGTTGGCGTGACTGATATGTATATTCATGCCAAATTACAGCTTTCTAGTACTAACGATCTCTGAGCTTAGCCGCGGACAGATAGACAGACAGACAGACGGACAGACATGGCGAAACTATAAGGGTTCCTAGTTGACTACGGAACCCTAAAAATGAAGTTGAAAAAAAAAAATACAAAAAGATACTTCATACCTAACTTGATAAAAACTATAGGTTAGGTATTTTTTTTGGTGCATCCCAATTGTGCTTTGACAGCTCATAAAAAGTACGTCAGTTGATTGGTGGTTGGTGTCAACATCCCTATTACTTTCCTCTCCGCGGCTATAAGAGCGCGCGCAGAAAAGTCTTCAAAAAATTTTTTTTATTCAACCTTATCGTGTAGGGTATCAAAATAAAGGTATTTTAAAAGAGATTACAAAAATATATACAAGTCATTTGTTTAAATTTCAATTGGAATAGTAAATTGGCAATCAATGCATTAAAACGACGATGTACCTACTTACTCAGATATCTTTGACCAATAATTTTCTCTATGAAACCCATGTGGAAAATTAAGTACTAACATATTTCAAAATACAGAAGTAGTAATAATCTAAAGTATGTACAATTTATAAATAAAGGAAAATAAAACTGAACCTAAAACTAAAAATTTGTAAATAATAAATATCTTTTAGGATGTCACCCGACGGCATAGTTCCCAGAAGGCAGGCAGCGTTACCGCGTTGAATAGCCATGCTTAATCGTTGGCGGAAATAGCCACCTGCCTTCTGGTCACCAGAAATTGATTTTGAACTTTAACTAAATATCAACGGATTCCTAATTCAAATACTCAATAAAATCTGGGTCTCAGGAACACTAAAAAGAAAGAAGTAAAAAAGTAATTAAAAAAACTAAAAACCCGCCTGCGGTGTAAATAAAATAATAAATTAAAAAATCAAAAAAACCCGCCTGCAGAAATACTGAAAAGTTGGAAACAAGATAAAATGTTCAATAACAATAAAACGAATTTAAAACACGTCGATGGCAGTCTTTAAAAATTTAATGCAAGTATAAATTGCAGTCGGAGGCATGTGAGTCAGTGGCTGCATGGGATTTAATGTCACTTCATGCATGCCTCCGACTGCATTTTATCGTTGCATTAAATTTTGAAAGACTGCCATCGACGTGTTTTAAATTCGTTTTATTGTTATTGAACATTTTATCTTGTTTCCAACTTTTCAGTATTTCTGCAGGCGGGTTTTTATGATTTTTTAATTTATTATTTTATTAACATCCGTTAGTATATATATATAATGCGAGATTACTTGCTTCGGCAGTACATATACTAATATTATTTAAAAGCGAAAAAGTTTCTCGGGTGCGCCGGTAGTGATTCGAACCCACGTCTCCTGGGTATGCGCCCCAACAGGTGTCCCACGGGGGCCCCAGGAGACGTGGGTTCGAATCCTACCGGCGCACCCGAGAAACTTTTTCGCTTTTAAATAATCTTAGATTCGGTGAGCAGCCGTACTGCTAATAAAATAAATAATATTTGGACATATACTAATGCTTTCATACTAAATAAAAAAATAAAAATAAAAATAAAAATAGTTTATTAAAAGAAAACCTTAATAACATACACAGAATATCCAGTGGCCCCACACTAGGCTATGCCTGTCACGTGGTGGCCTGATTCAGTATTACAATAAATTGACAACATTAGGAAAAATTACAATATAAGTATTAGCCGGTTACATAAAGCCACAGTTAAGGTTTTTTAGAAACTAGGTCGCAAATTTATAGAGATGAGACTAAGCAAGAATGAATGAGTGAGTTAAACGTTTAACGCAACCTTATTGGAAGTTTTCACTTCAATAAAATTCTCTGAATGAAATGACTAGCGCCGTTTCCCGTTAGTTCGCTTCGCATGTCGGCGTCAGCTAAACCTTAGTTTTGCCAGCATCTACGTGTCGGGTTACCTGCGGCTGTAGCGCCGTGTCGCGTGTCGCGTGTCGCGTGTCGCGTGTCGCGTGTCGCGTGTCACGTGTCACGTGTCGCGTGTCGCGTGTCGCGTGTCGCGTGTCGGACGACGCGACGCACTAATTGCTTTTCCTCTCCGCAGCTATTAATTCGTCTCGGTTTGATATCGGTTTCCTTTTCACGTTTTTCCTTTGTTCTTTGGAGTCGCGTATTCCCGTATGAAGCGGCGCGTACGAAGACTCGGATTTAGACATATAGCTAGACTTTGGGTCGAGGTGAACGGTTACACATACAGCTATAGCTCCTTGAGTAAATTAATGAATGTTTTTGTCCTTATTTTCCAAAAGACAACGTTGATAAAGATTTTATGACTTTTATTATTGACCTTAATTTGACGTATATTTTGATGATTTCTAGATTCCAGATATTTGATAATGTAAATCTGATCAGTATTAAAATTAAAGGTCATTGCGATCTGCGTCCCGTAAACCATTGACTTTCTTCTCAAGTGTGTGGATTCTTCACGGTGTTTTTCTTCACCGTAAAGCTCATGGTAAATTTCAAATGTAATTATTACATTTTTTTTAAATGTCCGATATTATTAATAATAATCGTATAATACGAATGTTTGTTCTCGGGTCTTGGGTGTTTGATATGTATTTAAGTATGTATCTATCTATATAAGTATGTTTATCCGTTGCCTAGTACCCATAACACAAGCTTTGCTTAGCTTACTTTGGGACTAGGTCAATTGGTGTGAATTGTCCCGTGATATTTATTTATTTATTTATTTATTATTAATTTTGCGAGGTCTACATTTTGTGATCAAAATCTAATTTTTCAAAAAAGGTGACTTCGTAGACAGTCATGTTCTTTGCGTGTTCCCCTCATCGTTCCCAATAATAAACATCTTGGCTTGATCTCGGCACTCCATTAAAAACATAACTATTATCCTCCCTTTCAAATATCTTCACTGATTAGACTATAAAATATCAGGCACCCAAAATTGTAAGCTAACAGTTGGCACAAGTTTTAAATTAAATAACAACTTGAAGGCGGGCTTCAATCACGGAACCGCGTATCGATTTTAAAATTAGGGTGTCGGGGGCGCGTTCAATATTCAGGGACTCAAAGTCGGTTGAGACTTGAATGTCAGGGGGCTTCGCCCTAAAGACGGCACGACGAAGCCTTCTCCTGCTTGCTACCTGTGAAATCTTTACCCCCTGTTTCACCATCCATTGATCAAATTTATTTGACGGATAAATGTGATGCCGTCTCCGTTTGTTTTGTTCGATTAGACGGAGACGGCATCACATTTATCCGCCAGTTAAAAGCAAAATTAATTAATGGGTGTTTAAACAGCCCCTTAATTGCTCAATTGTTTTGTATAAATTGTTGGAATTGTTGGAAATGTGACCTTGTGTACACAATCTTGACAATAAAATTAATAAATGATTTATGATTTATTTCCATTCATTGACAAGTGTTCCCAATCCATACTAGACCCGCGTGGGAACTACGGCCCGCGACCTGTCATTCTGAGAAAAGGCCTGTGGGACTTAATACGAGGGGCGTTCAATATAAAGTGAGAATGAGATGCAAACTCTTTCAATATTAGGAAATTAAATACTGGCCGGTAAAGCTAATCTATCTAGCTGATTGTTATGAAAAAAAAAACTAACTGTCATTTGTTTAAAAAAAAATACGGTAATTTCTTTGCAATGCTATTGAGTACGTTAGCGAAAATGGAAAAATTGAACTGCGCGCCGTTATCAAATACTTGTGATTGAAAAATTTTTCTACGGACCAAGTCAATTTGGATTTGCGGGACACTTTAGGGTCTAATACTCCTCCATATTCGACAGTCGCACGTTGGTGCGCCAAATTTAGACGTGGAAGAACATCGACAATGGATGACCCCCGCTCCGGACGCCCTACTACAGCAGTAACTGAAGAAATTGTGAAAAAAGTCGAAAACTCAGTTTTGGCGGATCGTCGTGTCACGGTTCGTTTTATTGCTGAAAATGTAAAGATTTCAACGGGGAGCGTGCATAATATTTTACATGAACGCTTGGGTATGAAAAAGGTATCTGCGCGTTGGGTACCAAGAATGCTTACTGACACGCAAAGACAAACTAGACTAGAGATTTGTCAAGAAGCTTTGAACCTGATGCAGCAAGACCGGGAACTTTTTTTGGCGCGATTTATAACAATGGACGAAACATGGCTCCATCATTACGACCCAGAAACGAAACTGCAGTCTATGACATGGAAAAGGCCATCATCTCCAACTCCGAAGAAATTCAAGGTGAGCCCATCTGCCGGTAAGATCATGGGCTCTGTTTTTTGGGATGGTAAAGGGGTATTAATGATTGAGTATCTCGAGCATGGAGCCACTATTACGGGCACATTATACGCCAAACAAATAGCAACATTGCGCAATGAGATCCGCGAAAAACGGCGAGGTAAACTCTCGAAAGTTGTGCTGTTCCACCAGGACAATGCCCCGGCACACAAGTCCGCCGTTGCAATGGCTGCAATTCGTGATGCTGGGTTCGATATCCTTAAGCATCCTCCGTATTCACCAGATCTCGCTCCCAGTGATTTCTACCTATTTCCGAGATTGAAACAATTCCTGAGAGGCCAGAAATTTGAAGACGACGACGCGGTAGTCGCTGCAGTACAAGATTTTTTAAGTACTCAAGATCAGACCTTTTTTAAAAATGAAATTTTAAGTTTAGAAAAAAGATTTAATAAGTGTATTATGCTAAAAGGTGACTATGTCGAAAAATAAAATGACATTTAGTAAAAGTTGTTTATAACATACTCATTCTCACTTTTTATTGAACGCCCCTAGTAGGTAGTAACGGGCTAGTTTCCGCAACTCGACGTCTTTTACGCGCCTATTTTGCGTAACTGGCTGTAGGCACTATTCATGCCAGCCCAACTCCATAAGGAAGCCTAGCAGACCCTTCACGTTGCCGACGCCTTCCTGGAGCGACCTCGGTGTCCCGAGGTGTAGCGCCCTGTAGCTCGCCACACTAACACACTGCAGAAGGACGTGTGAGGCCGTTTCTTCCGCCTCCATGCACGCTCTGCATAGGGGGCTGTCTGTAACACCTAAATTGTGTAAGTGTTTGTTAAGTAAGCCATGTCCAGTTAGAGCCCCGACCAATAGTCGGAGCTGAGCTCTTCCATAACCGCGAATTTTGCGGGATAATCCGGGGTTGATCTTCGGAAGAGCTTCTCTGGTCTGCCTGCAGGTTACTAGGTTTGTCCAATATTCTTGGTGCATTACATTGGTGGCCTGTGAGAGTTAAATGGGAGTACGTAAAGTAAAGTAAAGTAAAATAGTTTATTGCTGAAAACGGGTTTCACAAGATGGTAAATAAATGTAAAACAATAAATAAGGATCAACCATTTTCTACTTAAGTAAGCATGCAATATGTCTCATTGTAAATTTGCTTGTACTTGAATATCCGTGCAAATGAAGAATTTTCTTAAAAATTGATTGTACTAATAATACTAATAGGTAATTAATTTGTATTTTTTTTATGAAAGTATATAATAAACAGTTTTTTTTTTTTTTTTTAACTAGAACTTAGGGAATTACTTAACAAAAATATTTTATTGTATACTAGCTGTTTCCCGCGACTCCGTCCGCGAAGAATAGGGGTGTAAAAAGTAGCCTACGACCATTTATTATTACCAGACCACCAGACCAGACCAGTTATTCTCAGGTCTACGGAGAATAGAGAAAAAAGTTTCATAAAAAACGGTCAAGCCGTCTCGGAGGAGTTCGATAACAAACACCGTGACACGAGATTTTTATACATATACGAGAATTTTATATATAAGATTAGACTATCTGTTGCCCGCGACTCCGTCCGCGAAGAATAGTAGCCTACGACCTATTCTCAGACCTACCGATTGTAGAGAAAAAATTTCATAAAAATCGGTCGAGCCGTTTCGGAGGAGCTCGATAACAAACACCGTGACACGAGATTTTTATACATTAGATAGCTGTTGCCCGCGACTCCGTCTGCGAAGAATTGGGGTAGGTATACAAAAAGTAGCCTACGACCTATTCTCAGACCTACCGAATGTAGAGAAAAAAGTTTAATAAAAATCGGTCCAGCCGTTCCGGAAGAGTTCGATAACAAACATCGTGACACGAGATTGTAATATATTAGACTAGCGACCCGCCCCGGCTTCGCACGGGTACAACTATATTATGCATGTATTATACTTATAAACCTTCCTCTTGAATCACTTTATCTAATATAGCTTTTACCCGCGGCATTGCTAGCGTGAACCATAAATATTTCAGAGAAGCAAACAATTATGCAAGCAAGCCTGAAGCAAGCATGCACGCAAGCATGCAAGCAGCATGCAAGCAACCATGCAAGCTTGCAAAAAAGCATGCAAGGAAGCATTCAACCATGCAAGAAAGCATGTAAGCGAGAATCCAAGCAGGATTCTAGCGAGCATGCAAGCAAGCATGCAAGCAAGCATACATGCAAGCAAGCAAACATGCAAGCAAGCATGCAAGCAAGCAAGCAAGCAAGCAAGCAAGCAAGCAAGCAAGCAAGCAAGCAAGCAAGCATGCAAGCAAGCACGCAAGCAAGCACGCAAGCAAGCATGCAAACAATTATGCAAGCAAGCATGCAAGCAGTATGTAAGCAAGCTTGCAAGAAAGCATGAAAGCAAGCATGCAAGCGAGAATCCAAGCAGGATTCTAGCGAGCATGCGAGCAAGCATCCAAGCTAGCATGCAGGCAAGCATGCAAGCAAGCATGCAAGCAAGCACACAAGCAAGCACGCAAACAATCATGCAAGCAAGCATGCAAGCAAGCGTGCAAGCAGCATGCAAGCAAGCAAACTTGTAAGAAAGTATGAAAGCAAGCATGCAAGCGAGAATCCAAGCAGGATTCTAGCGAGCATGCGAGCAAACATCCATGCAAGCATGCAAGCAAGCATGCAAGCAAGCATGCAGGCATGTAAGCGAGCATGCAGGCAGGCATGCTAGCAGGCATGGAAGCAGACATGCAAGCAGACATGGAAGCAAGCAAGCATGCAAGCAATCAAGGATGCGTGGAAGCATACCAAATTTCGTCTTAATCGGTTAAGTGGTTATTGATTCTCCATACAAAGTTTCACCCCCCTTTTCACCTCCTTAAAGGGCGATTTCCGGGATAAAAACTATTCTATGTCCTTTCCCGGGACTCAAACTATCTGTATACTAAATTTCATCTAAATCGGTTCAGCGGTTTAAGCGTGAAGAGGTAACAGACAGTCAGACTGACAGACAGACAGACAAACAGATAAACAGACAGATACACTTTCGGATTTATAATATTAGTATGGAATTAGTATGGATAGACTGCTGGCTCTGTGAGCTGTAGTAGATCTCGCGAGTTTTATGAAATTGTTTTATGAAACGCACCTCTCTCGGCCCCTTTCTAATCATACTCCCCAGCCCCTGTACCGCGCGGGCGAAGACACATTAAAACGGTCTAGCTATAATAATCTACTCTTATAATTCTCTAGTGGCTTTTTTAACCTTTCCAATGTCATGCTTAGCGAAACGTAAAGCTACTTTGAACCTCATGTCCGTGAGCAATCATAAATTGACCCTAATTTTTTTAATTGGCAGGCAGGTTCCACCGAAATGATCTGTATTTTATTTGGAATGTTTATTTTATCTACACTAATCTATTATCTTTATAAACATTTTGGGATAAATAAAGATAATTAAACTTATATATAAGTATGCTAATTATAACGTACCTACATGACTAAATCACTATCACTACATAGTATTATAACAAAGTCGCTTCCCGCTGTCTGTCTGTCTGTCCCGCTTGTCTTGTCGTTTGTCTTTCTGGCTTAGATCTTTAAAACTACGCAACGGATTTTGATGCGGTTTTTTTTAATAGATAGAGTGATTCAAGAGGAAGGTTTATAATGTATAATACATACATAATTGCACCCGAGCGAAGCCGGGGCGGGTCCCTAGTTTGTCATAATTTCCAAAATTAAAAACTAAGGCATTTATTTATATTGACATTTTTAATTTAGAAATATTTTTTGAATGGAATGTCCGATTTCGATAATTCAAAAAGAAATCAACAGGTATTGAACCAGTCTTGAATACGAAGTAATTAATTTGGATAAGAATTTATACAAAGGTGTGGAAAACATGGTCTGATTTTGATATAGGCATTTCTATCATCTTTTAAAATGTAAAAAAGTAGTAATAGTGACGTAACTACAATAATTGGTCATATGGTCTCGCGAAGTTTTTTGTAGATATTGATACGTTCTATAATAATGTAGAACATTTTTTTGTTCTATCATCAATACTTTCCGCAGCGCATGCGATGATAGACATTTTATGGCTAATTTTTTTACACCTTGGGTTGGTTTTAGTAAGATTTACCGAGGAACTCTAATTTTTTCTAGTAATAAATATAGCCTATGTTACTCAGTGATAATGTAGCTTTCTAACGGCAAAAGAATTTTTGAAATCGGTCCAGTAGTTTTGAGTTTATTCATTACATACAAAAATACAAAAATACAAATCTTTCCTCTTTATAATATTAGTGTAGATAAGGCTGGGATGATGATGATGACGATCTATGATTTAAAAGCGAAAAAGTTTCCGGGTGCGCCGGTGGGACTTGAACCCACGTCTCCTGGGTATGCGCCCCAACGGGTGTTCTACCAACTGAACCACGTCGCATCCAACCGACCTCCCCGAAATTCTTAATCGCTTACATACGCCAACAGTGGCGTGTGTAAATCTTAGGTTCGGTGAGCAGACGTAACTGCTAATAAAATAAAAAATATGACGATCTATACAGGGTTATTTGTAATTCACTAGCATCCTTTTAACCCTAAACTCCTACCACTTAAACAAATGTTTTTTGTTTTACGGCTTTTGTCATAACTTAATATTTTTGGTGTAATAACGTTTTGAAAATTTGAGATTACCTCTTATTTTTACGATACTCTGTGTATTTGTATGGGAAAAAAAGTGCTTCATTTAAAAAAGTCGTAAAACAAAAAACATTTCCTTGAGTGACAGAAATTCAGGGTTGAGAGGATGTCAGTGAATTACAAATAACCCTGTATTTATTTACTGAGTACAGACTCGCTTGTGTAAGGTAAAGAAGCACCGGAGCCGCGACTGGGCCGGGTCACACGCAGCCAATAACAATCCATCACGAGACTCCGGCGGCGCCGAGCGGACGTCGCCCGAATCATTGCCGGGGGCAGCTCGCTCGGAACTAATTTATTGACGGTCCGGCTACAGCACGACCGGTGCTGCGTATTTTTTGCTACCGTACTAGTTTTAGCACAATTTCTTTTTATTTAATTCTGGCTGTTGCCCGCGACTCCGTCCGCGAAGAATAGGGGTAGGTATACAAAAAATAGCCTACGACCTATTCTCAGGCCTACCGAATATAGAGAAAAAAGTTTCATAAAAATCGGTCTTGCCGTTTCGGAGGAGTTCGATAACAAACACCGTGACACGAGATTTTTATACAATATCGCATTTAATAAGATTATTTAAATTCCACTGTACCGTTTTCTGTGTATTGTTCTCCCCAAAATAAACGGATGTCATTGAGTGCAACTCTCGCGTGACAGCTGTCAATGGCACACCCTTGTTAAGTATTTCCTGCTTTCCCGCGCGTCAGATTGCCAGCCTGTACTCGTTACCGCTGACAGGTGCTTGATTGTCGCGTGCTAAACCCAGTTTAGACCAGCGAGGCTGTAAAGTGGACGAGTTTGAAGTGGGCAATTGGGCGCTGAAACGATGCGACCTGCACGGTTTTTCGCGGATGTATGTATACAGCCTGGCTGAGGATCCAACATTGGCAGTCGAGGCCGATTTTTTAAAGAAAAAAGAATGAAAATACATTTTTTTATAACAACACAAGGATGCATCGTAGGCAAATATATGGATAAAATTACGTCTATACTCAACATGTTTCGGACTAATCCGCAGCCCTTCACTATGAGTTAGTCGTTTTTTTCGAACGTATGTATTTATGTATGTAATATGTATGTATGTAATATGTATGTATGTTATGTATGTATGTTCACTCTTTGGCGCGGCCTGTAGCCTTAACGGCTCAATGGATTTTAAAGAATGAGGTGTCATTCATTAGATTCGTCTCAGTTGCGAGAGTAATATATGATATATATTTTGCCGGAATTCCCATGGGAACGGGAATAATGCAGGCGAGTTTTATTAATCTAGCATTGAAATTAAAGTTATTTATAAATCTGTGCGATGTATGTCGCATAAACCCCTGAACACCTCATTGTTCTATTGGTTCTGATTTAGTTAAATTATTTATTCCACATCGGCCTCTAACCAACTTTTTAATATTTTTTAAATATTTAAGGAAACAAACAAATGCAATTTATTTTCTACCATATTGTAAAGGGGCAAGGTATCTTTGTATAGATTTTTGTGGTCGTGTTAAAGCCATTAACATAATAATGGTAACAGCGCCATCTATACCGTACGTAAAGTTCTATTTATTCTGTTCGATAACTTCGATACAAGTGTTTCTTCCTTACTTAATTAGCAAATGTAGTAGTTACATAAAGATTCCTTCAGATGGCGCTATTATAGGTTATAAAAACGAAAGCACGTTAGTTTTAAGACCTCTTGGACCTCTCGCTGTACTCATAGCAACATTATAGCTATACAGTTATTTTATTCTTTTATTTGGCCGCCATTTTCACCCTCACTTCAACAGGTCGCTATTTGCACTATGCCTGAAAAAAAAGGTTCAATTAAGTATCAATGCAACTAAACATAATAGGTAGGTATAACCCAGTGAAAAGCTCACAACAGCATCCGTCATCTTTCGATACAGACGAAGAGATAAAGCTCTTACGACGTGCTCATCGAATTCATCCAGAAACGTCTCAAGCGATTTATCGCCTCATAGTTGGAAGGATGAAGGTTTCCTTCGGTGATAGTTTAGTTGCTTACGGTTCCACTCGCATAGAAAACTAAGCACTTCTAAATGAAATCTATACTAATACTAGCTGACCCGGCAAACTTTGTTTTGCCATATTAGGGGTATAAAAAATAGCCTACGGCCTATTTTCAGACCTACCGAATATAGAGAAAAAAGCTAAAAAAGTTTCATAAAAATTTGTAAACCCGTTTCGGAGAATTTCGATAACAAACACCGTGACACGAGATTTTTATATATTAAAAAGATATATAGGTATTATAGAAAGATATAAAGCGGAAAAGTTTGTTTGTTTGCTTGAACGCGCTAATCTCAGGAATCAAGGGTTCGAATTGAAAAAATATTTTTGTGTTGCATAGTCCATTTATCGAGAAGGGCCACAGAGTATATACCATCACCTTACGACCAATAGGAGCGGAGCACGAATGATTAACGCGGACGTAGTCGCGGGCACCAGCTAGTGAAACAATAAAACAAAAGACAGACACCGCACTCGGCGTGTTAGTATATTATTTTATATCAAGGGACTAAAGAGAGCCGTAACTAACTTGATGTGGTTAGCCAGCGAAGTCAGCTAACAAATTCCGAGGATAAACACTTTTAAATTTGAAGTGAAAACTTAGTATACTGTTCAGTCCAAATGCGAGTAAAATAAACAATCAATGAACTACAACAATTCTACATCGTCAGCAGAACTCCCTCATCAAATTAAAATTTGATGAGTACACTTGAAAGTAAAAACTAATATCCCACACAACAGACAATTGAGATCTAAATGTGTGCCAAATTCTGCAGACACCAATTCTTAAATTAAACTATCTAATTATTTACACATTCCACTTTTTCTTTCTTCACGGACGCATTTAAAAGGCAAAGCAACAGCAGTCCCATGGAATGGAATAGACGACCAGATCGATTCCCGGTCGGGGCAGATATTTGTGTGAAAAATACGAATCTTTGTGCTCGAGTCTTGGATGTTTAAAATCTATTTAAGTATCTATTTATCTAAATAAGTATGTTTATCCGTTTCCTAGTACCCATAACACAAGCCTTGCTTAGCTTAGTTTGGGACTAGGTCAATTAGTGTGAATTGTCCTGTGATAGGTATTTATTTATTTACTATTTCATTCTTCATGGATGCCTTTAAAAGTTTTAAAAGTTAATGCAACAGCAGTCCCAATGGGTGTACAGTCGCCATCATAAACATCGGAACAGTCAACGGGGTCAAAAATATCTGAACATGCCGTACGCCTCCTGATGACTCTTGTCTCTGGTGTCCTGTCAATCGTTCAAAGGTTAACCGGAAGAGATCCCTTTAAGGGATAAGTTCGCCTTTGTACATATGTTTCTCTTGTTAACTGTTAATTTTCATGTTTTACGTAAAATAAAGAGTTTTACATACATACATACAATTCGGTCGTGGTCCACACCATATGCCGGTCGGACGACTTTAGTATAACAAATAGTACATTACTGCAGCGGCCGCGAAATAGGGGATTACCGGCCGAGTAGTAATAGATGGCCGAGTGTTAACGAGGCCATCTAGAGATACGAGGCCGGCAATCCCTGTTCGTGGCCAAGGCTTGTATAGTGCTTTTCTCAAATAAATCCAAGGAAATGACACGAATGTTCAACTTATATATTCATATTTAATTCAAATTGTTTTTTTTTTGATTCCCGCCAAAATATTTTTTTTCCAGCAATTTATTTGTAAGCTGTTCCAGTTAATGTTTTTGACGCAAAATCTTGAGATGATTTATATTTATTAAAAAATTACGACCTTATTAATTGGTTATTTTAATAAATTGTTAACAATAAACGCCAATCCTTATTTATTTTATTAAATCTAGCCAAGTAAGATATTAAAAAGTAAATTCACAAACTAAATTTTTCTTAATTGGCAGTATGTCATTGATAGTCAATAAAAGAAAATACGACCCACTAAAACAAAAGACAATCTCTTTGCTGGCCTTGGCCAGCAATGTTTGTATGAAATTCCATTATTGTCGTCTAATTTGAAATTGGAACGAATCTTCCTCAACTGCTATACAATGACATACTTCGTGTTCTATTGTCACGACTATAAGGACCACATTTCCTTGGATGTTTGAGAAAAAATACTTTAAAGATAACGGTGAGAACCTCCATATATCTGACTTTTGAGAACGACTTTAGTTTTTTGTTTGTCACGTTATTTTTACGAGACTCCGTCACCGTCACGCGACGCTAAGACCTACCGCGGCCGCTGTTTGTTCAGGCTCCGGCCCTCGTCACTCGGCATCCGGCGAAAAAACCGGGCGCTGCCTAAAACAATATTGTTGCTAATATTGCTGTTTGCCGGCCGCGACACGACGCGGTTTCGCCGCAGTTATTATCTTTGAGATGAGCCGGACTTTTCGCATTTTCTAAGTCATGATTGGCTTCGCGATGTTGCTTTTCGTTTTACGTTAGTTAATTTTTCAAAATTGATATGGAAATGAGAACGTCAAGAAGTGAAGAGAAAATTTTAAAGTCGGGTACAGACTTACGAAATGTAACATGCAATGTGACACTGTTTTCCTACCCTTAGGGTAGGAATATTATTTCCAAATTTAAATGGGGCCACCCTTAGGGTATACGCTTTCCAATAAAAAAAGAATCATCAAAATCCGAACACTCTGTAATAAGTTATGCTTGGTCATATAGTACAATCAGTGACTGAACAATCAGTCATCCCCTGTTTTCGTACCCTTAGGGTAAGAATATTATTTCCAAGTTTAAATGGGACCACCCTCGGGCGGGGTATACGCTTTCCAACAAAAAAAGAATCATCAAGATCGGACTACTCTGTAAAAAGTTATGCGTGATCATACATAAAAAAAAAAAAAATATACACGTCGAATTGAGAACCTCCTCCTTTTGTTTTCGTCGGTTGAAAAACCCAACCTACTCCCACCCAATTCAATTTCACATCACTCCATGATGCGTGCTTGATCGATAGCGATTAGTACCTATTAACCAACGAATTTTTCCACGCGTTCCCGAATTAGTGTGAATTTCCCGACTGTCTCTAAATCAGTATAAATTTTCCACCTGTCTCCGAGTCCGTATAAATTAATTAGCGAATACTGTTGCACCGGCAAACCGTGAATAAAACTCCAAAGTTCCAATTCAGCGAATTTTGAATGTAAATTACGACACCATTATGTGTAGGTATGTAAACTGCAAAGTGTGCGTTTGTGACATTCCTGGACCTAGTTAATCTAACAATAAGTTTTACACTTGTATTTTATGTAATACTAGCTGTTGCCCGCAACTCCGTCCGCAAAGAATTTATTCGTTTATCGCTACCCCGGGAAACTATACTTTTTTTACAATATAGGCTTGCGTTTGACCACAATCACGCCTGATGGAAAGCGAAAATGAGGCCTATAGTTCAGTCGCCCGTAGAACATTCAAATTACCAAAAAAGTTTGTTTGTTTGTTTGTTTATACTCTTTATTGTACAAAAGGAAAACAAAAACAAAAAGTAACCGTTCGTCTGTTTGAAATTCTGATAGATTTCATCATTTTATGTACTAAAACCAAAGTCTTACAGATCCTAACCTGCCGTATAACTATATATATATATATAAAAATGAATCCCTATTTCCCTTGGTCACGGCATCACGCATGAACGGCTGGACCGATTTCACTAATTCTTTTTTTGTTGTGTTCGTCATTGTCAGGAGAAGGTTCTTATGAAAGAAAAACTTAAGAAAATTGCGCGGAAAATTAGAAAATATAAGAAAAATTACCGTCCATAATAACTTTTCTAATGTAACCTTATGGCGTTTGACATAACTGCCAGTCGTTTGACAGTTGGCGTGATTAACAGAATACGATCGTTTAAATTAAATGTACGGGTCGAAATTTTATTCATAAAACTAGCGACGCGCCCCGACTTCGTGTGGGTGTAGTTTGGGGAAAAAGAGGTAAATATATAAACTTACCACCTTAAATTATAGACTTTCTTTATTTTTCACACCTATTTTTCAAAGTTACACCCGTGCGAAGCCGGGGCGGGTCGCTAGTAAAGTATAAAGTCAAAAATCGCCACTTTTACCAAAATGTGCATTTCGAGGTAACTGAACCGTTTCACTACTGTCGTCTTATACAGCTTTGTGTAATTACGAAACGTCATCGTAAGACCGTCTAATATTGCCGAACACAATTTTAAGACCAGATGAAACCATTGCCATTTTGATAAAAAATTACATTTCTGAGTAACCGTTCCAAATTAATACATGGTGATAAAAGGCCCTCTGAATAAACCGTATACTTATTTTAAGACCGTTTCTGTTGCCGGTTTAGATTTTAAGACTGATTTAGTCCGTGATGAAAAAATGCGATAAGTACAATTTTAGGACTGAATTTGAATTGGATTAAATTGAAAACTTGTACCTAGTTGATTAAATTATGGAATACATCGATCTAAGAAAAAAAGTATTAAAAAAATTAAAAAAAAAATTGTCACGAAAAAACCACGACAATAACTTGTGAATGTTCTCTTAGAAATCACCATTTCATGAATTGCAACTGGTGAGGAACAGTTGGCCAACGAAACTACTCCATAGCAAGAATTACACGGGTTGCGATTCGATTATTTTAAAGTAGGTAGTTGTTAATTAATATGAGCTCGTCGAAATGCGTAAAAAATGGCGAAGTGGAACTGATGGTGAAGCATCAGAAGTCAGAATTATTCCTTAACAATCAACGTCCCTGAGCGGGAAAAGCAATATTTTGTAAAAGATAATGAGCCTAATCATCAACCTACACAGGTTACAGGGTACAGGTAGGTTTTAGTATGGATTGTCATTTAAGATTACCCACTGGACAGGTGGACACAAAAGCCCGCCCCGCGCTCCATCATCATTGTGTCCAAAAGAACAGCCCAAAAGATTCCTCCGCTCGCGACAAGGGACACATAAATTATGGAATAAACTTTATAATTAAACACCCGCGTGCAGTCACCTGGTGGATTACCGTCGCCCGCGACGTTGCCCGTCCGCTCGTGACAAATTAATTTGGCGAACAATAAGTAAAAATGTAAAATTGAATTAAGTTCGGGCGAACGGACGAATTACCCCTTTAGGCGATGAATAATGTAAAGTTTTGTAATTTATGCGACGTTTTTTAATGTGTTTTTTGCGGCGTTTGGATTATAAAAGGTTCAGGTCACGGGGCGAGGAAGACTTACCGCAAAAGAAACGTGCGAGGAGGGGTTCCGGACGACTTTTTTAAAATTATTAAATTCATAGTGTTGTGCATACCTACCTATTCAAACTGCATGCGTTGAAAAGCTTTTTTTCAAAAACGTTCGTAGATAAAAAGTAGACTTTAAAAGAGCCATTTGTAGTCTACTTAGGACCACATGTACAGGCCAGGGTTAAAAAATAAATCGTTAACCGTGGGTTAGCAGTTAACTCGGAGTTAAGTAGCTAACCCAGGTCCGCGCAAGCCCGCTTTACGAAATAAACGTTTTGATTTGATTTTAAGATGATATTAGGGATGGAAATAGTTTGAGATCCTAGGAAGGACATAAGGATAGATCTTATTCTGGAAAGTTGCATATTTTTGCGGAAAGTAGCAGGCAACAGCTTGCAGTATACAGGTTGGCTCATTTAGATCGGTTAGTATGGGAAAGTCTGAAACCATAAGACATACGAAGATCTATTCTTAGGAACCATGTCACCGATTTTAGGAACAAGAAAAACTGCATTTGTACATTTAAAAAAAAAACTTGTCGATCGATTGTGTAGTTCTTAAGCAGCAAATGTTACCATAAAACATGAGATGTCTAAAATTAATAAAATGCATTGTTTTAATACCCTTTCATTTATTTTAGTAGGTGTTAAAAGCAGTACAGTGACATTACGAAAATAAAAACTCAGGCAGACAATATAGGCGGTCTTATCGCTAAAAACCAATTAGTACCTACTCAGAAATTAATAAATATGAACAGAATAATGTAGGTTGTAGAAATAACAGATAGGGGAAACTTATAATTAATAGACAATAAATATTAAAAACAATACAAATATAATATAACTATAATAATTAAATATAATATATATACTACCATTTTTTTCAATACAACATTGAACTCGTTTTTCAAACTTTCCCATCCTGACCGATCTAAATATCATGAGCCATCCTGTATTATTATACAGGATGGCTCATTTAGGCCTATTGGTTAGTCATGGTATTATCACGCAAAATAAATCTGTCTGAGTAAACGTATGCGATGTGGTTCGTGCGACCGCCGCTGCCTGGACTTAAAACTTGTTAAGTCGAAAAACAGACTTTAGTATTAGTTAAAGTTTGGGAGCCGGTGATCCCGGAGGCTTAGCGACCCCAAGCGGGGGTCTCGGGGTTTGGGGGTCGGGGGTCGGGGGTCGGGCGAGTCCGCAGTGGACAATGTGTCGTAATTAGTAAACACTCGAGTGATACAAAAGGTCGCACGATTGTGGAAAATGTTTTGCTACACGTTCTTTGTATTTTTTTCATTATATGTTTTTAAATGTTGCTGTATAAAAGTAAATAAATAAAGCCGTGGTGGCCTAGTGGTTTGACCTATTGCCTCTCAAGCAGAGCGTCGCTGTCGCGGGTTCGAATCTAGGCTCGCACTTTTTTTCGGACTTTACCATGAGCTTTACGTTGAAGGAAAATATCGTGAGGAAACCTGCACACACCTGAGAAGAAATTCAATGATGTGTGAAGTTCCCAGTCCACAGTGAGCCAGCGTGGGAACTACAGTCCAAGCCCTCTCATAGGAGACCTTTCATTTCAGACCAAATGGCACGTACTGACATATATAAGCCGAGGTAATAGTAATGGCTTTTTTTGTATAGAACCCTCAACGCGAGAATCCGACTTGTCCTTGGCTGGTATCTCATACCCAACTTCTGTTTTAAAATTTGATGACCGGAATAAACCGAGAGCAGAGTTATCTCCGCTCCGCCTCCGCCGCGACGTCTCGGAGTTATACGTCAACCGTAGTTTACTGTTATGGCTCTTCACACCCGTATTTATGGGCTATCCACAACAAATGTCCAAAATACGATTTCTCGACAGAAAAATACATTGCTCCGCACACAATAAAATTCATTACACTGAGTCGCGGGGCGACAAGCGAAATTGAATGGAACTCAGATAAAATAAGGTACGTTTTACAGTGGGCGGGGTAATCCTGCTGGGTTGTCTTTGTGGAAAATCAATTCTCAGTGTTTTCGAGAAGTTGAGTCTTGGATTTTAGACTGTTTATTAAAAATACAGCAAAAAAACATTAAACATTGTCTTTTTACTTAGAGCCCATACACACGGCGTATGTTTACGTGCATTTAGCGCGCGTTGACGCGCTTCATACGAGATTCAGTGACTTTTTTACGTGCATTTTGAGAATTCGCGGCGCCGTAAACGCGTCATCTCCGCCTAAGTGATACGCCGTGTGCCCTTACTGTAAGGGTGCTTTTGCACCAAAGATGAGCTACGAGCTATGAGTGAAGATGTGAAAGCTACGCTACGAAACTACGTGACCGTTTTCATAAAAGATCAAAAGCACGCATCCACAGCTCGCATCCAGAACATGCATATTTCCGTACAATAAACATAGCTCAGTTGAACCGGTTTCCACCAGAGCTATGCTATGTGGACCAATTAATGTAAATTGATAGATTGCATCATCCGCGCAAAAACTAAACTCACCGACATAGCTCGAAGAATCGCCAGACTCAAGTGGCAGTGGGCAGGGCACATCGCTCGTAGAACTGATGGCGTCCACGGTCCGGAAGACGCAGTGTAGGTAGGCCTACAACAAGATGGAGCATCGACCTGGTTAAGGTTTCGAGAACGGGTTGGATGCGGATGGCGCAGGACCGATCTGTTTGGCGAGCCATGGGGGGGCCTATGTTCAGCAGTGGACGTCTTTCGGCTGAAATGATGATGATGATAGACATCAGAATCCTAGGCGCATTGACTGACCGGTGGGATCCTCCGCTGTTAAAGAAGTGAATGTAACTCTGTGTAAACTAACTTTCTGTGTAACGTAGTTATTATTATTTTACTAACTCTACACCACTACTGTCTACTCGACTAATACAATCAGCATGTTAGAAACTTGAAAATTAAATTATTTGAATATCAAACTCTGATACCTGGTTTACACTCGCGTACGAGTGGCGAGACGAACTGCGGGACGAGCCACGAGACGAGAGTGTGAACAGGCGCGCCTCGCGGCTCGTCTCGTGATTTGCCTTGATTTTGAGGCTCGCGTCCGGAGCTAGACGACGAGGCGAGGCGCGAAGCGAGGTGACGAGGTGAGAGCGTAAATCAGGTATGATGGAAAGACACTATAAAACCGGAAAATTCCCGCAAAGCTTTTGTCTAAATATTTTCTCTATCTTCGAACAACAAATACAAAAGTAATTGAGAAACACGACAAGTTATTACAGCGCGGAACGAGAGATGTTGTCGGTCACAGTGGGATATTTTGCTATTCTAGCTGGCCAAAAGTCAAAAATTTCAAATTACAAAAAATACTACCTGTCGTAAGCCAGGTGGTCGCCGAACCATAGACAACCCTTCATACCACTCCCACTCCTTTCTGAACCCGCGCCGCAGCAGTCGAAAGTTGATCGTTTTGTCTAAACTGCACGCATCGCTTATTGGCATATTTACCGTACGCATCCTTTAACATCGAATATTTTTAACTTGTTCACTGTTATACAAAAAGTGATAATGGGTGACGATAATCCAGGTAAGAGTACAATTTATTTTATAGTTTTTTTGCATATTCTTTGCTGTTACATTTACAATATATAATTGATCATCATTAAATAAAGATGTTTAGTCGTTTATATCGTTGTATAAATAAAATATATAGATATACAGATTCCTTTATTTCCAATTGTAACCAATATTAGCTTTTACACGTCAAAATATTAAAAAATTCACAATAATATTATCATCAAAAAAGTAAAACAAAAAAAAACCATATACATCGAAATACATCTTGTTATATTATAAAAACAACCAAAAACATCTAAATACTGTTAAAATCCGCATGAATCATTTTGGCCAGCTAGAATCACAAAATATCCCATGTGCGGTGGTAAGATTGCGTTTATCGAAGACCCCGCTAATGCGATTTTCCTTGTCCACAGGTAAGCGAGCAACGCGGTGTGTACACAACAGGTAAGGAGGTGGAACAGAGTAAACTGTGAAGCTTCTTTTAATCTTGACGTATTTTTACGACGTATTTTGAAACAGTTGATTTTGGGGCGGAGTTCACGGGCTTAAACTACGCAAAAGTCTGTAAACATTAAAATTTTTGATCACATTAGCAGGGTGAGAAAAGATCACATTAGGTATAGACATTATATTCTACGGGATAGAGGGGCTTTTAGTGAGTTTCCGATATTTCGACGCATCTCACATACAATCATCCCGTAGAAAGTAAGTCTGATGATATCCATTTGTAACTGTGATGCATGTATATCTACAGCTTTTAAATTGATTAAAATAATCACAAAAAAAACTTAACTATTGAGTAAACTATTAAAAATCTCTGAACATTGTATGGAATGATGTCGATCGATAGGTCTTTAAAAAAGGTATCTAGGATTTTTTTTTAAATTATTTATTGTTATTGTTTCTTAATATTTGTATTTTAAAGTCAAATAAATCTTTATCTATTATGTATGTTAATTGCTGTGCCAACATGTATAAACTATCCCAAATTTTGTGGGTGCGACAAATTCTTTCAAAAAATTAAAATCGGATGCTGATCAGCGGAAGATGGCAAGTTCGGGTATGACTCTGACTGCCGATCGGATGTCGTGTTATCCTAATTACTTACGATGTGTTTCTATTTGAATTGTGAAGGCAATTTTTTTTCCTTAGACTTGCAAGGAGTGCTTAATGCACAACAAAAATGCGCTATAAAATTCGTCACCTCGGAAATGCTTTGCCTTGGCTGTAAAAGTCGAATGCGCTGTTGAGAGCCAGACGAATGGCCGCCGGCGACGCGCGACATTCCACCACCTTTTCCGCAGCGGTTTAAAGTCTCACGAGGTTAACTTTCCTGAGCTAGACATTTTTTCTACACGGCTACAAAAAGAATAATTGTGAACAGAGCCTCCATCTGTACAACAATCCGATACCCGCAATTTTCTTTTCTCTGTCCGTAATTACGTGATGTTCATTATAGATTTATTTTCATTGTATTGTTAATCGCGAATCATTCAAAAAGGCTTGTATTATTGTTGACGCAATTATTACGTATTCTGAGTTTGAAGTATGGTTGAAGGCGCTGAGACATTTATAAAAACGTTTTGACCTTCGGCCGTAAAAGCTGTGATTGGTCATAGTTATATTTATTTGTCTCATTTCGCAGTTCTGTTAGTTACCGAATCTGGTTACGATTTAATCCCATTTCGTAACCGAATTTGATATTGAGAAGGTATTGTTTGTTCATTAGCATCGGTCATTAGCAAACTCACTGGTCTTCGGTGGCACTGAATTTAAATTCAAACTTGTTCCGAATTCAAATGCATTTCCAAATTCAAATGCCACTGACCAATAGTGAGAGGACGCGCGGAACTTTCTAATGTGATTCGATTTGCGAAAACCTGCCAACGGTCAGCGTCCGTGTTACCAGCGTGGAAATAGTAAAAGTTTTTAATAAAAGTTAATGTGATTGTGGCTTTGGTGTTGACGGCAGCTGACGTTTTGTTATTATAGTTAAGTTATTAACTTGCCATATTTGTGAACCATTCCATTTTTGTTGATATTACGTCCTTACTTATGTAGATAACATTGGAGTGGAAATAGGCAACGAATTATTAACTTTTTCGTAATCATCATAATCATCATCACAGCCTATATACGTTCCACTGCAGGGCCACAGGGTCTCAGAATGAGAGGGCATGGGCCGTAGTTCCCACGCAGATCCAGTGTAGACTGGGAAATTCACACACACCATTGAATTTTTTCGCAGGTGCATCCAGGTTTCCTCACAATGTTTTCCTTTGCCGTAAGGCTCATAGTAAATTTCAAATGTAATTTCGCACGTAAATTCGGAAAAACTGAGAGGTGCAAGCCCGGGTACGAACCCACGACCCTCTGCTTGAGAAGCCACAGATCAAACCATTAGGCTACCAAGTGTTTTAACCACTAGTAGTTAACCTTTTACGATCAAATAATGGATTTTTGACTTATCGTTTTATAACTAGAGTTTTTTTTATTCTCAAGACAATAATGACAGCTACAACTAGTTTCATACGTGGAAGGATGACTTGCGTTTTCCTTCGCGTTTTGTGCATTATTAGCTAACATTTTGGTCTCCGAAAAACAACAAATTAACACAAAAAATATTCAACAGATGCGCGGCTATTTTTCATACCTTGGCAGCACCACTTTGCCGAGGAATAAATCAAATTTATCTATTTAAATATTTTTTTGGACTTCTCTCCCGTTAGGGCTATATCACACTGGCAATTTGTGAACATAAGGCGATTCATATCTAGAAACACCGAGCGTGACAGACAAAATAATAATCTTTATACAGTTTCTCTCCCGGTTTGTTGTGGCCTTAAGTAAAGAAATTTTATTGCACGTCAAAGAATTAATATTCATTGAACGCACCTCAAAATGGAGTGAAACAGTAACGCGGGAAAACCGACAATAGCTCTGGCAACACAAAACGATTCACGATTCGAATTTCAAATTTGGACCAATGTGCAGTCGGCGGTCGTTAGTTCACACGCTGTTATTTTGTGCACGCTAGTTGACTACAAAATATGCTAGCGGTGGATTACAAGGGTTTATTAGAGTAGTTTAGTTGCTCCAACAGTTTAGACAGACTGAGATGAAGAAAGCGGTGACTTGATTTAGGTTGCGGGAACGCGTTGGATGCGGATGGCGCAAGACCAATCTCTTTGACGGAGTTGGAGGAGTTTGGCGAGTCCCATCATCATTATCATGTCATCCGAAAGACGTCCACTGCTGAACATAGGCGTCCCCTAAGGTTCGCCAAACACACCAGTCCAACGCGTTCCTACAACCTTAATCAGGTCGTCGCTCCATTTTGTTGGAGGCCTAAGCTGCCTACCACTGCGTCTTCCGGTTCGTGGACGCCAATCGAGCATCTTTTGGGCGCTATCTCCATCAGTTCTAGGAGCCATGTGCTCTGCCCACTGCCATTTGAGCCTGGCGACTCTTCGAATAACATCGAAGTTTCGATTAAAAATGTCTATTTTCTCCATACTAACTTTGGACCTACGTTATAATAGCTATCAGCACAATCCATTCAGTCAATCACTTTCACCTCTTCCCCACCTCCTCCTCACCTCTCCCCCTCCTCCTCACCTTCCTCCTCTTCCCCCTCTTCTTCCTCCTCCTCTTCTACCATCCTCTTCCTTTCTCTTCTTTCTTCTTCTCTTCTTTCTTCTTCTCTTCTTCTTCTTCTTCCGCTTCACCTCGCCTCGCTTCGCCTTTGTTAGATAAATTATGTATTTAATTTTAATTAAGTATCTACAATTTTTTTTTGAATTTTTGCCGTTTCGCTTCTAATGTAAAAGGTTGGGGTTATTATTTGTAATGTAATTCGCTGCACGAACATTACGGAGGGATGTTAAAGATAAGCAGTAACAGTTCACATTACGGCGGTGACGGCTGCGATAAAACGTCTGGTCTGGCGCTATCTTAAAAACCGGCCAAGAACGAGTCTTGCACACGAAAGAAAACAAAGAAAACATTTTTTCGTGATATGCAAGTTAAATGAGACGTCATCGTCATCATCAGGCAGTGGTCAGTGAGAGCGCCGGGAGCCCAATACCTCTCCCCCTCCATCTCACCTATTCCCTCTCCTTTTTTAAAGACCGGCAACAGATCAGTAACTCTTTGAGTTGTTGATTTTTATGGGCGGCATTTTCCATGAGATGACCCGCTTGCTCGTTTGCCTAAACTGTCAGTTCGTGGCGTACACAGCACGTCGCTACATTCGTGTTATGGCGGTCAAGAGGTTAAAGTTTACTTGTCCAGTTAATGTTTGCATTTTGTTTATGTTTGTTTTGTTTTTGTAAAACGTTTGGTACTAGCGGCTCATCATGTCAGCTGACATGTTCCGGCCGCCGCCGCGACCTTGCCCGCGAGGTGTCGGCGAACAATCAGCGGCCTTCGGATTAGTGTTTGTTGACGTCGCGCATTAGGCCCCGGACGAGCCTAGCTTTGATGTATCTTTTAGAGAGCTGGGGATTTAGGGTTCAGTCAAACAAAATACTCGATTACGTTTCAAAAGCTTTCGCTTACCGAATTTGAGATAATCAGATTTGTTATTAACCGTGAAAAAGTAAAATGTAAAGTGCCAGATAGACGTACAGTTGAACAAGTGTTTTATCATTTTTTATGACAGTTCTTACACGAAATAAAAAACAGAAAAGCTTACTCCTACGTTGACTTTTAAATTAAAATGTTCTTTGATATTTTAGCTGTACAAACGGGGTGCGGAGTGCGGATCATAATATCGAAAATTCTTAACACCTACACATCTGAAAATCGACGCTTAACACATCGGAAAGCAATATACTGAAACTTGAAATACAGACTATAACTATAACTATTTTCAAAGAAATTTTTGTACTTTAGTTAGGTACAAAAATACAAAATTTTAAAATGTCGACTAATTCAAAATTGATGTAACATGCACCTAGATATCATTATTATGAACACTATAATACGTCGAAAAGAAATGACCTGTAGCTGGCGGCTGGCTACAGCTTGGAGTGTTAGTTAAGGTCGATTCCCTTAAGTAGGTACATAAGTATCCATTTTCCCAAACTAAATAGATACCTAAATCAGGGAAACGACTGTACCTACAATTGCGACCACAATGCACGAGACGTGGTCGCGAGCTAAGCGCCAGAATCAAATTAAGTTAAATATTCTTTGCGCAAGCCACAGAAGAGACGTGGGACGGGGGCGCGTCGCAGTTGCACAGCCCCTTGTATCAGTTTTCATACTAAATGTATAGAAGCGTCGCGATCCAAAGCAGACAGAAGAGACGGGGCGGAGACGCGGCCTGCGGACAAACGACGCGGACTGCGACGCGCCCCCGTCCCACGTCTCTTCTGTGGCTTGCGCCCTACGCTATTGTTTGATCAAATGTAGTTATATCAATCTACGGGTTTGTAAGCTTTCGGTAAAACTCACTTTCGGGATTTAAAACTCTCGGTCAAATAATCATTCGGCGTTTCAATGTTCATTCTTCCGTTCATAGGTCTTGTGATTTTTTTTCTTGAGATACCTACCCGTGCAAATGGCGTTGAACCTTAGAGTCGTAAAGAAACTCTTGGTCGACTATACGAGCAAGTTAACTATTAGTTCACTTGTTAGCAAACTTGAACAAACAGCAAAAACGCTTGCCGAGTCACAATTACGCGAATCTGCTCGTACGTGAAACGTGCGCTTCGAGGATTTTTGTTCGCTAAAAAATACAGTAGGAAATAGGAACAGAACTGAACTAGATTCCCTGACCACTGCAGTGAATGCACCTGCAGTTAAAAATGCATCGCCGGCCGCCGCGCTGGATTATTCACCGGTTTCACGAATATTTTAGAACCCGAGCCTACATTACATGGAAGAGAAACAACTATTTTTAAACTTTTTAAAACAAATTTTGCTCTTACTTTTACCCCGGCGCTACACATATTACAAATGTTTCAACACATATTTAATAATAATAATAATAATAATAATAATATTATTATCTTTATTTATACATTTTTTTTCTTAGGTTAGATTTTTACAATAATTATACAAAAAGTAAAATATAAAACTATACATACAAATCATAAAATCATTATAAAAACCTAACCTAGGGTGCCACCGGCAGCAAGGCGGGGCCTAAGCTATCGGTGGTTAGGGCGACAGAGAGAGGAACCTCCTGACTATCCGCGCAGTGTCTAGGAGTACCGCCTTCTGTATCTGACCCTTGATCCAGCCATCTAGCGAGAGTCTCTTGAGGTGTTGGTCGAGACTCTTCGCTATCAGCCCGTTCGCAGAAACGACTATCGGGACAATGATCGTCGAATCAACATCCCACATGGCGGTTATCTCGTGAGCTAGGTCAAGGTACTTGCTGGCTTTGTCCTTCTCAGCTTTCACGAGGTTCTCGTCATGGGGGATGGTGATGTCGATGAGCATTGTCTGGCGTTTCAATCGATCTGTCAACACGATATCAGGCCTATTGGCTAAAATAGTCCTATCCGTGATAACAGACCGATCCCAATAGAGCATGGCACGACCATTTTCGAGAACTGGCGCAGGTATATACTTATAGTAAGGCACTTCAAAGTCCACAAGATCGTATAGCAGAGCAAGTTGCTGGTGAATAATTCTGGCTACAAGGTTATGTCTGTGCAAGTACTCACCGTTAGCAAGATGACCACAACCGGAAATAATATGCCTGAGTGACTCCCCGGGACGGCGGCATGCCCGACAAATGTCGACAATTATTATTATAATTATTATTATTATTAAATATGTGTTGAAACATTTGTAATATGTGTAGCGCCGGGGTAAAAGTAAGAGCAAAATTTGTTTTAAAAAGTTTAAAAATAGTTGTTTCTCTTCCATGTAATGTAGGCTCGGGTTCTAAAATATTCGTAATAATAATAACTATACCAAACCAAAAGTTCAGTTTATGAGATATTGAAATGGTAGGTGTCCGTTATCTCACTCCATAGCCCGGTAATCCTGTCCACAACATCCCAACCCCATAGCCAATTCCATGTCGATTCCTACCTGGCAATAGATTGGCAACTGTGGAGGACAATCCGCTAGCACATCCTCATGGTGTATTAGGGGATAGACCTCCATAGATGCGCCCATCTCATTTATATTATATGGTACCAAAGGCCTCTTCATGTTGGCTTCGGCCCCATGAATGCCTTTCAAATGACCGGGTCCCCATGGGCCCGTGATCGGAAATCCGTACCAACATAATAATAATAATCATTTATTTTCTCCTCACAAAAGTACATAGGTAACAGCAATAGTTATAAATAATACAACATTATGGTAGTTCAGTTAGATACTAGTAACTTTTGCGAGGGA
This sequence comes from Archips crataeganus, assembly GCA_947859365.1. Taxonomy (NCBI): domain Eukaryota; kingdom Metazoa; phylum Arthropoda; class Insecta; order Lepidoptera; family Tortricidae; genus Archips; species Archips crataeganus. Next base: position 179,961 of record OX402067.1, on the reverse strand, counting down.
CTGGAGTCTGAACTAGGTAAAACCTGTATTACAGATCTCCAGGCCCCCAACCCGGAAACTCACCGATAAGTGCTGACAATTTCAGTAGGTAGGTATTTGAACACATATTTGATCTATGGTTGATTGTATGGATGTTTTTTTGAACAAATAAGCAAATACCGGTGCTACACATGTGATCAAATAACTGTATTCAAACATCTATACATATAATAAATCTGTAACAAGTCGGTGTCTGTACATTGAAGATATTTGAGAAAAACTGTCACTAGGGCTATTTATTAGCGCAATAGAACCCAAAACAATGATTTTTAGAATTATTGTCTGTTTGTCTGTTTGTATGTGCGTTTGTGCGCGCTAATCTCAGAAACGGCTTAACCTAGAAGGATGCGGTTTTCACTGATATGTTGGTATTTTCTTGGATTAACATTTAGTGTTTGTTTCATTTGAATCGGTTCACAAATAAGATGGGGATGGAGATGCCTACACTCAGCATTGGGTGGCTACGGGCTGAAGAAGAGAGAGAGAGAAGAGACAAATAAGAAAGATACGTCTATTTTAAGAATTTATCGAACAGGTTTTTTGTTTGAACGCGCTAATCTCAGGAACTACTGCTCCGATTTGAATAATTCTTTCAGTGTTAGATAGCACATAGGCTAAAGGTTATATATTATCACGCTAACACCAATAGGAGCGGAGCGGAGCGGAAGAATGTTTCCAAATCGGGGGTTTTGGAAGTAAAACGTCTATATCTCGGGAACTGCTGCTCCGATTTGGAAAATTCTTTCAGTGTTAGATAGCCCAGTTAGATAGGGCGGGTTGGGAGCGGTTGGGGGGGCGGGTTGAGAGCGGGTTGGGGGCGGCTTGAGAGCGGGTTGGGGGCGGGTTGGGAGCGGGTGGGGGGCGGCTTGAGAGCGGGTTGGGGGCGGGTTGGGAGCGGGTGGGGGGGCGAGTAGGGAGCGGGTTGGGGGCGGGTTGAGAGCGAGTTGGGGGCGGGTTGGGAGTGGGTTGGGGGCGGGTTAGGAGCGGGTTGGAGGTGGGTTGGGAGCGGGTTGGGAGCGGGTTGGGGGCGGGTGAGGGGCGAGTTGAGAGCGGGTTGGGAGCGGGTTGGGGGCGAGTTGAGAGCGGGTTGGGGCGGATTGGGAGCGGGTTGGTTTATTATGAAGTTTCACTTCTTCCGGAAGGATCTAAGGACAGCCATAATTGATGAAAAAGCAAATTGGATAAAAAAATAAGCTGCCCAAATTACTAATTCCACGCGGACGGAGTCGCGGGCAAAAGCTATTTGTAATATGTGTGGCGCCGGGGTTAGAACTTCTTAAATTTTTTTTCAATCACGCAGTTGTGAAAATGTCTATCAAATCAAATCAGATCGAAACGTTTATTCTGCAGTTAAATAGGCTGCTAAGAGCTCTTTACATGTCACTTTTTTTAACGACCAGCCCTTTCGGAAGGACCATCATTGCCAACAAGAATTTGCAACAAGAAACTAACTTTTAAATTCATCAATGCCTTCAAAAGATAGAGTGACTTTTAGACAACCTACAGCCTTAACCACTGAAGCTAGAGCCTAGAAACGTGGCAGAAATCCCTTGAGGATCATAGAGGCATAAGTAGGAATATTTAGGATAGAAAACTAGCCCTGGGGTTCCCAAAGTGTGCGTCGCGGCTCCGGTTCCCAGGGGCGCCGTAGGGAGTAAAAATTGATACCTCCGTAATGTGAATGTTTATTTAATATCATTGTATGATCGTACCCTATTTTAGCTGGGGCGCAGATACAAAAATATACTTACTTACTTACTTACTTAAAATACGAAACCGCCGCCGAGCTGCGAACTTAAAAACCGGTTGTCTGTAAAGTCGGTTTACGGACGATACTTTATAGTTAGGGAGGCGAATAGGGGAATTTTCGGCAATACTCGAGCGTGGCAGTTTAAGATATGAGAGATACCTTAGACCTAATAGAACAACCTTGTAAAGTATTTAGCTCTATATGTAGTGACGCGCGCCTAGGATAGACGATCAGATTAGTAAAAAAAAATGGATAGTCTGAAATACTCGAGCGCGTCAGATTAAGATATTGGGGGTTGATTTTAGTGTTTAAAGACTAAATTTAACTAATCTGACGATAAGTCCTTGACGCCGCCGAGTTATAGGGTCGCGAACTTGTAAAAAAAAAACGTTAATCCGGCATTCTCGAGCGCGTTTTTTTTATTTTGAAGAATGTAATCTAAAACTTACTAAAAATACAAAATCTGCCGGTTTCCGCATGACCGGAAGTGTGGAGGAGCCATTTCGTCTTCCTAAGAACGCGTTACGGCATATAAGTCGCGAACGATACATTTTACAAAAAAAAAAGTTTAAATAAACATAAAAGGTAATTTTATTTTACACAAAAAAGGTCTCTTTACATTTTTGTCCAAAGTTAAAAAAAAAAGAAACCAAAAAACCTTTTTCGGTCAGATTAAGAGAACCCACCAACATTTTTGTCAGATTAAAAAAATATGCTTTCAGGATACCGAGATAAACCTCCCCTATGAAAATCTGACACGCTCGAGTATTTCAAAAAAACTTTTTTTTTTTGCATTTTCAAAAATTCATCGTAACTTATCGTCACGCCGAAATCGTCAGTTTTTTTAAAGGGAGCTTCCTTGGGGCCTACTTAACATCCCTTCCGAAAATCTGACGCGCTCGAGTAAATTTTTTTTTTTGCATTTTTGACTACTTTATATGCCTACCCCCACCACGCAAACCGGCAGATTAGTATACCGTTGTTATCAGAGGCACTCGGGGCATACGTAGTATGAATATCTGACGCGCTCGAGAATGCCCAAGTAACTGTTTTTTTTAACATTTTTGAAAAACCGTACACGCCAAACCCACCGCTAAAATGGTTTTTGCCATACGAGCTTTTCTTTTCTAAATTATTTTATCTTTCGATTTTGATAGGTCTCGACGGCGCCGTTGAATTACGCCATTTAGCTACCTCGCCTCCCTAACTATTAACTTAACGTGACAACGTCATAACAAAACATTCAAAAACCAGGCGGTCACCCATCCAAGTACTGACCGCGCCCGACGTTGCTTAACCTCGGTGATCGGACGAGAACCGGTGTTTAACGAGAACGGCAAAATCAATGAAATTTTCATCCCCTCATTGAAACCCTCCCCCGCACCCCAACTTGCAACTGGCCTTTGCTGCTCTGTAGGTAGGTACATTGCGTCATCCTTTTTAGGGTTCCGTAGTCAACTAGGAACCCTTATAGTTTCGCCATGTCTGTCCGTATGTCTGTCTGTCCGTCCGCGGCTAAGCTCAGAGACTGTTAGTACTAGAAAGCTGTAATTTGGCATGAATATATATATCAGTCACGCCGACAAAGTGATTGAATAAAAAAAACTAAAAAAAAATTTTTTAGGGTTGTTCCCATAGACGTAAAGTGGGGGTGTTTTTTTTTTCTCGACTAACCCTATATTGTGGGATATCGTTGGATAGGTCTTTTAAAACCATTGCGGGGTTGCTAACATGATTTTTCTATTCAGTGATCTGTTTGAGAAATATTCAACTTTAAAGTGAAAATTTTCAAAAAATCGACCGTCCCACCCCCTCTAAAATCTAAACTGTTGGGTGGAAAAATTTGAAAAAATTCAGAATGGTAGTAAATATATCAAATTTACTAGAAAAATTATAGCGGGTAGGATTGCTTGGAAATTATTTGTAGTTTAAGAGTAAATAGTAGCCTAAGGTATAAAACATACCTAAACTTGGATGATTCCGTACACATACGAAATCTTTAAAAAAATATTACTTGATTTTTTCGTAATGGCTACAGAACCCTACCTTGGGCGTGTCCGATACGCTCTTGGCCGGTTTTTCGTGTATGCAGCCGGCGTTTATCGATTTATTAGACGTTGTCAACTTGTCACGTCAAAAGTGGTAACCCCTGAACTAGCCTATAGGTGACTGCCGTGAGCATTTGCTCGTTGAAAATATAAGCATCGGGCAGTTCTGCTGCATTTGCTCTGGAGCAGCTGCTTCGCTCGCTGTACTGACTTTAGAAACGACGACGATGACGACATTAGAAATGATGACACCTGAAAAATGATGAAACTTCAAGTACGCTCGTAGAATTGATAGCCAACTGAGCCAAAGGTTTTCGAATATCCACGGAGTGTAGGTAGGCCGCCAACGAGATGGGGCGGTGACCTGGTTAAGGTTGCAGGATCGCGTTGGATGGGGATGGCGCGGGACCGATCTGTTTGGCGAGCCCTGGCGGAGGCCTATGTTCAGCAGTGGACGTCTTTCGGCTGAAATGATGATGAACCTGCTCACATCGAACAAATGTACACGTCAGCCGCCACCTTATCTCTCACTCTTTTACGGGAGCAAAGCCGCGAGCTTGATCAATCCAATAAACAGTGCTCCAATCCTTTCACGTCAAAATTTATAACATGCCTGGGTTTATGCCGTTTCTCGGGCCCGACGACTTTGGACAGTGATATGACGTGGCCGGAAAACAATTTACAGCCAACCCTTCCCTGTCGGCGTCAGTGCGGTGTGCCGCTGAATAATTAACCCGCGCGTCGCGCGACCGCCGCCACGAGTGCTCCCGGGAACTGACGCTTGCTTATTCATCTCACAAGCTGTCCGATTCATTCTGGCTTGTAGGCTTCGTCCCACAGTCCCACTACAGGGCACAGGCTTTGTCTCAGAACGAGAGGGCATGAGCCGCAGTTCTTACGCGGGCCCAGTAGAGATCCAATTGATTATATCACTTTACAAACATGGATGGTATTACAAATGATTGGGACCTTCACACACACCATTGAATTTCTTCGCAGGTGTGTGCAGATTTACTCATAATGATTTCATCATCATCATTTCAACCGAAAGACGTCCACTGCTGAACATTGGCCTCCCCCGAGCATCGCCAAACCGATCTGTCCCTTGCCATCCGCATCCACAATGATTTCTTTCACTGTAAATTTCAAATATGATTTCGCACATAAATTCCAAAAAACTCAGAGGTACGAGCCCTGATTTTAACCCACGGCATTTTACTCGAGAGGCCATAGGATTACGAAAGCTACAATATGATTATTTAATAAATACGAAACATAAAAAATATTTGTACGTTGCTTTTTAAAAAAGGCGTAGCTGCCTCGCATTTATAGTAGCAAATTAGCAATACAAAAGGTTGTGGTAATCCAGAGTAAATTTTATTTTTAAACCACATACAATTAGTAAGAAACTTACACAAAAAGATTTAAATTAACTTACTCTAAGGGGCTGTTTCACCACTTTTCTTAAAGTTCGGATTAGCTTAATCATAACCTTATTTGTCAGATGGAATAAAAATTTCTGTTTCACCAGTCTTGATTAGCGCTAAGTGACAGACAAACTATGTCTTAATTTGACCATCAGATCAGGTGGCATTTAGAATTTTTAACCGTCACATAACTTTTTAATTAGTTACTTTATTTTTTTGTGGCCATGGTTGGAGAGCCCTTCAGCCGGTTTCAGAAAAATAAATCAAAGTATTTTTTATTTTTTTAAAGAAAGAAGTCATGCTAAAATTACAAACGAGAATTTAAATATCAAGATTTGAATAAAAAAAATATACGTCCGCTTTTATTATGTAAAAATAAATCCAAAATTTCGTAATATTTTTTAATAACAAACTTTTTTTCAGTGGCTCATTCGTTTGTTCTACCTGAACTTGTATGTCGCCATTAAAAAAAAGTTTATCTGTCAAATGGTTTGGCGCCACTTTTCGATTCGTTTTACGTGATTTTATTTTTCTTTGTTATTGTTAACAAAGTATCGTAAATAAATACCGTTTTTGGATCAATTATAATGTTACATATTTGTTTATGCAAAAAAAATAGATGTATTCAAAAATTATATAGTTAACCATTTCTTTTGCTTTAATAATGAGTGACTCTTTGAACGAGAGTGTGCGAACAGGAACGCGTGGTCGTGAAATGCGACGTTGCCATTCCGACTTTTTGTTAAACCCACGATTAGTTAAGTGGTACTTAGTTTGCACAGGACCGGAGTGGTGAAACTGAAAAAACACTAGCTGACAGATTTGTCCAGTACTTAGTTTATTCATTGGTTACGTAACCAGCAGTTTGACAATAAGGTGGTGAAACACCCCCTAAACCTAAAAAATATTTACAAATATCCCCCAGATCGGTGCTAATGGGCAGGGTGCCCATAATGCTGGCTGCGTTTCCTCGTTGTATGGCAACGCCAATACGTTGACCGAGGAAAGAGCCAGTCTTATTGGTCACGTGAAATCGTCGGTAGAAATGTTTGAAAAGGTTTTGTGCTTCGGGTTCCCACGGCCCGAGAGTTTCAACAGCAAAAGCTGCAAATATGTAGCTGTCAGCCAAAGCATATTATTTTAACATTTGTTTAAAATCAATAAAGTAACTACACAGCCTAATCCGCCACACACAGTGGATCATAGCAACTGTCCAAATCATGAGTTGAGCCAGCAGAACACGCCATTGAGCCTTCATAAATTACAGCATAATACACAGAAGATCCCTAGATTTAAAGGATGTTGCTGACAAAATTCGGTTTGTAATTGGACGGGTGGCGCCATGTTGCCGTAATTGCCGTCCGCCGGCAAAGTTGCGCGAAGTTGGACGACAAATTGACGCGCGACGTATTCCCGCCGCTACCAAACACCTGGAGAGATGAAGCGATTTATTTTGAATCATCGGATTCTGCTACCAACTTTGGGACGGTTCCGCCAAGGTAGCCGGGTTGGAGTCAGTGGAGCATGGAGCCGGTAGACTCATTGATTTTATTTATATACTAGCGACCCGCCCCGGTTTCGCACGGGTGCAATGCTGATACTAAATAATTATGCATGTATTATACATATAAACCTTCCCCTTGAATCATTCTATCTATTAAAAAAAACCGCATCAAAATCCGTTGCGTAGTTTTAAAGATCTAAGCATACATAGGGACAGACAGACAGCGGGAAGCGACTTTGTTTTATACTACGAGGGGAGTTCAATATAAAGTGAGAATGAGATGCAAACTCTTTTAATATTACGAAATTAAATACTGGCCGGTAAAGCTAATCTATCTAGCTGATTGCTATGAAAAAAAAAACTAACTGTCTTTTGTTTAAAAAATATACGGTAATTTCTTTGCAATGCTATTGAATACGTTAGCGAAAATGGAGAAAATTGAACTGCGCGCCGTTATCAAATACTTGTGTTTGAAAAATTTTTCTACGGACCAAGTCAATTTGGATTTGCGGGACACTTTAGGGTCTAATGCTCCTCCGTATTCGACAGTCGCACGTTGGTGCGCCGAATTTAGACGTGGAAGAACATCGACAATGGACGACCCCCGCTCCGGACGCCCTACTACAGCAGTAACTGAAGAAATTGTGAAAAAAGTCGAAAACTCAGTTTTGGCGGATCGTCGTGTCACGGTTCGTTTTATTGCTGAAAATGTAAAGATTTCAACGGGAAGCGTGCATAATATTTTACATGAACGCTTGGGTATGAAAAAGGTATCTGCGCGTTGGGTACCGAGAATGTTTACTGACACGCAAAAACAAACTAGACTAGAGATTTGTCAAGAAGCTTTGAACCTGATGCAGCAAGACCGGGAACTTTTTTTGGCGCGATTTATAACAATGGACGAAACATGGCTCCATCATTACGACCCTGAAACGAAACTGCAGTCTATGACATGGAAAAGGCCATCATCTCCAACTCCGAAGAAATTCAAGGTGAGCCCATCTGCCGGTAAGGTCATGGGCTCTGTTTTTTGGGATGGTAAAGGGGTATTAATGATTGAGTATCGTGATGCTGGGTTCGATATCCTTAAGCATCCTCCGTATTCACCAGATCTCGCTCCCAGTGATTTCTACCTATTTCCGAGATTGAAACAATACCTGAGAGGCCAGAAATTTGAAGACGACGACGTGGTAGTCGCTGCAGTACAAGATTTTTTAAGTACTCAATATGAGACCTTTTTTAAAAATGGAATTTTAAGTTTAGAAAAAAGATATACTAAGTGTATTATGCTAAAAAGTGACTATGTCGAAAAATAAAATGACATTTAGTAAAAGTTGTTTATAACATACTCATTCTCACTTTTTATTGAACGCCCCTAGTATGTAGTGATTTACTGATGATAAGCCGTGGATTGGGAGCAGGCTACAGAGCATCGAAAACCGTCGAACAGTTCAAAAGTCAAAGTCAAAATCATCATTTCAGCCGAAAGACATCCACTGCTGAACATAGGCCTCCCCAAGGCTCGCCAAGCAGATCGGTCCCACGCCATCCGCATCCAACGCGATCCCGCAACCTTAACCAGGCCGTCGCTCCATCTTGTCGCCAATCGTCAGACTCAAGTGGCAGTGGGCAGGGCACATCGCTCGTAGAACTGATGGCCGATGGGGCAAAAAGGTTCTCGAGTGGCGTCCACGGACCGGAAGACGCGGTGTACGTAGGCCTCCAACAAAGTCGAAATCAATTTATTAAATTTAGACTATTAACAAGCACTTATGAATGTCGAAAAATCTACCACCGGTTAAAAAATCAACAAAGTACAGTATACATAATAATATTTGTTTTTAAACAGATTTTATTTACCATGTCATCAATTTAACACAACTAAATTTTTCAATGAAGTAGCTTTTTATGTGTTTTATATTGGATAGTACACTTTGACGAGTGTACGCCGCATGGCAGGAATTACATGCTTTAATTCCTCCATCTCCATTTTACCAACAGACATCCAGGCGGTGGGAGCGTCTTTATGCATATTTATGCGGTTAGTATAGTATAAATCTTCCCAGGTGAATTTTTCGCTTCGAGCCCTTATCTTTAAAACAAACGGTATCGTCATAGTATTAAGGTTAAAATTTAATGTAATGACTCGAAGCGAAAAATTCACCTGGGAAGATTTATACTATATTCCATTGGCCCGCACGAAGCGGTTCGCTTCCTCTTTTATAATACGAACTACTAATGAATGGAATTCACTCCCATCGTCCGCATTTCTAGATAGAACAACCTAGGGCTCTTCAAGGCTAGAGTGAGGCTGTTACTGAACCAGTGAGGTACACCCTTGGCCTCTGCACTTTTCATCAGGTAAATTAGAGGTCAATCTCGGGTCAGTTTTATACAAAAAATCCTTCGATCACCACGAACCACGAGCCTTATACTGCGGAATTCGATTTTCAAACTTCATTATCGTGCCGTTCCGTTATACAAATACAAATACGTTTATTGCCGGAACATAGTAAATACAATAGGTCATAGTGGTACAGGATAATAGCATTATTCAGAAGAGTGTAAGGGATGATACGACACAAACGTCGAATTTCGTAGTAGGTTACACTGAACTCAACTTATGATCATATTCAAACTCGCACGCGTATCGTTAGCAAACACAAACATTGAGCATCCTCCACCCAAATTGTTGACTTTCACAATTACTTCCACTGAAACAACCGGCGCCGCGATGAAGTTTGTTTTCCATTTCCTTACGGCGTGTTTTCAGTTCGCCGATAGTTGCCGTCGGCGGGAGTTGCGTCGAGTTGCCCAACATTCCGGTTGTCACGCAAACTAGATTAGTCGGCAACTTTTAAATTGAATTACAGCAATCGCCCGGAACGTGTCAAGCGACTTTCGTCAGCCTGTTTGTGTGGAAACAAAATGTATGAGACCCAAAAAAGCTGCGGATTATAAAGATCGATTTATATCTGCAGACGCGTGCCGTATCAGACACGGACAATAGTACATTACTGCAGCGGCCGCGAAATAGGGGATTGCCGGCAGAGTAGTTATAGATGGCCGAGTGTTAACGAGGCCATCTAGAGATACGAGGCAGGCAATCCCTGTTCGTGGCCAAGGCTTGTATAGAGTTTTTCACAAACATGCATCATCATCATCATCATCATCATCATCATCATCACCATCATCATCATCATCATCATCATCTTCACCACCACCATCATCATCATCATCATCTTCACCACCACCATCATCATCATCTTCACCACCACCATCATCATCATCATCATCATCATCATCATCATCATCATCATCATCATCATCATCATAAAATCATCGTCATTATCATCAAATCATCATCACCATCACCATCACCATCATCATCATCATCTTACCTTACCTTAAATAAGCGTAGTGGCAGAATGTCATAATGAACCAAAACGCAAATATTGCTTATAGTTTTTTTTAATGGCTTAATGCCTATAAACGTTATGGTGCTGTGTCACATGAAACAATAGACGATCACTTTGCTGGCCAAGGCCAGCAATGTTGTATGAAATTCCATTATTGACCTCTCGTCTAGCCGCACCTGCAACGTGGCACTTCGTGGCGTATTATAAGGAACATAACGTCAATATTTCATAGCATGTTTGAGAAAAATAATCTTTTCTCAAACATGCTATGTAATGTTTACGTTGTGTTCCTTAAAACAGGCTTCAAAATACACCGTTGCAGGCCTAGGCCGGCAATGCGATCGTCTATTGTTTCATGTCACACAGCAGCACAGCACCGTGATGTTTATATGTCTATGGCATCATAGCATTTAGCCATTTAAAAAAAAACTAAGTATAACCAATATATTTGCGTTTTGGTTCATTGTGACATTCTGCCACTACGCTTATTTACGGTAAGGTAAGATGGTGACGGTGATGGTAACGGTGAATTGCCTAGAGAAATATTTCACCATTAACATCATCATCACCATCATCATCATCACCATCATCATCATCATCATCGTCATCATCATCATCATCATTATCATCATCACCATCATCATCGTTATCGTCATAATCATCATCATCATCATCATCATCATCATCATCATCATCATCATCATCATCATCATCATCATCATCATCATCATCAGCATCATCATCATCATCATCATCATCATCATCATCATCATCATCATCATCATCATCATCATCATCATCATCATCATCATCATCATCATCATCATCATCATCATCATCATCATCATCCATCACCATCATCACCATCACCATCATGATGACGACGACGACGCCGATGATGATGATGATGATGGTGATGGTGCATGTTTAAGAAAAGCACTATACAAGCCTCGGCCGGGACTGGGGTTGCCGGCCTCGTATCATGCCGGCCTCGTGTACCACTCGGCCGTCAACTTAGATACTCGGCCGGCAACCCCTTAAGTCCCGGCCTCTGCAGTAATGTACTATTGCGCGCATACTTACTGGCCGGGCGCGGCCCGTGTCTGTCGGTGTCTGCACGCCCGTGTTATGAATGATAGATACGAATTCGGTATAGAATAATATTATTTTGTCTGTCACGGCACATTTCTGGCGCACTCGGCGACTGTAAAATTATAAATCGACGTTAAAGCTGCATGTCTATTGGAGCAGAGCGAGGCAACGGTGCGGTGAGCGAGACAAAATCTACGAAAATTGCTTAAAATCTCCGCTTATCTTCAGTGGACAGGGAGTTGCAAACATCAACAGTTGTTAAAGAGAATCATAAAAAACCGGAAGCGGGGGGGGGGGGGTTAAGCGGAGTGGAGTAACGAGCGCGGGCTAGCTCCACGTATGGGAAAGTTCACACGCACACGTCATTACGCCATTTACGCCTGTATCCTGTAAACGGGATTGGCAGAACATACGAAATGCTTAGTACTAGTAACAGGTGGCTGGCCTGTCACCTACAATAATAAATAAATAAATATCACGGGACAGTTCACACCAATTGACCTAGTCCCAAAGTAAGCTAAGCAAAGCTTGTGTAATGGGTACTAGGCAACGGATAAACATACTTATATATGTAGATATAAATACATATTAAACACCCAAGACCCGAGAACAAACATTCGTATTTTTCATACAAATATCTGCCCCGACACGGGAATCGAACCCGGGACCTCAAGCTTCGTAGTCAGGTTCTCTAACCACTAGGCCATCTGGTCGTCAAACCTACCTACTACTATATACCTTTACCTATTTCTTTTTTCGCTTCTTACGACGACCACGGAAGAAATGGAGAGGTGTAATTACCCGACACCACGCAGCTGCTTGATAGAGAAACACAGTCCGTAATTTCGCTCCGCATTATGTTTCAGTTTCATTAGTCAATAGGGCCCGCATGCGAGGTGCGGTAGATTTCTATACCGCATGCCATAGATCCCGTATTCGGGGAACCGTTTCCATTGGTCGATAGGGCCCTGCGAAGTGCGGTAGATTTCCATAACGCATGCCATAGGGCCCGCATTCGGGGAACAGTTATCTACATAATGAGTTTCACTAGTCGTTATACCGCCTGCGAGAAGTCACCGCACGCTGTATATCGACCGAGTTGTCGACTTATGAGTTTCACTAACTAGTCGTTACACCACCTGCGGGGAGTCACCGCATGCTGTATATCAACCGAATTATCGACAAATGAAACTGAGCCTTTAAGTACTTCCATCACTCCACTTAGCTCCGGGTCTATGTACAGATTCAGCCGCAACTCCGCTCCGCATTACCCCCTCGCTCCGCTACGCTCCCTCACTTCGCTCCAATGGACAGCCTAAGCATCAAAAGCGAAAGCTTATTCCACTCGAAGCCGGCACACCGGCAACCGCGACAAACTCGCGTCTGTATCATTCCACGTTTCGCGCGCCTCAATGTGTTCGTAAATGTTTATTCGCCTCACGACTCCGTCTCAAATATCTCTGCTAATAATTCCTAACGTTATTGTGACTTTTGTGAGTACGGCGAAAAGTAAATATAATTTTTCATTTACATACCATTGTGCTCTTAGCATGAATCGGGTAAATTCGCTTGATATAGGTAATTTCTTGAAGAATTCAGGCGCAGGAATTACACGAACTTATTCCATCGTCTCCGTTTCACCAGGCGTGTCATTTGCACGCAGCGTTTCGCTTCATCTTTTACAATGCGATTCAAAAGGAATTATAACTGGTTATCATAGAGTTTTGGGACTTTCGGTGCAGACAGGTAGTGCAACGAGCAGCTGCATCCCGCAGGCGACACGCTGCAATCTCCTGCGATTGTACTCGGCAGCCCGATCGGGAATAACCTCAAAGCTTCCAATTTTGTACTGAAACATGAAACAAATGCCGTGTCGAGGATTTATTTTTTATTTTTTTGTGAATGGAAAGCAACTACGCCATATACAGACGTTTACATGCAGCTCGAGCCCGGAGATTTTACAGTTTTGTTGGTTGGTTATTCTCATGCAGTTGGTTAAAGTTCATTGCCGATAAAGAGTTTTCATTTTTCAACTCGATGAAAATCCGTGGATTTACTTTCATTAAGCGCAAATGGAAAATCGTCCACTCGGAAGTATACGTCAAAGTTGGTGAAATTGTCAAAATAGGCCGAAAGAAATGATGACCAATTCGATTCAGCTTTAATTAATTTATGAGGAAAGGAAATTTTGTTGTAATTATTTTTCAGCATAATTGGAGGGATGTTTACAAAAACAACATACTAGAATGGTTGACACTTGCAGAGAAATAATTTTACTGATAACAGTTCAACCATCCCATGTTTGTAAACATCCCTTTATTTACAGTTTGTCAAAATTCATTTCGCACGGTATTATTTTTGGTCAAAATTCAAAATGGTGATCAAGTGGATGATTTTTCATTTGTAGTTAATAACATTAACCAATCCGTGTTTGTATAAGCACAGATCAGAGGCCATATTCAACACGTCGTAAAGTTAGTGACCAAATATTTCTACTCAAGATTCTGAACGGACTTGTAGACTCCCCAAATGTTTTGTCAAAAATTTCATTTCGATGTCCTGATCGACGAACTCGTACTTCTAAATTACCTATTTGCAGTTATCCCACCAAAACTGTTCATTATTACGAGTACACTCTCTAATAGTTTCTCAAAATGGTTGCGAACAACATAAGATCTCGAAGAAGGAAGCGGAAAATGACACCAATAACTCCGCTGAGCGGCCACAGAGGAGGGGGAGGTCGTTGAAGAACTCTTTGCGGCCAGCAGGTGCGGGTCGATAGCACAATACAGCGCTACAGAGGCGATTGATCGAACCGCTGTACGTGGAGATTGCTTTGGATGGAATAGATTGGTTTGGACATGATGGATGAAGCTCTTAGCGAACTGTTTTTATCACTCATACACGAACTGTTGTCATTACTGCAGATAAATTAGAACGAAACGGTAAAACCTTTACACATGAACTTTTGTCCGATACAGTTTATATCACAAGAAATATTTTTTTATTAAAATGTAGGTACAGAAACTTAAACACATTATAAAGAACAAGAAATTTATAGCTGGGGGGGGGCTGGGGACTCAAACCCAGTTTCTCATAATTTAGTGGCGCGCTTCACCATACAGCAACCAGTAGGGTTATTGTCTAACGCTTCTGACGCTTGCCTTCACAAGCACTATTTCTTTCTGTCAAATTTGACAGTAAGAGATGGTGAAAACGAAGGCAAGCGTCAGAGTCAGAAGCGTTAGACAATACGGCGTCTGCAGTTGGCATAAAGCGAAATTATTTAATGTTTTCTCGAAACGGTTATCCAATCTTTTTTCATTTGCAAATGCATATCAACTCGAAACCCGTAAAACTAAATACAAAAATCGAGAAGGAAATTTCCGAGCCTGATAGTGACAACATAAATCAATAGCTGGTGCGAATTTGAAGTCTACGATGCACGCGAGCTTTGATAAACTCCAAATTAGCTGGTAACTTCGTATCTAAAAATATTCTAACTTTGGATAACACACCACAACTGAATGAGTTTTAGTCGCGATACCATCTCAGCGTGCTCCATCGTAGACCTCATCTTCGCTTTCTAACAGGCGTGATTGTGGTCAAACGCAAGGCTATATTGTATACTAGCTTTTGCCCGCGACTCCGTCCGCGTGGAATTAGTAATTTGGGCAGCTTATTTTTTTTTATCCAATTAGCTTTTTCATCAATTATGGCTCTCCTTAATTTCTCGATATAAAAAAAATTACCCCCCCCCCCCCCGCACACCCGCGTTCACATTCAACACCGTACTCTCCCAAGTCAAGCGTGCCTATAGAAGTTTTACTTAAAAAACCCCCGATTTTGAAACATTCTTCCGCTCCACTCCGCTCCTATTGGTGTTAGCGTGATGATATATAGCTTATAGCCTTCCTCGATAAATGTGCTATCTAACACTGAAAGAATTTTTCAAATTGGAGCAGTAGTTCCTGAGATTAGCGCGTTCAAACAAAAAAACCTGTTCGATATTTTTTTTAAATAGACGTATCTTTCTTATTTGTGAACCGATTCAAATGAAACAAACACTTAATGTTAATCCAAGAAAATACCAACATATCAGTGAAAACCGCATCCTTCTAGGTTAAGCCGTTTCTGAGATTAGCGCGCACAAACGCACAGACAAACAGACAAACAGACAATCATTCTAAAAATCATTGTTTTGGGTTCTATTGTGCTAATAAATAGCCCTAGTGACAGTTTTTCTCAAATATCTTCAATGTACAGACACCGACTTGTTACAGATTTATTATATGTATAGATAAAAAAAAAGTAGTAACAGATAAAATCTTCACACTTGTACTACCTTAGTATCGGAGACCAATTGCCCATTTTAATTAAGCAACAACAACCACCAAGACAATCAAGACGTTAACAACTTCTGAGAGCATGCGAAAAGGACGAAGGACATCGAATGAGTCGATCTTCCTCCTTGTAAACTATCAAATATCAAAGCCTAGCGAAATGTGTCCCGGATACTGTAACAGTTTGCCCGCAATTAGGCCTTCAGCGGTCGACGCTAACGACCGATGGACAGACGTGCTCGGCTGGATGCCATCTTAGAAACAGACTACGTAATTGTAGCAATGAAACACTCCGGATCTTCGTAGAAGATTTATGTGTGAGACATAAGCTGAGTCAAATGGATGGATCGGTCTAGACTATGTGTGAGACATAAGCTGAGTCAAATGGATAGATCGGTCTAGACTATGTGTGAGACATAAGCTGAGTCAAATGGATGGATCGGTCTAGACTATGTGTGAGACATAAGCTGAGTCAAATGGATGGATCGGTCTAGACTATGTGTGAGACATAAGCTGAGTCAAATGGATGGATCGGTCTAGACTAGGGCTGGAATTGAAGTTCTCGCCCTACCGGAAAGCCCAGGAGAGTCCGAGAATAATCTTCAACCTCCCGAGCTCCCAACTAGCTTTGAATTCTCCGGTATTTTTAGAGAAAATGTTCCACAGTAAAATAAATATGTTTCGATATGCATTACAAAGATGTGCTAGCCATGTTTAAATGCTGCACGAAAATTATGTGAACATAAATTTTGAAATAATAAAAATTAGCAAATATTTGCCATTTTCGTTCATTACCTACTTAATAAATCTCTTACCTCTGCCCATTTCCAATAATTTCCGGAGTTGGTTCTATTAAGAGTTGGGAACCTTCGTTGGAATAGAGGCCCTTTCTTAGAAGAGGTGAAGGCGAAGAGCTTATAATGTAAATGGGTAGTTCTACTAGCGTTTCAACCGCTATCACTCTCCTGTCGCATATATTAAGTAAATGAGCGACAGCTAGCGGAAGGTTTTTATATAACGATACAGCGTGCTTGTGGTATAATTTAAATTTGTTGAAATTTCACTCTAGCTGTAGCTTATTTCTTACGTATATGCGAGAGGAGAGTAATAGCGGTTTTTCAACCTAGCTAGTAGAACTACCCAAATGCGTAATTTATTAAGATACCTAATAGAAGATAAAAAAAAACGTATTTATGTGAGGTCAAATAATTATCTTTACACTTCAGTAGAATCGATTCCCTATCATAAGAATCCACTTTTCCATATAAATGCATAAAAACTTATGTTAGGGAACCGACCCTACCTTGTTACTGTATGGGCTTCTGTCAATAATTTTATGCAAAAGTTCAAACGTGGATGACTGCGTGAAGCTAGCAAAACTATAAACTAGTACTTAATCACTAACGGATAGGTGAAAAAGTGGCGACTATCATCATCTTTATTTAGGCCTCTGCGTCTGTTTCACACGAATTATGGCCCTGTGCACAACGTATTCGTGGCTGATTAGCCCGATGCAAGAGCGACATATTCGTCCACAGGTCTGATAAGAAAAGTTTGCGGAGGTTGGTGCAGAGCGGCCTTGACGTCGCTTCTGTCTCTTGACAGCAAGTGCCTTGAACCAGGCCTCATCGCAATATTTGAGACCCTCCAAAACACGTTCATATCAATACAAGCGATAACTATGTAATTAGTTCTGTATACAGAACCTTTAATTAGCACTAATTAAAAGTTTTCCAAAAAAGTAGCGACGATCCTCAAAATAAACATTAAAATATTAAATGAAGACCGCGCGCGTCGCCGCTCCGAGTACGCTGTGCAAATTACTTGCCATCTTGCAACTGCGATTCCCAAAATAAATGTACGGCAAAACGTTCCCCGACGTGGCAGCTGTAATATTCACGAGCGTTTTCACAATTCAAGCCAGTGATGTTACTCAAGAGTCTTCTTAATAGGACTCGAAGTCATAATACAAGGCACGACTTACAACAACTAGGACTCCATTGCTCGAACACTCTGAGCTTAGTGAGTCTCCGGGCGTGCCAAAAAAGCTCGAGTCTTATTTCTGCGCTCGACTGTTTTACCGCAGCGAGTCGTAATTGAGTCTTTTTTACTCACAACGGAATGGAGAAAGCAAATCTAATGGTTATCAATCGTATATATCCATCCATCCATCCACAGCAGCCCTTACTTTGTCCGTCTTCAGACATAGGCCTCCGCTCCATTTCTCCACGCCTGGCGATCGACAGCCACATGCATCCATCCTCCACCCGCCTGTCGGCAGATGTCGTCCTTCCACCATCGTATATATAATACAAAGAAAAAGTGAATAAAAGTCTGAAAGATTCGAAGGCTTAACAGACTCGTTATACAGTTACTTAAGTCTTCGAGTCAAATTTCAAACACGAGAATTTAAAAAAAAAGACTCTTGTTCATTTCAAAGCTCAAGTTATTTAGGTGGATAACGCTCGGCTCGACTCGAGACTTAAAAGCCTTTAGAGCTCACATAGCTCTGCATAATCAAGTCGAGTCTGTAAAATAAGACTCAAAGAACTCGAGTCGTTGTCATCACTAGTTCGAGCGCCTGTGAAACATATGACAGTCGTGAACGCCGCAGGTAAACATCGCTCTTCGCGCATATAAATATTGCCGAGATGAATTATTCAGTTGAGGGAGGCCTCCTTGGCATGCGATGCAAATGTAATGGAGCCTGCACCAGCGAGCGGCCGCTGCGGCGAGCGATGGCCCCAGAGATTGAAAGACAATCCGCTAATAGGTTGTGCTGGAAAAGTGTCGTGACGCGGTGTTATTGATGACGCCGGGCTACCGGATGGGATTGATGGCGGATGATATACGTCTGCAGCTGTTTTAGGAGGAAGAGCATTTTCGGGGTTGTTGTCGATGTCAGAATCAAAATCTTTTTGCACTTGAATGTCGAGGAATCTAGCACCGGTATGGAAAAACCTGTTTAGAAGAATCCGGCAACAAACTCAACAATAAGGGGTATAGGTATATTTTTTTAAAACAGATCTTCATAATTTGTTGTTTAATTGCATACAACTAAAGCGTTTAACACAATTAAAGTTAATAACGTCTTTGAGAATCGTGACTTGGTAACCAAATGATGTTTTTCATTTACCGTAATTGGATTTTTGCCTTCTACTCATTTACTTTCCGGTGCTTCCATCATTTTCATATATTCTTTTCTGTACTTAAAACACAGTCTGTCTCTCGTCAGGTCTGCAACCGACCTTGCCCTAAGGCCCATTCTGACAACCAGTGCTGGACTGTCTGTCCAGCACATGCTGAGACTGGGACCTATTGCCTCAAAATTATTTCTAAAGTGTCCTTATAATTGTATTTTTTTGTGATTTGTAAATGTTTTGTTCATTGTTCTTGATATTGTTTTATTTATGTTTGTGTTGTTAATAAAGCAAATTCTTATACAGAAAATCTTATTTGCGTGAGAATTTTACGCCCGTGAATTCCATCTTTCGCTGGCTTATCATTACACAGATTAGCCTTTTTATCGGAATGAAAGGGCTTAGGCTATAAAATATGTAGTTCCTATGCGTGCAAATTGGGAACTTGACCGTACCTTTGAATGGTTTTGCATGTGTGTGCATGTTTTCTTTCGTCGTAAAGATGCCTTTCCCCCAGAGATGTGCTATGCTACGGTGCTATAGAATAGAATAGAATAGAAATCCGTTTATTCAGACAACACATCACAACAAAAAATAATTTACAAAACGAGAAAGAATACAAAAACCGAAATGGTCTCCACTCAGCAATGCCGTTGGCACGATTGGCGTTGTGTTGAGTTTCATATCCACCAAAGATAATTTATAATTTATTGGTTCACACATTTACGACCAGATGGCCTAGTGGTTAGAGAACCTGACTATGAAGCTTGAGGTCCCGGGTTCGATTCCCGTGTCTGGGCAGATATTTGTATGAAAAATACGAATGTTTGTTCTCGGGTCTTGGGTGTTTAATATGTATTTAAGTATGTATCTATCTATATAAGTATGTTTATCCGTTGCCTAGTACCCATAACACAAGCTTTCCTAGCTTACTTTGGGACTAGGTCAGTTGGTGTGAATTGTCCCGTGATATTTATTTATTTATTTTTAGTTATTGGTCGCAGCCTCATAGCACAGGTGGAAACGGGTTCAGCTAAGCCATCTTTTTACCCGACTGCGAAGAAGGAAGGGTTATGTTTTATCCGAAAGATACGTGCTATGGATCTTCATTGAGCGGCTACGTATTCTTTGTGAGATCTAACGTCCATTTGACATTTGTCTATTGAAGTTTGTAGAGATGAAGCCAAGACGTATCGTTTGTCAAACCTAGCGATTATTAACGAATTGTTCGAATCGATTTTACAGTCAATTTTGGCACAATTATCACATGTCTATGACAGTCTCCTCAAATAATTGTGAATGGCATAGCGAAACGAATTCTTGGAAAGTAGAATAGCGTGAATATTCGAGCGTTTTGACCGCGCGGTTAAACGTCATTACCATTCGACGATTATTACCACAACCGAAGTTCGAATCGCGCGAAATTTCATCAAACTAGATTCAGCATCGGTACTGTCTTAAGTTTTCATAAAAAGTTAACCCTAAGCATCATCCATTTTAATAATTTCTGCTCAAATGGTAATGACAAAAAAACCGCCGTAAAAACGCTGAATATTTACCCAATTGCTCATAGGATTTTCATTCAGTCACTTCCGCAATTTCCGCAAACAACCAAATCCACTTCAACGTAACTTGTTTTAGGGGCCATCGTATTTAGTTTTATTGCCATTTTGCTTTAGTTTCAAACATAATTATCGTTTATTATTACAAATCGATTTTTATCAACTTACGGAAATGTTAGGTATACTTACATATAATCGAAACGACACACTCGGTCCCAGCACTGCTTTTTAAAAAGAAAAGACATAATAGGTAACTGTTTATGTGATAAGATTACTATCGGAAAATGTAACATAAGTTAAGTAATACAATACAATACAATACAATACAATGACTCTTTATTGTACACCAGGAATAGTAAGCAATACAGAAAACAGGTACACAGAGAGTAAGTTACAAGGTAAGCAATAGGCGGCCTTATCGCTTAAGAGCGATCTCTTCCAGGCAACCCTTTACCAGAAAGAAGGAAGGACTAGTAATGTTTAAGAAAAGCTAATGTCTACATGCTGCGTCCATTTTACGTCGCACCCTACCTATCATCGCAAAATTCAAAATTAACTCAGAAACTTCTCAGCGTTGTTTGATCGTATTCGCCCATAAACTAGGAACCTAGACCTAAGTTAGATATTACATATTACAATATTACAACATCCCCGTCGGTACCCACCGCCCGCTATGAAATGTATATTGCTTGTAGAAGATGAACGCCCCTCAATTTCAATTCTGGAGAGACATTCATTCTGAACAGCGGGTCGGCAGCGGCGGATAAAATATGATCAAAATTGAGGTTATAAGATTTACAAAAATGAATTGTAGCCGAGATGTTACAACGGCGGTGAACTGCGGCCTTTTACCTAGCTAGCTAGGCTGTGGAGGCTAGCCGCCACACGTAAGACAACGACGTCGTCGCGACACATATGAAAGTACACGGTGTTTTAAAATGAACCCAGAGTATTTCAGCATAGGGCAGATGCCCCAGTTCTGGCCACTTTAAGACTGATTGTCTATGTAACGTATAACGTTAATTCTTAATCCTAGAATTAATAGTTATAAATAGCTACGAAGTATTTAAATAAATATTGGAATCTAGAACTAGAAAACCTGTTGAAAAAAAGTAAAACTGTTTACAAATAACTTAATATCTACTTAAAATTAAAACTTACAACTAACACTTATTTGCTAAAATACTTAACTTAAATAAATACAGCCAAACTAGTTGAAGAAAAGTATAAAAGATAACTAAAAATCTAGTAAATAATTGTACAAACAAACATACGGAGCGTACGCGCAGGTAATGTTTTACTATAGGTCGCGGAACCGGTCGCCGGCGCTTGTTCATCGAGTATGCGCCGAATGCCCGTGCGCCGGCTGCTGCCGCCATTCAGCCGAGGCCCTTTGCACGCGAAGCCTGTGTCGCTCTTGACCACAGATTTACCTCAGCGCGGAGCGATCGCTCTGACGACGCCGCGACATAATTAAAATCTTTTACTCTAAATATTTAAGTTATTTAAAAGTGAGTGCTCTTTCGTCCCAATTTTGGGTAAGTGTTGCACCTATCATTATTAGTTACGTAGTTTAATGTTTCTAAGCCTACAAATCCTCGATATTTTGTAGAAATGGTAGACGTACCTTTCGCAATCACCTTGCTTGACCTTCCTTTGTGCGCTTAGAACATTCTCGATTGTACATGCATATCGAATATGTATTTTTGGCTAATCACACATTACTTTTAATCACTATTACCTAATTAAATAAGGAATGTTAAATCTGTATCATTCTTATTAGTTATAAAAATGGTAATACTTAATTATAACAAAAGGTTCTACGCCAGTCGATTTTGCCTGTGACTTACATTATTCTCTTGTACAAGCCTTTGCTTATGTACAAATATGTGCCTAGTTATTTATTAATTGATGCAATGAACCTTTATTTAATGTCGTAAACTGTACTTTTGGTTTTAATTCGTGTAAATTGAAATTTAATAAGCTTGAATATACATTTGGTATTCTTAAACGTAAATTTAATACAAATAACTGTAATTATTATCTAAAAATAACGTTTGTGAGAAAAGGCTTTTACTTAAATAGTGCTGATAAAAATGAAACGAATCATTGTGAAATAATTCCATCGAGAATCTAATGTTAACGCAAACACTATCGCTTACCTTCGGATTCGCTTGTGCACATTACCTTAATTATTGAATTATTTTTATTACTATAAAATATTGATAAGCTTAGCCTTGGGTTCTCACTTTACTGCTTGCTTATTTTGTACCTGGACTGCATCATCCTTCATTTCATAATTGCTTTTAATGTAATTACCTACCCCCTTGTACGCGAGTGACCATCTGCAGTCCAGGGCTAGGTTTGAGCTTGTGCTAATGAGGACGATTGGACGCGTTCCAGGAACACCCTACCGGGTGAAGATCGTCCCCGTGTCGAAACACCCTACCTACCGGGTGAAAAGATCACCGCTTCCAATACCCAACACCACCGGTACCGAGGCTCGCCACCAACACGCACAGCCGCTTCACCACCAAGGCCCTCCGAGTCGAGCTCCGCACCGCCGAGGGGCGTACGGTACCAGAAAGGGAACGGCCACTCTCACACACTTACCAGGCATCTCGTCACGGCCCTGCCTAGAGGCAATCGAACCCTCCCTGAGCTAATCTATAACTTAAACTTAACGAACCTTAAGGATAGTAAAACTTAAACCTAGTAAAAATAAATCTTAAAGTTAATGAATATTAAAATTAGCGAAACTTAAGAGCTAGTAAAACTTAAAATTAATAATCCTTAAAATTAACAGGTCTTAAATTAATAAACCTTAAACTAAAATCGAATGGCTAATGTAATTACTTTAGAATTTTTTATATTTAAATAAATTACTATTCCTTATATAATCTTTTTATTTGTCCACGTATCTAACTTACCTAACTACCACTTAATTTACGTGACAAATTGGCGCCCCTAACGTGTTTTTTTATAGGTTCAGGGTTATTGGTTTGTGTGAGAGTTGGTTTTTTCTTTCTTAAAGCATTTGTAGTGTTGGATTATGCATGCCTAGATGTAGCAAGCTGATTTTCTGCTAAATAATAAGCCTTTCACGGCAGTGAGGACGTGTTCTTACAAGCTTAAGTGAATATTTAATTTCCCTTGACTTAAACATTTTTTTTTGCTTAAGCTTCTCTTAATATAAATTTTAGTGACACTTCACCACTGCTGCCTCTTTACTGTTTTTTTTTACAGCCTAGTGTATAAGGTTCATTATTATTACTGTGCAACATTTACCTAAACTTCGTATTAACGAAATCACTCTTTCGGCTGAATATAAAGAACAACTAAACTAAATAAAATTAATAACTGTACCAAATTATCTTTGCAAAAAACTATATTTAAAAAAAATTAGTAATCATGTGGCGGCAAATCAAATACTTACAATTAACAAAATCAGAGCTTATCTATGAGGTTAAAATTCGTGCTGAAGAACCTATGGATAGGGTTGAAGACTTAAGGCAGCAAATCACAAAACTTTCGGTACTATACCCTGCTGAGGAAATCTTAGACTCATGTTACGAATTTGATGAAGATCTGGCTGGCATAAAAATTACCTTAGCTAAATCAGCTATTAACTTAGCTTCTCTTGCGCAAGACCCTACTCAAAAAGGTCTACTCGAGCGCACTCACACTTATCTAAACCATGTCTACCATAGGCTTAATAGGATTCCACCTCCAGAGCACCCCGCTAGTGTGTCTTTATTTCGAGAAACTCAAGAATTTTATAATGACCAATGGTCAAAGCTTCAGAACATTTTCAAAACTCTTGGCATTACTGAATATCAGACTTCTCGTCCTAATGTGGACCCGGACCAAGCTCCTGGTGACATAAAATCTCAAAATTCTGTTCTTCAAAATATCAAAGTGACATGTGACAGAGGCAGCCTCAGCTCTGAAATCTCAAAAATAAAATTTGATGGTAAATCATGTGTCAGATCTTTTATCACACGTGTTGAGGAGTTCCGTCAGGCAAGGAACATCACTGACTCAAGTATGCTCGCCCATGCTGCAGAGATTATGACTGGAGATGCCTTGCATTGGTACCGCAGCGCGAGGGAAACTATCACCACCTGGACGGACCTCCTTAATTTACTTAAAGAGGATTTCGATATCGTAGACTATGATTACCGTATGCTAAATGAAATTAGAAATCGCAGCCAGGGACCATCTGAAAACATTACAATCTACTTAGCTATCATGCATGGTATGTTTAGTAGGCTTTCTAGACAGCTGAGTGAACAAGAGCAGCTCGAAATTATATTACATAACATTCGACCCTGCTATTCGAACGTTCTTGCTACTTGTCCAGGTCTAAATACTATCGCAGATCTTAGAATATTGTGTAAAAATTACGAGCACATTACTGCACGCTCAGGTGATTTTAAAGAACCACCATCAATATCAAATAATACCGTGGCTCCAGACTACGCTTATACTAGAAAAGATTTTAAGAACAACTTTAGGCCTAATTATAATGTTACGCAGCCACAAGCCGGTCCGAGTCATCACAATGCTTCACATCCTAAGCCTAATCCGAATCGCCCCTCGTACGTCTCAGCAGTGCAGAAAGACCACTATTGCTTCCGCTGTCGAGTAGATACTCATACCATGAGGCAATGTCCGGCAGAACGTACTATTTTTTGCTTCCGATGCGGACTAAAAGATTTCCGTGCCCCTGATTGTCCGAACTGCAACTCTAAGAGAAATCAACAAAAATCTCCTGCTCATCCAAAAAACTAATTAACGAAAATTGTCGCGACCAACGATTTGATGCCGCTGATTGGGCTAATTGGCTCACAACTATAAAACATTTCTTTAACACTTATAAAGTTGCAACAATTTTCGGTTCTAAGCCCACTAATGATCCTCGCCCCTATGTAAATGTTACTATAGAAAATATCCCTGATTTTAATATTTACGGTTTGCTTGACTCTGGCTCGGCTATTACTATTCTCGGAAATAACTCACATTTACACTTTCTTCAATTTAATTACAATTTATCCTCAAACGATGAGGTTACTGCCATAGCAGCTGGTGGTCAGCGAATGAAATCTCTTGGTTACATCTTATTACCTATCATTTTCGAAAATACTAAACACATAATTAAAGCTTATGTTATTCCTGACATTGAAACTAACCTTATTCTCGGCATCGATTTCTGGAAACAATTTAAAATTTGTCCTAAATTATTAAATAATATTAACTACATTTCCATGTCTGAACCTTGTCTTGCTCAAATTGACACCAACACATCAAACGTGCACCTGCGTTGTTACGGCAATCTCAGTGATTCAGAAAAACATATTGCAGATAACATCATTAGCCAATTTAAGGAGATTTCTTTTGAAACTAAAGGTTTAGGTAGAACTTCACTTATATCGCATCGTATCGATACCGGCACTACAGACCCTATAAAACAAAGGTATTATCGCCTATCACCTGAGAAAAAGCGTATTATAACGGAGCAAGTTGACGAAATGTTATCCTTAGGCGTAATCTCTCCATGCGAAAGCCCTTGGTCGTCTCCTGTTTTGGTGGTTGGCAAGAAAGATGGGAAGCCCCGATTCTGCCTTGACAGCCGAAAACTTAATTCAGTCACCAAGAAGGATGCGTATAGCCTTCCCTATGTGTCCGAGATTCTAGACAACTTGAAAAATGCAAAATATCTTACTAGCCTAGACCTTTCAAAAGCTTTTTGGCAGATACCGATTCATGAGGATGACAGGGAGAAAACGGCATTTTACGTTCCAGGCCGTGGAACATTTATGTTTAACGTCACTGCTTTTGGCCTCACCAATGCACCTGCTACACAACAGCGACTTGTAGATTCTTTGTTTATGCCCGATCTTGAACTTAAAGCCTTCTGCTATCTTGATGATGTCGTCATAGTCAGCGAAACCTTTGACGAGCACGTTTCTGTTCTTTTGCGGGTTCTACAAAAGTTAAAACGAGCCAATCTTACCATTAATTTTGATAAGTGTCGATTCTTCAGAGACTCATTAAAATATTTAGGCTACGTTGTCGATTCTCACGGACTTAGGACGGACCCAGATAAGGTGCAGGCTATCCTGAACTATCCAGTTCCATCTAATAGAAAGGAAGTGAAACGTTTTCTTGGTACGGCATCTTGGTACAGGCGTTTCATTCCAAATTTTAGTACAATAGCCGGCCCACTTAACAAGCTTACTTCAACTAAAAACGGGACAGCATCTTTTGTGTGGTCACCAGACGCTGATAAGGCTTTTCTTGATTTGAAATCTTGTCTCGTTCAGGCACCAGTCTTAGCGTGCCCTAACTTTGATTTGCCATTTGATGTTCACACGGACGCCAGTAACTATGGGGTTGGAGCGATGCTCTCCCAGGTTGTTGATGGTGTTGAGCATCCAGTGGCATTCATGAGCAAATCACTGACTGGCCCTGAGCGAAACTATAGCGTCACGGAGAGGGAAGCCCTTGCTGTATTGACTGCGTTGGAGCACTGGAGATGCTATCTTGAAAACGGCCGCCCCTTCACCGTTTATACAGATCACTCAGCACTTAAGTGGTTTCTCTCGCTGACTAATCCCACTGGTCGCTTAGCCAGATGGGGCGTTAGGTTATCTGCCTTTGACTTCTCCATTAAACACCGCAGGGGAAAGGACAACGTCATACCTGACAGCCTTTCGAGGTGCGTTCCAGTGGCAGACTTGACGTGTAGTAGCCCTACAGCCACATCTGATACCTGGTATCTTAATATATTTAATGGCTGCCTTAATTCACCTACTAGTTTTCCTAACTATCTCATTAAAAACAATAAACTTTACAGACGCATGAATAATAAAAACGTTCTTACATCAGAGTTTAGTTGGAAGGAAGTGGTTTGTGCTGAGGATCGAGCACAAGTTCTCGCTAAATGTCATAGTGAGCCAACGTCAGGACATTTTGGTATTTTTAAGACGTACAAACGCCTGTCTCTTTCCTATTTCTGGCCCAAAATGTACGCTGACGTTGTCAAACATGTCTCTGCTTGTGAGGTTTGCCTAGCCTATAAACATGTTACGCATCGCGTCTTAGGAACGATGGGTAGACCTAAGGACTGCTGTAGGCCTTTTCAGATGTTGTCCATAGATCTGGTTGGACCCTTGCCTAGAACTAGGAAACAGCATTGTTATATATTCGTTGTGACGTGTTGTTTTTCAAAATATTGTCTTATATTTCCTTTGCGACGTGCTACTGCTCAAGCTGTTTCTCAAATCATCGAAGATGATGTATTTTTGGTACACGGCATTCCACAAACTATAGTGCTTGATAACGGAACTCAGTTCAATAGCAACGAAATGCTTAACGTTTTCAAAAAATACAAAGTGCCTAACGTTCACTTCACGCCAAAATACAGCCCACAAATAAACACGGTCGAACGCTATAATAAATCTATCGTTACAGCCATTTCAGCGTTTGTAAACGACGATCAGAGAGCTTGGGATGTGAACTTGTCAAAAATTCGGTTCGCTATGAATAACTCCGTAAATGAAGTCACTGGGTATACCCCTGCATTCCTGGTCCATGGCCGTGAACTTGTCACGTGCGGGTCTCATTATATAGATAACGATACCCCAGACGAGACAGTTTTCGTGCCTCGTGATAGTTATGCTGAAAATCTGGGATACTTGTCTGGCGTCTTTGATAATGTCCAAGCGGCTCTTTGGCAAAGTCATAAGAAAAACTCACAGCGCTATAACACCAGGCGGAAGGCGATTGACTTTAATGTAGGAGACATAATTTGGAAGCGTTGTTATTTTCAAAGCAACAAAGACGCCTATTTCAGCAAAAAGTTAGCGCCAAAGTACCAAAAATGCCGTATCAAGATCAAACGCTCACCTTTAGTGTACATAGTTGAGGACATGGCTGGTCGTGATTTAGGAGCTTGGCACGTCAAAGATTTTAAGCTTTGTAACAGTGCTAATATCTCATGAGGTTTCAACATTTTTTTTTCTTTTTTTTTTGGTGTGTTTTGGGATGGTCGTCACCGGTGAATCGGTTTCGATTGTATAATCTCCTGAGCACAACGTTTCTAGTTCTAGTTCACTTACACTTAAAAAAGTATGTTAAGCCTTCACCTGAGTTTCTTAATTCCTTGTAAAGAAGCTCAAACCGAAGCGGGTGGTGACTTCGCTAAATAATTCCTTGAATCTTATGTCTCTAAGAGGCTTAAACTAGGGCAAAAATTTTTTCTATGCTTTTTGGCAATAATTAATACAGCTATTTAATTTTACCACCACTCATTTGCTACTCGAGCGCCGTATTGACTAAATAATGCGTCTCTCTTTTTAAAAGGTGTTTCTTTAGTTGCAATTCTGACTAAGAAAACTATATGATAGATTTGATCGAACGAAAGGTGAGGAATGAAAGTGTAAGTAGTAAATGTAACGCACTCGAGAGTCCTAGAAGGATTTTTCTCAGGAAAAATCCTTCTTCTAGGAGACGATGTACTGTAACGTATAACGTTAATTCTTAATCCTAGAATTAATAGTTATAAATAGCTACGAAGTATTTAAATAAATATTGGAATCTAGAACTAGAAAACCTGTTGAAAAAAAGTAAAACTGTTTACAAATAACTTAATATCTACTTAAAATTAAAACTTACAACTAACACTTATTTGCTAAAATACTTAACTTAAATAAATACAGCCAAACTAGTTGAAGAAAAGTATAAAAGATAACTAAAAATCTAGTAAATAATTGTACAAACAAACATACGGAGCGTACGCGCAGGTAATGTTTTACTATAGGTCGCGGAACCGGTCGCCGGCGCTTGTTCATCGAGTATGCGCCGAATGCCCGTGCGCCGGCTGCTGCCGCCATTCAGCCGAGGCCCTTTGCACGCGAAGCCTGTGTCGCTCTTGACCACAGATTTACCTCAGCGCGGAGCGATCGCTCTGACGACGCCGCGACATAATTAAAATCTTTTACTCTAAATATTTAAGTTATTTAAAAGTGAGTGCTCTTTCGTCCCAATTTTGGGTAAGTGTTGCACCTATCATTATTAGTTACGTAGTTTAATGTTTCTAAGCCTACAAATCCTCGATATTTTGTAGAAATGGTAGACGTACCTTTCGCAATCACCTTGCTTGACCTTCCTTTGTGCGCTTAGAACATTCTCGATTGTACATGCATATCGAATATGTATTTTTGGCTAATCACACATTACTTTTAATCACTATTACCTAATTAAATAAGGAATGTTAAATCTGTATCATTCTTATTAGTTATAAAAATGGTAATACTTAATTATAACAAAAGGTTCTACGCCAGTCGATTTTGCCTGTGACTTACATTATTCTCTTGTACAAGCCTTTGCTTATGTACAAATATGTGCCTAGTTATTTATTAATTGATGCAATGAACCTTTATTTAATGTCGTAAACTGTACTTTTGGTTTTAATTCGTGTAAATTGAAATTTAATAAGCTTGAATATACATTTGGTATTCTTAAACGTAAATTTAATACAAATAACTGTAATTATTATCTAAAAATAACGTTTGTGAGAAAAGGCTTTTACTTAAATAGTGCTGATAAAAATGAAACGAATCATTGTGAAATAATTCCATCGAGAATCTAATGTTAACGCAAACACTATCGCTTACCTTCGGATTCGCTTGTGCACATTACCTTAATTATTGAATTATTTTTATTACTATAAAATATTGATAAGCTTAGCCTTGGGTTCTCACTTTACTGCTTGCTTATTTTGTACCTGGACTGCATCATCCTTCATTTCATAATTGCTTTTAATGTAATTACCTACCCCCTTGTACGCGAGTGACCATCTGCAGTCCAGGGCTAGGTTTGAGCTTGTGCTAATGAGGACGATTGGACGCGTTCCAGGAACACCCTACCGGGTGAAGATCGTCCCCGTGTCGAAACACCCTACCTACCGGGTGAAAAGATCACCGCTTCCAATACCCAACACCACCGGTACCGAGGCTCGCCACCAACACGCACAGCCGCTTCACCACCAAGGCCCTCCGAGTCGAGCTCCGCACCGCCGAGGGGCGTACGGTACCAGAAAGGGAACGGCCACTCTCACACACTTACCAGGCATCTCGTCACGGCCCTGCCTAGAGGCAATCGAACCCTCCCTGAGCTAATCTATAACTTAAACTTAACGAACCTTAAGGATAGTAAAACTTAAACCTAGTAAAAATAAATCTTAAAGTTAATGAATATTAAAATTAGCGAAACTTAAGAGCTAGTAAAACTTAAAATTAATAATCCTTAAAATTAACAGGTCTTAAATTAATAAACCTTAAACTAAAATCGAATGGCTAATGTAATTACTTTAGAATTTTTTATATTTAAATAAATTACTATTCCTTATATAATCTTTTTATTTGTCCACGTATCTAACTTACCTAACTACCACTTAATTTACGTGACATCTATTCAAATGTCTGTACCTTAGTAAACTCAACTTAAAGTTGAAAATCGCCAAAACCGGCCCAGTGGCCTGAACCGGGGCATCTGCCCTAGTTATAGTTTGACTGAACAAGAAGAAGAAAGAACTTATTCAAACGAAGACAAAAAACCGGCCAAGTGCGAGGCGGACTCGCACACGAAGGGTTCCGTACCATTATCTATAAAAACGGCAAAAAAACACGTTTTTGTATGGGACCGCTTTAGCCTAGTTGGTAGTGACCCTGCCTACGAAGCAAGAGGTCCTGGGTTCGAATCCCGGTAAGGGCATTTATTTGTGTGATGAGCACGAATATTTGTTCCTGAGTTATGGATGTTTTCTATATATTTAAGTATATGTTTATCCATATAAGTATGTTTATCGTCGTCTAGTACCCATAGTACAAGCTTTGCTTAGTTTGGGACTAGGTCGATTTGTGTAAGATTGTCCCCTAATATTTATTTATTTATATTTTTATTTTAAATATTTGTTTTATTTTAATTTAACCATTTATTTTTAAAGTGAATATATAACTAAATATTCTGTGAATATTTCAAGCGTCTACCTGTTGTCGTTATCAATATCGACCAAAAACGAGCAAAAAAAAATCACGTTTGTTGTATGGGAACCCCCTTAAATATTTATTTTATTCTTGTTTTTAGCATTTTTTTTTTAATTTATTTATTTATAAATTTAATTACAACTTAAGTACTACTACATAAATATTCTCGCCAAACTGTTACGTTTGAGGGCGAGACGCGCTCAGTTTTTATAAAATTAACCCATTAAACTTATCCTATAAAATAAACCATTAAACAGCTTCAGAAAAGAAACAAATAAGTAGGTAGGTATAGGTACTTAACTATGAAAATTCGAGAAGACATTCCTTTAGTTTGGTCTTTAGCGTGGGTTTACTTAATCTAGGACTTTGTCGTAGCAACGTAATCTGGTTGAATATTTTTGGTACTACGTACTTTGTCGTAGCAACGTAATCTGGTTGAATATTTTTGGTACTACGTACTTTGAGCTTTACTTTGTCGTAGCAACGTAATCTGGTTGAATATTTTTGGTACTACGTACTTTGTCGTAGCAACGTAATCTGGTTGAATATTGTTGGTACTATATATACGTACTTTGAGCTTTACTTTGAGGTTCTTTTGCCAAATAGTTTTTAATTTTTGGCTGCACAAGCTTTTTTTCCCTTACACTCCTAGTATTATATTTATTGTTAGTTAATAATTTGTACGTTGTTTTTTGTTATAGCGGCAACTGAAATACATCATCTGTGAAAATTTCAACTGTCTAGCTATAACGGTTCATGAGATACAGCCTGGTGACAGACATTTAGCCCCAGAACGATACTCTTATTTCAAACAAAAACAAACAGCGCCGTTTGAATTTCGAAACTAATAAAATGTTATCGTAAAACCCCGAATTAGACGAAACAATAAAACGTCTAATTTTAATACTTCCCGCTCCCTTCCCATCTTCCCGCCCGATTTACGCGCTGCATTAATTTGTCGCGGCATCGCTGAACAAGCTCCTCTTTGAAATAATTAACGGCGACTTTTATTAAGGAAGGATTACGAGAGACGTGTGGCGGCGCGCGGGTGAGCGCGTGCGGGGTGAAGGGATTTAGCTGATAACTTATTCGTGATTTATATATTACTAGCTGTTGCCCGAAGAATGCTGTCTCGAACTTTCCTATTTCTTTCTCAGGGTCTCAAACTATCCAGATTTTTTTCCAGGAAACTATCCTATGTCTTTCTCAGGTTCTCAAACTATCTTCCGGGAAATTTCCGGGGGAACTATCCTATGTCTTCCTCATGGTCTACTCGTAAATTCAAACCGAAATATCTAAATTGGTTTAGCAGTTTGAAGAGGTAACAGACAGAAAGAGTTACTATTGCATTTATAATATTAACTAGCTATTCCCCGCGACACCGTTTGCGACGAATTCGTTTATCGCTATTCCGCGGGAACTATGCAGTTTTCTGGATAAAAACTATCCTATATCCTTTACAGGATCTTAAACTATCTCCATACCAGATTTCATATAAATCGGTACAGCGGTTTAAGAGTTAAGAAGTAACAGAGACACTCTTTCGCTATACTAATAAGTATGGATACGCTACTATCCGTCTATCGGCATTTTGTTCCAAATAAATAATGATTATTTTTTTATTCATCTTGTGGACGGCACTCGAGAACCTTTCGATTCGACCCCATTGGCCGTCAATTCTATGAGCGATGTGCTGCACACTGTCACTTGAGTCTGCCGATTCTTCGTGCTATGTCCGTGACTTTAGTTCTTGCGCGGATTTCATCATTTCTAATGCGATTCCGCAGAGAAACTCCGAGCATAGCCTTCTCCATCACCCTCTGAGTGACTTTGAGCTTTCTTATGAGGCCCATCGGTAGCGGCGACGTCTCAGTGCCATAAGTCATCACCCAACGACGACCTGGTTAAGGTTGCGGGAACGCGTTGGATGCGGATGACGCAGGACCGATCAGTTTGGCGAGCCTTGGACCCATGTTCAGCAGTGGACGTCTTTCGGCTGAAATGATGATGATGATGATGATGATGATTTTTTATTGCATTATATCGCTTGACAGGTATAGTCACCATCATAAACATCGGAGCAGTCAAGGTGCTCAATCATCCGAATACCCAGTGTTGGAGTGATTTGTCGCAATTAAACTGTACTTTTGAGGCTTTTTGCAATTTATTTTTGGTAATGTTTTACGCGGCACGTAAGCACATTAGGAAGGTTTTTGACAGAAGAGAATGTTGCTATATCTAATATTTCTAATGTTCACAATAATATTGCCAAAACACCCATACGCAATGGACAACACGGCCGTATCCATGTTTGTGACCACGTTGATTGCCGAATGGCGACTCTAAAAACTGTCGAATAAGCGCGTCTGTCTCTCTGTATAGTTCAAATGTCTTTCAACCGTGCAGTGGCTAGCCCTCTCGCCCACTGCCCACTGCCCACTGCCCACTGCCCACGGCTCGCTGCCCACGGGTGGGGGCGCGCGGACATGTGCCCAATTATCGGCGCAGCTGCGACCTGTGACAGCAGTGACACAGCTTTGTCGGCGCGTGAAAAATCGACGACTGAAAACCCTCTTCTATGAAGTCTGTGTGACGTAATCTATACATCTATTCTATACATTTATAATAAATCTGTAAC
Organism: Archips crataeganus; assembly: GCA_947859365.1. NCBI lineage: Eukaryota > Metazoa > Arthropoda > Insecta > Lepidoptera > Tortricidae > Archips > Archips crataeganus. The sequence continues at coordinate 145,948 of OX402067.1, read as the reverse complement.
AAGTCGGTGTCTGTATGGTCCGGCACAACACTAGCGAACGGCGGAAGGCAGCGGCGAGCGAGTGACAGCACTAGCTGTCAAAAGGGACTTCGTTATCGGAACTCGAATCGAAAGGAGCAAATTTTCATTTCAAATTTTTGAACGTGTAATCTTCGTGATTAAAACAATTTTTATCATCTCAAACCATCATCTTCATTATTTCTTCATCATCTGAAAACCCCGGAGCGTTCATCCGTTCCACTGTACATTGAAGATATTTGAGAAAAACTGTCACTAGGGCTATTTATTAGCGCAATAGAACCCGAAATAATGATTTTTAGAACTATTGTCTGTTTGTCTGTTTGTCTGTGCGTTTGTGCGCGCTAATCTCAGAAACGGCTTAACCTCGAAGGATGCGGTTTTCACTGATATGTTGGTATTTTCTTGGATTAACATTTAGTGTTTGTTTCATTTGAATCGGTTCACAAATAAGAAAGATACGTCTATTTTAAGAATTTATCGAACAGGTTTTTTTGTTTGAACGCGCTAATCTCAGGAACTACTGCTCCAATTTGAAGAATGCTTTCAGTGTTAGATAGCCCATTTATCGAGGAAGGCTATAGGCTATATATCATCACGCTAACACCAATAGAAGCGGAAGAATGTAAAATCAGGGGTTTTTGAAGGCACGCTTGACTTGGGAGTACGGTGGTGAATGTGAACGCGGGTGTGCGGGGAAGTTCGGTGGGGGGGGGGGTTGCGGGAGCGGGTAATTTTATATCGAGGAACTAAGGAGAGCCATAATTGATGAAAAAGCAAATTTCTTAAAAAAAATAAGCTGCCCAAATTACTAATTTCACGCGGACGGAGTCGCGGGCAAAAGCTAGTAGAAAATAACGCAATTTGGATTCACATTCATACTTCCATACTAATATTATTAATGGGAAAGTGTGTCTTTTTGTCTGTCTGTTACCTCTTCAGACTTAAACCGTTGAAATTGATAGTTGAAATTTGGAATACAAATAGTTTGAGACCCGAAAAGGACATAGGATAGTTTTATCCCAGAAATAATCATTTAAGAGGAGTGAAAAGGGTAGAAGTTTACGTTTTATATGGGGAATGATAATCACTAAATTTATTCACATTGATGAATTTTGATATGGAGTTTGAGATCTTAGAAAGGACTGAGGATAGTTTTTGTCTTGGAAAATCGTATCGCATCGCAGAGTCGCGGGTAACAGCTAGTCAAATATAACGCTTTGGGTACTCTCTGTATATAAAGGAAAGGCTCTACAGGTCGTAGCCGAATGATTGGGTCTTACAAAGCATCGTCCATACAATGTCCATACAATGTCCATCGACCAGGACAACTTGTGAATCAACACAACTGAGTCGGACGAGTTGTAGTTAACAAACATAAGTACCTAGTGTTAGTGAGGTACAGTCAACCAATTTGATTCCAAGGCCACTATAGAACCATATCGCATTAACTACTAGATAATAACAATGTCAGTGCGGGTCAAAGGATTAGCAACTTTCCGATCACAACGAGTTTATAAGCGTTTTCGCTCTATGACATGATCACATGAAAAGAAAAAGAACTTTTGACAGGCGGACAGTGACAATTCAAGTTATGGATTATTATTATCATATGTATTTGCATTTCGTTTTAAAAAAAACCGGCAGACAATTTGTCGTGCGAAGGATGCGGGGGGAGTGGGGGCGACGCTCGAGAGCCGTCGGCTGGCGAGCAGTGGACGCACTCCGCCACCACGAGAGTACTCATCATTTCCTGATTACTTTTCACTGCACAAAATAGTATAATGCAAAACAAATCAGCGAATATAATCGTATAGCGTGTTTTGTTTGATGTTTCATTATTTGATAAGAACTCATTTTATGAAAGTGGTAGAACAGCATTAATGTCTGGATTTAGTGCCGCGGTGTGTAGTTCACTGATTGCATTATTTACTTGACGAAACCTACATACACCTGTGAAGAAAATCGATGATTTTCACACTAGGCCCGCGTGGAAGCTACGGCCCAAGCCCTCTCACTCTAAGAGGATGCCTGTGACCTGCAGTGGGACGAACATACATATAGAGTATTGATGATTATTTACTTTGCCATCACATCGATTTTCCATTAAGCTGACTAAAATAAACTCTGAATTCTTTAAAACCAAGTAGTTACGTTCAACGGTCTACAAAGAGATTATTTTTTCATTAACCTATGAAGTTCATATTTATACAAATGAAAAGCGTTCTTGCTATTTCATTTTATAGTAATATCTTATCCAGATAATGTTTACGATGTTTCATCATAATTAAGTCCGGGTCGTAAAAAAAAGATCCCAGCGCGAGTGTCCTCCTCCGTCGCTTTAGGGAAACAAAAGTAATATTCAGAAATCCAAATAGCCGTGTGTTTTATCCCCAACCCATAGAAATAAGGTTTTATCTCTTATATAATTGAATTCCAGTGCATTGGTTTCGCTGAGATTTTGTATCTACAGTCGGCCAAGAAAGTGGTCTACCAGTTTTCACAAAAGTTTCTGTGATATCTAAGTATCGCTAAGGTTGACTTTTGTAATCGAGTGAAGTCTTTCGACAATCGAAATCGAAAATCGACTTCGTTGTATTATGACGTGCAGATGAACTTCAACCGTTCGTAGGGTGGTAGACCATATTTTTGGCCGATGGTACTTACTATAAAGAAATGAGTCAGTAACCTTCTATTAAAGGTCGATTCATTATCTACAGACAATGAGCGCACCAGACACCACACCACACCGCAGTCCACGGTGCACGGTTCCGGTGCAATAGTTACACTGACCGGTAGATAGCCACAGACGCGAACACAGACATGAACCGCGCAGACAAAATATTCTTTCCGCGCATACTGGTCCCGGTTATAAACAAAATTAAGAACTTAATTGTTAGTTTTCATGGCTTTGTGTTATTTTGATTGTGAATGTTATTTAGAGATAAATGAACCTTATCAGTAACCCTTTCGATCTGCATTATAAAATACGTCATGTTATTTTAGTCGCATTTGATCGGGTTCGATTCCCGACTAAGACAAGCGATTTTTTTTCGCTTTAAAAGAGAAAGGTATGTCTCGTTTTTATAGAATGTGCTATTTCCAATATTTAAGGTAGTTGCCCACCATGTGGCGTTCGATCTTTCCACCCTGTAGATTTGTTTAGGTTTGTTTTACAACAATTCTGAATAATTAATGGTTACTGAAAGAAAAGGATGCAAAATAATGAATTATTAAGCATTTCATGCGATCCTACAGTGAACCGTGCGGCAGCAACCAGTTCTGTTGCAGTTCCATTTATTCGTCCAGTAAACGCTTTTTCATTCTAGTAGCCAAAGCTTTACGCAAATTGAGTATTACAGCAACTCTTACAGTTTCTCAGTCACTTAATAGTAGGGGAGCCCAAGAGGGGATTTGTGAAGTTACTCGAGCGCGGCAGATTAATATACGGGGGGGGGGGGGATACCTTATGCCCTCTAGAGTACCCCCATTGAATATGAGCACTTCATGTGGGGGGGTTTGCCTGGGGCACCCCGTAAAGGAACCTAGTAAAAAAAATAGATTCTTTGAAATATTCGAGCGCGTAAGATTTTGATAATTTGATACTCCAGCGTGCCACTGATAATAAATGTATGATAATCTGCCACTTTGCATGGTGGGGGTGGCCATACGGAAGGGCGCGCGTCAGGTTTTCATAGGGGATGTTAATTCCAAAGACTGACGATTTGGAAGTGAATTGTGCATTTTTCTGCTAATAATTAACCCACCTTATCTTACGCGCTCGAGTATTTTAAAGAATCAATTTATTTTACTAGGTATTTTGACGGGGTGCCCTAGGCAAACTCTCCACATGAAGTACTCATATTCAATAGGGGTACTCTAGAGGGTTATAAGGTATCCCCTCGTATATTAATCTGCTGCGCTCGAGTAACTTCATAAATCCCCTCTTGGGCTCCCCTACTATAATGTAGAGGTGGAGATTATTTGCTGCGGAAAAATGCACAATATTCCCGACGACCACCGGACTAATGAACCATCAGACGCAGCGTCGGCCGCGGACGTTGCTTACTGAATAAAATGTTACCTCGCCATCAGAACCAGCTATTAACATTACATTTTCGCGGCTTGCTGTGCGTACCAATTATGTCGTTTAATTAATCATTTTTACAACGAAAATTTCATTACAGTTTCTACAAAATCCATTATACATAGTTTGTATTGAGGCCGGTATACAGGATAAAAATAAAAACAATTTTTAGCTGGTTCAATTCCCGGGTGAGACTAGCGAATTTTAGAAAATCTTTGATTGCAGTTATGTTTCTTTTTAATTAATAAAATAATGTTTCCTTTAAGTAAAATGAGCTAACTAAAGGATTTTAGGTAGTTCACTTCCAGGGCCCATAGATTTTTTCCACCCTGTAGTATACCTAACTCTCGTCTTCTTCTTCGTCGCTTTCTAAATTTCTGAAGGTCGTGCCCGTTCTGAAAAGCTTTTACGGAGACGTTGACGAACTGCTTCCGCCCCACTCTGCCCTCGGCCTGTTCCAGAGCTGCTGGCAAAGTGAGCCCCATTATCGCCTTAATTTGATCCGATCACCTACACCTTAATAACCTTACCCTATACATACATACATATCGCATCCCCAGCCAAATAAAGCGGTAATATGAAATGCCTTAGTTTACAAACTAAGCCATAAAGCGACCGGATAAAGCTTAGTTTACAAACTAAGGCATTTCATATTACCGCTTTATTCGGTTGGGGGTGCGATATAGGGTGGAAACGATAAGTGATCACACTCAACTATACAAGATATCGAAAAACTGGTTACTGATCCTGTAAGTGCTTCACGAGCTCTATCAAACGGTATAAATACAATACAAATCTAGTTTGTATATTGACGACCGGATAGCCTAGTTGCTAGAGAACCTGACTACGAAGCTTGAGGTCCCGGGTTCGATTCCCGGTCGGGGCAGATATTTGTGTGAATAATACGAATGGTTGTGCTCGAGTCTTGGATGTTTAATTATGTATTTATCTATATAAATATGTTTATCCGTTGTCTAGTACCCATAGTACAAGCTTTGCTTAGTTTGAGACTAGGTCAATTTTGGTGTCAATTGTCCCATGATTTATTATTATTATTATTATTATTATTATATAGTTATTAATAAGGGTATAATGTATTTTCAAGTACTCAGTACTAAGTCTCTGTGGCTGTACTAAATAGATGTAAGCTGGTAACATTGAATTTTCGGATAGATCCAGTTTATTCTGTAACCTATTATTGATACCGCTTCATAGAGCTCGAGAAGCACTTTCAGGATCAGTAACAGTGTTTCGATATCTTTTATAGTTTCGTAATAATCCAGTGAGATCACCTTATCGTTTCCACCTTGTATTATCAATGTATGGACACCACGTGAAATGGATGGCAGCTGGTGTTGCGGCGGCGGGAACTGCGGCGGCGGTTGGAATTTACACGACGGACAGCCGCCACCGCGCGCCGCCGCCGCCGGTCGCGGTCGACGCAGTGCTATGTTCACAGCTATATCCTTGACAGGTGTGAGGCAGGGCTTCGCACCTACCTACGAAGACGATACGAAGTCAAAGTATATTTATTTGTCAACAAAGGTGGTTACAATATATACAAGATGTTACAGCGTAATTGGTATCACTATGTTTCGCCCACGGGCATACAAATAATTTGCAAGTTTAAAAACAAATATAAAATCTGACCAGCTAGATTAATGAAACACGGTAGTGAAGACGACGTTCGTTGGCCAGTAGTCTAAAACATGTTCGGCGACCGCGTTAGGTGACCGCGTTAGGTGAACGACTCGGTGTAACCGCCGCTTTCTTCACTCACTTTGAGAAAGCTTCAAGTGTCTACCTATTTTTATTGTTAAAAAATCAGGCCTTGTGACAAACGGACGGACAAAGAACATTGCTTTACTAATAGGGTCCCGTTAGCGCTCTTAAGGTACGGAACCCTAAAAATAAAATATAAAGCACTCGGAGATGCTTTGAATGTGTCCGTGGTCTGAATCACCAAACCGCTCACTATCACTTTTAACTTTGTAGGAAAGCATCCCATTTCTACGATACGGCTTCTGCCACCCGCAGCTCAATCGCATTAAAACGCCCGGTTTATTTATTTACGACTATATTCGAAGCAAACGTGCATGCACCGTATCCCATGCCGCATGCGGCACGCCGCAAGTTCTAATGCATGCTTCGACATTCAGCTTAAACCACCTTTGATTACGAATAGGTATTGATTAGTCGGTAAAAAAGCCGTGGTGGCCTAGTGGTTTGAACTATGGCCTTTCAAGCAGAGGGTCGTGGATTTAAATCCCGGCTCGCACCTCTGAGTTTTTCGGAATTTATGTGCGAAATTACATTTGAAATTTACCATGAGCTTTGAGGGCTTGGGCCGAAAAAAAAAACAAAAGAAAAAGAAGAAAAGTTTGGTAAGAAAAAGTTACTTTATCCATTTATACATAAATAGCTCTATCACAAACTTTGAATAAACTGTTTTATTTGAAAATGTGCATTTCTGTATTTTGCACAACAAATACACATTAGCTTTCTGCTTCATTTGCGGGAAACTCGCGCTGCCCGAGCGCCGGCGGTGTCGCTTACATAATAAAGATTTATGTTAAATTTAAAATATCTCGCAAAAAGCGAGTGGCGCGGCTTCACGCTGCGTTTGAAAGTCAAATCTTGACATAGTTTTTAAATTCCCGCTGTACTCGTGGTGCCGGAATTTTCATATTTGAATATCTCGTTGCGCGTCAAGGGCCAATTAGCATCGCACTTTAATGAAATGTGGAGGATAACAACATATCTCTGCTGCAAATAACCTTAAGTTTATGCCGGGAATATACACGTGTGTATACGACGCGTGGGAACTACGGTCCAAGCCCTCTTATTCTGAGAGGAGGCCTGTGCTTTGCAGTGGGGCGTATATAGAGGCTGGGATGATGATACAATGTACGGTTGGCCTCAGAAGTCGCTGAGCAATTAGTATTCACTTTCACTAACGTGACATAGGTATTTCAAACTTCACAGTATGGTCATTGGTACAGAGTGTGTGATGACTTATGGCACTGAGACGTGGCCGCTAACGATGGACCTCATAAGAAAGCTCAGAGTCAGAGGGCGATGGAGAGGGCTATGCTTGGAGTTTCTCTGCAGTATCGCATCAGAAATGATGAAATCCACGCAAAAACTAAAGTCACTGACAATAGCCTTGACATAGCTCGAAGAATCACTAGACTTATGTGGCAGTAGGCGGGCACCGGGCAGGGCACATCGCTCGTAGAACAAGCCCTGCCATTCTGCAGTGGACGTCTGGGATGATGATGATAATGTTACTTGAAGTAGCACGTGGAGCAGTGCATCCCTCGTCGCAAAGTCTGTCAGAGAATTTCAATAACTGCGTTCACGGTGTCTCATTCGTCCGCCGTCCAACGGGAGTTCAACAATCCTAAATTGTTACATACCCGTACATTCGTCTGATCTCTCTGCAACCTCACAAAAACATGATTTGATTGTTAGATGGAATAATTTATCAAGCCGATACACGGCGTCCCAGCAGCGGATACTTCCGCCTAATCTCTTTTGTTGGAGTCGGTCAAAGGGATCAAAGGCGGAGGCGCTCCTCCCAGCGCGAGGCCCGCGTGGCCTATGCTTACGATATGAGATAGACCAAAGTGCTTTCATGATTATCTATGAGCTCCGTCTATAAGTAACTTCGATGTTTTATATACTTTGTGTAGAGTTGGAATTTCTATAACAGTCGGAGTTACGGGGGCACCGAGCTTCTAGGGCTAATCGATTTTAGATAAGTTTTCTATGCACAAACGCAAGTACAAGTAAACGATTTTCGGGACAAGCTATTTATATGTAGATTACAATATTATCATATTGTAAGCTCGGTTTAGACCTGCACAAAATATCTTGCAATTGGCATTGCATTGCGAGCCCGTAAAGCCAACGAGTTTGAATTGTTCAATCGAGCCGCGCAGTGTAAGTGTACAGGGGCGAAATTTAGGAACGGCCCAACACGGTTTGCGAGCGGTAATTCTATCGTTTGCGAGAGGATAGGGATGAACTGCTATTCAGAACGCCAAAAAACACTGGTTTGCGACAGGTTGGGCTGAGCTTGGGATGAGCTTAGGAAAATTAATTTAATTAATTAATTTAGCCCCTGGGCTTTACTTGCCTTTTAAAGCCCTTTATTTCGATACCTCACTTAAAAGAAAATGAAATGTCCTTCAATTCAATGTCCCACAGTCAGGTCCGTAGAGATTAGGCAGCGCGTGCAGCGTTCGGTAACGGCGGTAATGCTGCGGCGCGTCTTCGCGACTTTCATTGCTTCCGCTCGCACCGCGCGCGTGTGTGCCGTATCGCGTCCGGCCGATACGGCGCCGGCGCCGGATGTATCCGCGCGCTTTAGAATTTTCCTCGCAGACCTTACATAATGTTCTGCTCTGCCCCCGATACTTCAAAGGGGTGTTAGTGATAAGTTACTACTCACATATAATTTGAGGCAGTAACTTTAGAGTTTTTCTATATCATATTTTGCAAAGGAACCTTTTCTTCCTGCGTGAGGCTAGAATTATTATGCTAAATTTACAAGCTCGATCGGATGAGCTTGTTGAAATGGCAGGCCATATAGCACGCAGAACAGATGGCCGTTGGGGCCTTGGGGCCCAAAAGTTCTCGAATGGAGACCACGGACTGGCAAGCGCAGCGTGGGACGTCCACCAACGAGATGGACGGATGATTTAGTGAAGGCCGCAGGTTCAGGGTGCATGCAAGTCGCTTGACCGTAATGATTGGGCGTCAATGAGAGAGGCCTATGTCCAGCAGTGGACGTCCTACGGCTGAAATGATGATTTACAAGCTTTGACAACTTTTCAAAAGCACAAGTATGTGAAAAGGTGTTTGGCTTGGCTTGCGTGAGCTTGCAAGAGTGGTCTTCGGTCCGGGCCTGTGTCGATTTTTGAACACAGATCAAAGCAAGCTATGTTTGCCTTTTCGGAATAAGTACAATGACGCAGCGTTTGTATTGGCTTGGAGCTTGTAGACGTATGCCAACTCGCTGCAAGCGTGTGAATGTAGCATTAAATTTTCTTTCCGCGCTCTCCATCTCAACCGTTGGCGCCGAAGTTCGGTTCTCGCGGAACTTTTTGCCACTCACGGTTAAACTTTGGAATCTGGCAGCACCAATACTTTCGGACCGGTACAACCTCTTCGAAAGACCAGCCTCCACTTTTCTCAAAAGAGCAATGCCTCTGTGTTCTTACTTATTTAGGTTGCAAGCGACGGGCACCAGAGCCGGGGCAGGCCAAAACGGAGATTATGAGATAATTTGGTCCGTTTTGATCCATTTTGGCAAGATTTTGCGAAGAATAGAAAAGGGGGAGAGAAAAGCGGGTGGTCATTGCCCAGATGTCTAACAGGCTATTTAAAAAAGACATTCCATAACCATGAGCGTTGTTAAGATTGCCTACTATCGGGTTAAAAAAAAACGGGAGCCCCTTTTCTCCCTTAATCTTTTTTATCCGAATTATCGCTTAATAATATCGCTTAATAGTTCTAACTGCAATGATCCATAATCCTATTGATCATAACTTTAAAAAGTCATAATATTGATATCAACAACATTTAACGGAATATCGTTGATTATTCAGAAACATTGTAAGGCATATATCTTAAAGTAATAATTGTTTTCAGTCATAATTTTGCCTTACCTAAAATGCACTAAGCATATACATCGAAATCTATAACATCTAAAGGAATATCGATAATTATTCAGAAACATTGTAAGGCATATCGCTGGCAGCGAGCGAGCGAAGCGAGCGAGCAAGACCTTTCAGGGCACAAGCGACTCGGACAGGTTAGGTTCAGAAGGCTAAGCTTAGCCTTCGATGTTAGGTATTTTTTTATGACAGCACAGAAAAGGATTATTACCTGTAATATTATGAAATGTCATACAACCATGACACTGAATGTTATTACAAAGTAATATTATGCCTAAAAATAATTATGACCTGCGAAAAAAGACCATGCAATATGAGTGACTTAATTACCTTTAACATTATGAAGAGTGATGCATTCAGACACTGAATGATATGACTTTACTTATTGTTCCTTACAATAATTATGACTAAAGAAAATCGTAACTCCAATTTATGTTGTTTAATATTATGACTTCCGATAATATGACGAAGAAAAATTATGACAGAAAACGTTATGGGCTTGAAAATTCGGAACAAAAATTTTATGGGAGTCATTATACACCCCAAAAAAACATGGAAATTCTTAGCAAGTTTTCGCTCTTCCTTCATTAACCGTACCTACTTACACCTAAACAGCGGAATTCTCTACCTGCGTCTGTGTTTGCTGAATAGTACAATCAAGCCGTTTTCAAGTTTAAGGTCAATGAGTATTTACTAGGCAAGTGCAACGTGCTCCATCGATTCCATCGAAGACTGCATTTTCGCTTTCCATCAAGCATAATTGTGGTCAAACGCAATTGTATAAAAAAGTGATGCCAAAGCTCTCATATTTTGTTTAAACCATTAAGCCGATTGACATCCCTCCTCTGGTGAATACCCGGCGCGGCGCGATGAGGGTGTCGCGCTGACAGCTGTCAAATGCGGATTAGACGCCGCAATTTAGAGCGGCCGCTTCGCCCGCGCCCTGCTGTGGTGAAGGCATGCGCGGCTTTACATGCCGGCTACTCAGGGCGAGGCCAGCAGCCCAAATCCTTTTGTCCGACCATAATTGAACTAAGCGATCGTTTCAGCTTGTTTGCCTTTGCAGTTGCTTTTCCAACCAATTCTCGTGAAACTTTGCGAGCAGATTCCATAACTAATTGTACCTAACTAAGTATGTATTTTATGGTCGATTTAGTTCTTAGATTTTTTAATATCGGAGTGCGCGGGAAACATTTATTCAGTTATAGTTTTAACCTATGCATTTACATTAGACGTCATGGTGGCTCAGCCATTTTGAAAAAATTCACAAACTGAATCAATAAAATAATCCAAATAATAAATTATCAAACTGAATCAAACTGCTCACAAAAAATCACAGTATCGGTTGAGAAATGTGACTTGTAGACTCTTTTACGCGATATGAAAGCAAGCTGAAACGGAATAGCTTCCCTCAGACTCATTCGGTCATTTTTAGGTTTTAGGTACAAACCTACTTCGGCGCAAGCCACACAGAAGAGACGTGGGACTGGGGTGTATCGTAGTTCACGTCGTTTGTTCGCAGGCCGCGTCTCCGCCTCGTCTCTTCTGGTCTGCTTTGGATCGCGACGTTTCTACATTTAGTATGAAAACTGATTCAAAGGGTACCGCGATTCGGGAGCGCCCCCGTCCCACGTCTGTTCTGTTCGGCTTGCGCCTTAAGGCTTGGTTTCATTGGTCGATAATTCGGTCGACAGCATGCGATGTCTCCCCGCAGGTGGTGTAACGACCAGTGAAACTCATAAGTCGACAACTGGGTCGATATACAGCGTGCGATGACTTCTTGCATGTGATATAACGACAGGTGAATCTCACACGGGCGTAGCCAAGGGGGGGGTTTTGGGGGTTCAAACCCTCCCCGAAATATTCAAAATATTTCTTTAATCCGTTAACAACTGTTAATTTGAAAAAAAAATCATAATACTACCTGTCATTTCATTCAGATTTTTGTTTTTTCTTTCTGAAACCCCACCCGATACTGAAACCTGGCTACGCCCGTGGAATCTCATTATGTCGGTAACAGTTCCGCGAATGCGGGCCCTATGACATGCATTATGTAAATTTTCCGCACCCTGCGTGCGGGCTCTATCGACCGATGAAAACGGATCCCCGAATGCGGGCTCTATGGCATGCGTTATGGAAATCTACCGCACCCCGAATGCAGGCCATATCGACTAATGGAGCTGAGCCATTGTTGTACCTTTCTGTGGCGTACTTGGCGTGTGGCAGCGGCTCTACCAGCTGTGTGGTTGCAGGCGAGTGGCGCGGCGGCGAGCGGCGGCTGCTGGACATCACGCGCGACAAGCCCGTCAAGCTGTGCGTGCGCGTCGCCGTGCCCGTGAGGGACCACCCCAAGGTACGCACACACCCCACACCACGCACGACACCCTCGGCATACCACACCACCGCCACAGCAACACCCAACACCACCAACGAAGATACAATACATCCGACGCTTTATTCTACACATCATCATCATCTCAGAAAGAGGGGCTTGGGCTGTAATTCCCACGCGGGACAAGTGTGAATTGGGAACTTCACACACACCATTGAATTTCTTCGCAGGTCACAGGTTTCCTCACGAAAACTCCTTCACCGTAAAGGTCATGGTAAATTTCAAATTTGAAAATTCTACTTAAACGTCTACAAAAATGTAGGATGACCATGCGTTGGGGGAGGAAGTTTTAACAATAATACTTCTTTTATATTTAAAACACAGACTTACGTATAGTTTCTTGAGACCTCATCTAATAAAAACCACTAGGGATTAATATTTTTGAACTCCTGATTACCGATTAAAAATCCCCGTGTGTAGAAGAGTAACGTAACTAACTGGCTAATATAGGTAACCTATCGATGTTTAGAAACTCCTTTACTCGAATTTCATTAATCCATATGTTTTGTTTTTCCACAACTTCACAATGCCACAGATTCATTTAATCACAGTGTTATTTGCCAACAAATTCAAAATCTCGAAAAACAATATCCATTTTTTTATTTGCCAACTTAATCAGTTGCCATCTTTTCATAATCTAAATGTTACGAAAAGCCGAAAGAATGTTTTTATTATCTACCTAATCTAACATCAGAGTGAGACAAAATTGTTTAATTTTTAGCGAGCGAGCGAAGCGAGCGAGCAAGACGGTTCGGAGCGGAAGCGACTCGGATAGATTAGGTTCAAAGGCTAATGCGGGAGCGTAGCGGAGCGAAGCTCCCGCATTAGCCTTTGGTGTTAGTTATTTTTTTTAAAACCACCTACAAAACCCCCTACCCACCCACATAGCAAACTCAATAAAATATTTCGGCAACATTAAACAACAAAATGAATATTACGCTCCACACATAATTTTGTATGGTCGCCTTTTGTACCCCTGACCTTTGCGGAATAATAATTTTGCGGAATAAATATATATTTGGCAAATGATCCTACGGAATTTCATGCAGTTGGATTTTGAATCATTTGGCAAATAAAAAAATGGATTTTAAAACATTTGGCAAAAGAAAATATGGTAAATAAAATTTCGGACAAACAATAATTTGGAAAATTAAAAAAAAGAGTTTCGTTTTCGGAATTTTAGTATTCGGAAATTAGCTTTTCGAGAATATGATAGGTAACCCTATTGCTTTGTGGAGGATCAAAAGAAGTATTCTATTTCTTTTAAGCATGAACCAGAGCAAAGCAACACAAGAATCTATACAGTATTTTAAAAAAACCTTGAAAGTTTCCGAGATTCTAAAGTAGTAAAATTTAAACTATTTTTTTACTATCCTACGGGAGCGAAGTCACTAATTGAAGCTAGTCTCTCACAAAGTATGACCGTCTATAGGTGCGCTGCCATTGTAAAGAAGCGGAGACGTGCAGAACCAACTAATTGTATTACTCACTGGCGACACGTGAATTACCAGTAATAAGACTTGTCTCATTCTGCGCGTCCGTACGCCTCAATGGAAGCTCACCCTAGCTTCATCCCGCCGTCCCTTCTGTGCCACGCGCGGAACTAATACGAGAGCGGCTCCCGACAGCTCAATGCGATATGCAAACGTTTTATCTCATAGAAATCCTTTCTGCTGCGTGAACCACCGTAGGGTTGACAGGCTGTGGAGAGGGTGCTGACAGACGCTTGCGCCTGACAGACTTCCCGCGGCCTGTCGAGATACGGGTTCAGCGTTTTAACTATTTGGGCGTTTTTACTTAGGGCGCAAAAATATTTTTTTTTTGAGGAAGTTTGGGGGTTTGTGTTCTCAGAATAACAAGCACATATTCATTTTCATAAAGAAAAAGAAGTGTCCTTATTTTTGAATCAGTTTTGTGACTTTTTTATATTTATAGTTTGTACTAGCTTTTGTCCGCGACTCCGTCCGCGTGGAATTAGTAATTTGGGCAACTTATTTTTTTTATCAAATTTGCTTTTTCATCAATTATGGCTCTCCTTAGTTCCTCGATATAAAAAAAAATTACCCGCCCCCGCAACCCCCCCCCCCCCCGCATAAACCCCCCTCACCCCCTCCCAACCCCCCCCCCCCCCCCACCAAACCCCCGCACACCCGCGTTCACATTCACATTCATATGAAGAAGTGCCTATAGAAGTTTTACTTCAAAAACCCCTGATTTTGAAACATTTGCTAGCGTGATGATATTTAGCCTATAGCCTTCCTCGATAAATGGGATATCTAACACTGAAAGAATTTTTCAAATCGGAGCAGTAGTTCCTGAGATTAGCGCGTTCAAACAACTAACAAAAAAACTCTTCAGCTTTTTAATTCTCCTAAAAACGTATCTTTCTTATTTGTGAACCGATTGAAATGAATCAAACACTAAATGTTAATCCAAGAAAATACCAACATATCAGTGAAAACCGCATCCTTCTAGGTTAAGCCGTTTCTGAGATTAGCGCGCACAAACGCACAGACAAACAGACAAACAGATAAACAGACAAACAGACAATAATTCTAAAAATCATTGTTTCGGGTTCTATTGCGCTAATAAATAGCCCTAGTAACAGTTTTTCTCAAATATCTTCAATGTACAGACACCGACTTGTTACAGATTTATTATATGTATAAAATAGATGGCTCGTTCGTTACGAAACGGACAAAAAAACCAGCCAAGTGCGAGTCGGGCTCGCGCACCGAAGGTTCCGTATTTTTTTTAAATGTTTACGTATGTCAAAAGAGACGCCGTAAACAGTCGTAACTGCAATATTCCAGTGTTAGCAGAGCCCTGCTTCTAAGTAAAATGTACGCAGTGTGGGATAATTTTATATTGGTTATCCGGGACCCCCTTAATATTCAATTTAACTATATTTTTATCATTTGTTGTTATAGCAGCCACAGTAATACATAATCAATGCAAATTTCTGGTGTTTAGTTAACGAAATTATAAAGATCGAGTTAAAAACGCTAAGAAAACTCGTTTTTTTTATTACGACCCCCTTTCATTTTTAACTAGGTATTTTATTTTTAGTATTTGTTGTTATAGCGGCTACAGTAATACATAATCGGTAAAAATTTCAAGTGTCTACTTATTACGGTTCAAGAGATACCCGGTGACAGAGAGACAGACAGACATTGGAGTCTCTGTAATAGCGTCTCGTTGGCACCCTTTGGGTACGGAACCCTAAAAATGATTTTATTGGAGCTGCGGCATGAAATCATTAGTGAATGATATCAAATGCAGTGTACAGGTAAAGAACTTGTTTGTCTAGTCACCTTTTTTAAAAATTAGATTTTAATCTCAAAATGTAGGGCTGGAAAGGTACTGTACCATTGGATTAAATATAGATACCTATCTGAAAATGTATAGACCAAGCCAAGGAAAAAGTCAATGTCATGTCGTATCAGGAGCTGAAAACGCTGGCAGAGAACCGAAAAGAGTGGCGATTACTCCACCGACAAGAGCTAAGCTCTTAAATTAATGATGATGATGATGATCTGAAAATATTCTGAGAGGAGGCCTGTGACCTGCAGTGGGACTTATACATGCTTAGATGATGATGATGATGATGATGATGATGATCTGAAAATATTATTATTATTAATATAGTTTTCACTTTAAAAGAAATAGCTACCATAGTAATTGTTCGTGACGACTAACTTTCAAACCGCTGTGACTCAAAAAGTTGCTCAGACGACTAGACATGTTCTTTCCGCGTACCCTTCAAATGCCGGTGTTGACTGCGGCTGCATGCCTAAGAGGATATAAGCTCGGCATGTGCCGCACCGCGCCGCGCCGCGCGGAGTGTGTGCGGAGCGCGCCGTGTTTGAGGTGCTCTCGAGCGGCCGCGCGCCTCTCGCACGCCCCGTCCCGGCCCTCCACTGAACGCTTCAGACAAGCGTAATTACGGAGAATACGGAGATCAAACTCAGCTCAATACAA
The DNA here is from genome assembly GCA_947859365.1 of Archips crataeganus. NCBI lineage: Eukaryota > Metazoa > Arthropoda > Insecta > Lepidoptera > Tortricidae > Archips > Archips crataeganus. Next base: position 129,786 of record OX402067.1, on the reverse strand, counting down.
TTCCCCAAATAACTGTTCTTACTATTACGACTTGTGACACTGAGACGTGACCGCTAACGTTAGAATTCATGAGAAAGCTCAAAGTCACTCAGAGGGTGATGGAGAGGGCTATGCTCGGAGGTTCTCTGCGGGATCACATTAGAAACGATGATGTCCATGCAAGAACCAAATTCACTGACACAGCTCGAAGATTCGCCAAACTCAAGTGGCTTGGGCAGGACGAATTCGCTCGTAGGGGCCAAAAGGTTTTCGAATGTGGACGGACCGGAAGGCGCAGTGTAGAATAGGCCTCCAACAAGATGGGGCGACGACCTGGTTAAGGGTGCGGGAACGCGTTGGATGCGGATGGCGCAAGACCGATCTGTTTGGCGAACCTTGGTGAGAAAGTGGACGTCTTTTGGCTGAAATGATAATGGTAATGATGATAAAACAACTGTTCTGTTTGTGCCATAATGCCATAAAGCTTTTAGATGTAAGTATAAGAAAAATTGTGCAAGTTGCATTACATTGAGAAGCGATTGACCACTTCAAACTCGTTCGCTTTACGGCATCACAATGTAATGCACCTTGCATCATTTTTCTTGCACGTCTAAACTGGGCTTCAAGGAAGTTTTATTGATTTGGATTATTGTTTATTTTGTTCCTTCCATTTTGCAAGCAGACACCACTTCACTGTGGCCTGCTCCGCATGGTGGCGGAGGGGGCACTTGCTGAGCTGTCCGACTCGAGAGCTCGGACACTCGAGCCGTTTCGCAAACACTGAATCCTCCATGTTTCATTTCCTCATCATTTTTAGGGTTCCGTAGTCAACTAGGAACCCTTATAGTTTCGCCATGTCTGTCCGTCTGTCTGTCTGTCTGTCCGCGGCTAAGCTCAGAGATCGTTAGTACTAGAAAGCTGTAATTTGGCATGAATATACATATCAGTCACGCTAACAAAGTGGTAAAATAAAAAATAAAAAAATATTTTTTTTAGGGTACCTCCCATAGACTTAAAGGGGGGGTGATTTTTTTTCTCGACTAATCCTATAGTGTGGGCTATCGTTAGATAGGTCTTTTAAAACCATTGCGGGGTTGATAACATGATTTTTCTATTCAGTGATCTGTTTGCGAAATATTCAACTATAAAGTGAATCGCGATTGACCGTTTTTTATGTGTTCCGGCCATCGAGTGACGCATTATTCCAAAGAAAAACCACTTCCACTGCCCCAATTCATTCTAAGTTATAAATGAATATCATCCGTCCCCAGCGTGTTATTGATACAGGCGACCGACTCGAATTGCTTCGTCAAAAATGTAAGAGCATCGAATGAGATATTTCTTTTTCCTCGATGATTCCCGGCGGTCGCGCCGCCCGTCCGGCAATTACCCGAGCCGGCCGCCGTGCCGGCCGCCCGCCGCGCCAAATTGAAACACATCGAATGTCTGCCGAGTGATTGGAAACAGTTATGCTTCTAGAGAAGCAGTCGGCTGCCCGTCCGAACTTACTCTCTCCATCCTATTGACAACACAATCGGTTGGTTATCTGAAAACTCAATCGTTGGCTATTTCCACAGATCCCGGCATGGATTTATATTACAGTAGATGACGCACGTGCGGTAAAGTGTATGAGAACTGAACTAAATTTTTGTTTTTGAATCCCTTTTAACCTGTTTTAACAGAGAGGTTTATAAGTTTTAAAAGTTATTAATTTAGATTGTTTTCATTTGGATGAAACTACCGTGAAACTCACTCATAGCGAAAAAATAAGAATCACTCACGTCTAGAAACGAGGTTATTTTCTCATGAGTGCGCGTTTGGTAGCAGCCGCCGTGGCGTGTGCTCCGAGATGATGGGCTACAGATTATCCCGAAACATGGTGAGTTAAGCTCGTTCATAGACGTGAGTGATCCATATTTTTTACTATGGTTTTTATTTATGTTTCACTAATATCGGTTGAATTAATTTTGAAACTTTCAACTTCTAAAACAAAATGTCAGGGTTAATAATTAACCCCTAATAAAATTATTAATCAGAATCAGAATAATTTATTGTATAACTGTGTCACATACAATTAGGTGGTAGTACATATACTTAAGGTAGTTTCAACAGTTACCAACACAACAAAAACAACAGTTAACAGTTAACTTTTGAGGTAGTAACAGGTTGTCATGTCATAGCATTTAACATTCATATGATCGTACCACCTTACCTTCCTACCTACCTTAGATTCCGTGATAATTTTAAAAGTGTACCTCTGTGAACTTTAAAGAATAATTTAATTTATCTGCCACAAACCTTTATGCATAGGCGTATGAACAACATCATACCGACGGCGGGCGCGGGTCGGGCTTGGACCGGTGTGATGCTGTTCATATGCCGCTACGTAACACCCGCCACACTCCCGACCCGCTCCCGACCTATGTATGGTTTTTAATGTAATGTCGGTGTGTCGTGTTCCAGTTCAACTTTGTGGGCAAGCTGCTGGGACCGAAGGGCAACTCGCTGAAGCGGCTGCAGGAGGACACGCTCTGCAAGATGGCCGTGCTCGGCCGTGGCTCCATGAAGGACCGCCAGAAGGTCGCTGCCACCACCCACACAAACACTAAGGGCTTCCACAGTCGGACAACTTAGAGCAGTCAGTGCCAACAGCTTCACGCGGTCGCTGTTGGGTGACCTGCAGTGTCAATACAAAATTCAGAGCTTCTGGTTGAAGTCGACTCCAACCGCAACACGACTGCTCTCGTGCCGTTGGTCTCGACTGCTATAAGCAGTCCGTCTATGGACCGTCTAACACTTTTTTTAGTAGCCTGTAATAGTGTCTACTGCACTGCCAGGCAAAGGCTTTGGACTTCGAAGTCGGTGTCTTTTGTGTCTGTGAAAAACGGACAAACAGGTCATCTGATGGGAAATGATCACAACTGCTTATGAATACCAAGAACTCAAGGAGAGTCACTTAGGTAGGCTAGGTATTATGACATGATTTAACTTTTATAGGAAGTTAAATCATGTCATGATACCTATCATACTTACCCGTCTACATTTATGATTAGCCAGTTGCTTCAAAAATAGTCTAGACCTTCACGCCTTCTTTACCTTCGCCTGCCGCACCGCCGGTTACGGTAACCATCTTAGGGCATCCGCTGAGTGTAGACGCGCCTTCATCTCTGGGTGCGTCATTCTGGCGTCAGTTCAGTCCATCATTCTGGTTTTCTGGCATTCACAACGGATTATAAATAAATAAATATTTCGGGACAATTCATCAGTCCGTCAGTCCGAGAGGGTTACACGATCATTCTCTCGTCATTCTGACCAGAATGATGGACTAAAAACGCCAGAATTAATGTGTAACCGATGTGTTAACTCGCACGGGGAGACGTGGGGCATGAGGCGGCTGACTTGTGTGTCTGTGCAGGAGGAGGAGCTGCGCGTGTCTGGGGACCCGAAGTTCTCGCACCTGGCGGACGAGCTGCACGTGGAAGTCAGCGCGTTCGCGACGCCGGCCGAGGCGCACGCGCGCGTCGCTTACGCGCTCGCCGAGCTGCGCCGCTTCCTCGTGCCGGTCAGTACACGCGTACACACACACACACACACACACATGCACTTAGTGCGGGTCACGTGGTCTAATAGTATGGGCCCGCGCAGACAGAGAGCGGTCTGGAGTTTCGAGTTCTGCGTTCAGAGTTCTTCAATTTGATCGCTCGTGAGTTCCAACGATCCTTTGATCGAGGCGATCAAATTCTTGCGTTTTATTTTCGTCTGTTTTTGTAAGTGCAACATGCCGCTAGAAAGTTTATCTTTCGAAGAAAAAGCATTGATTTTGTGGAACCTAGAAACTTCTAAAAAAAAAAAATATTGGGTGCACCTAATTAACACAACACGAGAAGAATCCCTTACCGCGGCAATTCCAAGCCAAGTTTTTGCTTCCTTGTCACGATTTTTAAAGTGTACATGACCTAAATCATATAATAATCACCTTTTTCTAACCAATTCGATCAGTTTTTTATGTTTCCAACTTCAGACATCGTGGTGAACGCGGCGTTCTGTCTCGGCAGCAAAAGACCTCTTAGAACGCGGCGTTCCGCTTTGACCGCTGCGGTCTGACCGCCTGCTGTGTGCGTTATCGTAAGGGACAGACCGCTCTCTGTCTGCGCGGGCCCAGACTATTATACCTTATAAAAAAAACTAGCATGTGTATTCTGGGCTCTTTCATTGACATTTTAAATAAGTGGACCAAACTGCAGGACGTAGAATGCATCCAGTGTGACAAGGCCTTTAGAGACAGCTGAGCCATCACTCACTAGGTAACACATAAGAGCGAAAGCCGTTATTTAGTTTATTTTTTGGGTATTGTCGTGAGAATGATGAGGTCCCGAGCATTAGCGGTAGCTGCGGGCCGGGGCTGCGACACGACGCGCGCTCGGAAGCCCATTCAACCAGGGAAGCTACTATGTACGAAATTCGAAGTTGGTATAGTGCCATCCCTTTCACTCTTCCGTTCAATACTATTAGCGTGAACGGAACGGTATGATACGAAGTTCAAAACTTTTATTTTGTTACTGTATAAATCCAGTACCGCCTTTCCCATAAGAGCAGGACCCTCCACCTTACGGAAGCCAGGAAGCTCCCATTTTTTTTTTATGTCATTCACTCTTCGAAGCCCCAAATTCTTTGATGCGTGCTGCCTCCTCGGGCTCTTGCTTCGACATGCTACAAGACGGTTCAGCATTCTAACTAAGGAGAGAAAGTAAACACTATCTATTCCGTCTTTTGTGTTACGATTTCTGATGCCCTAGACAGTCATTTGTAGGTACTGTATTGGGAGATCCATACTGTGAAGACCAGCGCTGGTTTAAACTAGCGACATGCTGAGTCGGGTCCCTTTTGTGACATCATTAATGTGTGCATTAGTGTGTATCTATCTATCTGTCTATGTCTATTGTATTCTTATTTTTGCCTGTGTACGTGTTATTGTTGTCATAAATAAATGTTTTTCTTTCTTTCTTTCTTTTTTGAAACACGAGAAACAGCGACATGACATCTTGTAAGTAAAATTTTAGTCGGTAATCAGTTTCACCTCTTGAAATGTGTTTTAAAACTTGCTTGGGGAAGGAAGTCAAGGGAATTAGAAGCACTTCGTCTTTTTATTCTGCGAGGAACACATTATTTTTACAGTTATTTTTAGTGGGACAGCCCTGGCGGATACAAATATTACGTTCCAGGCTAATAGAGCCGCAGTTCGCATCCTCCCCCCTTCCAAATGACAACAATTTAGCCTGATGGCGCCGGGTAATGAACCTTGTTACCGCGCGACGCACAATTTGTTCGCGGCCGCCCCCACCCCGCACATGCATCTTTTGATAAATTAAACTCATTAAAGCGTATTTCGCGTAACACAAGTGATGGATTGAAATTGATGTAGAACGTGCTACGTTATTGTTCGCGTTTTTTACATGCCATTAAAGGGTTTCTACTGCTATTAATGTCATATCTAAATCAGATCCGATCCGAGTGGATCTAGTAAGGACCCATAAACTAGCAAAGTGGCATTCGTCGCGCGTGTCGGCATAGTACCCTGCGCCATAAAACATGCCCCCCCCCCCTCCTCCGCCGGGCTTTACGAGCGCAACACACCTACACGCCCGGGGCACAGATTACATGTTAGTTACGTGTGTAACGGATTCGACAATCCCATTTGACAGATTATTCACCTATCAGCTGGCTTACCGCCAACGATGTTAGTAACAATCACAAAGATATTTTCAAGAAACCACTGCCGAAGACAATAGAATCGCTACGTTTTAACATTTCAAAAGTCAGAGTTGAAGTCGAGATATCTTTATTCAATTTAGACTATAACAAGAACATATGAATGTTAAAGAATCTGCCACCAGTTCGGATAAACCCTACCTATTGAAAACAATCCGGCAAGAAACTCAGTTTAAACAGATCTATAACGTAATACAATTTCACACTATCTCGGTTTGCTGTGGTTTGCTATAAAATATGACTAAGGCTATGGTCCCACCGCCGACGATGGGCATGAAGCGATTAGAGATACAAACTAAAAACGAGTTGGCGAGCAACGCTATAGTTCCGATAGTTTTGTCGTTCGGGTATAAGCGAGTGTTCGAATGCGACGGGCTATTACTCGCCAATTCGCGAACTAGATAATTATAGTTCAAAATTAAATGATTGTTTTAAATTCATAGCAGCATAAATAAATACGAGAACTCAAATCTAAGTTGGTCTCTTAGTGTGAGTTTTGACCGCCAAGCGAGCATCGCTAAGCGAGTTTTATCGTTAATAGCTTTTACTGCTGCGATCAAGTAGTGAAGAGGCAGAGAGAGGAGCAGTGGAGAGGCAGTGATTATTAGGATGTAAATTTTTAGGAACAACATTTTCGGACTTCCGATAATCGACATTAAAAAATTAGTTCAACTTTGGCGCACCCACTTAATGAAACTTGGTAGACTAACTACGCGTAGGCACTCCGCTGTAGAGCAGCTGCACAACTTGTGACAAGTCGCGCGACGTGCTCCCAACTTGTGCGACACCCGTACGTTCGAGAACTTTTTACTATTTTCTCAGAGTTATATGTATACCTCGCCGTGTAGCCACTCAGGGTAGTGGAAGCCACAAGATGGCAGCACCAAAAATATATTACTGTTTCTCGATTAACTGCCTTGTAGCAAAAACTTAAACACTCCTAAAATGCCTCAGATGACAGATTTCTATAAACTGACATGTTTTAAACACATGTTAAACGACAGTTTAAGTTTGTAAGATAAAACGGTAACGTCACTTTGGAATAAAAATTTGAAATTGGTTACATTTGTCAGATACCCAGAATTATCCAATGCCAATCAAGAAGCGGTGCACTATCCCTGATGATAGTACATCTGTTTAACCATAGCAACGGGTGGCTCTAAAAAGTTGATTCACCCAAAAGCACTCGGTGGACTATACTAGAGGCCAGGGTTGATGTGTTTGTGTGTGTTGCAGGACTACAACGACGACATCCGGCAGGAGCAGATGCTGGAGATGCAGCTGCTGGCGCAGGCGCCGCGCTCCCCCCCCGCCCCCGCCCCCGCCCCCGCTCCCGCCCCCGCCCCCGCCCCCGCCCCCGCCGCGCCGCGCCTGCACGACCCTGACAAGCACCGGGTGAGCCTCTCCTACCAGACACAGGCGCCACGCTGACCCACGACCAACACCAACACCAACACCAACTATGCCCAGGATTGTACATTAGCAAGAGCAAGAATGACGGTCATTCACAATATTGGAGTACTATTATAATTACTTCTCTGGACCTGGGTACTGAGGACGCGTCTTTTCATGTAAAAAACATAGCTTACTGGAACCTGTTTTCACCAGCGCTGTTGCTATGTGAACCAATGAATTATTATTGGTGGATATCAAACGCACATCAACATCTTAGCATTGCACATGTCTGGTGGAAAAGGACCCTCAATTTAGCGTGTTGAATCAAGCTTCGATTGAAAATTTTAACTGTTTCCATGTTTGTTTGGTGCACTATTCAAGTATCAAATAAGTGAAAACGATTTCAAGTAAAAATCTACTCAATTGTCAAGTTGTTTGGTCGTCTAACCCTCAACAATGGCCGCAATCCCGCCCGCCGCGTGGGCTCGCGACCGACGCCGCGCGCCGCCGCTCGTTGGGGACTATTGTCGCGGGTCAAAGGCCGAGATTGATAGTATTCAATCAACAATGTAATACAAGGATTTGTCATCGGATATATCGCAGCAAATAATTAGAATGTTTGGGCGTCTTCGTCTTTTAGATGTTTGACCAACTCTACATATTCTACTCTGGCTATTTAAATAGGCTTGCGATCTAATGAGACAAATTCATAAACTGGTAATGATTGACTCATAACTCTGGACAGTTGGGATGGATAGTGGCAGTTACTTACAATAAAAAAGATGATAATTAAAAATGATCTGTAAAGAATATTGATATACATTTCGTACTAAATACAAACTGAAATATAGATGCACAGAAAAAACCCCAGAAAAAAGACCAATGCTGGGAATCGAACCCAGGTCCTCAGCATTCCGTGCCGCGTGCCATACCCCTACACCACCACTGGTCTAGAGATTAGACACGAATCTTTCCTATACATCATACATTTCAATCTGCTAAATCATCACCTTATGCAGTGACAAACGCACATCTATGTTACACCCTCATCGAGAGATTTTAACACTCCTTCGGAACTAACCGCTCACCTGGACAAGAGATGGCGCTACTGTGCAACTTTAAACAAGTTAGCTATGAAGTATCTTTTTTTTTTTGTACATATTTTTTCAACTTCATTTTTTTTTATTACTTTTACGGTCATCCCGTGAAATCATACATTTCGTACTAAATACAAACTGAAATATAGATGCACAGAAAAAACCCCAGAAAAAAGACCAATGCTGGGAATCGAACCCAGGTCCTCAGCATTCCGTGCCGCGTGCCATACCCCTACACCACCACTGGTCTAGAGATTAGACACGAATCTTTCCTATACATCATACATTTCAATCTGCTAAATCATCACCTTATGCAGTGACAAACGCACATCTATGTTACACCCTCATCGAGAGATTTTAACACTCCTTCGGAACTAACCGCTCACCTGGACAAGAGATGGCGCTACTGTGCAACTTTAAACAAGTTAGCTATGAAGTATCTTTTTTTTTTGTACATATTTTTTCAACTTCATTTTTTTTTATTACTTTTACGGTCATCCCGTGAAATCATACATTTCGTACTAAATACAAACTGAAATATAGATGCACAGAAAAAACCCCAGAAAAAAGACCAATGCTGGGAATCGAACCCAGGTCCTCAGCATTCCGTGCCGCGTGCCATACCCCTACACCACCACTGGTCTAGAGATTAGACACGAATCTTTCCTATACATCATACATTTCAATCTGCTAAATCATCACCTTATGCAGTGACAAACGCACATCTATGTTACACCCTCATCGAGAGATTTTAACACTCCTTCGGAACTAACCGCTCACCTGGACAAGAGATGGCGCTACTGTGCAACTTTAAACAAGTTAGCTATGAAGTATCTTTTTTTTTTTGTACATATTTTTTCAACTTCATTTTTTTTTATTACTTTTACGGTCATCCCGTGAAATCATACATTTCGTACTAAATACAAACTGAAATATAGATGCACAGAAAAAACCCCAGAAAAAAGACCAATGCTGGGAATCGAACCCAGGTCCTCAGCATTCCGTGCCGCGTGCCATACCCCTACACCACCACTGGTCTAGAGATTAGACACGAATCTTTCCTATACATCATACATTTCAATCTGCTAAATCATCACCTTATGCAGTGACAAACGCACATCTATGTTACACCCTCATCGAGAGATTTTAACACTCCTTCGGAACTAACCGCTCACCTGGACAAGAGATGGCGCTACTGTGCAACTTTAAACAAGTTAGCTATGAAGTATCTTTTTTTTTTTGTACATATTTTTTCAACTTCATTTTTTTTTTATTACTTTTACGGTCATCCCGTGAAATCATACATTTCGTACTAAATACAAACTGAAATATAGATGCACAGAAAAAACCCCAGAAAAAAGACCAATGCTGGGAATCGAACCCAGGTCCTCAGCATTCCGTGCCGCGTGCCATACCCCTACACCACCACTGGTCTAGAGATTAGACACGAATCTTTCCTATACATCATACATTTCAATCTGCTAAATCATCACCTTATGCAGTGACAAACGCACATCTATGTTACACCCTCATCGAGAGATTTTAACACTCCTTCGGAACTAACCGCTCACCTGGACAAGAGATGGCGCTACTGTGCAACTTTAAACAAGTTAGCTATGAAGTATCTTTTTTTTTTGTACATATTTTTTCAACTTCATTTTTTTTTTTTATTACTTTTACGGTCATCCCGTGAAATCATACATTTCGTACTAAATACAAACTGAAATATAGATGCACAGAAAAAACCCCAGAAAAAAGACCAATGCTGGGAATCGAACCCAGGTCCTCAGCATTCCGTGCCGCGTGCCATACCCCTACACCACCACTGGTCTAGAGATTAGACACGAATCTTTCCTATACATCATACATTTCAATCTGCTAAATCATCACCTTATGCAGTGACAAACGCACATCTATGTTACACCCTCATCGAGAGATTTTAATAAAAAAAAAAAAATGAAGTTGAAAAAATATGTACAAAAAAAAAAAAAGATACTTCATAGCTAACTTGATTGAATATTGATATGTTAAAAAAATAGCAAAAGATTATTATATCTTTCAGTTAGAACATTGAGCATAATATTGAATGACTTTAGATACGTATACAAGAAAAAGAGTCGAGCCTATAATGCTTCCTTGTGGGACTCCAAAGTACAGAGTGTCATCAATACGCATTAATTTGGGTTAATTTTTACGCACTGAGTGTGATTTGAAAGATAGTCTTCCAATTTTGATACTAGAATAGAGATAGAGACAGTGTCAAATGCTTTTGATAGATCTTAAAAGATACCGTAACAATGTAATTTGCTAACCAAGTCAACAAAAAAGAACTTTTGAAGGCAGTGACAGCGTCTTCTGTGGAAACTCCTGTCCTAAAGCAGTATTGATTTGGGTCGATGATTTTATATTTATTGAGTTGAGATGTAACTCTGTTAGTAAGTATTTTCTCTAAAATTATTTTCTTCAAAGAGCTTAAAATTGAGATTTGTGACATTGACCACTCTTGTATATTGGACGTACTTACTACTGCCTTTTTAAATAATATTGGCGAATGACCCATAGTTAATGTAAGGACACAATTATATGAGTATATCATCAAACGTTGAGTGGTTAATTGATGTGGTCCGGCCACATCATAAAGTGGGCAGCGGGTACTGTTCTAAAATCATGTCATTGTCATTGTCTAACCCCCCCCGTAATCGCCATCGCGTTCATTTTGACAATTCTTGTTTGGGCTGACAAATTGGTATCGGAAACAGCCAACGTCTGTTACAGCCATACAAAAACTGTAATTTCAATCCGATGCCGAGTGTCAAAAAAGTTACACAATTATCCTGCTGGCTGGACAGTACGTGTATACATGGATTATCGTGCTGTGTACAGGCAGGCGCGTGCGCGGCGTCGACGCTGCCGGCGGGGGCGGGGGGCGGGGGGCGCGCCTACTCGCCGCCGCTGCCCGCGCCCGCGCCCGCGCCCGATCACGCACACCACCACCAGGTGCGTCGCCACACACGCACACACACACACACACACACATACACGCGTACATGACGAAAGAACCCGAGCAAACTGTATACTGCGCATTCAACACAGAATAACGTGCTGTGTGAGGAAACGGAGCGTTGCCGGTGTAAAAGCAGCGCTGAGCGAAGCTAAGAAAATAAAAGTATTAGGGGCTGTTTCACCACTTTTTATAAAGTTCGAATTAGCTTAATCATAACCTTATTTGACAGATGAACTTAAAATTTCTGTTTCACCAGTCTTGATTAGCGCTAAGTGACGGACAAACTGTTTTTTAATTTGACCATCAGATCAGGTGGCATTTAGTATTTTTATCCGTCACATAACTTTTTAATTAGTCAGTTAATTTTTTTGTGGTCATGGTTGGAGAGCCCTTCAGCCGGTTTCAGAAAAATAAATCAAAGTATTTTTTATTTTTTAAAGAAATAAGTCATGCTAAATTGCAAACGAAGATTCAAATATCAAGATTTGAATAAAAAAATATAGGTACGCTTTTAGTATGTAAAAATAAATCCAAAATTTCGTAATATTTTTTAATTACAGACTTTTTTTCAGTGGCACAATCGTTTGTTCTACGTGAACTTGTACATCGCCATTACAAAAAAAAGTTAATCTGTCAAATGGTTTGGCGCCACTTTTCGATTCGTTTTACGTGATTTTATTTTTCTTTGTTATTGTTAAAAAAGTATCGTAAATAAATACCGTTTTTGGATTAATTATAATGTTACACATTTGTTTATGCAAAAAAATAGATGTATTTAAAAATTTCATAGTTTACGATTTCTTTTGCTTTAACAATGAGCGACTCTTTGAACGAAAGTGTGCGAACAGGAACGCGTGATCGTGAAATGTGACGTTGCCATTCCCCCTCTATGTTAAACCGACGATTAGTTAAGTGGTACTTAGTTTGCACAGGACCGGAGTGGTGAAAATGAAAAAAAACTAGCCGACAGATTTGTCCAGTACTTAGTTTATTCATTGGTTACGTGACCAGTAGTTTGACAATAAGGTGGTGAAACACCCCCTTAAAGTATTTTCCTTTGCGTACCGCTAACTATCTCGCCCAGCTCTGGTAGATGCGCGACCTAAGAAAGACTGGTAAAAATATTTCAAACTGATCCTTCTTTCATCGTGTTGTTATTATTGATGAAAATGTTCTCGCTGCCTTTTTACAATGACAGCCGCATTTTCATGATTGAATAAGCGACTTACCTTGTCTTTCACTCGCATAGCCTAGGCTCTAGGATACACCAATAAAAAAGATAAGACAATACTTTTTGTGACATGTCGTGTGATAAATGGGTTTCGTTCCGAGGTCCTAACAGAGGTCGTTTCGAGTGAGCGCGTGGTTTGGCGCCTCGCGTACTTTACGCACCATTATGGTTGGATATTCCTTAACCAGTGGCCTTAATTAAGGTTAATTCACAATAAAATTGTGCCGGGTTCCAACCGTGTCCCACGAACCTCCAATCCTCTGTCTGCTCCAATGAACGACTGCTCGGTGGACATGGCTCGTGCGATCGGATGTGAATTAACCTCTAGGCAATTTCTAGCCAAGTTTATAGTAGAAATCTTCCCAGGTGAATTTTTCGCTTCGAGCCCTTAAAAACTTAACAAAGGCCATTGTCTCTATTATCGCGAAGCCACTAGCTATCGAGTTAGCACGTGCCACTACAACATTCATATTGAAAAACAAACGGTATCGTCATAGTATTAAGGTTCAAATTTAATATCACTGAAATTCTAGATATTACGTTTTGGTAGTGTAGGACGATAGACCGCCCCGAGGCAATACGGCACTCATATTATTTTGATACTTGGTGTTAAAAATTAAACACGATTATTTATGACAAAGCGTTGTATATTTGTTATATAACAAAATCTATGGCAACAATGTAAATTTAAGATTAAAAGTTTAACATAGGTATAATCAAAATTTTTCCGTGTAAGTAGTCCACATAAGAGGTGCTAATTTCACAGTATCGTTATTTTAAAGATGAGAAGAAATGACAATGCTTGCAGCTGCATCTTTGTAAAGAGTTCCGTATTGCCCCGGGGCGGTCTATCGTCCAACACTACCAAAATGTAATATCTAGAATATCAGTGACATTAAATTTGAACCTTAATACTATGACTATATCGTTTGTTTTTCAATATGAATGTTGTAGTGGCAAGTGCTAACTCGGTAGCTAGCGGCTTTGTGATAATAGAGACAATGGCCTTTGTTAAGTTTTTAGGGGCTCGAAGCGAAAAATTCACCTGGGAAGATTTCTGCTACACCTCTGTCGGGATCTCGGGGTTACCACGTGGTCTGATGGTGTTGTCTGGTTGGCAGCTGGCGGCGAGCCACGGCGTGCTGATGAGCAGCGTGTTGCCGCCGCACCACCTGCTGCACGGCTCCATCCTAGGTGACTATATCCCCGCCCCCGCCCCGCGGAGTATGTGAGTGCTTACGCGCGTGACTATGTCCCGCACGGCGGCGTGTGCGAGTGCTCACGCGCGTGTGACTATGCCCCCGCGCGGCGGAGCGTGGAGTGCTCACGCATGTGTGTGAATCCCCCCGCCCCCGCTGTGCCCCGCGGCGGCGTGTACGAGTGCTCACGCGTGTGTGAATCCCCCCGCCCCGCTTTGCCCCGCGGCGGCGTGTGCTCGTGCTCACGTGTGTGTGATTCCCCCGCCCCCGCTGTGTCCCGCGGGGCGTGTGCTCGTGCTAACGCGCGTGTGTGCAGGCGGCGGCGAGCTGCTGCGGCTGGGCTCGCCGGTGCTGCGCGGCGTGCTGCGCCAGCCCGCGGCGCCCGCGCCCGCGCCCCCGGCCGCCGCACAAGGTCGGTACGTCGCCTTTACATACACCCCCTATGCACCCGCCCCTCACCCCCGCACCCGCATGACACATACCCCAACTCGCACTACCACGACAGCTCTTTCTGCTTTCGTTTTGTTGCAAAATAGTACACAGCGTAACAAACAAACGCGTATTTTTATATTTTTTATTTTTTATTTATTTGGGGCATCAACAGCAATACAATACGTTAAAGTCATTGTCTAACGTGTGAGATAGAACACGCTAGATTGTGATTTTCTTAAGGCAGATGTTATGTACGCGTAAGAAACAAAAGTTATCTCCTGTGGGCATAAAATAAACTCCGAGCCAGCAGGATTGCTGGCTCGTGCCTAAAATACCATGTTCCCAAAATACCAATTTTTTCAAAACACTTACCACATTACATTATAAGTTGTCCAAAATAAGACAGTACACCAAAAAAATCACTTCCTTAAGTATTCTTCGATTTTGGAATGTGGTGCAACGAGAACATGGTAAATAGGTGATGTAGTATATTGAAAAATCTGGTATTATAGGAACGTGGAATTTTAGGCACGAGCGCAGCATTTATTTATTTAAACGAGCCGAAAGTTGGCCAAGCGTCCTACACGCCGATGTAGACTTGACTAAGACATTTGGCTGGCTATAGACCCTTAACTTTTTCCATGTCGCAACAACACGATGACGAGAACGAGAGACGCAAACAAAAAATGTGTATGTGTGACCCAAAGCGACCCGATACAAGCCCCCCTCCCCCCCATCGCTGAGCGCGCTGTGAAAGCTCATCGACAGTAGAAAATTTAAAGTTTTCGAGATATCGTCGATTGTGGCGAGCGTTTAAGCCGCCCCCCGCTCTTTCGTTCGCGGTTATGATTCTCGGAGCGCGCTCAATACGATGCGGTCGTTCTGAACTTAGAATGGAATTTCGCAAATTGAAAAATACTGATCTTTCCGCTCGCAAGACCGCCCCCGGCTTGATACAAAATCATTTTATCGACGGAGAAATTGAATCAGGAGTCGACGAGGACGACATAAACGTTACCGCGGGCTGCGGCGCCGACTCGCGGCGGCCGCACCGCGCGGTTAATTAACTACCTTCCCGAATAAAATAAATGAACCGCAGACCAAGTTTTCAAATCACGCCAATCGAAAATACGGAAAATACCCTTCGAAATTGGTAAGAACTTTTGTAATTCGACAAAACTACAACTCTAATTAAATCGACTAACTGGGCCAATGAAAGTTTTTTAACAGTAGAAATCGCTGGATAATGAGGTCCGCAGTCTTACTTGAGATTGGCTTTTTTTTAGTTGTAAGCCAATTCCAAACGTGACACAGATACTAGCGCCTACTCCCGATACTAGCACCAGCTAGCTTGTCACAAAAACTCGCATTTATCACAACTATATTTTTTTGTTACGTTCCTCATGAAAGTTAGTTTCAAGTGAGGATATTTTCTGAATCGGCTAGCACATGCACTTTGCATTGTGGCGAAGATATAGTTAGTTACGACCATCGGTGCGGCAACATCCTCGGTGCGTCCTCATACCCCCCCCCCTTCACCCTTTCCTTTTGCTTCAGGGTTTCAAAGGTTGCAACACAGTCGTATTACAATGCACTTTACCGCACTAAAACCTAACCTTCCAGTACTATTATGTTAAGGCCAGCATTTTTTTGCCGCAAATCTCGAGCCACAACTCGCGGAGAAGCAGAGACGTGGCGGTCGGTAGATTCAGAATGGTTACTTTTTCTCTTAAAATATGGTCGTTAGGCTGCGTTTCCACCAGAGATGTGCGATAATGCGTTGCAAGGGATGTGTGTGTCATGAACCAATAGAAACACTTCATTCACTTAGGACCTTTTAAGTGAAGTGTTTCTATTGGTTCATGACACACACATCCCTCGCAACGCATCCTCGCACATCTCTGGTGGAAACGCAGCCTAAATCGACTTCAAATGTTAATAATTTGATAACTGAACAGATATGATGATATTTATGTGTGGGACAGGGGACTACTTTTAAGACGTATACATAGGAACAAAAACTAGGTACTTAATAATTGATATTAGTTTACCGGACAGTGAAGATACTGACGAGCATAAAAGTACGTTCAAATAAAACATGCCATCGAATCAAAAGCTTCTCTTTTCTTGAAGTCGGTTAAAACAAAGGTGTAAAACTGATGACTACATATTTTATGCATGTCTAGAGGATATTTTCTTGTGTCGATAAGAACAAACTATGCTCCTACAAGTAGGTGCCTCCACCTGTCAGGCCTCTGTGTTCCGTCTGCCCCGGAGTAGCCGCGGGCGCCGCGACGGGTACAATAGATATAATTGCATTTGTCGAAATTTCTCTTTTGTGTTTTTCTTTTCTTTGGCTGTTCCCGAGAAAGTTAATTAAGCAATTATCATTTTTCGCTCGTTAACGTTATTCTTCAGAGTTCGGAAAGTCGAAAAGAATGAAATAGTTGAACTGTAGGTTAATTTAATTAACCACACAAACAGTCATACCAATTGACGACCATTTTATGTTCCGATGTCATCACAATGTTTTTATTAAAATTATGTCAGTTTAATGGCGATTACAGAAACTATTCCAAAATTGATTTAAAAAATACACTAAGTTGCAGTCACCATTTTAAACATCGGTGCTGCCGAGGTGCTCAAAAATATGTGACCAAGATTGTATGGAGGTATCTATTAAAATACAAACTTTTTTATCCTGCTCCTCCCCTACCACAATGTTTTACGTAATTATCTAGTTCAATGGAGCTCGTATTAAAGTAATGACCGAATCAATCAGTAGGTAATTAAAATGGTTCAGGATGACTTTGTACACAGTTAACGGTCGGTCGGTAGGTCGTAAGGGCAAATTTTTATACCTAAAGTTGACTTTTGTTCGAGTGTGATCCTTCTGTACGCTAGTACTATTAGTTATTCTGTGTTCGTGCGTAGGTGCGGCTGGGGCTGCGACGGCTGCGGGGGTGGCGGTGGGGGGTCGCAAGCGGCCGCTGCTGGGCGGCGCGCGCGCTAGCATGTCGCCCACCAAGCGCGCCGTCATCACGCTGCTGGCGCGCGCCCGCGCCGCCGCCGCCCGCCGCGCCCCGCCCCCCCCGCCCCCGCACCACCCCGCCCCCGTCTGGCACCACCACGCCGCGTGAGCGAGCCCGCAGTGAGTATCCGTGAGTGACCCCATCCCGCTGCCATATGTGCTGTGCTGTCTTGGCTTTAGTTGTTAAAGGTACTTTGTGATGACTAAATAAATAAATATGGCACACAAAGCGCGTCGTCATCCTTATCACAGCAAGACGCTCGCCTTTATCGTCCGGTCGTAGCCGTAATCGTGGCCGGACCACCATCGACGCTGTGGAATCAAGCATAGATCATGATGGAAAATTAACCCGATTGACAGTTTGAATAAAATAGCCTCCAACAAGATGGACGAACCACCTGGTTAAGGTGGCGGGAACGCATTGGATACGGATGGCGCAGGGCCGATCTGCTTGGCGAGCCTTGGGGGAGGCGTATGTTCAGCAGTGGACGTCTTTCGGCTGAAATGATGGTAATGATGAATATAAAGTGTCAAGCCAAACTGCCTAAGCACAGGACTAGAGGTCTGCGGCTTATTTTAGTCCATCTTGTTCTAGGATAGATAACTGTAGTGTAGCATGTGTTTTTTCTGTGCAGCCATGGCGCGCTGTTGCCGCTGCTGCGACAGGAGTTTGCGGCCGCGCAACGCGACTACTGCGCGTAGCGAGCGCCGCGCCGCGCGCCCCCCGCACCGCGCCGCGCGCCCCCCGCACCGCGCCGCGCGCCCCCCGCACCGCGCCGCGCGCCCCCCGCACCGCGCCGCGCGCCCCCCGCACCGCGCCGCGCGCCCCCCGCACCGCGCCGCGCGCCCCCCGCACCGCGCCGCGCGCCCCCCGCACCGCGCCGCGCTCCCCCCGCACCGCGCCGCGCGCCCCCCGCACCGCGCCCGCTCGTCTCCGCCGGGCCTCGCTGCGGCGACGCGCGCTCCCGTCGGACTCCTCTTCGAAGAGTAAACCCCATGCAGTCGCGTTAAGCTTCTCTTAGGCATAATTTAATGGACCACGTGTAGCTCGAGATACCCTCTGCCTTGTAATAGGAGAGTGTTGTACATAGACGGACGCTTTCTGCTCGAGACGAGTATTTTGTAAACTTCCGCAACGCGAGCATCCTCAAGTACCTCTCGATAAATATCACTTTATTATAAACTTCGTAATGTTTATCAATTAATAGATCACTCCCACCAGCACACTCGTTTAATACTCGGACGATCATGTTTAAGATAATAAATAATTATATTTAATTAATAAAACTTTAACGATAACTAAAGTTAGTGTAAAAGATGTACTATATGAGACGAAATACTATGTAATGTTGCACGCATATTTATAAGTTACACTTGACCTATATGGACCAGGCCCGCCGCGACAGAGACGAGAATATAATTATGTACTTACAGGATGTCTTAAAGTCTGAAATATTTTAGTGGTCACAATGGCATGAATAAAGTTTGAATAAAAAATTCCGATGAAAACATTTCCAGTGATTCAAACTAACCCAACAATCTACTGAAATATTCTGGAATAGCCGCGTGCTCCAGATGTACGAACAATACATACATCGACGTATCCACCGGCTCATTGCTTTAATAACTACATAGCTTGGCCACGGACCCGTCTTTATTTACGGCGTGCCTTATCCAAAACGACAAAATTCTTTTTAGAAACTCTCGGCGTGAATTCTATGAACCAATTACTATAACTACAGGGTAATTTTTTATCACTGCACAAATTTTAACATACGATTTTGTGTATTTAATATAGTGTATTACAACAGGAAATATTTTTTTTATTTTGTTGCTAATTACCCCTGCATTAGAGGGTTCATGAATATCGTTTAGTTAGTGGAATCATTGAATCCGCAATATCTCTAATATTTTTTAAGCTAGAATCAAAATAAGACAAGATTATATTATTGATTGACAATAGCGAAGCAAATAGTTATTAAAATTTGTGCACTAAATTACCGTGTATAGGCAATGTCAGACCAGCCGAACTCTTTGGTTATTTGGTCTGGAGATTCGATGGCTGGTGTGACATTAGTTAATAGTTATAGCAACTTGGTAAAGCTCACTCTCAATAAGCTAAATGGTTTGTTCAACCCGTAAACTCAACCTTTTTCATAAGTAATACAACAAGCATGCTAGTCAGACCGTTGCTGCGCAAAGCTAATAGCGCGCGACTGCCAGAATTTTATAACTTTGTGTAGAAAGTTAAGTCTACTAAATATTAGGGAAAGCTCAACTTTTAACAAGTTACAACACCTCGACAACAAAGAATATTAAGTAATTTAAACGTTT
This sequence comes from Archips crataeganus, assembly GCA_947859365.1. Classification (NCBI taxonomy): domain Eukaryota; kingdom Metazoa; phylum Arthropoda; class Insecta; order Lepidoptera; family Tortricidae; genus Archips; species Archips crataeganus. The sequence continues at coordinate 110,315 of OX402067.1, read as the reverse complement.
GTGTATAAAAGAGTCTCTGTAAATCTCTAAACGAAAATTAATAACAATAGTTCTGTTGTTGTTTAATCTTGCTCTCCGAGCGACGACTCCGAGGGCCAGCGCGCACTGCGATCAAACGCGAGCGGTCTAGAAACAGCTGAAAACGCGCAACCGCATACAACCACGCACTGCGGCTTCATTTTATATCAGCAGCACCGCCATGAATTTCTAGCAAGAGGCATGTGTCGTGGTTTTGATCTCATGCGCTCGCCCAATCGGGGCTAAACAAACAACCGAATGTGGTTAATCAAGTATTACCAAGGGACACAAAAAATCGCGCGTTTACAAACCACGATCCAAATGTTGCAAGTAACATTTTTTTAAATCAGCCATTGAAAAAAGTCGCTAGCTCGTGGACTTGTTTTTCGGTTTCAGATTTGATTACACTCGTTCGTTTAATCGCAGCAGGTCGTGGATGCGTTCTGAGGCAGGTTCCGTAAAATGTAATGAAAATGTATGAGTTGATCGGAATGGTATGGAGGACACCGAATGCATGCAGTGTTATGCCTGAAGCAATACTCCTGCGTGACCTGAGGCATCTGCTTTACCAACAGCTATCGTCAATCTCCCTATTCGATTGGCAAACGTTTTCTGTGTACTAAATATCTTTGTATTGAGAAATCGCCAACGACGTAATAAAATCTACAATATCTACTATTATCTATGATTATCTATGATTATCTATTTTATATCGAAGACAAAGTGCAATAACTATAAAAACAGATATAAAAAAAACTCGAATATTGTCGATGGCTGTTAGCAACAAGTATTACGAGTATACTGGTCGTGTGCATTAAGCTGTGGGCTGTGCTCGGTCGGGGCTGCTGTTCAGTCGCTGCGTTTCAGTTGCTAGGCAACTGGCAATCTGTCAGCCTAGATATTTCCAGTCACGAAATTTTTATATTATTATATTTTGGATCAAGTTTGGATCTGTATCAACGTTTCGTTTAATATGGTGTAACGTAAACACTACATAATAATACTTAAGTACTTAATACAATATTTCAGAAAATAAACTGTACCTTTATAACACCAATTTTTAATACTTTACAATTTTAACGATAATTAATGATCACGAAAATATTAAATTCAGATTATATTTACGTTGCGGCTGCGCCCGCCAGCACTAAATGGTTTATACGAATTATATATGCTATTTATAAATTAAAATATACATTATACTATGTTGAGTTTTGGGAAATATAATGTACTCTGAAAGCAGGAATTGAAAGTATGTACATCTGTGCGAGGAGTGTCACGCGGGTCGCGCCGCCCCCCACCACCCCCGGCCCGGCCGCGGGGGGGGGGGGGGCGCGGCTCGCCACTACAAATAAATAATAATGACTTAGAACATGCCAGTTTTATTCCTCCCCACCAAACCTAACCCTTAACTAAGGCAGAGCAAAACAGGCGCTTCGGTTTTGACCATTTGCTTAGAACCCATTGTGGGTGTAGGTCACAATAGAAAGATCTCTGTCCAGACAGATGTTATGCCTAGGAACCGGAGTGTGATGGAAGAAAGTTGTAAGTTTTAACCGAGTTGAGAAAATTCGATCGTGCGTTGTAGAATGTAGTAGTTAGTTCTCTATTGGTTGACTAGATGGCGCTGGAAGTCGGTACACCCAGGGCAAAATCAGGGCTAAATTCAGGAACAGCCCAACATGGTTTGCGAGCGGTAATTCAATCGTTTGCGAGAAGATAGGGATGAACTGCTATTCAGGAACGCCAAAAATCACTGGTTTGCGAGAAGTTTGGGCTGAGATTGGGATGAGCCATATTTATTTATTTATTCATTTATTTATTTACAAAGCGAATTAACAGGAAAATAAGGCTCATCCCAAGCTCAACCCATCCCTATCCTCTCGCAAACGATTGAATTACCGCTCGCAAACCGTGCTGGGCCGTTCCTGAATTTAGCCCCTGTTCTAAGCAACACCGTGACAGCTAATCATTCCAGAAACCACTCTGTGTCTCCTGTTTGTACTAAACTCGAGTATAGTCAAGTTGAGCTCCCTATAGAGAAGGACGATCGATAAAGCATCTGCTAGATAATAAAGGCAAAGTTATAAACAAACACTCTTTCTCTTTGTACAATGTAAGTAGTAATAAATTAAAAGGATCCGCAATGAAAACGGTTCATTACTAACTACAACATCTTGCAAGCTCCGGGCCCAAATTGAGTAACCAATATTATACTACACTAACTGACGGTGACACTGATAGTGGTGGTGGTTCAGACATTTTAAACGTGTACTGTACAAGACTTACAATGAGTCACAATCAGCGCAGTTTTTATAGTCGATCAAAAAAACAATAAGGCTGTAGGTATGTCGCATTGACTCCTAAGCGAAAATAGCCTTTGATATTTGATGTCCTTTACATCAAATAAGTATCAAAGTTTATTACTTGAGCGACTATTATACATACAGGGTGGAAAAAATCTATGGGCCCTGGAGGGGAACTACCTTAAATCCTTTAGTTAGCTCATTTTACTGAAAGGAAACATTTCTTTATTTTTAAAAAGAAATAAAACTGCATTTAAAGATTTTTTCAATTTTGCTTGTCTCATCCGGGAATCGAACCAACTAAAAATAAAAAATAAACCCTCGCTATTTTATTATACGAATCGGTAGGATTGTTGTTCAGGATAAAATTTGTCAGCAGACATGGGGGGGGGGGCTCTTCACGTTCCTACGTCTAAATGCAAAATTACAGTCTTTTCTGTCCTACTCATAATATAAGTCACATACACTTACGGGGTGTTATAATCAAGTGAGACAGTGCAGTGGTGGTGCACGGCTTGTGTCAGCTAAGTAATAGAACGGCGTGATGTTTGTATGTGTCTCCAGCCAGAACGAGGAGATCTGTCAACTAAGAAATACTGCAGCAACGCATGTTACTTTATAACTCGCCGAGACTCGACTGTGGCAGACTAAGACCTGTAGGTAGAAAACTTTACAAAAACTGCCAACACAATGTGAACGATTGAATGCCCTTTCGGGAGACGAGTGACGGATGACTAATAAAAGATAATAATAATATGTTTCACACATTTATTTGTTATTTATACACAGAACTTGGGAAGAGGGGATGTTATCTTGACATTATTTTATTTTGTACATGCAGCGGGCTACAGTAGAGTTCAAAAGAAGGCAGACATTTAGGTTGGTTGGTCTCAGTAAATCAAAATAACACGGTTCCAGAACTAAAGCCCAGAGATGAGATTTTGACAATAATTTCATCATTGCTGACGTTACGTATTATTGGATAGTTATCAAATCTACCAAACCATAACCTGTCAAACCTGCCAAATTTCAGGCAAATCTGACCACTAGGGTAGATATTAGAATTAGCTTCAAAATTTGAATTAGTATTAACATTGCTAGTCACAAATCATGCAAACATTATTAAAGTTACGTCAAAAAGTACCTTATGTCGCTGCTCGACATTTGAAGCCACAACATTATCCGGCGCTCAGTATGATACCTATGAGCTGGAAGCTCGTTCATGTCCTTATCAGCTGCAAGACCCAGTTCCAGCCCCCCCCCCCCCCGCATTAGCTGCGCCCGGAACGCCCCCCCCCCCCCCTCCGCCGGACGCGATAGCGCGCCGGATGCCGCGCGGCAGCCTCCGCACTCAATCGTAACATATTCGTTACCTGGCTCAGGTGCTTACTTTAAGACCAAATACTAAACGGTCTTTCTTATTGACTAACGTGGGGAAAAATCAAGTAATTAAATAAACTAATCATCATCATCCCACCCTGACAAAACCGATAACGTTACTGTTAGTAGTACAGACAAAAAATATCGTTATTTAGATTTCAGTATAAAAGGTGTCAGAGCGCTCCGAGCTAAGCGTAATGACGGTGAATAACAAAACAATTAATTAAAACAACCGCCGGGCGGGAGGCGGGGTTCCGAGGGGAGGAGGGGGGGAGGGGGTCAGGAAAAACGTGTTATTGCTGTTATTGGGGATCGGAGATTAGACCCGGCGGCGCAAGGCGCGCGCGGCGGCGGACTACGCGGATTTTATTTCGTCGTACGAAACATGAAGAACATGTTGGTAAGCTGATGATAAGTAAACGCCACCACCCATCACAACACTAGAGGATTGCTGATGTGTTGCCCGCCTAGGATACTTGAGCCAGTAATATCAAAGGCGGTCTTACTTTTTTCGCTGAAACAACAGCAGGGTGAATCAACTTTTTTGTGTTTTTTACTCTGCTGAAGTAACATCTTTATACTGTTCCATAGAAAAATTCTTGGTTCTCTAAAGGACTACATTTGTGTAACCAAGTAACGTGTGGCATGAAAAAGTTACCGGCAAACCAGTTAGAAAGATGATGGTAGCGATCCAGACGGGTTTTGCTAGAGGTAATACCGCCGCACAGCTACCTACATATTAATAATGAATGGCCTAGTTGTTAGAGAACTTGACTACGAAGCTTGAGGTCCCGGGTTCGATTCCCGGTCGGGGCAGATATTTGTATGAATAATACGAATGTTTGTTGTCGAGTATTGGGTGTGTAGTATGTATTTAAGTATGTATCTATCTACATACAATAAATATGTATCCGTTGTCTAGTAGGTACCTATATAACACAAGATTCGCGTACTTTGGGACTAGTTCAATATTTTTGTGAACTGTCCCGTGATATTTTATTTATTTCATTCGGTACCCTGTCGCTGCTGGCGTCACAGTCGGCACTGATCATCCATCGGGGCTGTCGCACGAGCAATCACTTAACATAATTAGGCATCATATTATGTAGAACGCAGCGCCGTGTGTTGTCTCTCCGCTCCCGCTCCCGCTGCCGCCCCCGCCGCCGCTGCTGGCCGGGGCGCGCCGTCGTTAGCGGACATTTCCGTCGACCGTTTGTTTTTCCGAACATTAATATGCATGTTCAAGAGCGCGCCATGAATAGCTGCGGCGCTCGCGTTACTTCGCGCGACGCACGCGCCCGACACGCCTTCAAGTAAATACAGGAGGAGATGAAAATACGCATATTTTGTACTAGACTAGCTTGTGCCCGCAACTTCATCCGCATACAAATAAGATCTTGATCCCGCAGGAAATTCCAAAAATCTATGATTCTAAACTAATAAAATTGTCCTCCTGTTGTCCTATTGTTGTCTTCCTGGTTAAGGTTGCGGGATCGCGTTGGATGCGGAGGGCACGGGACCGATCGGTTTGGCGAGCCTTGGGGGAGGCTTATGTTCAGCGGTGGACGTCTTGCGGCTGAAATGATTATGAAACTAATTGTCACGGACATGGTGCCCCATAGAATTAAATGTTATATATGTCTTGTTTTTTCATTGCCCCATAAGATTTTCTAATAATCCTAAAAATAGTTTTTACTGTTATTCCAACCGCTATCCCGCAGGAACTATGAAACTTTCCTAGATAAAAACTAAATTTCATCTAACTGGGTTCAACGTGAAAGGGTAACAAACAGACAGACGAACATACTTTCACAATTGGAATATTAGTATCTTAGGTTCGGTGAGCAGACGTAACTGCTAATAAAATAAATAATATTTGAATTAAATAGAAGTGGTACATCATTTCTTACGCATTTCCAACTAATTTGGAACGTAGGAGTCATAGCTTCTAATAGTTGTGATGGATGTTACCACACCCCACTGTTGGCGTATGTAAGCGATTAAGAATTTCGGGGAGGTCGGTTGGATGCGACGTGGTTCAGTTGGTAGAACACCCGTTGGGGCGCATACCCGGGAGACGTGGGTTCAAGTCCCACCGGCGCACCCGGAAACTTTTTCGCTTTTAAATCTTAGGTTCGGTGAGCAGACGTAACTGCTAATAAAATAAATATTATTAGTATCGACATGTAAATAGAAAAGACAACTATGATACCGAAGTCTCAACTTGTTTTGTCCCGATGCTGTGTCCCGCCGCGCCCGCTGCGCGCGCGGCGGGGTACGTCCCCCGGCCGCGTCCCGCGCCGCTAAATCATCTTATGGATAATAACTGCCTTTTTTTATCGCCTCCCGCCGGCTCCGCTAGCAAACTAACAACTTGTTCGGGGCCGAACTTGAACTATTGATCATAATAAAAACTTTGCCTATAGTAGGTACGACATCGGCTGTTTTGAACATAAAATAGCAAAATTAAAATTGTACGTATTTTACAAATGCATGTACGTATACCTATTACGTACGTACGGTACGTACCTATTTATTTTACAAAACCATATAAATTTACACGTGAAGTAACCAAGCTGTAGCTTCAGAACTAGGTATACCTTAAATAAAATTATTGAGTAGATGAGAAAGTGAACTACGGCATTATTTTTTCTTGAAATCCACTCGTAGTTCACATTCAACAAACTAAACTCTTTTCCAACTCCAATTTCGGGTGGTATTTTCACAAATATAAGATTTCGAAAATCAAATCACAAGATTGCGGATACGCTCGCTGCACAATTAGCTATCACTACTGAAAACGCTCGCCGCGCGGCGTCCACCACATCGTAGCCGAAACCTAACCAGCGCGAAAAGCAGTAAACATGATGGCCAGTGGCAATTACTATGCTTTAGCCCAGCGATTACTAAGCGGCCATAGCATCGGTCGCTCTAAGACAAAAGTCCAGTCACTGAGGATGGTGAAAAACTACTTGCACCCTATTGGTGCGACTTGCAGCTCTGGCTATCGCAAACTGCGAAATGTCCTCCAACACAGGGGAATTGCTCCTGAAGCCACCAGAACGAAAAAACCCTGGGATTAGATAAATGCGCGAGTTTGAGCGGCTTTTTCATAATTTAACGCTAATTTTTGAGTGAATAAAACATACAAATACAAAAATCATAAACATAAAGATAGCTAATATTATGTATGGAAGTCGTATCAAAAGATGTGAAAAAATAATATCTTCCCGATAGAAAACATTAAAACAGCAAGATATGCGAATTTTGGTCAAAAATTAGGAAAAACGTGTAAATACCTACCGACCGAGGTGATGTAGCTAGGCATTTGACCGGTGGGTGGGAGAGGTGGGCCCGTATACTAGGCCGAGCGGAAGTCATACTATGTACTACAAAATCACTAAATCTTTCTATCACTAAAATGTAATCCTACTAATAATTATAGGTACTAAATATGTTACAGTTTGTATGGATGGATTATTAAATATGTGGAGCACAGCGGATGCCTGATGGGCTTTCCTATAGGTTTGGCGCTGGGAGGATGAATGGTAAAACGAAACTGACTATTATCACTTTTATTCCAACATTTAAACACACTATTATGCATACAAATCTCGTGATATTTTACACAGATCAATACTTAAAGTAATACACCCGCGCGGACCAACTCGGAACAATTAATTAGATTACGTAACGTGACCGCTCTCTACGGCTGTGCGGCTAAGACTCCGAGGAAAAGAAACGGAATTCGTCCGTTGTCGCTAGGCGTCTAAAAACTGGGCGGAAGTTACAACCCATTTCCGCCTTCTAGAACATTCGCGTCTAATCTAGAAGTTATAACGTGTTCACGGCGCCCTCTGACAGGGAGTAGGGCGAGACTGGGGAAAAAGACAATAGGTTTGAGGCTACGCCCTCTGCTGTCGAGCGGCGGTACCATCAACCCAGCTCGTCTGAGTTTGAGCCTGACTGGTTGCACTACTCTCCGTCAGGTAGCGATTATTTCAACGGTGTGACTGCTTTGTCCACAAGGCATATTGCGGTCTCTTTCTGTCGGTCACATTTACTCCCGCCGTGTACATGAAGTGTACATAATAAATTACTAGTGACCGATACGACTCTACATCACACCATTGAAACATCCAGACTGATAAACTTACAATGTCTAACTCTCCTTAATACAATTACAAGTCTACACATACACAATCCTATCAGTCTAGAATACAATCCAAGGTAAACATGAAATATCTAACCTACTTTCATCAGTCTGGATCTCTCTAGTTTTAATAACAATTATTATCACGATGAGTAATTCTACAAGGGGTAGTTGCTACTGTATACACCTTATTGACACTGGCATACTAAATTTCACTAAATCATACTAAGTGGTGTATTCGGTAACAACCCTAGACAAATCTTTACTAGATAACAGACTAAAGAAACTACGCTATGGCTCGATATACATAAGTCTAGGTATAAAAAAAAAACAACAACAACACAGTGTACCTCAACTCTACATGACTACGTACGTAAGAAGATTATACAAATCTTAGCTATTATTTCAGCTCTAAAGTTTCAATATATATATATTTATAAACATACAAAAAACTTAAGGGTAGCTGACTACGGTCTCCACTCTGCTATAACATAATAACAATTAACCCACCGGCTGCCGCGGCGCCCAAGGGGTTAACCCGTTGGATGTCGCGACGTCCGTGGAGCTAAGCGACACCACACAGTGCATTGCGTAGCAACGCCATATAAAAAACAATGTCGCACATTCTACTGACTCTATACAGTGCTACAATCTGTAAGCTACGAAATCATATTATTCTAAAGGTAAGATGATAAGACGCTTAGTAGGACGACGCATTATACCGCTCTTGGTTCTGACATCAACGACTCTTACGACTCCGTCCGCACCGGGATACACACGCTCAACTCTGCCCTTCGGCCATACGTTTCTCGGCAAATTTGGATCTACTATGACGACCACGTCCCCTTCTTTTATCACTTCGCCGCGACCGTGTGGCTCCCGCCGGTTTGAAAGTGTGGGAAGGACTTCACGTACCCACCGCCGCCAAAACAGGTCTGCCAGCCGCTGTGAGGCCCTCCAGTGTGAGCGACCCATCTCGTCCACCTTCGTGAAGGTCCCTGGTAACGGCACTTTGGACGGCCCGCCGAGCAAGAAGTGGTTTGGTGTCAACGCTTCTTCGTCTTCTGATGCTACAGATACGTGAGAAAGAGGTCGTGAATTTACCGTGTGTTCGACTTCCGTCAATAGCGTATGAAGGACGTCTTCGTGTGGGTGGCGCTCGTGGAGTGTGGCAGCCAATGCGGTCTTAATTGTAGACACCATTCTCTCCCACGCCCCGCCCATGAATGGCGCGCTTGCTGGGATGAACCGCCAGTCGATGTGTCGCACGTCGGCTTCTTGATGTAAAGCTGTTAATGCCGCCCTACGAAGCTCTGCGTCAGCGCCGTGAAAATTGGTGCCATTGTCGCTCCAAATGGTGTCTGGAGCGCCCCGGCGCGCCATCATGCGCCGTAGAGCTAGCACGGCCGCGTCCGTTGAAAGTGAAGCGGCGACTTCCAGATGCACGGCGCGTGTAGTCAAACAAGTGAAGAGCGCCACGTATCGCTTCTCGTGATGTCGTGCTACTGTCACGGACAGTGGCCCGAAGTAATCAACGCCGGTGTGCGTGAACGGGCGCTGATGATGAGCGAGACGACAGGGCGGTAGATCGCCGGTTGGGGGGACCGACGGCGTAGCGCGGCGGAGACGACATGGCTGGCACCTTCTGATGACTGTTCGCACCGTGGGCCGTAGGCGCAAAATCCAGTAGCGCTGTCGAACTTCGTTCACGACGGATTCGACTCCACTGTGATGTAGCCGCCGGTGAATCCAATCTATATAGAGGCGACAGTAGTGATGGTCGCCGTCCAGCACGGCGGGCAAATACACGTCTTGCGCGATGTCTGCTGCAGCGGCGATGCGGCTGCGTAGCCTTAGTATGCCGTGCTGATCGATGGTCAGGGACAGCCGATGGAGGCGGCTGTGGGTGGACACCGCCTTTCCACCTGTGACGTGTCGAAGCTCGTCCGGAAAACGCTCTTCTTGTGACGCGCGCGCCCAAAGGAGCTCAGCGCGGCGCGTGTACTGCGCCGCCAGAGGCACGCAGCTCGCTGGTGTTGCAGTGGGCTTGCCGTGTGATCGTCCGCCGCGTGTCGCGGGCGCGCCGCCGGGTCGAGCTGCCGTCCACGTCGGGTCATCTGCCGCAGTGCGTCGGGTGCGTTTTGATGCGGTGATTGTAGCTCGAGACCGACAACGTTCTATGAACTGAAGCACGCGAGCCGTGGTGCGAACGAGTCGTAACCAAGAGGAGAACCGTGTAGCGTCCGGTATGGCTTCCGTCAGGCGCGGTCCCTCCGTGGTCGCGGTTGCGGCGACACGTTCCTCTCCGGTGTCGGTAGTCTTGAGCGGGTCGCGTTCGCGCGGCCAGGTCGTTTCGTCGTCGTACAGGAACGATGGTCCCCGGAACCAGCGGTGCGTCGTCGTCAAATCGGACTGCAGGTCGCGCGTCGCGTCGTCGGCAACGTTGTGAACCGAAGGTACCCAGCGCCACTCTGCCCCGGCTGTGGTCTCTTCCAATTCCGCTATCCGGTGTGCGACGAATGGCTTGAATGAGCGCGCGTCGGCGCGCAGCCACGCCAGCACCGTGCGCGAGTCGGACCAGAAGACTCGTCGGTCGGCGCGCCGGTCGTGCTCCTCTGCCACCGTGTGCGCCAGGCGACCGCCCAGGACAGCTCCCTGCAATTCAAGCCTTGGTACAGATATGATCTTAAGTGGGGCCACGCGACCCTTCGCCGCCGCGAGCGAAACACTAATATTGCCTGTCATAGTCACGGAACGCCAATAGGCGGCGGCGGCATAGCCCTGTTCGCTCGCGTCGACGAACTCATGCAACTCCAATGTCGTTGCTTTACTGTAGCTCTGATAACTACGTGGTATTTGAACAATTTTAAGTTTCTCCAAAGCAATTAACCATTCGCGCCATTTACATTTTATTGGCTGGGGAAGTGCTTCGTCCCAACCTATTTTAAGACGCCAGATACTCTGAAGTATGCGCTTTGCCTGCGCCGTGATAGGCGTGGCAAGGCCTAAAGGATCGTATAATGCCATTGCCGTACTCAGTAGTTGGCGTTTAGACGTTTGCTGATCTAAATAGGAGGGGTCAACTTTCCTGAAATTGAATCCCAGCGTGTCGTCGGCGGGCCGCCAGACGAGCCCCAGTACTTTCTCTTCCTTGCTGAGCCGTATATCTGGCGCCGCGGGCTCGGACGCGAGGCCGGCTACCGCCGCGGGGTCGTTGGCCGACCACTTCTGCAGCACGAAGTTCCCTCGGCGGTGCACTGCGTCCACCGCGCGCGACACACGTTGCGCCTCTTCAATGTCATCGAAACTCTGTAAAAAATCGTCCATATAATGATTTCTGATAATAGACTCTACGGCATCGGGATATTCAGATCTATGTAACTGTGCATTATAATTTTTTATGTAAATGGCAGTGCTTGGGGAAGACGTTGCTCCAAATAACACAGATCGCATTCTGTATTCGGTAGGCGTCGAGGTCGGGTCGTCACGCCACAGAAAGCGCAATGCATCTCTATCTTCCCGCCTTACTGATATGCGCAGAAACATATCTTTTATGTCAGCCGCCACGGCTACCGGTTTTTGTCTAAATCGCATAAGTACTCCTAGAAGAGATTGTAATAAGTCAGGTCCAGTAAGTAAAAAATCATTCAAACACACGCCGTGCGTACGGGCAGCTGCGTCATGAACAATACGAATTTTACCCGGTTTTGAATCATTTAGTACTGGGAAATGGGGTAAGTACCACGTGCGGTGACTAGATGGCGTTGCCGGCGCCAACTCCGCGTACCCATTTCGAATCATTGACTTGATTTGTTCTGAATATTTCTGTCTCAGAACTGGATCCTTCTTAAGTCGTTTCTCCACGCCCTGGAGTCGACTTAGTGTAGCGGCGTAATTGTCAGGAAAAGTTTTCTCCTCATTTTTCCATAACATACCTGTTTCGTAACCTCCTTCAGGCAGAATGCGTGTAGTTTTCTCTAAAATCTGAATCGCACGAGTCTCGGGGTCGCCTTGAGGTCGGCGCCGTTCCACTCCTAGTGATTCTAAATCAAAATGTTCTTTTATGAGCTGCTCGAGAGACTCGTCAACACTCATATGGCCACACCGCTCCGTGCCTTGCGCACGCCCACTGTAGCAACTCTGCCCGTGCAGAGCCCACCCGAGAGGCATGCGCGATGCTACCAACTGACCCGCGGACCCTCTTCGTACCTCCGATGACAGCAGCAGCGCCCAGTTGTCCTGACCTATCAGAACAGACGGCACTCCGGACTCATACACGAGTTGCTCCGATGTAGAAGTGAGGTGTTCGCAACTGGCGAGTGCCTCCATTGGTACAGACTGCGCGGATATGTCGAGTCGATCGATGGTTCGTGCCTGTATGTCTATACATTTACTTACGTGTTTGCCCCGTATTGTGAATTTAACACGTTGCGAGCTCGCTGCGTCTATACGCGCGCCGGCCACTGCTTCTATGTAAAATGGATCATTAGGGCCACTTACGCCGATGTGTCGTGCAGCTTCCGTTGTAAGCAGCGTCACGGTGGAGCCGTCATCTAGAAGAGCGTATGTGTTCATCTCACCCTGTGGTCCTGATATTACAACCGGTATCACTTTGAGCAGCGTGTGAGTGTGCGCGCGCGGCGCCCTCGCAGTTGAGACCGCGGCGGGGCGCTCGGCGTGTTCGCAGCACGAAGTGGAGCGCGCGCAGTTTGCGTCTGACGTGGCGTTCCCACTCGCGGCGTGCGCGACTTCGCGCTGAGCGCGCGCAATCTCTTCGGAGCGTCGTCCGTTGTCGCCGCTGCTGCCGTGCAAGAGCTTGTGATGAAAGTATTCACAGCCCGGCGCATCGCACTGCTTACTTTTGCATCGATGTTTCCAAGACCTTTTCTGTAGACACCTGAAACATAAATGATTTTTGCGAGACGCTTCCCACCTTTCCGACACAGACATATTGTTGAATAAGGAGCAAACAGCTGCGTTACTACACTTTCCTCTGCAAATCACACATGTCAAGTTACTTTCTTTGGCATTGAATGATCGGTGTGGTTTACGAGTGTTATCACATGAACCTCGGCGTTGGTGGTTTTCCACTATAATTTCTGCCTTAGCGTGCCGTGCGTTAAGCTCGGCCTCGGCGTCAAGGAAACGCCCTAAAATCACCAAACCGGGTTCTGTGTCGCCTGACTTCATTTCATACTCATACCATCTGTTACGAATAATTGGAGTTAATTTATCAACCACTACATTAACCATTTCGGGACTATGCAGATATTCTAGCTTTTTTAAGGCTTTCACCGTGGCAATTATATTGCAAACTTTAGATGTGAATACACACACCTCCCTAGGATTGTCTATTAATCTAGGTAGGTGACGTAGTTTGTCCAACTCGTGCATTATGAGAGCATTTGGCCGCCCAAATCTACACTCTAATTTTCCCATAATTTCGTCTGGTGTGGAACCCAAAAATAAACATTTGACAGCTTCCATAGCCTCGCCCTTAAGGCTCTTTCTAAGGCGGGCTAGGTTTTCGGTCACTGAATAGGCCGACGCCGATTCTAAATATGCTGCCTTAAAATGCATCCACTCGCTAATCGAGCCATTAAAATTAGGTAAATCAAATCCATACCTGTTACTCGCGGGGCGACCCCCGCGAGCTACCTCGAGAATTGCCGTCGCTAAATCCTTCAAGGTCTGACCGGTGTCGTGGGTGTGGTGTGACACACTCGCCGGTGGTAGGTCGTGGCCCGGCGCATGCGTCCCCGATGCGCCAATATCGCCACTCGTCGCGTGTGGTCGTGACGCGCCGATGCCGTCTGACGCGCACACCTGTGACGCTCCGATGTTGCCGCTTGGCGCGTATGGTCGTGACGCGCCGATGCTGTCTGACGCGCACGCCTGTGACGCGCCAATACCTCTTGCTCCTAGCGCGTCTGTAGCTGACTCGCCAATGCCGCCTGACGCGTGCGTCTGTGACGCGTCTGTCCCCCTGACTCCCGGCGTGTACGTCCCCGACGCGCCGTAATTACCCGTCACATACGCCTCTGACGTGACGGGATATCTCCTGGAGTGTCCGAGCTGTGGTGACTTCGCGTGTGCCGCGGAGTACGCGGTGGCGCCAGAAATCACAGGGCTCGTTGGGGTTAATGGCGGCACGCTGTGTGACGTCCTGTCGTCACAGAGCAATCCTGCCTCCAGAGCTGCCACTCTTGCCTCGGCGAGCTCTAGCCTAGCTTCAGCTAAGGCCCTTCTTCTTATCGTCACGTCCTCCAATTGTCCGTCGTGTCCGGCCGCTGCCCGTGTCTCCAGTGGCGGCGTCTGTAAATGCGTCGGCGCCAGGGGGGCCGCGGGTGCTGCGGGTTGTACTCGCGCGGCCTCGGATTCCGTGTCGGAGGCGGCGGGCGGGGCTGTTACCTCTTCAAGGCAAGGCGCCGCCGCCGATGGACCGGCCGCCTCCTCTTCCGTTCCATGACCGCGAGCCATGTTTCGCGTTACCACCATCCACCAGCTTTCCGGTTCGTATGGACCAATGTGGAGCACAGCGGATGCCTGATGGGCTTTCCTATAGGTTTGGCGCTGGGAGGATGAATGGTAAAACGAAACTGACTATTATCACTTTTATTCCAACATTTAAACACACTATTATGCATACAAATCTCGTAATATTTTACACAGATCAATACTTAAAGTAATACACCCGCGCGGACCAACTCGGAACAATTAATTAGATTACGTAACGTGACCGCTCTCTACGGCTGTGCGGCTAAGACTCCGAGGAAAAGAAACGGAATTCGTCCGTTGTCGCTAGGCGTCTAAAAACTGGGCGGAAGTTACAACCCATTTCCGCCTTCTAGAACATTCGCGTCTAATCTAGAAGTTATAACGTGTTCACGGCGCCCTCTGACAGGGAGTAGGGCGAGACTGGGGAAAAAGACAATAGGTTTGAGGCTACGCCCTCTGCTGTCGAGCGGCGGTACCATCAACCCAGCTCGTCTGAGTTTGAGCCTGACTGGTTGCACTACTCTCCGTCAGGTAGCGATTATTTCAACGGTGTGACTGCTTTGTCCACAAGGCATATTGCGGTCTCTTTCTGTCGGTCACAAAATAATACCACCACAAATTCTGTGCCTCTTTCATACTAAAACGGTTAAACGGATTCTAAATAAATCTTGATCTTTTTGACTGTGTTTAAATCTGGCACACTGATAGTTAAAGAAGTAAACAAAGGATACATTATTCTCGCGGGATCATAGAAAAGAAATCTTCGTGGAGAACAAAGAATGCAACAGGTAAATTATAAAAATTCTAACTAGTACCTAAAAACCTAAGATATTATTATCCACTTTTTAAACCTCGACAAAAAAAGGGGTGCTAAAAATTTGCGGCTATTATTTAAAGGGGTGTGTGTGTGTGTGTGTGTGTGTGTTTGTCTGTGTGTGTCTGCCTGTATGACAGCCTGTGTGTCTGTCTGTGTCTATCTGTGGCATCATAGCTCTTAAACGAGTGAATCGACTTGGATGCTGTTTATTTATATTTAAAAGCAGGTATCTTGGTGATAATTCAAGTGAAAACATTTAATGAGTAATGAGTGTAAATGCGTTAGGGATTTTAATTTGTTTCAATTAATAGTTTTTGGTACCAAACTTAAACTTATCGTCCCCTTACTGCTAAAACCGACTAACTGCATCAATGATAGTTTCGAGATAAACGCATTTAAAGGTTTGAGTGGTACGTTCTCTAATAAAACCTAACATTTATTGAAATGTTTTTGTGTTTTTATTTAGATGGGTTATCTGTAAGTAAAACAGTATGAAGAAATTTAGCCTATACCCAATATAAGTAGGTAAAATCACGCTTTGAGTAAAAAAAGTGGCGCAGATAGTCGGTTTTGCTTGTAGGAGATGTGTAACGTTTCGAAATTAAGCGCCATTAAAGTATTAAAATGTAATTAGTATGTTTTGTCACTTAGCTAATTTTACAAACTGCACAGATCCAATGGGGCGAAGCGAAATCCTTTGTAACGATTGCAGTTATTTTGACTCTATTCTATTTGTATATAAATTATCATGGAGTTTTATATTTACAAATCTGACGATTATTTGACTATAAAGCAACATTGAACATCAAACAAGACAAAAATTACCATTTTAATAAATATTTAACAATTAATATTATGGAAATGAACCCAAAAAGTCCCTTGTAACCACAGGGAGGAATATAAAACCTAAAAAAAACAATAACGTGTCATTGAATAATCACAACAAGGAAGTTTTTGTTCATTATCCGAGGGCTGGTATGGTTCAAAGAAAGTAAACAGCTTATCTGTATCAAAACCTTGTATTTGGTATAATTCAAAATATAACTTTAATAATATTCGACATTATAGATCGAAATACACGTCATTACAATAAAATATTATTAAATACCAAAAATAATCATATTATAGGTATATCGTTAACCCACATAGTCATTATTCGTCACTTGACTCGCCTTCGGCCACATCTGGCACGCGGTCTACGATATTTTCGCAGACAAGTGACTGAAACCAGCCATGGTACTCTTCAGGTATACCTAATACCCTTTTCGCAGATGGTCAGTATTCAATATTAAACGTTGTCAATAATGTCTATCAAAGCAAGACATTCAGTAATCATAAATAAAATAGTTCTCTTACATCCTTTTATTTACCTACTTAAAGCGACCACAAAAAAATTAACCTCAAACTGCGACAAATAAAACAAATAGGTACTTAAGTAAGTAAGTAAATACTTTGGTAAATACTTGTCTTTATTGTACTGAAAATAAACAAACAAAGAAAAGTTACAAATGATGAGATACAAGTCGATATGAAACACAAGTAGCTTTAATACTTAATACGGTCTAATTCAATGGCCTGCTTGATTTTATTTGTTACTTTTTCTAAGTACCTCACCACCATCTGACGATTCGTGCTTATTTTCAAAATCTGAAACAAAACAATTTTGTTACTAAGGTACGCTGAGGTGCGCTAAGGTGCGGTCAAGGCCGTGCAATTTGTTGTCATTTAACGCAACAAAAAAAGAATCCCGAGACTTCAACGCTCACTTTTAATTATTTTCACTATTTATTGCAATTAATTAATTAATCAATTAATTAAGTAGCTTAAAACTATAATACACACACTCTACACTACACTCTCTACACTCTTCAAAGTTTAGGTAGGTTAGAAACAGTAAACAGTTAATTTGTACTTACTTTTATTCGTATCATCGTCTCCAAGTCTTGATTTAAAAGTTGTCGAGATCTTGAACTCATTATGTACGAACTCATTAGAAAATAAATTCAAAACGGGATGCGCGCGCGCGTGTGCATTCTCGATCAAGGTTGCAATGCGACTAAGTGCGGGGGGGAAGGGCCGCTTACGCGCTCTTAGGCGGTTTTGCCTGTACTTCCTGTACTATAATTCTGCCGACGATAGGAGAAACGTTACATTCAAAACCAACTATTTACGTTTAGTTTGTTTTTGCAGTTGAATATTTTAATCGATGCAATACTTTAGTACAGGAAAAAAATACTAAGGTTAGGTTTGATTGTTTTTTCAGACGTCCGAAATGCCATATTTGTTTCATAGTTTACAGCAAAAAACGACTATGTATGGTTTAGTCGCTTTATGCAGTAATAAAATTGCTATTTTATTCATTAAAATACACTTGATAGCTTTTGCTTGTTATTGTGAAAATCACCAATAACCTCCCTTAAGCTGGAGGCTAAATCAAGAACGGAGCGGCGTATCAAAAAACGGGTTTTACCACCAGATAGAGCTTGGAAAGCGTATTCTAACGGTATGTATAACTCATTTTTGCCAAAAAGGGAGGTTAGACGGTTTTAGCAGTAAGGGGGCGTTATATTTGTAGAACCTTACTTTACGAGGCTTATATATTAGAAACCTATCTTTTTGAAACCTGACTTTTTAAAACCTAACTTTTTATAACCTAACTTTTTATAACCTAACTTTTTATAACCTAACCTACCTTTTTGAAACCTAACTTTTTGGAACTTAATTTTTTGAAACCAAATTTTTTTTTAAACCTATTAGAAACCTAACTTTGCATGAGCTAACTAATTTTTTATAAACTGACTATTTTATAACCTAACTTTTTGAAACCTAACTTTTTAAAACCTAACTTTTTCGAACCTAACTTTTTGAAAACAATTTTTGTAAAAATCTAATAGAAACCTAACTTTTTGGAACCTGACTTTTTAAAACCTAATTTTTTTAAAACCTAACTTTTTATGACCTAACTTTTTGGAATCTAACTTTATGAAACCTAACTTTTTAAAACCTAACTTTGTAACCTAACTTTTTGAAACCTAACGTTTTGAAACCTACTTTTTGAAAAAAATTCAACCAAAGTTACAAAAAAATAGGTTTTGAAAAGTTAGGTTTTATAAAGTTAGGTTCCAAGAAGTTAAATTTAAAAAGTTATGTTCCAAAAAGTTAGTTTTCTATTAGATTTAAAAAAAAAATTGTTTTTAAAAAGTTGGGTTTCAAAAAGTTAAGTTCCAAAAAGTAAGGTTCCAAAAAGTTGAATGGTTTTTTTTTAATAAGTAGGTTTCAAAACGTTAGGTTTCAAAAAGTTAGGTTACAAAGTTAGGTTTTAAAAAGTTAGGTTTCATAAAGTTAGATTCCAAAAAGTTAGGTTAGGTTAGGTTAGGTTAGGTTAGGTTAGGTTCCACGGACCTGCTTAGTTGTCTAAGTGGGCGGAGAGGTGTACTCCGACGTGGCGCGTCCCCGGGTGGTGGATAGGGGAATGCCTGCCTCGCGGCGGGTAGGGGCAATAGCTCCCGCGAACCAAACACTGGGGGGGGAACTGGGGCGGCCTTCCTAACCGAAGGCCTTTGTGGAGAAGCCCACGCCACTTCTCCTTCCGTAACCCGCAGATCCAATTCAACGACCCCAGTCGTGGCGTTAATGGGGTATGTTTTGAATACTGCGGAGCGGAGGGCTTGCCTTAACTGGCCGGCCCGTGAGAAGGACACTCTATAACACCCGACAGTGAAGTCGTTAAAACCTGTGGATACCTGGCGACCTCCACAGTAAGTAGCCGCACTACCGGAATGGACGTCACCCGGTAGTGCAAACCCTTCGTTCCATTCTCGTGGGTACAAAAATGAGTTGTCAAAAAACCCCCCCCCCCCCCCCAACAACAAAACTTTTTGCCTTCCAAAGGAAGCGGCGTGTCTCATGTCGCAACCGGAGGAAGAGGCGGAGAGGGCCATTGTCCGAGCTACGGACACGGCCTTCTCAAAGAAGGAGAGAGGGCAGCCGTCCAGCCTAAGCATGGCGCTGGAGACGGAGCTGCCAAACACGAGAGACGAAGCAGGCTATAGTGGTGCTCCAGAGGGCAGGGTTTCAGCCTATCGCCTTAACTTTCCGCGGCTCCGACCGGGAGCCAAAGGGAGGGTAAAGGCGCAAGAGCCTAAGGATGGAACCAGGGACAGGAGCCCTGCTGAGAGGAATGAAGAGCGGCGCGTCGTCACCATCTCAGACGCGTCCGAATCGGAGGAGGGAGAGGGAGAGGAGTCTTCAAAGATGGTTCTGGAGACAGACCTCCCAGAAGTTTCCTTGGGTGAAGAGCTGAATAAGCATATCACCCGGAAACGGCCGACGGTGACCCTGGTTGAGGGACCAAAGTCACCAAAAATTGGGTCGGCGCGCAGAGGCGCCCTTACAGGACGGCGTCGGAGTCTCGTGGCAGCGGCCAGTGGTCGTCCTGCCATAATAGTCTCTGAGGTGGAGAACGTGGCGGACTCGGACGAGGAACCTGGCCCTCGCCGGTATTACCGCGACATGGTTGTCGCGCACGAGGTCGATGGGGGCGACGAGCTTCGCATCCCTGAACCACAAACCAAGGAGACCCTGGTTGCTGCGGCGCTCCTGAACGTGGCCACAATCCAGGAGCAAGTCCGGAAGAGTGGCCACCTCAAGGGCACAGTCTGGGGCGCAATAAATACAGCCGCTGCAGGAGTGATCGACGCGGTTGAAGCTTTGCGGACGATCACTCCTGCCGAGGAGCACCGCCGTCTCCGAGCGGACAACAACCGGCTCGCTCGAGAGCTGGACATTGTTCGTGCGGAACTGAAGGCCTTTAAACAGGCCTTCGAGAAATCGCGGGCGAGCACCGCCAAGGCAGCTCGCGACCCAGCAGCCCCTGATGTGAGGGAGCTGATGGAGGAGCTGAGGCGTGACCTCCAAATATCCCTGGGCGGGATGTTAAATGCCCGCCTAGGGGAGCTGGAGTCACGACTCCCGCCAGAACCGGTCCTAAGACCCCCGCTCGCGGCTGACAGGCGCCTGGAGCCCCCGCCTCGCCCAAGGGCCCAGCCGAATCTGGCGGACGGTGCCATGCGCCGACCCGCTGGCCCAACGGCCCCCAAGGCCAAAAAGCCTAATAGGGCCCCTACACCTCCCCCCACCAACGGAGGTAGGGAAGAGGGACCACATACCGGTCCCAGGCGCCGGTCTGGTCCCAAGCCGCAGACCACCCCGGGACCAAGCCGGCAGCAGGAAACTGCTCCCACCGGCCATACTGCGGCGGAAACGCCCTGGACCAGGGTGGTGGGCCGCAAGGCCAAGGGCGGGAAGGGGAAACCCCAACCCCAAACCACTCCCACATCGAGGCCCTCCGCACCGAGGGCGGCCAAAATTCGGGTCCCACGTACGGCCGCCCTCGTGGTGACCCTGAAGGAGGGTGTGCGGGCTACCTACGTGGAGGTGATGGCGAAAGCCAGAGCCTCCGTCCGCCTTTCGGAGGCCGGTCTGGAGACGGTCAAAATCAAAACGACCATGACCGGCTCCAGAATGCTGGAAGTGGGCGGCGACAGCCCTGGGCCTAGCGCTGACCAACTCGCCGAGATGCTCCGCCAGGCCATCGGTGACTTGGCGGAGGTGACCCGGCCCACCAAATCCGCTGAGTTGAGGCTTACTGGCCTTGACGAATCAGTGAGCCGGGAGGAGATTGTCGCCGTCATGGCCACTAAGGGAGGCTGCGCCCCTACCGAAATCAAGGTAGGGGCTATCAGAGCCAGCCAATGGGGGCAGTGCTCTGTTATCATCCGCTGCCCCGCTGTGGTTGCAAAGGCCGCAGCCACAGCGGGGAGGGTGGCCATCGGCTGGTGCCTGGCCACTGTCGCGCCGGTGGAGGCCCTGCCCATGCGCTGTTACAAGTGCATGGCGCTGGGCCACAGCAGGGCCCTGTGCCCGTCAACGGCCGAGCACGGCAACAAATGCTTCCGCTGCGGCGAGGAGGGCCATCTGGCAGCGGCCTGTGAGGCGGCGCCGAAGTGTGCGGTCTGTGCCCAAGCGGGCCGACCGCACAACCACACGATGGGGGGAACTAAATGCGCCCCCCCTTCGGTCAAGGGTAAGGCCCCATTGACCCGGGCCCCAACCGAACGTGGCGGCCATCTGGCCATTGAGGAGCCCGTAATGCAGGTGTCGTAATGCCAGCACACCTGCATTACGAGCTCCTCCAGGTGAATGCCAACCACTCGGCTCGCGCACAGGACCTGCTAATGCAGGTCCTAGCCGAGTGGCGCATCGACGTGGCGGTCGTCGCCGAGCCCTACTTCGTCCCCCCCCAGCAAAACTGGGTTGGGGACACGGAGGGCTTGGTGGGCGTGGTGGTGCCGGCTGCCGGGCAGCAGCGCCTCTCGCTAAGAGAGAGGGGCGCTGGATACGCGGCGGCAAACTGGAGAGAAGTAGTCGTCATCGGAGTCTACTTCTCCCCCAACAGGCCCCTCTCAGATTTTGAGAGGTTCCTGGGGGGCCTGGAGCCGGTGGTTCAAAGAGCATCACCGGCCCAAGTGGTCCTGATGGGGGACTTCAACGCCAAGTGCGCGGCGTGGGGGTCCCCCATCACAGACCAAAGAGGGGCGCTTCTGCGGGACTGGGCCGCCATGATCGGCCTGGTCCTGCAAAATGTAGGGCGCGCCAACACCTGCGTCCGACAGCAGGGGGGGTCAATTGTGGACCTCACGTTCACAACCCCTGCTGTCGGCGCTCGTGTGAGCCAGTGGCGCGTCCTGGAGGAGGTGGAGACCCTGTCGGACCACCTTTACATCCGCTTCAGGGTCTCCAAAGCGCCCCGCGGGCCTCAGGCCCGGGCGGTGGGAGGGCGGGGCGGGGATTTCCCAAAGTGGGCGATTTCCCGCCTCGATCGGGACCGGGCGGAGGAGGCCGCCGTGGTCCAGGCGTGGTGCGCCGACCCCCCCGACACCATGGGGGTCGACGAGAGGGCCGTCAGGTTCCGCGGGGACCTGACGGCCATATGCGACGCGGCCATGCCGAGGGCGCGAAAGGGTGCGCCCAGGCGGGCCGTATACTGGTGGTCGCAGGACCTGGCGGACCTCCGAGCCGCCAGCGACAGAGCCCGCCGCGCCTTTACCCGGTGCAGAAGGAGGCGGACTCGGGTGCCGGGCGAGGAGGAGAGGCTCCTCGCCGAGCTGCGCGCAGCCAAGGCCGCCTTCAAGGCGGCCATCGCGCGTGCCAAGGATTCAGCTCATGCTGAATTCTTGGCCACGCTGGACGAGGATCCGTGGGGTCGCCCGTACCGAATGGTACGGGCTAAACTGAAGGTGTCCCCCCCCACGGAGGACTTCGAGCCGGGAGTCCTCGCCGCGGTGGTCGACGGCCTCTTCCCCGCAAGCCCGCCTTTCGACCCGCCGCGGATGGCGCCGCCAGAAGAGGAGCCCGCTGCCCCCGTCGACGTTCCCCCAGTGACGGGGGAGGAAATGGCGAGGGTGGTGGGCCGACTCAAGGGGTGCCGCAAGGCACCTGGGCCCGATGGCGTCCCGGGGAAGGTGCTTCCGATCGCGGCGAAGCACCTGGGGGACCGGCTCTGCGGCCTAATGGACCGCTGCCTGGCCGCGGGGCAGTTTCCCCAAATTTGGAAGGAGGGCCGCCTGGTCCTCCTGCGGAAGGAGAGCAGACCGGCGGACTCTCCTTCCGGGTGGCGGCCGCTCGTCATGCTGGACGAGACCGGGAAGCTCCTCGAGAGAGTGATCGCTTCCCGGATCGCCCACCATCTGACGAGCGAAGGGCCGGATCTTGCGGGGAACCAGTTCGGGTTCCGGGTAGGGCGGTCCACGTTGGACGCCCTATCCGCCCTGAAGGGGTTCACCGAAGATGCGGCCAGGAGGGGCCAGGGGGCCGTGGCGGTATCTCTCGATATCGCCAACGCCTTCGGGTCCCTCCCCTTCGGAGTGATAGAGGAGGCGCTCCGGTATCACCGGGTGCCCCTCTACCTCCGGAGGGTTGTGGGGCACTACCTGACGGGGCGGGTAGTGCTCTACACGGGGAGGGGGGGGATTCGGATGGCCCAGCCGGTGACCAGTGGCGTTCCGCAGGGGTCCGTGCTAGGGCCCCTATTATGGAACGTCGGGTACGACTGGGTCATCCGCGCGAGGGTGCTGCCCCGGATGGCGGTGTACTGCTACGCAGATGACACCCTCATCGCCGTCCGGGGCACCACCTTCGAAGAGGTGGCAAGAAGGGCGGAGGTGGGAGCCACCCTAGTGATCCGGCGGATCGAGGCGCTGGGCCTGAAAGTGTCCCTCCCCAAGACGGAGGCCCTCTGCTTCCGAGGGCCCCGGTGGAGGCTGCCGCGCGGAGCCGCCCTGCGCGTCAACGGCGAGGCCGTCGAGGTGAGGGCCCACATAAAATATCTGGGCCTTACCCTCGACGGCAAATGGGAGTTCGGGGAGCACTTTCGCAGACTGGCTCCCCGACTCGCGGGCGCGGCGGGAGCCCTGGGCCGGCTCCTGCCCAATCAGGGCGGACCTAATGCCCCCTGCAGACGCCTGTTTGCAGGGGTCATTAGGAGTATGGCCCTGTACGGGGCCCCTATATGGGCGGAGTCCCTCACCGCCACCACCAAAGCCCTCCTCCGAAGGCCCCAGAGGGTCATGGAGGTGAGGATGGCCCGGGCCTACCGAACGGTGGGCTGGGCGGCGGCTGGAGCCCTCGCAGCCTCCCCTCCGTGGGAGATCGAGGCGGTCGGGCTTGCCGAGGCCTACCGGGCCAAGGTGGAACGAAGGGAGCGGGGGGAGTCCCTCGCTCCCCAGGAGTTGGCCCGGGCCAAAGAGGTCCAGAGAGGGGAGGTGCTGGAGCGCTGGGCGGCAGAGCTTGCGGAGGCTGAATACGGCCTACGCACGATCGCAGCCATCCACCCGGTGCTCCAGGAATGGTGCGGGAGGGATCACGGGTCCCTGACTTTCCACCTGGTGCAGGTGCTGTCCGGGCATGGTTGCTTCGGGCGGTACCTGCACAGGGTGGCGGGTAGGGAGGAGACGGCGTCGTGCCACGAGTGCGGCGCCGCCGAGGACACAGCCCAGCACACCTTGGAGGTGTGCAGCGCATGGGCTGAGCGGCGCCGCACACTGGCGGCGACGATTGGCGGCGACCTCTCGCTCCCCAGCGTTGTACGCGCAATGCTGGAGAGCGAGACGTCCTGGGAGGCCGTCACCTCCTTCTGCGACGACGTAATGTCGCAGAAGGAGGAGAGGGAGCGGGAACGCGAGAATGATCCCCTCGCGAACCCGCTCCGGCGCAGACGGACGGGAAGGAGGCGGCGACAGTTCGCCGCCAACCTTCCCTAGTGGTGCTAGCCGACGGGGGATGGGGATCCTCTGTCGGCCGTAACAGCCCACACGTCTAGGGGGGGGACCAAGTATTCCGGTCCCCCCTCTCTTGGCGCGGGAGCTCCGGCATAGGCTGGGGCGGCCAGCGGATGCTGTGGTGACTCCAAACTCTCCCATGGCATCCGCAAATGGCAAGAGAGGGAATACCGGTGGGTTTTTAGTGGGTATGCCTCCCCCCCTCCTTCCATTAGGGAAGGAGGTTACGGGGGAGGTGAGTCCCACATAACTTCCGCGCCGTCCCCACGGCGCGGTCGTATGCGTAACGCATTTTCCCACCGTCAAAAAAAAAAAAAAAAAAAAGGTTAGGTTAGGTTAGGTTCCCCCCCGGGTGTCGCTACCTTGTCGTGGTGGGGGGGCTTGAGCCCTTTGTGATCTTCGGGCCTTTAAGCTCGAAGTGAAAGGGTGACCAAGAGCGGCACAGCCTCGGTGGAGCCCATCCTGGGCCTGGCGAGGCGGGCGCGCCCTAGTGACAGGGTGCGTCGCTTTCCTGCTTCCTGTCTCCCCTGCAGCAGGGGACTACGGGGACGCAGAGGTGGTGGGTCCGATCCCGGACTGGGATGCGGACATGACGAGGACCGTGAGGAAGGAAAACCTCTTTTAAAACCAGGGATTACAGCTCCTTATCGCGGTTCTGGATGCGGGTTGCAGCGTATCCAGTACCAGGCCGGAGACAAGTAGGTCCTGTGGACTGAACGGGTCTGGCTTGGGCTAGCGGTTTGCCGGATGTGCCACTTTAGTGGCGAACGGGTTAGCGTAACTGCAACACAAGGGGAACTCACCCCTTAAAAAAGAGGAGAGTGCTCCCTCTTTAAAAGGAGCAGGGGACCGCACCCCTCAATCAAAGGAGCATGGGTGACAACAAAAATATATTACCCCAGGAGGGTACCTCGTCTCGAGGAGAATCCCTCCCCGCTACCATCTCGCGGGCAGCCCCATCGTATTCTGGGGGGGGCACTTGTCGCTCCGTGGGCCTTGAAAGCCCACGTTTTAATTTTAATTCGTCCGCGACTCAGATCGCGGACCACAATCGTCTTGGCGTATCAGTGCGCGACTGCACTGTACGCCTTACAAGGCAAATAGATTGCCATGAGCCCGAACTTAGGGCAAACACTAGCTCGGAAGTCAATTTTGCTTCCCAGGGGACTGCAGGTCACGAGTCTACTGGCAGAAGCAATTCTGAGGACGCCCCGGAGGTAGCTGAGCGGGTGAAGCGGAAGCGGAAACGATTTCGCCCTGCTTCATCCGTTCTCAGCTCAAGTGACGAAGGATCTGCATGCCCCTCGGCCGGGGAAGGACAGCCAACGGCCAAAGGGAGAGGCCGCCCACCAACATCGGGCAAATATGTAGGACTGGCCAGAGCGAAAGAAGCCTACAACCGGGCTCTTAGGGAAGAGCTCCGGTTGAAGGCCGAGATGGAGGTACAGGAGATGACCATCAGGACCCGTCAAGGGTACCAGATGGACAATATTTCTCTACCAAGGACTGACTCAGAGGATGCAGCGGCAAACCTAGATCTTGGTCAGCAAGTGGCAGACAGCGTGGCTGTCATCTCTAAAGTCGCGGCCAAATCTAAAAATCTGTCAGGTGGCTATGTAAAGTGCCTAAAGGAGGCAGCTGTTACGATCTCTGACGCATTTTCGGAGCTCAGCAGACGCACGGCAACCGAAGAGACGGCTCGGCTACAAGCCGATAACACACGGTTACAGAGTGAGATGGCCAGCCTCCGAAAGGAGCTGGCCGAATTGAAAATGACCCTGGAGGGGATGCGGAAGCATGGTAGTCCGCCACCCCCTCCCCCTAGACATGACGGGGAGAAGCCGCCCCATGCGCAGCCCTCCCCAAAGAGAAAAGATAGGCAGGGTTCCAACACCCCGGTTGCGTCTGATATGGACAGAATCTGCCGAGCGGTCATGGACCACGTCGGTTCATACCTTGACGTGCGCTTAGCCAGTATTCAGGACCGGCTACTCCCTGAGAAGCCCGTGAGACCTCCTCTGACGATAAAAGCCGCCGGGACAGCTGATCAGGCTGGAAATGATTCCACCTCCGGAGCTGTTCCTCCCGGTCCGGGGCGGAAAACCAAAAGAAAGAAGAGGAAGAAAAAGGTCCCTAATAGAGAGGAAGCCTCAGAACCCATTCCGCTACCTCCGCCTCCCGTTTCAGCGGCCATGTCGACAGGGTGGACCAAGGTGAAGCGGAGGGGTAAGAAGAAAGGGGATAAAGTTGGAGACAACAGGAGGGACGAAACAACGGCCGATGTGCGCGGAGCACCACCCCAGGCGAAGAAACGACAGGCCCGAAAGCTTCGCCCACCTCGTTCTTCGGCTGTTGTCATCACGCTGCTTGAACCACAAGCACAGGAGAAGGGGGCAGACTTCGGGACTGTCCTTGCAGAAGCCAAGAGGAAGGTGCGTCTGAAAGACCTGGGTATTTCTGGACTCCGCTTCAGAAAGGCCCAAACCGGAGCGTATATCATGGAGGTGCCTGGTGTCGCTAGTGGGGAGAAGGCCGATGCCCTGGCTCAAAAGCTCAAAGAGGTCACGGATCCCGCGGTGGTACGAGTGGCTAGGCCCACCAAATGCGCTGAGCTGCGCATTTCTGGCCTGGACGAGTCCGTCTTGTTCACTGACGTGGTGGCGGCGGTTGCCCGGGTTGGGGGCTGCTCAGAAGCGGAAGTCAGGTCGGGAGATGTCGTTTGCGGACGCTCCGGGCTTGGAACTGTTTGGCTTCGCTGTCCTATCCCGGCAGCAAAGAAGTTGGTGAAGGCGGGTAGGCTGTTGGTGGGCTGGGTGTCAGCGCAGGTCAAACTGCTCGATGCCCGCCCCCTGCGCTGCTTCCGCTGCCTCGAGGTGGGCCACGTGCAGGCGAAATGCAAGGCGGCGGTGGATCGTAGCCAACTGTGCTACCGCTGCGGAGCTCCCGGGCACATGGCATATGCGTGCGAAGCGGCATCACACTGCGTTATCTGCGAGGTGGCCGGGTTATCGGCCAATCACAGGGTGGGAAGCAAGATGTGCAACCCACCTAAAACCAGGAAGGCTAAGGCTGGCGAGAGACCAAGGATCCCCTCACAGCCGCGTACCCGGAAGGGCAGTACAACTGAACACCCGGATGAGGAGGAGGTGATTATCGTGGGACAGCATGGCTAATACACCCCGATATCTACAGGCGAACATCAACCACTGCGCCAGGGCTCAGGACCTTCTGTTCCAGAGCATGGCGGAGTGGTTGATCCACGTCGCAGTGGTAGCCGAACCGTATGCGATCCCGGCCAGAGACAACTGGGTGGGGGATCTCAACAGCCTCGTAGCCTTGGCCACTCAACCATCGGCCGGCTCTGCTCCGCTCGAAAGCGTGTTGCGGGGCCACGGCTTCGTGGCTGCCATCATTGGGGGTATAATGGTGGTGGGGGTGTACTTCTCGCCGAACAGGAGCCTAGCCGACTTCGAGGTGCTTCTCGACAGTGTGCAGGCCTTGATCGGCAGGAGTGGCCCCGAACTGCTGCTGGTCGCGGGGGATTTCAATGCCAAATCAACGGTGTGGGGCTCCCCTGCGACTGACGTACGCGGTGAGGCGCTCGCAGAGTGGGCAGTGGCCGTAGGGTTGGAGGTCCTTAACCGAGGGACGGTCGACACGTGCGTGCGGCAACAGGGAGGCTCCATCGTGGACATCACGTTTGCAAATGCTGCCCTGGCGCGTCGTGTCCAAGGCTGGGAAGTGCTGGAGGGCGTGGAAACGTTATCGGACCACAGATATATCCGGTACGAAGTCTGCGCCCACCACACTACATCGGACGGCCTGAACCGTCCCCGGAGAGACGATAGCCCCAGATGGGCAACGAAACGGCTCGATCGGGACATGTTGCACGCAGCGGCCCTGGTCCAGGCCTGGCCGGAGATGCCCGAAGGCCTAAGAAGTGTAGAGGAAGAAGCATCCTGGCTCAGTGGGGCCATGGTTCAAATCTGCGATTCCGCAATGCCGCGGGTCAAGCCCACAGGGCCGAGGCGGAGCGTGTACTGGTGGTCGGCAGAGCTGACGCAGCTGCGCAAGGCGTGCGTGGCTGCGAGACGCCAGTACACCAGGAGCCGAAGGCGGAGGAGGCGAAACCTGGCAGCAGAGGATGAGCTGTACGCAAGATATAGGGCGGCCAGCAAAGCCCTCAGTGTAGCCATTGGCCAAGCCAAAGACCTGGCGGAGGAGGAAATGTTGGAGGCTCTGAATAGCGACCCGTGGGGGCGGCCGTACAAGTTGGTGAGGTGCAAACTTCGCCCCTGGGCCCCCCCACTCACGCAAAGCCTCCAGCCGGACCTTCTGAGCCGAATCGTGGGAACCCTCTTCCCACGGCGGGGCGAACACCAGCCCCCGTGCATGGCTTCAGTGTCCCCAAGGGAGGCAGAAGTCGCGCCCGAGGTGACAGAGGGAGAGTTGGGAGCCGCAGTGTTGAGGCTTAAGGCCAAAAACACTGCCCCTGGTCCCGACGGTATTCCCGGGCGAGCCTGGGTGCTGGCGGTGGGTCCCTTGGAGCCAAGGGTGAGGGCACTATTTTCTTCGTGCCTGGAGCAGGGGTGCATCCCACGTTCGTGGAAGTGCGGAAAGCTGGTGCTCCTGCGGAAGGAGGGGCGACCGGCTGACTCCCCTTCGGGATACAGACCGATCGTCCTTCTTGACGAGGGAGCGAAGCTCTTTGAGCGAGTGGTGGCTGCCCGGCTGACAGATCACTTAGAGGGACAAGGGCCGGACCTGAGTGCGTGCCAGTTCGGATTCCGTCGGGGCAGGTCCACCATCGACGCCATTGCGCGGGTGAGGGCTCTGGCGGATGACGCGGTTTCCCGGGGGGAGGTGGTGTTGGCGGTATCTCTAGATATCGCCAATGCTTTCAACACCCTTCCCTGGGAAACCATCAAGGAGGCCCTCAGGTACCACAACGTGCCGGAGTACCTGCGTAGGGTAGTTGGGTCGTATCTTTCCGACAGGGCGATCCGCTACCCCACGCAGGATGAATGGGTAGAGCGTGAGATGTCGTGCGGTGTCCCACAGGGGTCAGTCTTAGGACCGCTCCTGTGGAACATTGGGTACGACTGGGCGCTACGTGGAGCCAACTTGCGGGGAATAGAAGTAACCTGTTACGCCGACGACACCCTTGTAACGGCCCGAAGGACCACATTTCGCGATGCGTCCATCTTGGCCACTGCTGGGGTGGCCCTAATCGTGAACAGGATACGGAGGCTGGGACTAGAGGTTGCCCTGCACAAATCTGAGGCCATCTGTTTTCATGGGCCTCGGAGGGCACCTCCAGGAAATGCCAGCATAATGGTGGGCGGAGTTTCCATCGGAGTCGGGAAGACGATGAAGTACCTGGGACTCGTCCTCGACAGCCGATGGAACTTCGAGGAGCATTTCCGGCGCTTGGCTCCAAAACTACTTGGCACAGCGTCGGCACTGAGCCGGCTTCTCCCGAACGTGGGCGGGCCGAAGGCGGGCTGCCGCCGACTGTACACGGGTGTGGTGCGGTCGATGGCCCTTTACGGGGCACCCATATGGGTAAATGCCCTTTCCACCCATAACAAGACCCAACTGCGACGACCGCAAAGGGTCATGGCGGTAAGGGCAACGAGGGCGTACCGCACCACCTCATTCGAGGCGGCCTGCGTGATGGCAGGGACCCCACCTTGGGAAATGGATGCCGAGGTGCTGGCCGAAGTCTACCGCCGGGTAGCCGAGGCACGCGCCAGAGGAGAACAGCCGTGTCCGGAAGAGGTTAGGCGATGGAGAGAGATCTCTCGCCAAACCCTCTTCCGGAAATGGTTGGAGGCTCTGGAGCAGCCGAGCGCCGGCCACTGGACCATATCGGGAGTGCGGCCCGTCCTGCAGGGATGGGTCGAAAGGAGGTGGGGCGTTGTTTCCTTCCACCTAGCACAGGTGCTGTCGGGACATGGATGTTTCGGCCGGTACCTGTGTAAGGTCGCAAGGAGGGAAGCAACCCCAATGTGTCACCACTGCGGTGGGGCGGAGGACACGGCGCAGCACACGCTGCAAGTGTGTCCCGCCTTCGATGAGCAGCGGGCCCGCCTCACGGCGGTGATTGGAACCGATCTCACCCTACCGGCCGTGGTCAAAGCCATGACCGACAGCGAGAGATCGTGGACTGCCATGGCCTCTTACTGTGAGGAGGTCATGGCACTCAAAGAGGGAGCGGAGCGAGAGCGCGAAGAGGATCCGTCCTCTCAGCCCATGCGCCGCAGGCGAGTCGGGCGCAGGCGGTTACATCTTAACCGCCACATACCGCCCTAAGTAGAACTGCGGGAGATGGGCACGGGGATGCCCGTCCCCAACTTACAACTTAAAGGGTCCTGCTGAGCTGGCAGGCGCGCCAAGTGTTCCGGCGCGCCTAGAGTGGAGGAGACAGGAGACGTCGAAGTCTCCTGGAGGTGGGTCCGAAACCGGACATACCGCCGTGATGCCGGGCCATGGATGCGAAGAGTTCCCACGGCCCGGTAGCATATCGGCGATGAAGAGGACACCCTGGGGTTTTTAGTGGGTACACCGCCCCCTTCTGGGGCGGGAAACCCACATATCCACTGGCCTCCCCGGGCCGGTGTCGAATCCATAAAGGATTTTCCCCAAAAAAAAAAAAGGTTAGGTTAGGTTAGGTTAGGTTAGGTTAGGTTAGGTTAGGTTAGGTTAGGTTCCACGGACCTGCTTAGTTGTCTAAGTGGGCGGAGAGGTGTACTCCGACGTGGCGCGTCCCCGGGTGGTGGATAGGGGAATGCCTGCCTCGCGGCGGGTAGGGGCAATAGCTCCCGCGAACCAAACACTGGGGGGGGAACTGGGGCGGCCTTCCTCACCGAAGGCCTTTGTGGAGAAGCCCACGCCACTTCTCCTTCCGTAGCCCGCAGATCCAATTCAACGACCCCAGTCGTGGCGTTAATGGGGTATGTTTTGAATACTGCGGAGCGGAGGGCTTGCCTTAACTGGCCGGCCCGTGAGAAGGACACTCTATAACACCCGACAGTGAAGTCGTTAAAACCTGTGGATACCTGGCGACCTCCACAGTAAGTAGCCGCACTACCGGAATGGACGTCACCCGGTAGTGCAAACCCTTCGTTCCATTCTCGTGGGTACAAAAATGAGTTGTCAAAAAAACCCCCCCCCCCCCAACAACAAAACTTTTTGCCTTCCAAAGGAAGCGGCGTGTCTCATGTCGCAACCGGAGGAAGAGGCGGAGAGGGCCATTGTCCGAGCTACGGACACGGCCTTCTCAAAGAAGGAGAGAGGGCAGCCGTCCAGCCTAAGCATGGCGCTGGAGACGGAGCTGCCAAACACGAGAGACGAAGCAGGCTATAGTGGTGCTCCAGAGGGCAAGGTTTCAGCCTATCGCCTTAACTTTCCGCGGCTCCGACCGGGAGCCAAAGGGAGGGTAAAGGCGCAAGAGCCTAAGGATGGAACCAGGGACAGGAGCCCTGCTGAGAGGAATGAAGAGCGGCGCGTCGTCACCATCTCGGACGCGTCCGAATCGGAGAAGGGAGAGGGAGAGGAGTCTTCAAAGATGGTTCTGGAGACAGACCTCCCAGAAGTTTCCTTGGGTGAAGAGCTGAATAAGCATATCACCCGGAAACGGCCGACGGTGACCCTGGTTGAGGGACCAAAGTCACCAAAAATTGGGTCGGCGCGCAGAGGCGCCCTTACAGGACGGCGTCGGAGTCTCGTGGCAGCGGCCAGTGGTCGTCCTGCCATAATAGTCTCTGAGGTGGAGAACGTGGCGGACTCGGACGAGGAACCTGGCCCTCGCCGGTATTACCGCGACATGGTTGTCGCGCACGAGGTCGATGGGGGCGACGAGCTTCGCATCCCTGAACCACAAACCAAGGAGACCCTGGTTGCTGCGGCGCTCCTGAACGTGGCCACAATCCAGGAGCAAGTCCGGAAGAGTGGCCACCTCAAGGGCACAGTCTGGGGCGCAATAAATACAGCCGCTGCAGGAGTGATCGACGCGGTTGAAGCTTTGCGGACGATCACTCCTGCCGAGGAGCACCGCCGTCTCCGAGCGGACAACAACCGGCTCGCTCGAGAGCTGGACATTGTTCGTGCGGAACTGAAGGCCTTTAAACAGGCCTTCGAGAAATCGCGGGCGAGCACCGCCAAGGCAGCTCGCGACCCAGCAGCCCCTGATGTGAGGGAGCTGATGGAGGAGCTGAGGCGTGACCTCCAAATATCCCTGGGCGGGATGTTAAATGCCCGCCTAGGGGAGCTGGAGTCACGACTCCCGCCAGAACCGGTCCTAAGACCCCCGCTCGCGGCTGACAGGCGCCTGGAGCCCCCGCCTCGCCCAAGGGCCCAGCCGAATCTGGCGGACGGTGCCATGCGCCGACCCGCTGGCCCAACGGCCCCCAAGGCCAAAAAGCCTAATAGGGCCCCTACACCTCCCCCCACCAACGGAGGTAGGGAAGAGGGACCACATACCGGTCCCAGGCGCCAGTCTGGTCCCAAGCCGCAGCCCACCCCGGGACCAAGCCGGCAGCAGGAAACTGCTCCCACCGGCCATACTGCGGCGGAAACGCCCTGGACCAGGGTGGTGGGCCGCAAGGCCAAGGGCGGGAAGGGGAAACCCCAACCCCAAACCACTCCCACATCGAGGCCCTCCGCACCGAGGGCGGCCAAAATTCAGGTCCCACGTACGGCCGCCGTCGTGGTGACCCTGAAGGAGGGTGTGCGGGCTACCTACGTGGAGGTGATGGCGAAAGCCAGAGCCTCCGTCCGCCTTTCGGAGGCCGGTCTGGAGACGGTCAAAATAAAAACGACCATGACCGGCTCCAGAATACTGGAAGTGGGCGGCGACAGCCCTGGGCCTAGCGCTGACCAACTCGCCGAGATGCTCCGCCAGGCCATCGGTGACTTGGCGGAGGTGACCCGGCCCACCAAATCCGCTGAGTTGAGGCTTACTGGCCTTGACGAATCAGTGAGCCGGGAGGAGATTGTCGCCGTCATGGCCACTAAGGGAGGCTGCGCCCCTACCGAAATCAAGGTAGGGGCTATCAGAGCCAGCCAATGGGGGCAGTGCTCTGTTATCATCCGCTGCCCCGCTGTGGTTGCAAAGGCCGCAGCCACAGCGGGGAGGGTGGCCATCGGCTGGTGCCTGGCCACTGTCGCGCCGGTGGAGGCCCTGCCCATGCGCTGTTACAAGTGCATGGCGCTGGGCCACACCAGGGCCCTGTGCCCGTCAACGGCCGAGCACGGCAACAAATGCTTCCGCTGCGGCGAGGAGGGCCATCTGGCAGCGGCCTGTGAGGCGGCGCCGAAGTGTGCGGTCTGTGCCCAAGCGGGCCGACCGCACAACCACACGATGGGGGGAACTAAATGCGCCCCCCCTTCGGTCAAGGGTAAGGCCCCATTGACCCGGGCCTCAACCGAACGTGGCGGCCATCTGGCCATTGAGGAGCCCGTAATGCAGGTGTCGTAATGCCAGCACACCTGCATTACGAGCTCCTCCAGGTGAATGCCAACCACTCGGCTCGCGCACAGGACCTGCTAATGCAGGTCCTAGCCGAGTGGCGCATCGACGTGGCGGTCGTCGCCGAGCCCTACTTCGTCCCCCCCCAGCAAAACTGGGTTGGGGACACGGAGGGCTTGGTGGGCGTGGTGGTGCCGGCTGCCGGGCAGCAGCGCCTCTCGCTAAGAGAGAGGGGCGCTGGATACGCGGCGGCAAACTGGGGAGAAGTAGTCGTCATCGGAGTCTACTTCTCCCCCAACAGGCCCCTCTCAGATTTTGAGAGGTTCCTGGGGGGCCTGGAGCCGGTGGTTCAAAGAGCATCACCGGCCCAAGTGGTCCTGATGGGGGACTTCAACGCCAAGTGCGCGGCGTGGGGGTCCCCCATCACAGACCAAAGAGGGGCGCTTCTGCGGGACTGGGCCGCCATGATCGGCCTGGTCCTGCAAAATGTAGGGCGCGCCAACACCTGCGTCCGACAGCAGGGGGGGTCAATTGTGGACCTCACGTTCACAACCCCTGCTGTCGGCGCTCGTGTGAGCCAGTGGCGCGTCCTGGAGGAGGTGGAGACCCTGTCGGACCACCTTTACATCCGCTTCAGGGTCTCCAAAGCGCCCCGCGGGCCTCAGGCCCGGGCGGTGGGAGGGCGGGGCGGGGATTTCCCAAAGTGGGCGATTTCCCGCCTCGATCGGGACCGGGCGGAGGAGGCCGCCGTGGTCCAGGCGTGGTGCGCCGACCCCCCCGACACCATGGGGGTCGACGAGAGGGCCGTCAGGTTCCGCGAGGACCTGACGGCCATATGCGACGCGGCCATGCCGAGGGCGCGAAAGGGTGCGCCCAGGCGGGCCGTATACTGGTGGTCGCAGGACCTGGCGGACCTCCGAGCCGCCAGCGACAGAGCCCGCCGCGCCTTTACCCGGTGCAGAAGGAGGCGGACTCGGGTGCCGGGCGAGGAGGAGAGGCTCCTCGCCGAGCTGCGCGCAGCCAAGGCCGCCTTCAAGGCGGCCATCGCGCGTGCCAAGGATTCAGCTCATGCTGAATTCTTGGCCACGCTGGACGAGGATCCGTGGGGTCGCCCGTACCGAATGGTATGGGCTAAACTGAAGGTGTCCCCCCCCACGGAGGACTTCGAGCCGGGAGTCCTCGCCGCGGTGGTCGACGGCCTCTTCCCCGCAAGCCCGCCTTTCGACCCGCCGCGGATGGCGCCGCCAGAAGAGGAGCCCGCTGCCCCCGTCGACGTTCCCCCAGTGACGGGGGAGGAAATGGCGAGGGTGGTGGGCCGACTCAAGGGGTGCCGCAAGGCACCTGGGCCCGATGGCGTCCCGGGGAAGGTGCTTCCGATCGCGGCGAAGCACCTGGGGGACCGGCTCTGCGGCCTAATGGACCGCTGCCTGGCCGCGGGGCAGTTTCCCCAAATTTGGAAGGAGGGCCGCCTGGTCCTCCTGCGGAAGGAGAGCAGACCGGCGGACTCTCCTTCCGGGTGGCGGCCGCTCGTCATGCTGGACGAGACCGGGAAGCTCCTCGAGAGAGTGATCGCTTCCCGGATCGCCCACCATCTGACGAGCGAAGGGCCGGATCTTGCGGGGAACCAGTTCGGGTTCCGGGTAGGGCGGTCCACGTTGGACGCCCTATCCGCCCTGAAGGGGTTCACCGAAGATGCGGCCAGGAGGGGCCAGGGGGCCGTGGCGGTATCTCTCGATATCGCCAACGCCTTCGGGTCCCTCCCCTTCGGAGTGATAGAGGAGGCGCTCCGGTATCACCGGGTGCCCCTCTACCTCCGGAGGGTTGTGGGGCACTACCTGACGGGGCGGGTAGTGCTCTACACGGGGAGGGGGGGGATTCGGATGGCCCAGCCGGTGACCAGTGGCGTTCCGCAGGGGTCCGTGCTAGGGCCCCTATTATGGAACGTCGGGTACGACTGGGTCATCCGCGCGAGGGTGCTGCCCCGGATGGCGGTGTACTGCTACGCAGATGACACCCTCATCGCCGTCCGGGGCACCACCTTCGAAGAGGTGGCAAGAAGGGCGGAGGTGGGAGCCACCCTAGTGATCCGGCGGATCGAGGCGCTGGGCCTGAAAGTGTCCCTCCCCAAGACGGAGGCCCTCTGCTTCCGAGGGCCCCGGTGGAGGCTGCCGCGCGGAGCCGCCCTGCGCGTCAACGGCGAGGCCGTCGAGGTGAGGGCCCACATAAAATATCTGGGCCTTACCCTCGACGGCAAATGGGAGTTCGGGGAGCACTTCCGCAGACTGGCTCCCCGACTCGCGGGCGCGGCGGGAGCCCTGGGCCGGCTCCTGCCCAATCAGGGCGGACCTAATGCCCCCTGCAGACGCCTGTTTGCAGGGGTCATTAGGAGTATGGCCCTGTACGGGGCCCCTATTTGGGCGGAGTCCCTCACCGCCACCACCAAAGCCCTCCTCCGAAGGCCCCAGAGGGTCATGGCGGTGAGGATGGCCCGGGCCTACCGAACGGTGGGCTGGGCGGCGGCTGGAGCCCTCGCAGCCTCCCCTCCGTGGGAGATCGAGGAGGTCGGGCTCGCCGAGGCCTACCGGGCCAAGGTGGAACGAAGGGAGCGGGGGGAGTCCCTCGCTCCCCAGGAGTTGGCCCGGGCCAAAGAGGTCCAGAGAGGGGAGGTGCTGGAGCGCTGGGCGGCAGAGCTTGCGGAGGCTGAATACGGCCTACGCACGATCGCAGCCATCCACCCGGTGCTCCAGGAATGGTGCGGGAGGGATCACGGGTCCCTGACTTTCCACCTGGTGCAGGTGCTGTCCGGGCATGGTTGCTTCGGGCGGTACCTGCACAGGGTGGCGGGTAGGGAGGAGACGGCGTCGTGCCACGAGTGCGGCACCGCCGAGGACACAGCCCAGCACACCTTGGAGGTGTGCAGCGCATGGGCTGAGCGGCGCCGCACCCTGGCGGCGACGATTGGCGGCGACCTCTCGCTCCCCAGCGTTGTACGCGCAATGCTGGAGAGCGAGACGTCCTGGGAGGCCGTCACCTCCTTCTGCGACGACGTAATGTCGCAGAAGGAGGAGAGGGAGCGGGAACGCGAGAATGATCCCCTCGCGAACCCGCTCCGGCGCAGACGGACGGGAAGGAGGCGGCGACAGTTCGCCGCCAACCTTCCCTAGTGGTGCTAGCCGACGGGGGATGGGGATCCTCTGTCGGCCGTAACAGCCCACACGTCTAGGGGGGGGACCAAGTATTCCGGTCCCCCCTCTCTTGGCGCGGGAGCTCCGGCATAGGCTGGGGCGGCCAGCGGATGCTGTGGTGACTCCAAACTCTCCCATGGCATCCGCAAATGGCAAGAGAGGGAATACCGGTGGGTTTTTAGTGGGTATGCCTCCCCCCCTCCTTCCATTAGGGAAGGAGGTTACGGGGGAGGTGAGTCCCACATAACTTCCGCGCCGTCCCCACGGCGCGGTCGTATGCGTAACGCATTTTCCCACCGTCAAAAAAAAAAAAAAAAAAAGGTTAGGTTAGGTTAGGTTAGGTTCCCCCCCGAGGGTTGCCCGCCTTGTCGTGGCGGGGGGGCTTAGTAACCGTGGATTAGTCATCCACGGTGAAGCTAAGAGGCAACCAGGGCCGGCCTGTTGGGGTCGCCGGCTGGCCCGAGGAGGGCGCTCCCAGCGGGCTGAACAAGTCCGCTGTGGACGCGCCTTGAGGTGGGACCGCAGAAGAAGAGGAGTGCCGGTATTACGGTGCGCCGTTCTCCCTATCTTCTGCGGCCGTGGAGGGATCGCAGGGGGGGAGGCGTGTTGGTATTACGGTGCGCCACTCTCCCTACCCCCTGCGAGCTGGCGGGGCCGTTCCGTCGAAACGGCACTGGTGGGGCCGCAGAGGAGGAGGCATGTCGGTATTGCGGTGCGCCGCTTGCCCTATCCTCTGCGGCCGAGGTGTGGTCTGGTGTGGTGCGGGGTAGCTCCGGGGGCCTCCTGGAGGAAAAGTATCCCGGGGCCTGAGTGCCCCGGGTGGCCCAAGGATTCCTTGGGTCTTTTCCTGGCCCCAGTGAGGCGAGCTTTCCCCGCTTACATCAGATGGACATCGGGTGGTGGATCGGGGGGTCCGTCACCCGCCAAAGATGTCCCGAGGTTGTAAGGCGCTCCAGGTGTTTCCGGAGCGCCTTAAACAGAGGTGGGCCCGCAAGGGCAGCCGCCGGTGGGGGCCGCGGATGGCGTAACCGTTCCCGTAGCCCCTACCTAAGCGGAGAGAGGAAACACCGTGGGGTTTTAGTCAGTAGGAGTCTGACATAACCCATCGTCCTCCCCCGAGGACGGTGGGTATCCATGAGGATTTCCCCAAGTAAAAAAAAAAAAAAAAAAAAAAAAAAAAAGGTTAGGTTAGGTTCCCCCCCGAGTGTCGCTACCTTGCCGTGGTGGGGGGGCTTGAGCCCCTTAGTGATCTTTGGGCCTTAAGGTTCGAAGTGAAAGGGTGACTAAGAGCGGCACAGCCTTGGTTGAGCCCATCTTGGGCCAGGCGAGGCGGGCGCGCCCTAGTGAAAGGGTGCGCCGCATTCCTGCTCCCTGTCTCTCCTGTAGCAGGGGACTACGGAGGTGCAGAGGCGGTGGGTCCGCTCTCGGTACCTCTCTGGTTAGCAGAGTTGACTGGGATGCGGACGTGTCTTCTTGGAGGAGCGCCGCCCATAAGGGTGGTGGCATCGCAGACCTCTGAAAAGAGCTGCTGCGGGAACTCGCAACCCGGTCCGTAGGCGCCGGGAGTGAGGGTTTCGCCTGAAAAGGGAGGACCACGAAGAAGGAAATCTTCTATAAAAAACCAGGGTCAACCGCTCCTTATCGCGGTTTTGGGTGCGGGTTGCAGCGTATCCAGTACCAGGCTGGAGACAAGTAGGTCCTGTGGACTGAACGGGTCTGGCCTGGGCTAGCGGCTTGCCGGATGTGCCACTTTAGTGGCGAACGGGTTGGCGTAACTGTGACACGGGGGAACTCACCCCTTAAAAAAGAGCAGAGTGCTCCCTCTTTAAAAGGAGCAGGGGACCGCACCCCTCAATCAAAGGAGTATGGGTGACAATAAAAATATATTACCCCAGGAGGGTACCTCGTTTCGAGGAGAATCCCTCCCCGCTACCATCTCGCGGGCAGCCCCATCGTATTCTGGGGGGGGCACTTGTCGCTCCGTGGGCCCTGAAAGCCCACGTCTAGATATTAGGTCCTCCGCGATACAGATCCCGGAGAGGAATCGTTTCAGCTTCCCCATGCGGGAATGCAGTGTCCAACTTAAAAGGCAAGGGACTGAAAAGCTCCCGAGCCAAGAGCCCGAACCGAGGGCAAATACAAGCTCAGATATCAGCTTTGCTTCCCAGGGGACCGGAGGCCGGGAGTCCTCTGGTAAAAGCAAACTGGACATATCTGAAGGCGCTGAGCAGACGAAGCAGAGGCGGAAGAGACTCCGTCATGCTTCGTCCATTCTCAGCTCCAGTGACGAAGGCTCCACATGTCTCTCGACTGAAAGCCAGAGGCAGCAGCCGAAGGGCAGAGGACGCCCGCCTACGTCGGGAAAGTATGTGGGTCTGGCCAAAGCCAAGGAGGCTTATAACCGGGCTTTGAGGGAGGAGATCCGTCTCAAAGCGGAGTTGGAAGTGCAGGATATGCAGATCAGGACCCGTCAAGGTTATCAGGTCGGTGCATCTTCCTCGCCAAATGCAGCAGCCAATAAAGATCTTGGCCAGCAAGTTGCCGACAGCGTGGCTGTAATCACCAAAGTCGCGACCAAGTCGAAGAACCTCTCAGGGGTTTATGTGAAGTGCCTGAAGGAGGCGGCTGTTGCGATTGCTGATGCGTTCGCGGTACTCAGCAATCGCACATCCACCGATGAAACGGCTCGGCTACAGGCCGACAACACCCGGCTGCAGACGGAGATGGTCAGCCTCCGCAAGGAGCTGGCCGAACTCAAACGAACCCTGGAGGAGATGCAGAGGCAGGGTAATCCGCCAACACCTCCTACCGGACTAGACGGGGAGAAGCTGCCCCCTGCGCGGCCTTCCCCAACAGGAAGGATGGATAGACGTGCTGCCGCTTCTCCGCCACTAACGGAGACGGACAGGCTGTGTAGAGCGGTCATGGCCCACGTTGGTCCGTACTTGGAGGCCCACCTGGCGAGCATCCAAGATCGGCTTCTGCCTGCGAAGCCTGTGAGGCGTCCTCTGGCGTTGGAGTCTGCGGATGCCGAACAAGCTTCAGACAATCCCGCCTCTAGCTCTGGCCCTAGTGGTTCGGGCAAAAACAGAGGCAAGAAGGGGAGGAAGAAGGCGAAGAAAGCTCCAAGCAAGGGCGCGCCCCCCACACCTCAGCCCGATCCACATGATAGGGCTGACCCATTCTCGGAATGGACGAAGGTGGGAAAAAAGGGGAGGAAAATAAAGAGGAAGCCGAAAAAAGGCGAAGAGACGGAAGCTGGGTCTGGAGGACGAGCAGCTCCAAAGAACCAGCGGAAGAAGGCTAGACGGCTTCGCCCTCCCCGCTCAGCCGCTGTGGTATTGTCGCTCCTGGAACCGCATGCGCAAGAGAAGGGGGCTGATTTTGGCACAGTCCTCTCTGAGGCGAAGAGAAAGGTTCGCCTTGAGGACCTTGGCATCCCCGGCCTTCGCCTCAGAAAGGCCCAAACGGGGGCCTATATAATGGAGGTTCCTGGGACCTCTAGCGGTGAAAAGGCAGACGCCCTTGCCAAGCGGCTGAAGGAGGTAACTGACCCGAAAATAGTGCGGATCTCTAGGCCCATCAAATGTGCGGAGCTGCGCATTTCGGGCCTGGATGATTCCGTTCTATTTCCGGACGTGGTAGCGGCGGTCGCCCGGGTAGGGCGCTGCCAAGAGGCCGATATAAGGTCGGGAGAGGTCGTTCGCGGCCCATCCGGGCTGGGTGTCGTGTGGCTGCGCTGCCCTATCCCAGCGGCGAAGAAGGTGGTAGAGGCGGGAAGGCTGCTGGTAGGCTGGGTGTCGGCGCAAGTCAAACTGCTCGATGCCCGCCCCCTGCGCTGCTTCCGCTGCCTCGAGGTGGGCCACGTGGCCGCCAAGTGCAAGTCGGAGGTGGACCGCAGCCGAGCCTGCTACCGCTGCGGGCGTCCCGGCCACGTCGCTGGCAACTGCACTTCATCTGCACACTGCCCGCTGTGTGCCGAGGCTGGGCTAGCAGCCAACCATAGGGTAGGCAGCAAAGCCTGTGATCCACCTAAAAGCAAGCGGAGAGCGGCTGGCGCTGGTCCCCGGGCTACCCTGGACCGGACTACCCGAAAAGACTCGAATGTCGAGCAACGGGACGAGGAGGCTGAGATGACAGTCGGATAGTATGGCTCCTATTCGCTTCCTGCAGGCGAATATCAACCACTGCGCCAGAGCTCAGGACCTCCTGTTCCAGAGCATGGCGGAGTGGTTGATCCAAGTCGTGGTGGTTGCCGAGCCGTACTCGGTCCCTTCCAGGGACAACTGGGTGGGGGACAAAGACAACCTCGTAGCCCTGGCCACTCAACCTTCGGCTGGCTCTGCTCCGCTCGCGGGCGTGGTGCGGGGCCACGGCTTCGTAGCTGCCACGATCGGGGATATAATGGTTGTTGGGGTGTACTTCTCGCCGAACAGGAGCCTAGCCGACTTCGAGGTGTTCCTCGGTAATGTGCAGGCCCTGATCGGCCGAAGTAACCCCGAGCTGCTTCTGGTCGCGGGGGACTTCAATGCCAAGTGTACGGTGTGGGGTTCCCCTGCAACTGACGTGCGTGGAGAGACGCTCGTAGATTGGGTGGTTGAAACCGGGTTGGTCGTCCTTAACCGAGGGACGGCAGACACGTGCGTGCGGCAACAGGGTGGCTCCATCGTGGACTTAACGTTTGCAAACGCCGCCCTGGCGCGCCGTGTCCGAGGCTGGGAGGTGTTGGAGTGCGTAGAAAGGTTATCGGATCACCGGTACATTCAGTTCGAAGTCTGCGCCCATCACACTACCCCGGACGGCCTAAGCCGTCCCCGGAGGGGAGACTGCCCTAAATGGGCAATAAAACGGCTCGACCGGGACCTGCTGCATGCAGCGGCCCTGGTCCAGGCCTGGCCGGAGATGCCCGAAGGCCCTTTAATGATAGAGGAGGAGGCGTCCTGGCTCGGTGAGGCCATGGCTCACATTTGCGACGCCGCAATGCCGCGGATCAAGCCCACAGGGCCGAGGCGGTGTGTGTACTGGTGGTCTGCAGAACTAACGCAGCTGCGCAAGGCGTGCGTAGCTGCAAGACGCCGGTACACAAGGAGCCGAAGGCGGAGGAGGCGGGACCTGACGGCAGAGGATGAGCTGTACGCAAGTTACAGGGCGGCCAGCAAAGCCCTTAGCTTAGCTATTGGCCAAGCCAAAGACTTGGCGGAGGTAGAAATGTTGGAGGCTCTTAACAGCGACCCGTGGGGGCGGCCGTACAAGTCGGTGAGGTGCAAACTTCGCCCTTGGGCCCCCCCACTCACGCAAAGTCTCCAGCCGGACCTCCTGAGCCGAATCGTGGGAACCCTCTTCCCACGGCGGGGCGAACACCAGCCCCCGCGTATGGCAGCGGCGTCCGTAACCAATGAGGAGGCCATACCTGAGGTGACGGAGGGGGAGCTAGGGGCAGCGGTGCTGAGGCTTAAAGCCAAGAACACTGCTCCTGGTCTCGACGGCATCCCTGGCCGCGCCTGGGTGCTGGCGCTTGGCCCCCTAGAGGCAAGGGTGAGGGCGCTGTTCTCCGCATGCATGTTGCAGGGGCGCATCCCACGCCCATGGAAGTGTGGGAAGCTGGTGCTTCTCCGAAAAGAAGGGCGACCGGCTGACTCTCCATCAGGATACAGGCCGATCGTCCTCCTGGACGAAGGAGCGAAGCTCTTTGAGCGAGTCGTTGCCGCCCGTCTCATCGGCCATTTGGAGGGATGCGGGCCGAACTTAAGCGCGAATCAGTTTGGGTTCCGTCGGGACAGATCCACCGTCGACGCTATTGCGCGGGTGAGGGACCTGGCGGAAGATGCAGTTTCCCGGGGGGAGGTGGTGTT
Source organism: Archips crataeganus (assembly GCA_947859365.1). NCBI lineage: Eukaryota > Metazoa > Arthropoda > Insecta > Lepidoptera > Tortricidae > Archips > Archips crataeganus. The sequence goes on along the minus strand of OX402067.1, from coordinate 67,296 downwards.
GGCGGTGTCCTTGGATATCGCCAACGCTTTCAACACCCTTCCCTGGGAAACCATAAAAGAGGCGCTTAGGTATCATCAGGTACCGGAGTACCTGCGTAAGGTGGTGGGGTCGTACCTCTCTGAAAGGGCGATCCGCTATCCAGCGCAGGATGAGTGGACTGAGTGGGACATGTCGTGCGGTGTTCCACAGGGATCAGTCCTAGGACCGCTCCTGTGGAACATCGGTTACGACTGGGCATTGCGCGGTGCAAACCTGCGGGGGGTCGACGTGACGTGCTACGCCGACGACACCCTCGTCACGGCACGCGGTCCCACTTTCCGCGACGCATCGCTTCTCGCTACTGCTGGTGTAGCCCATATTGTGGATCGGATCCGAAGGCTAGGCCTTGAGGTCGCTCTCCATAAATCCGAGGCCATTTGTTTCCACGGGCCTCGGGGAGCACCTCCTGGAGGCGCCAGTATAATGGTGGGCGGAGTTTCCATCGGCGTCGAGAAGACGATGAAATATCTTGGACTCGTCCTCGACAGCCGATGGAAATTTGAGGAACACTTCCGGCGTTTGGCTCCGAAGCTGCTCGGTATAGCGTCGGCACTAAGCCGGCTCCTCCCGAACGTGGGCGGGCCGAAGGCGGGCTGCCGCCGGCTGTACACGGGTGTGGTGCGGTCGATGGCCCTTTACGGGGCACCCATATGGGTGAATGCCCTTTCCGCCCAAAACAAGACCCAACTGCGGCGACCGCAAAGGGTCATGGCGGTAAGGGCAGCGAGGGCGTACCGCACCACCTCGTTCGAGGCGGCCTGCGTGTTGGCAGGAACCCCACCTTGGGAGTTGGACGCCGAGGTGCTGGCCGAGGTCTACCGCCGGGTAGCCGAAGCGCGCTCCAGAGGAGAACAACCGTGTGCGGAAGAGGTTAGGCGATGGAGAGAGATTTCTCGCCAAACCCTCTTCCGGAAATGGTTGGAGGCTCTGGAGCAGCCGAGTGCCGGCCACTGGACCATATCGGGAGTGCGACCTGTCCTGCTAGGATGGGTCGAAAGGAGGTGGGGCGTTGTTTCCTTCCACCTTGCACAGGTACTGTCGGGACATGGATGTTTCGGCAAGTACCTGTGCAAGGTTGCTAGGAGGGAAACAACGCCAATGTGTCACCACTGCGGCGGGGCGGAAGACACGGCGCAGCACACACTGCAATTGTGTCCCGCCTTCGATGAGCAGCGGGCCCGCCTTATAGCGGTAATTGGTACCGACCTCTCGCTACCGGTCGTGGTCAAAGCCATGACTGACAGCGAGAGATCTTGGGCTGCCATGGCCTCCTACTGTGAGGAGGTCATGGCACTGAAAGAGGGAGCGGAGCGGGAGCGTGAGGAGGACCCTTCCTCCCAGCCACTGCGCCGCAGGCGTGTCGGGCGACGGCGGTTAAATTTTAACCGCCGTTTACCGCCCTAATAGGACTGCGGGAGTTGGGTTCGGGGATGCCAGTCTCCCGCCGATAAGGTCCTGTTGAGATGGTAGGCGCGCCAAGTGTTCCGGCGTGCCTACAGCGGAGGAGACAGGAGACGTACAGGTCTCCTGGAGGTGGGTCCGTTATCGGACATACCGCCGTGTTGCCGGGCCGTGGATGCGTAGAGTTCCCACGGCCCGGTTGCATTCCGGCGACGAAGTGGAACACCCTGGGGTTTTTAGTGGGTACACCGCCCCCTTCTGGGGTGGGAATCCCACATATCCACTGGCCTCCCCGGGCCGGTGTCGAATCCATAAAGGATTTTCCCCAGGCAAAAAAAAAAAAAAAAAAAAAAAAAAAGGTTAGGTTAGGTTAGGTTAGGTTAGGTTCGGTTTCCCGGGGGGAGGTGGTGTTGGCGGTATCTCTAGATATCGCCAATGCTTTCAACACCCTTCCCTGGGAAACCATCAAGGAGGCCCTCAGGTACCACAACGTGCCGGAGTACCTGCGTAGGGTGGTTGGGTCGTATCTTTTCGAGAGGGCGATCCGCTACCCCACACAGGATGAATGGGTGGAGCGCGAGATGTCGTGCGGTGTCCCACAGGGGTCAGTCTTAGGACCGCTCCTGTGGAACATTGGTTACGACTGGGCGCTACGTGGCGCCAACTTGCGGGGGGTAGACGTAACCTGTTACGCCGACGACACCCTTGTAACGGCCCGAGGGGCCACATTTCGCGATGCGTCCATCTTGGCCACTGCTGGGGTGGCCCTAATCGTGGACAGGATACGGAGGCTGGGACTAGAGGTTGCCCTGCACAAATCTGAGGCCATCTGTTTTCATGGGCCTCGCAGGGCACCTCCAGGAAATGCCAGCATAATGGTGGGCGGAGTTTCCATCGGCGTCGGGAAGACGATGAAGTACCTGGGACTCGTCCTCGACAGCCGATGGAACTTCGAGGAGCATTTCCGGCGCTTGGCTCCAAAACTACTTGGCACAGCGTCGGCACTGAGCCGGCTCCTCCCGAACGTGGGCGGGCCGAAGGCGGGCTGCCGCCGACTGTACACGGGTGTGGTGCGGTCGATGGCCCTCTACGGGGCACCCATATGGGTAAATGCCCTTTCCGCCCATAACAAGACCCAACTGCGGCGACCGCAAAGGGTCATGGCGGTAAGGGCAACGAGGGCGTACCGCACCACCTCGTTCGAGGCGGCCTGCGTGATGGCAGGGACCCCACCCTGGGAGTTGGATGCCGAGGTGCTGAACGAGGTCTACCGCCGAGTAGCCGAGGCGCGCACCAGAGGAGAACAGCCGTGTCCGGAAGAGGTTAGGCGATGGAGAGAGATCTCTCGCCAAACCCTCTTCCGGAAATGGTTGGTGGCCTTGGAGCAGCCGAGCGCCGGCCACTGGACCATATCGGGAGTGCGGCCCGTCCTGCAGGGATGGGTCGAAAGGAGATGGGGCGTTGTTTCCTTCCACCTAACGCAGGTACTATCGGGACACGGTTGTTTCGGCAGATACCTGTGTAAGGTTGCAAGGAGGGAAACAACGCCAATGTGTCACCACTGCGGTGGGGCGGAGGACACGGCGCAGCACACGCTGCAAGTGTGTCCCGCCTTCGACGAGCAGCGAGCCCGCCTCACGGCGGTGATTGGAACTGACCTCTCGCTGCCGGCCGTCGTCAAAGCCATGACCGACAGCGAGAAATCGTGGACTGCCATGGCCTCCTACTGTGAGGAGGTCATGGCACTCAAAGAGGGTGCGGAGCGGGAGCGCGAGGAAGACCCATCTTCCCAGCCCCTGCGCCGCAGGCGTGTCGGGCGCAGGCGGTTAATCCATAACCGCCAAATACCGCCCTAATAGGACTGCGGGAGATGGGCACGGGGATGCCCGTCCCCCGCCGCTAAGGTCCTGTTGAGCTGGTAGGCGCGCCAAGTGTTTAGGCGCGCCTACAGTGGAGGAGACAGGAGACGTGCAGGTCTCCTGGAGATGGGTCCGTGAGCGGACATACCGCCGTGCTGCCGGGCCGTGGATGCGTAAAGTTCCCACAGCCCGATTGCTTATCGGCGACGAAGTGGAACACCCTGGGGTTTTTAGTGGGTACACCGCCCCCTTCTGGGGCGGGAATCCCACATATCCACCGGCCTCCCCGGGCCAGTGGAATCCATAAAGGATTTTTCCCAGGCCAAAAAAAAAAAAAAAAAAAAAAAAAAAAAAAGGTTAGGTTAGGTTAGGTTAGGTTAGGTTAGGTTCCACGGCGCGCGAGGGTGCTGCCCCGGATGGCGGTGTACTGCTACGCAGATGACACCCTCATCGCCGTCCGGGGCACCACCTTCGAAGAGGTGGCAAGAAGGGCGGAGGTGGGAGCCACCCTAGTGATCCGGCGGATCGAGGCGCTGGGCCTGAAAGTGTCCCTCCCCAAGACGGAGGCCCTCTGCTTCCGAGGGCCCCGGTGGAGGCTGCCGCGCGGAGCCGCCCTGCGCGTCAACGGCGAGGCCGTCGAGGTGAGGGCCCACATAAAATATCTGGGCCTTACCCTCGACGGCAAATGGGAGTTCGGGGAGCACTTTCGCAGACTGGCTCCCCGACTCGCGGGCGCGGCGGGAGCCCTGGGCCGGCTCCTGCCCAATCAGGGCGGACCTAATGCCCCCTGCAGACGCCTGTTTGCAGGGGTCATTAGGAGTATGGCCCTGTACGGGGCCCCTATATGGGCGGAGTCCCTCACCGCCACCACCAAAGCCCTCCTCCGAAGGCCCCAGAGGGTCATGGCGGTGAGGATGGCCCGGGCCTACCGAACGGTGGGCTGGGCGGCGGCTGGAGCCCTCGCAGCCTCCCCTCCGTGGGAGATCGAGGCGGTCGGGCTTGCCGAGGCCTACCGGGCCAAGGTGGAACGAAGGGAGCGGGGGGAGTCCCTCGCTCCCCAGGAGTTGGCCCGGGCCAAAGAGGTCCAGAGAGGGGAGGTGCTGGAGCGCTGGGCGGCAGAGCTTGCGGAGGCTGAATACGGCCTACGCACGATCGCAGCCATCCACCCGGTGCTCCAGGAATGGTGCGGGAGGGATCACGGGTCCCTGACCTTCCACCTGGTGCAGGTGCTGTCCGGGCATGGTTGCTTCGGGCGGTACCTGCACAGGGTGGCGGGTAGGGAGGAGACGGCGTCGTGCCACGAGTGCGGCGCCGCCGAGGACACAGCCCAGCACACCTTGGAGGTGTGCAGCGCATGGGCTGAGCGGCGCCGCACCCTGGCGGCGACGATTGGCGGCGACCTCTCGCTCCCCAGCGTTGTACGCGCAATGCTGGAGAGCGAGACGTCCTGGGAGGCCGTCACCTCCTTCTGCGACGACGTAATGTCGCAGAAGGAGGAGAGGGAGCGGGAACGCGAGAATGATCCCCTCGCAAACCCGCTCCGGCGCAGACGGACGGGAAGGAGGCGGCGACAGTTCGCCGCCAACCTTCCCTAGTGGTGCTGGCCGACGGGGGATGGGGATCCTCTGTCGGCCGTAACAGCCCACACGTCTAGGGGGGGGACCAAGTATTCCGGTCCCCCCTCTCTTGGCGCGGGAGCTCCGGCATAGGCTGGGGCGGCCAGCGGATACTGTGGTGACTCCAAACTCTCCCATGGCATCCGCAAATGGCAAGAGAGGGAATACCGGTGGGTTTTTAGTGGGTATGCCTCCCCCCTCCTTCCATTAGGGAAGGAGGTTACGGGGGAGTTGAGTCCCACATAACTTCCGCGCCGTCCCCACGGCGCGGTCGTATGCGTAACGCATTTTCCCACCGTCAAAAAAAAAAAAAAAAAAAAAAAAAAAAAAAAAAGGTTAGGTTCCACGGACCTGCTTAGTTGTCTAAGTGGGCGGAGAGGTGTACTCCGACGTGGCGCGTCCCCGGGTGGTGGATAGGGGAATGCCTGCCTCGCGGCGGGTAGGGGCAATAGCTCCCGCGAACCAAACACTGGGGGGGGAACTGGGGCGGCCTTCCTAACCGAAGGCCTTTGTGGAGAAGCCCACGCCACTTCTCCTTCCGTAGCCCGCAGATCCAATTCAACGACCCCAGTCGTGGCGTTAATGGGGTATGTTTTGAATACTGTGGAGCGGAGGGCTTGCCTTAACTGGCCGGCCCGTGAGAAGGACACTCTATAACACCCGACAGTGAAGTCGTTAAAACCTGTGGATACCTGGCGACCTCCACAGTAAGTAGCCGCACTACCGGAATGGACGTCACCCGGTAGTGCAAACCCTTCGTTCCATTCTCGTGGGTACAAAAATGAGTTGTCAAAAAAAAACCCCCCCCCCCAACAACAAAACTTTTTGCCTTCCAAAGGAAGCGGCGTGTCTCATGTCGCAACCGGAGGAAGAGGCGGAGAGGGCCATTGTCCGAGCTACGGACACGGCCTTCTCAAAGAAGGAGAGAGGGCAGCCGTCCAGCCTAAGCATGGCGCTGGAGACGGAGCTGCCAAACACGAGAGACGAAGCAGGCTATAGTGGTGCTCCAGAGGGCAAGGTTTCAGCCTATCGCCTTAACTTTCCGCGGCTCCGACCGGGAGCCAAAGGGAGGGTAAAGGCGCAAGAGCCTAAGGATGGAACCAGGGACAGGAGCCCTGCTGAGAGGAATGAAGAGCGGCGCGTCGTCACCATCTCGGACGCGTCCGAATCGGAGAAGGGAGAGGGAGAGGAGTCTTCAAAGATGGTTCTGGAGACAGACCTCCCAGAAGTTTCCTTGGGTGAAGAGCTGAATAAGCATATCACCCGGAAACGACCGACGGTGACCCTGGTTGAGGGACCAAAGTCACCAAAAATTGGGTCGGCGCGCAGAGGCGCCCTTACAGGACGGCGTCGGAGTCTCGTGGCAGCGGCCAGTGGTCGTCCTGCCATAATAGTCTCTGAGGTGGAGAACGTGGCGGACTCGGACGAGGAACCTGGCCCTCGCCGGTATTACCGCGACATGGTTGTCGCGCACGAGGTCGATGGGGGCGACGAGCTTCGCATCCCTGAACCACAAACCAAGGAGACCCTGGTTGCTGCGGCGCTCCTGAACGTGGCCACAATCCAGGAGCAAGTCCGGAAGAGTGGCCACCTCAAGGGCACAGTCTGGGGCGCAATAAATACAGCCGCTGCAGGAGTGATCGACGCGGTTGAAGCTTTGCGGACGATCACTCCTGCCGAGGAGCACCGCCGTCTCCGAGCGGACAACAACCGGCTCGCTCGAGAGCTGGACATTGTTCGTGCGGAACTGAAGGCCTTTAAACAGGCCTTCGAGAAATCGCGGGCGAGCACCGCCAAGGCAGCTCGCGACCCAGCAGCCCCTGATGTGAGGGAGCTGATGGAGGAGCTGAGGCGTGACCTCCAAATATCCCTGGGCGGGATGTTAAATGCCCGCCTAGGGGAGCTGGAGTCACGACTCCCGCCAGAACCGGTCCTAAGACCCCCGCTCGCGGCTGACAGGCGCCTGGAGCCCCCGCCTCGCCCAAGGGCCCAGCCGAATCTGGCGGACGGTGCCATGCGCCGACCCGCTGGCCCAACGGCCCCCAAGGCCAAAAAGCCTAATAGGGCCCCTACACCTCCCCCCACCAACGGAGGTAGGGAAGAGGGACCACATACCGGTCCAAGGCGCCAGTCTGGTCCCAAGCCCCAGACCACCCCGGGACCAAGCCGGCAGCAGGAAACTGCTCCCACCGGCCATACTGCGGCGGAAACGCCCTGGACCAGGGTGGTGGGCCGCAAGGCCAAGGGCGGGAAGGGGAAACCCCAACCCCAAACCACTCCCACATCGAGGCCCTCCGCACCGAGGGCGGCCAAAATTCGGGTCCCACGTACGGCCGCCCTCGTGGTGACCCTGAAGGAGGGTGTGCGGGCTACCTACGTGGAGGTGATGGCGAAAGCCAGAGCCTCCGTCCGCCTTTCGGAGGCCGGTCTGGAGACGGTCAAAATCAAAACGACCATGACCGGCTCCAGAATGCTGGAAGTGGGCGGCGACAGCCCTGGGCCTAGCGCTGACCAACTCGCCGAGATGCTCCGCCAGGCCATCGGTGACTTGGCGGAGGTGACCCGGCCCACCAAATCCGCTGAGTTGAGGCTTACTGGCCTTGACGAATCAGTGAGCCGGGAGGAGATTGTCGCCGTCATGGCCACTAAGGGAGGCTGCGCCCCTACCGAAATCAAGGTAGGGGCTATCAGAGCCAGCCAATGGGGGCAGTGCTCTGTTATCATCCGCTGCCCCGCTGTGGTTGCAAAGGCCGCAGTCACAGCGGGGAGGGTGGCCATCGGCTGGTGCCTGGCCACTGTCGCGCCTGTGGAGGCCCTGCCCATGCGCTGTTACAAGTGCATGGCGCTGGGCCACACCAGGGCCCTGTGCCTGTCAACGGCCGAGCACGGCAACAAATGCTTCCGCTGCGGCGAGGAGGGCCATCTGGCAGCGGCCTGTGAGGCGGCGCCGAAGTGTGCGGTCTGTGCCCAAGCGGGCCGACCGCACAACCACACGATGGGGGGAACTAAATGCGCCCCCCCTTCGGTCAAGGGTAAGGCCCCATTGACCCGGGCCTCAACCGAACGTGGCGGCCATCTGGCCATTGAGGAGCCCGTAATGCAGGTGTCGTAATGCCAGCACACCTGCATTACGAGCTCCTCCAGGTGAATGCCAACCACTCGGCTCGCGCACAGGACCTGCTAATGCAGGTCCTAGCCGAGTGGCGCATCGACGTGGCGGTCGTCGCCGAGCCCTACTTCGTCCCCCCCCAGCAAAACTGGGTTGGGGACACGGAGGGCTTGGTGGGCGTGGTGGTGCCGGCTGCCGGGCAGCAGCGCCTCTCGCTAAGAGAGAGGGGCGCTGGATACGCGGCGGCAAACTGGAGAGAAGTAGTCGTCATCGGAGTCTACTTCTCCCCCAACAGGCCCCTCTCAGATTTTGAGAGGTTCCTGGGGGGCCTGGAGCCGGTGGTTCAAAGAGCATCACCGGCCCAAGTGGTCCTGATGGGGGACTTCAACGCCAAGTGCGCGGCGTGGGGGTCCCCCATCACAGACCAAAGAGGGGCGCTTCTGCGGGACTGGGCCGCCATGATCGGCCTGGTCCTGCAAAATGTAGGGCGCGCCAACACCTGCGTCCGACAGCAGGGGGGGTCAATTGTGGACCTCACGTTCACAACCCCTGCTGTCGGCGCTCGTGTGAGCCAGTGGCGCGTCCTGGAGGAGGTGGAGACCCTGTCGGACCACCTTTACATCCGCTTCAGGGTCTCCAAAGCGCCCCGCGGGCCTCAGGCCCGGGCGGTGGGAGGGCGGGGCGGGGATTTCCCAAAGTGGGCGATTTCCCGCCTCGATCGGGACCGGGCGGAGGAGGCCGCCGTGGTCCAGGCGTGGTGCGCCGACCCCCCCGACACCATGGGGGTCGACGAGAGGGCCGTCAGGTTCCGCGAGGACCTGACGGCCATATGCGACGCGGCCATGCCGAGGGCGCGAAAGGGTGCGCCCAGGCGGGCCGTATACTGGTGGTCGCAGGACCTGGTGGACCTCCGAGCCGCCAGCGACAGAGCCCGCCGCGCCTTTACCCGGTGCAGAAGGAGGCGGACTCGGGTGCCGGGCGAGGAGGAGAGGCTCCTCGCCGAGCTGCGCGCAGCCAAGGCCGCCTTCAAGGCGGCCATCGCGCGTGCCAAGGATTCAGCTCATGCTGAATTCTTGGCCACGCTGGACGAGGATCCGTGGGGTCGCCCGTACCGAATGGTACGGGCTAAACTGAAGGTGTCCCCCCCCATGGAGGACTTCGAGCCGGGAGTCCTCGCCGCGGTGGTCGACGGCCTCTTCCCCGCAAGCCCGCCTTTCGACCCGCCGCGGATGGCGCCGCCAGAAGAGGAGCCCGCTGCCCCCGTCGACGTTCCCCCAGTGACGGGGGAGGAAATGGCGAGGGTGGTGGGCCGACTCAAGGGGTGCCGCAAGGCACCTGGGCCCGATGGCGTCCCGGGGAAGGTGCTTCCGATCGCGGCGAAGCACCTGGGGGACCGGCTCTGCGGCCTAATGGACCGCTGCCTGGCCGCGGGGCAGTTTCCCCAAATTTGGAAGGAGGGCCGCCTAGTCCTCCTGCGGAAGGAGAGCAGACCGGCGGACTCTCCTTCCGGGTGGCGGCCGCTCGTCATGCTGGACGAGACCGGGAAGCTCCTCGAGAGAGTGATCGCTTCCCGGATCGCCCACCATCTGACGAGCGAAGGGCCGGATCTTGCGGGGAACCAGTTCGGGTTCCGGGTAGGGCGGTCCACGTTGGACGCCCTATCCGCCCTGAAGGGGTTCACCGAAGATGCGGCCAGGAGGGGCCAGGGGGCCGTGGCGGTATCTCTCGATATCGCCAACGCCTTCGGGTCCCTCTCCTTCGGAGTGATAGAGGAGGCGCTCCGGTATCACCGGGTGCCCCTCTACCTCCGGAGGGTTGTGGGGCACTACCTGACGGGGCGGGTAGTGCTCTACACGGGGAGGGGGGGGATTCGGATGGCCCAGCCGGTGACCAGTGGCGTTCCGCAGGGGTCCGTGCTAGGGCCCCTATTATGGAACGTCGGGTACGACTGGGTCATCCGCGCGAGGGTGCTGCCCCGGATGGCGGTGTACTGCTACGCAGATGACACCCTCATCGCCGTCCGGGGCACCACCTTCGAAGAGGTGGCAAGAAGGGCGGAGGTGGGAGCCACCCTAGTGATCCGGCGGATCGAGGCGCTGGGCCTGAAAGTGTCCCTCCCCAAGACGGAGGCCCTCTGCTTCCGAGGGCCCCGGTGGAGGCTGCCGCGCGGAGCCGCCCTGCGCGTCAACGGCGAGGCCGTCGAGGTGAGGGCCCACATAAAATATCTGGGCCTTACCCTCGACGGCAAATGGGAGTTCGGGGAGCACTTTCGCAGACTGGCTCCCCGACTCGCGGGCGCGGCGGGAGCCCTGGGCCGGCTCCTGCCCAATCAGGGCGGACCTAATGCCCCCTGCAGACGCCTGTTTGCAGGGGTCATTAGGAGTATGGCCCTGTACGGGGCCCCTATATGGGCGGAGTCCCTCACCGCCACCACCAAAGCCCTCCTCCGAAGGCCCCAGAGGGTCATGGCGGTGAGGATGGCCCGGGCCTACCGAACGGTGGGCTGGGCGGCGGCTGGAGCCCTCGCAGCCTCCCCTCCGTGGGAGATCGAGGCGGTCGGGCTTGCCGAGGCCTACCGGGCCAAGGTGGAACGAAGGGAGCGGGGGGAGTCCCTCGCTCCCCAGGAGTTGGCCCGGGCCAAAGAGGTCCAGAGAGGGGAGGTGCTGGAGCGCTGGGCGGCAGAGCTTGCGGAGGCTGAATACGGCCTACGCACGATCGCAGCCATCCACCCGGTGCTCCAGGAATGGTGCGGGAGGGATCACGGGTCCCTGACCTTCCACCTGGTGCAGGTGCTGTCCGGGCATGGTTGCTTCGGGCGGTACCTGCACAGGGTGGCGGGTAGGGAGGAGACGGCGTCGTGCCACGAGTGCGGCACCGCCGAGGACACAGCCCAGCACACCTTGGAGGTGTGCAGCGCATGGGCTGAGCGGCGCCGCACCCTGGCGGCGACGATTGGCGGCGACCTCTCGCTCCCCAGCGTTGTACGCGCAATGCTGGAGAGCGAGACGTCCTGGGAGGCCGTCACCTCCTTCTGCGACGACGTAATGTCGCAGAAGGAGGAGAGGGAGCGGGAACGCGAGAATGATCCCCTCGCGAACCCGCTCCGGCGCAGACGGACGGGAAGGAGGCGGCGACAGTTCGCCGCCAACCTTCCCTAGTGGTGCTAGCCGACGGGGGATGGGGATCCTCTGTCGGCCGTAACAGCCCACACGTCTAGGGGGGGGACCAAGTATTCCGGTCCCCCCTCTCTTGGCGCGGGAGCTCCGGCATAGGCTGGGGCGGCCAGCGGATGCTGTGGTGACTCCAAACTCTCCCATGGCATCCGCAAATGGCAAGAGAGGGAATACCGGTGGGTTTTTAGTGGGTATGCCTCCCCCCTCCTTCCATTAGGGAAGGAGGTTACGGGGGAGGTGAGTCCCACATAACTTCCGCGCCGTCCCAACGGCGCGGTCGTATGCGTAACGCATTTTCCCACCGTCAAAAAAAAAAAAAAAAAAAAAAAAAAAAAAAAAAAAAAAAAAAAAAAAAAAAAAAGGTTAGGTTCCCCCCCGGGTGTCGCTACCTTGTCGTGGTGGGGGGGCTTGACCCCTTAATGATCTTCGGGCCTTTAAGCTCGAAGTGAAAGGGTGACCAAGAGCGGCACAGCCTCGGTGGAGCCCATCCTGGGCCAAGCGAGGCGGGCGTGCCCTAGTGAAAGGGTGCGCCGCTTTCCTGCTCCCTGTCTCTCCTGCAGCAGGGGACTACGGGGACGCAGAGGGGATAACAGCTCCTTATCGTGGTTATGGATGCGGGTTGCAGCGTATCCAGTACCAGGCCGGAGACAAGTAGGTCTGGTGGACTGAACGGGTCTGGCCTGGGCTAGCGGTTTGCCGGATGTGCCACTTTAGTGGCGAACGGGTTGGCGTAACTGCAACACAAGGGGAACTCACCCCTTAAAAAAGAGGAGAGGGCTCCCTCTTTAAAAGGAGCAGGGGACCGCACCCCTCATCAAAGGAGCATGAGTGATAACAAAGAGAAACTACCCCAGGAGGGTACCTCGTCTCGAGGAGAATCCCTCTCCGTTACCATCCCACGGACAGCCCCATCGTATTCTGGGGGGGGCAATTATCACTTCGTGGGCACTGAAAGCCCACGTTTTAAATTTAGTTCGTCCGCGACTCAGATCCCGGACCAAAATCGTCTTGGCGTATCAGTGCGCGACTGCACTGTACGCCTCACACGGCAAATTGATTGCCAAGAGCCCGAACCTAGGGCCAACACGAGCTCGGAAGTCAACTTTGCTTCCCAGGAGACTGCAGGTCACGAGTCTACTGGCAGAAGCAATCTTGAGGACGTCCCGGATGCAGCTGAGCGGGTGAAGCGGAAGCGGAAGCGATTGCGCCCTGCTTCATCTGTTCTCAGCTCAAGTGATGAAGGGTCTACATGCGCCTCGGCTGGGGAAGGACAGCCAAAGGCCAAAGGGAGAGGCCGCCCACCAACATCGGGCAAATATGTAGGACTGGCCAGAGCGAAGGAAGCCTACAACCGGGCTCTTAGGGAAGAGCTCCGGCTGAAGGCCGAGATGGAGGTGCAGGAGATGTCCATTAGGACCCGTCAAGGGTACCAGATGGACACTTCTTCTCTAGCAAGGACTGACTCAGAGGATGCAGAGGCCAACCAAGATCTTGGTCAACAGGTGGCTGACAGTGTGGCAATCATCACCAAAGTTGCCACAAAATCAAAGAACTTGTCAGGAGGATATGTCAAGAGCTTGAAAGAGGCGGCTGTCGCGATCGCTGATGCGTTTTCGGAGCTCAGCAGACGCACGGCTACTGAAGAGACAGCTCGGCTGCAGGCCGACAACAACCGACTTCAGACCGAAATGGCCAGCCTCCGAAAGGAGCTGGCCGAAATGAAAATGACCCTGGAAGGGATGCGGAAGCAGGGTAGTCCGCCACCCCCTCAAACCGGAAAAGACAAGGAGAAACCGCCCCCTGCGCGGCCTCCCCAGGGTGAAAATATGGATAGACGTGTTGCTGCCTTCCCACCTGCCACAGAAATGGACCATCTGTGCAGAGCGATAATGGCTCACGTCGGTCCGTACCTTGATGCACGCTTGGCCGGCATTCAGGACCGGCTGTTGCCGGAAAAGCCTGTGCGACCACCTCTGGCGGCGGATGCCAGGAGTGCCAGGACAGACAAGCAGGCTGAGGTAGTGCCAACTTCTGGTACAGGTCCTCGTTCTGGCGCGGCACCTAAAAAAAAGAGGAAAAGGAAAAAGAAGACGAAAAACCCGACCCCGAATCCAAGGCCCCCAACGCCTCCACCACCTGCAAGGCCTAGTACGTCATCGGAGTGGACGCAGGTAGGCAAGAAAGGAAGGCGAAAGAAGAAGAAAAAAGATGGCGTAGATCAGCAGGTCGGAAATGGCGAACACCCGAAGCCACCCAGAGGGAAAAAGAGCAAGGCCAGAAAGCTCCGTTCACCTCGGTCAGCTGCCGTTGTTGTAACGCTGCTGGAGCCAAAAGCAGCGGATAAAGGGGCCGACTTTGGCACTGTCCTTGCTGAGGTTAAGAGGAAGGTGCGGCTTAAGGAGCTGGGAATTTCAGGTCTTCGCTTCAGAAAGGCTCAAACAGGGGCCTACGTTATGGAAGTGCCCGGCACCTCAAGTGGCGATAAAGCAAACGCTCTGGCCAAGAGGTTAGCGGAGGTTGTTGACCCGGAAGTAGTGCGGATCTCTAGGCCCACAAAATGCGCAGAGCTGCGTATCTCGGGCCTAGATGAGTCTGTGCTGTTTCCCGAGGTGGTTGCGGCGGTCGCCCGGGTGGGAGGCTGCCAAGAGACCGACATCAGGTCAGGAGAGGTCGTCCGCGGCCCCTCCGGGCTGGGTGTCGTGTGGCTGCGCTGCCCTATCCCGGCGGCGAAGAAGGTGGTGGAGGCGGGAAGGCTGCTGGTAGGCTGGGTGTCGGCGCAGGTCAAACTGCTCGATGCCCGCCCCCTGCGCTGCTTCCGCTGCCTCGAGGTGGGCCACGTGGCCGCCAAATGTAAGTCGGAGGTGGACCGCAGCCGAGCCTGCTACCGCTGCGGGCGTCCCGGCCACGTCGCTGGCAACTGCACATCATCTGCACACTGCCCGCTGTGTGCCGAGGCCGGGCTAGCAGCCAACCATAGGGTAGGCAGCAAAGCCTGTGATCCACCTAAAAGTAAGCGGAGAACGGCTGGCGCTGACTCCCAGGCTACTCTGGGGCGGAATACCCGAAAAGACTCGAATGTCGAGCAACAGGACGAGGAGGCTGAGATAATAGTCGAGTAGTAATGGCTCCTATACGCTTCCTGCAGGCGAATATCAACCACTGCGCCAGAGCACAGGACCTCCTGTTCCAGAGCATGGCGGAGTGGTTGATCCATGTCGCAGTGGTAACCGAACCATATTCGGTCCCAGCCAGAGACAACTGGGTGGGGGACCTCGACAGCCTCGTGGCCTTGGCCACTCAACCATCGGCCGGCTCTGCTCCGCTTGAAAGCGTGGTGCGGGGCCACGGCTTCGTGGCTGCCATCATCGGGGGTATAATGGTGGTGGGAGTGTACTTCTCGCCGAACAGAAGCCTAGCCGACTTCGAGGTGCTTCTCGACGATGTGCAGGCCCTGATTGGCAGAAGTGGCCCCGAACTGCTGCTGGTTGCGGGGGACTTTAATGCCAAATCTACGGGGTGGGGCTCTACTGCGACTGACGTACGCGGTGAGGTGCTCACAGAGTGGGCAGTGGCCGTAGGGTTGGAGGTTCTTAACCGAGGGACGGTCGATACGTGCGTGCGGCAACAGGGAGGCTCCATCGTGGACATCACGTTTGCAAATGCTGCCCTGGCGCGCCGTGTCCAAGGTTGGGAAGTGTTGGAGGGCGTGGAAACGTTATCGGACCACAGATACATCCGGTACGAAGTCTGCGCCCACCACACTACGCCGGACGACCTGAGTCGTCCCCGAAGAGACGACAGTCCCAGATGGGCAACGAAACGGCTCGATCGGGACCTGCTGCACGCAGCGGCCCTGGTCCAAGCTTGGCCGGAGACGCCCGAAGGACCAAGAAGTGTAGAGGAAGAAGCATCCTGGCTCAGTGGGGCCATGGCTCAAATATGCGATGCCGCAATGCCGCGGGCCAAGCCCACAGGGCCGAGGCGGAGCGTGTACTGGTGGTCCGCAGAGCTAACGCAGTTGCGCAAGGCATGCGTGGCTGCGAGACGCCAATACACCAGGAGCCGAAGGCGGAGGAGGCGAGACCTGACGGCAGAGGATGAGCTATACGAAAGCTACAGAGCGGCCAGCAAAACCCTCAGCTTAGCCATTGGCCAAGCCAAAGACCTGGCGGAGGAGGAAATGTTGGAGGCTCTGAACAGCGACCCGTGGGGGCGGCCGTACAAGTCGGTGAGGTGCAAACTTCACCCCTGGGCCCCTCCACTCACGCAAAGCCTCCAGCCGGACCTTCTGAGCCGAATCGTGGGAACCCTCTTCCCACGACGGGGTGAACACCAGCCCCCGTGCATGGCTTCAGTGTCCCCAACGGAGGGAGAAGTCGCACCCGAGGTGACAGAGGGAGAGTTGGGAGCCGCAGTGTTGAGGCTTAAGGCCAAAAACACTGCCCCTGGTCCCGACGGTATTCCCGGCCGAGCCTGGGTGTTGGCGCTGGGCCCCTTGGAGCCAAGAGTGAGGGCACTATTTTCTTCGTGTCTGGAGCAGGGGTGCATCCCACGTTCGTGGAAGTGCGGAAAGCTGGTGCTCCTGCGGAAGGAAGGGCGACCGGGTGACTCCCCTTCGGGATACAGGCCGATCGTACTTTTGGACGAGGGAGCGAAGCTCTTTGAGCGAATAGTGGCTTCCCGGCTGATAGGTCATTTAGAGGGACAAGGGCCGAACCTAAGTGCGTGCCAGTACGGATTTCGTCGGGGCAGGTCCACCATCGACGCCATTGCGCGGGTGAGGGCTCTAGCGGATGACGCGGTTTCCCGGGGGGAGGTGGTGTTGGCGGTATCTCTAGATATCGCCAATGCTTTCAACACCCTTCCCTGGGAAACCATCAAGGAGGCCCTCAGGTACCACAATGTGCCGGAGTACCTGCGTAGGGTGGTTGGGTCGTATCTTTTCGAGAGGGCGATCCGCTACCCCACACAGGATGAATGGGTGGAGCGCGAGATGTCGTGCGGTGTCCCACAGGGGTCAGTCTTAGGACCGCTCCTGTGGAACATTGGTTACGACTGGGCGCTACGTGGCGCCAACTTGCGGGGGGTAGACGTAACCTGTTACGCCGACGACACCCTTGTAACGGCCCGAGGGGCCACATTTCGCGATGCGTCCATCTTGGCCACTGCTGGGGTGGCCCTAATCGTGGACAGGATACGGAGGCTGGGACTAGAGGTTGCCCTGCACAAATCTGAGGCCATCTGTTTTCATGGGCCTCGGAGGGCACCTCCAGGAAATGCCAGCATAATGGTGGGCGGAGTTTCCATCGGCGTCGGGAAGACGATGAAGTACCTGGGACTCGTCCTCGACAGCCGATGGAACTTCGAGGAGCATTTCCGGCGCTTGGCTCCAAAACTACTTGGCACAGCGTCGGCACTGAGCCGGCTCCTCCCGAACGTGGGCGGGCCGAAGGCGGGCTGCCGCCGACTGTACACGGGTGTGGTGCGGTCGATGGCCCTCTACGGGGCACCCATATGGGTAAATGCCCTTTCCGCCCATAACAAGACCCAACTGCGGCGACCGCAAAGGGTCATGGCGGTAAGGGCAACGAGGGCGTACCGCACCACCTCGTTCGAGGCGGCCTGCGTGATGGCAGGGACCCCACCCTGGGAGTTGGATGCCGAGGTGCTGAACGAGGTCTACCGCCGAGTAGCCGAGGCGCGCACCAGAGGAGAACAGCCGTGTCCGGAAGAGGTTAGGCGATGGAGAGAGATCTCTCGCCAAACCCTCTTCCGGAAATGGTTGGTGGCCTTGGAGCAGCCGAGCGCCGGCCACTGGACCATATCGGGAGTGCGGCCCGTCCTGCAGGGATGGGTCGAAAGGAGATGGGGCGTTGTTTCCTTCCACCTAACGCAGGTACTATCGGGACACGGTTGTTTCGGCAGATACCTGTTTAAGGTTGCAAGGAGGGAAACAACGCCAATGTGTCACCACTGCGGTGGGGCGGAGGACACGGCGCAGCACACGCTGCAAGTGTGTCCCGCCTTCGACGAGCAGCGAGCCCGCCTCACGGCGGTGATTGGAACTGACCTCTCGCTGCCGGCCGTGGTCAAAGCCATGACCGACAGCGAGAAATCGTGGACTGCCATGGCCTCCTACTGTGAGGAGGTCATGGCACTCAGAGAGGGTGCGGAGCGGGAGCGCGAGGAAGACCCATCTTCCCAGCCCCTGCGCCGCAGGCGTGTCGGGCGCAGGCGGTTAATCCATAACCGCCAAATACCGCCCTAATAGGACTGCGGGAGATGGGCACGGGGATGCCCGTCCCCCGCCGCTAAGGTCCTGTTGAGCTGGTAGGCGCGCCAAGTGTTTCGGCGCGCCTACAGTGGAGGAGACAGGAGACGTGCAGGTCTCCTGGAGATGGGTCCGTGAGCGGACATACCGCCGTGCTGCCGGGCCGTGGATGCGTAAAGTTCCCACAGCCCGATTGCTTATCGGCGACGAAGTGGAACACCCTGGGGTTTTTAGTGGGTACACCGCCCCCTTCTGGGGCGGGAATCCCACATATCCACCGGCCTCCCCGGGCCAGTGGAATCCATAAAGGATTTTTCCCAGGCCAAAAAAAAAAAAAAAAAAAAAAAAAAGGTTAGGTTAGGTTAGGTTCCCCCGAAGGAGAAAAATCTTCCTTAGTTGACGGTTTTTCGCGAGATTTGGCATAGAGACTTGTTTCGACCCCCCTGCTTGTTTCCCTGACTCGACTCTACCCTTTCTCGTTACCTTGGCTTGTTTTTTACGGTTTTCTGTTCAGCTTTTTGATTGGTTTTGTTAAAATTGGCAACTTTTTGACTAACTGTTACGGCTATACCCGTTAAGCTACCCCCTCCAAATTTTGGTGGTGGGTAGCGCTGGGGCAGCTCTAGCGTTCGGCATTGTCAAAAAGGACCCAATTTCAGCGGTTTTCGTGACAACACTTGTCGAAAAATATTCAGGCGCCTGCTATACTTAATAGCAGCGCCTGAAATTTTTCGACGAGCAACGGACATTTTTGTGAATAACTCCTCGTGGGTTATTCATAAAAATTTTTTGTTTGTGCGAGGAGATAGGGTCGTTTATTCGCCCTATTTCCGACTTGAGTTTTGGTGGCGTAACTCTCATAGTTTGGGAGTTACGAATTTTACAAAAAATTACGCCGATCGGCGTAATTTTTCGATCGAATTTTGGGTTTTTCGGCTGGGGAATTTTTGTTTCCCAACCGAAAAATCTGGTTGAGGTGTCGTTAGATAGAGCTTTTTAAGCTCTATCTTTTGGCTTATAAAGCGTTGAGGTGGCATTTACTGTTTTGGAGATATCGATTTTTAATCGATATTTCCATACAGTATTTGCAAAATTTAGGGTTTTTTGCTTCCAAAAACTTTGTTTCTGGGGGCAAAAATCCTATCTTTGGCTGCTAAGTGGGGCCAATTGGGACCTACTTGGAAGTCTTTGTTGCGGATCCCTGTCACGTATGGGCGATTTGATATCGGCCAAAACGTGACAGAATGTCGGATCGGAAGCAGGATATGGAGGCTACGGAGGAGGCAGTGGCTCGTGTCTCCCTCCCCAGCAAGAGGGCTATGGCGGAGACCGAAGGAGTGGGAGAGGACAAGCCCTCCTGCCCCAAGGTCAGCGCCGCTGCCCGAGGACGCGCCCTGAAAGGCTCGGGGACATATGCCGGATTGGCCGCGGCTAAGGCCAAACTGAGGGAATCCGGAGAGGACTACGCA
Organism: Archips crataeganus; assembly: GCA_947859365.1. Taxonomy (NCBI): domain Eukaryota; kingdom Metazoa; phylum Arthropoda; class Insecta; order Lepidoptera; family Tortricidae; genus Archips; species Archips crataeganus. Next base: position 48,358 of record OX402067.1, on the reverse strand, counting down.
GAGGTGCGTATGTCCAAAGCAGCCTACCGCCTCAGCTTTCCCGGCCTGCGCTCCCGCTCCCAGGGGCCCCTAAGGGACCGCTCCCCCGTTTTGACACCGAGGATGACTGACGGGTCCGACAACGAAGAGGACGAACGGGAGAACGCCCGGCAACCGGCTCGAACGGTCGCCGGAAAAGAGGGCACGGCTCCCCCAACCGCAAACGACGACCAACTTACCACCGAAGAGGTCGGGGTGGTAGAATGCGCGCGCAATGCTGCTCGCGCAGTTCTTGCGGAGGCCGCAAAGTCGAGCCACTTAAATGGTGTCGTGCGTGGCAAAATAAACACGGCCTGCCGCGAAATAATAGAGGCGATGGATTTCCTCGAAAACAGGAAAGATAGCGAGGAAATCCGCAAATTGAAGGCGGACAACCGCAGGATGCGGGAGCAGCTTGCGCATCTGCAAGGAGAGACGAAGGCCCTCCGCACCGCTTTCTCGGAGCGGAAGTCCGAGGCGTCCACGCGCGCCACTCAGGGCCTTCCTGAAGGCCTGCAGGAGGCCCTAGCGCTACACTCGAGGGAGCTCTTTGTCAGCCTTGGCAATATGCTGAATGCCAGGCTGGAGGCCTTCGAGAGCCGCCTCCCTCCGGAGCCTGTCGTGCGTCCGCCGCTTAAGGCAAGTAGGACTGCCATCCCCCTGCCGCCGCCATCCCAAAAGGAAGAACCCCAGAGGAAGGCGCCTGCCCAGCCAAAGGCCCAGCCCAAAGTGCCGCCCAAAGGGCAGCACAAGGAGCAACCCAAGGCAAGGGCACAAGAGGAGTCGTCGCCGACCTCCCAGAGGCCGAACCCCACTGCTTCCAACCAGGAATCCTGGACGGAAGTAGTCAAGAGGAAGGCGAAGGCCAAGGCCAACAAGCCTCCAGCGACCGAGCTGCCCACGAAGCAGAAGAAGCCTGCTGCGGCCAAAAGCCTGGCCACACCGAAAAGCGCGGCGGTGATGGTCACGCTTAAGGCGGAGGCCGATATGTCGTACTTGGAGGCCCTCCAAAAGGTGACCACCTCCTTCAAGCTGGCAGACGTGGGGCTCGAAAGTGTCAGAGTGCGCAAGTCGGCCACTGGAGCACGACTCTTTGAAGTCCCAGGGGCAAGCAGTGGTCCGCTGGCAGATGCGCTGGCGGAAAAAATCGCGGGAGTTCTTGGCGATGCGGCCACGGTCTATAGACCTACCAAAACTGCCGACCTCCGAGTTACCGGCTTCGATGAGTCGGTAACTTCGGAGGACATCAGAACGGCGGTTGTGCTGAATGGTGCCTGCCCCACGGAGCAGATTAAAGTAAGCCCGGTCAGGTTACTTAGTAACGGGACTGGTTCCGCGTTGGTGCGCTGCCCTGTGGTGGCCGCCAACAAGCTAGTGAAAGCGGGGAAAATGCTGGTGGGCTGGTCGGCGGCCAGCATCAGAGCCCTGGAACCCCAACCCATGCGATGCTACCGCTGCATGGGAACGGGCCACACTAGGGCCTTATGCCCCGCAGCGGTAGACAGGGGCAACCTGTGTTTCAGGTGCTCGAAGCCCGACCACAGGGCAGCCGAGTGCCAGGCCGAGCCCCACTGCGATGTGTGCCACTTCGCGAAGCGGCCAGCCGGACACGTCATGGGGGGACAGGCGTGCGCGCCCCCCCAAACCAAAGGCCGTATTGACCCCGTACGAGCTGGCGGTCAAGAGAGCAGCCCTGAGGCAGTAGCCGGAAACAGGATGGATCTCTAAATGTCGGTACACCGACATTTAGAGATCCTACAGGGCAACCTGAACCACTCCGCCCGCGCACAAGACCTCATGATGCAGGTCATGGCGGAGTGGGGACTGGCATTGGCGGTGGTGGCCGAGCCATACATGGTCCCAGCTCAGGCACACTGGGTAGGGGCCACAGACGAATCCGTGGCGATGGTGGTGCCGGCGACGGGGTTCTTCCCATCCCTCTCCAGGCTCGAAGACGGACCGGGATACGTGGCGGCAAAATGGGGGAAGACGGTGGTCATTGGGGTTTACTTCTCTCCCAACCGACCACTGTCCGCCTTCGAATCTTTCCTGGAGGGGCTGGGAAGAGTGGTGGGGAGGTGTTCCCCTGCACAAGTCATGGTGATGGGGGACCTAAATGCTAAAAGCGCGGCATGGGGTTCCCCCATCACCGACCTAAAGGGAGCTGTGCTCCGGGACTGGGTGCTGGCCACGGGGCTGGTGGTCGTGAACCAGGGCAGCGCCAACACGTGCGTGCGCAGACAGGGGGGGTCAATCGTCGACGTTACGTTCGCCACCCCCTCCCTTGCAGCACGTGTCGAGGACTGGCGCGTCCTGGAGGAGGTGGAGACCCTCTCCGACCATTTATATATTCGAATGAGGGTCTCCGCCTCGTCGCGGCAGTCGCGGCAACCGCGACCGGTGAGGGCTGGCAGTGGGTTCCCGCGGTGGGCGATAACCCACTTCGACCCCGCAATGGCCGAGGAAGCCGCCATTGCCGAGGCGTGGAGTCGTCCCCCCCCGCAGGGAACTGTTGACGAGAAGGCGGCCCGGTTTCGGGCCTCGCTGACGCGCATCTGCGACGCCGCGATGCCGCGAGTGAGGCAGGTGCCCAACAAGCGGGCTGTCTATTGGTGGACAGAGGAAATCGCGGCCCTCAGAGTGGCCAGCAACACCGCCCGCCGGAACTACACCCGCTGTAGGAGGCGACGGACCCACACCGACGGGGAAGAGGAGCGGCTGTACGCGGCGCTTAGGAGCGCCAAGGAGGCGCTCCAAATCGCCATAGTCAGGGCAAAGGACGCCGCGCATGAGGAGTTCCTGGCGACCCTGAATAGGGATCCATGGGGGCGGCCTTATAAAATGGTCCGCAACAAAATGAAGCGCAGCCCCCCCTTGGACACCATGGAGCCGGAGCTCCTCGGCAGAGTGGTAGAGGCCCTGTTCCCGGCGGCGCCAAGTTTCACTCCCCCGAGGATGTCGGCCCCCTCGGAGGAGCGAAATGAGCCGCTCCCTCCAGTCCCCAGGATCACCGAGGACGAGATGATGGGGATGGTGGACCGGATGCGGGCCAACAAGAAGGCACCTGGACCCGACGGTGTCCCGGCAAGGGTCGTCCCGTTAGCCCTGGAACACCTGGGGGAGCGACTCGAAGACCTCCTGAACGAGTGCCTGGAGACGGGACGCTTCCCCAAGGTGTGGAAGGAGGGACGGCTGGTCTTGCTGCGGAAGGAGGGTCGCCCGGCGGATTCCCCATCCGGCCACAGGCCGCTGGTCCTGCTTGACGTATCCGGGAAGATGTTTGAGAGGGTGGTTGCTTCCCGGATCGTCAAGCACCTGGGGGACGTGGGCCCGAACGTCTCGGACCGGCAGTTCGGATTCCGAGAGGGCAGGGGGACGCTGGACGCTATAAAGGAATTGAAAGCCTTTATAGACGTCGCAGCGGGCAGAGGGGAGGGAGTGGTGGCGGTGTCCTTGGACATCGCCAACGCATTCGGCACCCTCCCCTACTCCGTAATTTTGGAGGCGCTCAGGTACCACCAGGTACCAATGTACCTGCAGAAGATCGTGGGGCACTACCTTGAGGACAGGGTAGTGCTCTACGATCATGAAGGGGAGCGCAAGGCCAGGCCTATGGGCTGTGGGGTTCCGCAAGGGTCGGTCCTGGGGCCACTATTGTGGAACCTGGGATATGACTGGGCGATCAGGGGGGTACAGCTTCCTCGCATGGCCACCATTTGTTATGCCGATGACACACTGGTGGTCGTGCGAGGAAGTGAAATGCGGGAGGCCTTCCGCAGGGCAGCGGTTGCAGCCGACCTCACGGTTCACCGAATCCGCATGCTGGGACTGGAGGTATCGGTCAGCAAAACCGAAGCGATGGTCTTCGGTGGGCGGGGTTGGCGGATACCCGCGAACGCCTCGCTACCAATCGGAGGGGAATCTGTCCAGGTCAAGGCCAACATCAAATATCTTGGCCTTGTCCTGGACAGAAAGTGGGATTTCACGGAGCACTTCACCAGACTCGCTCCGAGACTGGTGGGTGCTGCGTCAGCGCTGGGGAAACTTCTGCCCAACGTAGGGGGCCCGAGGGGAGCTGTGCGCAGGCTCTACACAGGTGTAGTGCGCAGCATGGCGCTATATGGGGCGCCGATCTGGGCGAGTCGGCTGTCGGAGCGTAATAAGGCCTTGCTCCGACGGCCGCAAAGGATGTGCGCCATCAGGGCGGTACGGGCGTACGTAACCGTCGCCCACATGGCCGCTTGCGCCCTAGCCGGGACACCGCCCTGGGACGTCGACGCCCAGACGGCCGCTGAGGTCTATGAAGAGCGCAAAGAGGCGCTGAGAAGGGGGGAAAGGCCTGCCCCCAGAGAGCTCGAGTTTGCCCGCCGCATGGTGGAGCGTCGGATGAGGGACCGCTGGAAGCGTGACCTGGAGGACAGCCGCTATGGAACGCGCACCATAGCGGCTCTCCTCCCTTCACTCGACCAGTGGGTCGAGAGGGGGTTTGGAGCCCTCACATTCCGGATGGTGCAAGTAATGACCGGGCACGGATGCTTCGGTCATTATTTGCACCAAATAGGGCGGGAGAATGATCCGACGTGCCACCACTGCGGCGACCCAGACGACACGGCCCAGCACACTCTGGCAGAGTGTAGCAGCTGGGCCCCAGAGCGGCAAGCTCTCGAGGCGGAGCTAGGGACGAGCGACCTCTCGCTCTCCAGCGTAGTGCGAGCCATGCTGGGGAGCGAGGAGGCCTGGCAGGCGGTCGCCTCCTTTTGCGAGACAGTAATCTCGCAAAAGGAGGCCGCGGAACGGGAGCGCGAGGACGATGCCCTCGCGCCCCTGTTCCGGCGCAGACGGAGGGGGGTAAGGCGGAGGCGATTTGCCGCTCGTCATATCCCCCAGTAGGACCAGCGGGCGAGGGACGGGGATCCCTTGTCCGCATTGCACGGTCCTACGAGTCTGGGGGAAGGGTTGAAATGCTGCAACTCTTCCCCTCCTGGCGCGGGTAGCCCCGGCGAAAGCTGGGGCGGCCGGGAGGTGTCATGGTGAAATCCACGGATCCCATGGCGCCTAACAACCTCGGCAAGAGGGTCAGCATCGGAGTGGTTTTAGTGGGTATGCTCTCCTGTCCCCTTCTCATTAGGAGAAGAGGACCGGAGAGAGAGCCCCACATAACCTAAACCGGGTCTCCCCGGGCCCGGGGGTACACGTAATGTGTTTCCACTCCGTGAACAAAAAAAAAAAAAAAAAAAAAAAAAAAAAAAAGGTTAGGTTCCCCCCCGGGTGTCGCTACCTTGTCGTGGTGGGGGGGCTTGACCCCTTAATGATCTTCGGGCCTTTAAGCTCGAAGTGAAAGGGTGACCAAGAGCGGCACAGCCTCGGTGGAGCCCATCCTGGGCCAAGCGAGGCGGGCGTGCCCTAGTGAAAGGGTGCGCCGCTTTCCTGCTCCCTGTCTCTCCTGCAGCAGGGGACTACGGGGACGCAGAGGGGATAACAGCTCCTTATCGTGGTTATGGATGCGGGTTGCAGCGTATCCAGTACCAGGCCGGAGACAAGTAGGTCTGGTGGACTGAACGGGTCTGGCCTGGGCTAGCGGTTTGCCGGATGTGCCACTTTAGTGGCGAACGGGTTGGCGTAACTGCAACACAAGGGGAACTCACCCCTTAAAAAAGAGGAGAGGGCTCCCTCTTTAAAAGGAGCAGGGGACCGCACCCCTCATCAAAGGAGCATGAGTGATAACAAAGAGAAACTACCCCAGGAGGGTACCTCGTCTCGAGGAGAATCCCTCTCCGTTACCATCCCACGGACAGCCCCATCGTATTCTGGGGGGGGCAATTATCACTTCGTGGGCACTGAAAGCCCACGTTTTAAATTTAGTTCGTCCGCGACTCAGATCCCGGACCAAAATCGTCTTGGCGTATCAGTGCGCGACTGCACTGTACGCCTCACACGGCAAATTGATTGCCAAGAGCCCGAACCTAGGGCCAACACGAGCTCGGAAGTCAACTTTGCTTCCCAGGAGACGGCAGGTCACGAGTCTACTGGCAGAAGCAATCTTGAGGACGTCCCGGATGCAGCTGAGCGGGTGAAGCGGAAGCGGAAGCGATTGCGCCCTGCTTCATCTGTTCTCAGCTCAAGTGATGAAGGGTCTACATGCGCCTCGGCTGGGGAAGGACAGCCAAAGGCCAAAGGGAGAGGCCGCCCACCAACATCGGGCAAATATGTAGGACTGGCCAGAGCGAAGGAAGCCTACAACCGGGCTCTTAGGGAAGAGCTCCGGCTGAAGGCCGAGATGGAGGTGCAGGAGATGTCCATTAGGACCCGTCAAGGGTACCAGATGGACACTTCTTCTCTAGCAAGGACTGACTCAGAGGATGCAGAGGCCAACCAAGATCTTGGTCAACAGGTGGCTGACAGTGTGGCAATCATCACCAAAGTTGCCACAAAATCAAAGAACTTGTCAGGAGGATATGTCAAGAGCTTGAAAGAGGCGGCTGTCGCGATCGCTGATGCGTTTTCGGAGCTCAGCAGACGCACGGCTACTGAAGAGACAGCTCGGCTGCAGGCCGACAACAACCGACTTCAGACCGAAATGGCCAGCCTCCGAAAGGAGCTGGCCGAAATGAAAATGACCCTGGAAGGGATGCGGAAGCAGGGTAGTCCGCCACCCCCTCAAACCGGAAAAGACAAGGAGAAACCGCCCCCTGCGCGGCCTCCCCAGGGTGAAAATATGGATAGACGTGTTGCTGCCTTCCCACCTGCCACAGAAATGGACCATCTGTGCAGAGCGATAATGGCTCACGTCGGTCCGTACCTTGATGCACGCTTGGCCGGCATTCAGGACCGGCTGTTGCCGGAAAAGCCTGTGCGACCACCTCTGGCGGCGGATGCCAGGAGTGCCAGGACAGACAAGCAGGCTGAGGTAGTGCCAACTTCTGGTACAGGTCCTCGTTCTGGCGCGGCACCTAAAAAAAAGAGGAAAAGGAAAAAGAAGACGAAAAACCCGACCCCGAATCCAAGGCCCCCAACGCCTCCACCACCTGCAAGGCCTAGTACGTCATCGGAGTGGACGCAGGTAGGCAAGAAAGGAAGGCGAAAGAAGAAGAAAAAAGATGGCGTAGATCAGCAGGTCGGAAATGGCGAACACCCGAAGCCATCCAGAGGGAAAAAGAGCAAGGCCAGAAAGCTCCGTTCACCTCGGTCAGCTGCCGTTGTTGTAACGCTGCTGGAGCCAAAAGCAGCGGATAAAGGGGCCGACTTTGGCACTGTCCTTGCTGAGGTTAAGAGGAAGGTGCGGCTTGAGGAGCTGGGAATTTCAGGTCTTCGCTTCAGAAAGGCTCAAACAGGGGCCTACGTTATGGAAGTGCCCGGCACCTCAAGTGGCGATAAAGCAAACGCTCTGGCCAAGAGGTTAGCGGAGGTTGTTGACCCGGAAGTAGTGCGGATCTCTAGGCCCACAAAATGCGCAGAGCTGCGTATCTCGGGCCTAGATGAGTCTGTGTTGTTTCCCGAGGTGGTTGCGGCGGTCGCCCGGGTGGGAGGCTGCCAAGAGACCGACATCAGGTCAGGAGAGGTCGTCCGCGGCCCCTCCGGGCTGGGTGTCGTGTGGCTGCGCTGCCCTATCCCGGCGGCGAAGAAGGTGGTGGAGGCGGGAAGGCTGCTGGTAGGCTGGGTGTCGGCGCAGGTCAAACTGCTCGATGCCCGCCCCCTGCGCTGCTTCCGCTGCCTCGAGGTGGGCCACGTGGCCGCCAAATGTAAGTCGGAGGTGGACCGCAGCCGAGCCTGCTACCGCTGCGGGCGTCCCGGCCACGTCGCTGGCAACTGCACATCATCTGCACACTGCCCGCTGTGTGCCGAGGCCGGGCTAGCAGCCAACCATAGGGTAGGCAGCAAAGCCTGTGATCCACCTAAAAGTAAGCGGAGAACGGCTGGCGCTGACTCCCAGGCTACTCTGGGGCGGAATACCCGAAAAGACTCGAATGTCGAGCAACAGGACGAGGAGGCTGAGATAATAGTCGAGTAGTAATGGCTCCTATACGCTTCCTGCAGGCGAATATCAACCACTGCGCCAGAGCACAGGACCTCCTGTTCCAGAGCATGGCGGAGTGGTTGATCCATGTCGCAGTGGTAACCGAACCATATTCGGTCCCAGCCAGAGACAACTGGGTGGGGGACCTCGACAGCCTCGTGGCCTTGGCCACTCAACCATCGGCCGGCTCTGCTCCGCTTGAAAGCGTGGTGCGGGGCCACGGCTTCGTGGCTGCCATCATCGGGGGTATAATGGTGGTGGGAGTGTACTTCTCGCCGAACAGAAGCCTAGCCGACTTCGAGGTGCTTCTCGACGATGTGCAGGCCCTGATTGGCAGAAGTGGCCCCGAACTGCTGCTGGTTGCGGGGGACTTTAATGCCAAATCTACGGGGTGGGGCTCTACTGCGACTGACGTACGCGGTGAGGTGCTCACAGAGTGGGCAGTGGCCGTAGGGTTGGAGGTTCTTAACCGAGGGACGGTCGATACGTGCGTGCGGCAACAGGGAGGCTCCATCGTGGACATCACGTTTGCAAATGCTGCCCTGGCGCGCCGTGTCCAAGGTTGGGAAGTGTTGGAGGGCGTGGAAACGTTATCGGACCACAGATACATCCGGTACGAAGTCTGCGCCCACCACACTACGCCGGACGACCTGAGTCGTCCCCGAAGAGACGACAGTCCCAGATGGGCAACGAAACGGCTCGATCGGGACCTGCTGCACGCAGCGGCCCTGGTCCAAGCTTGGCCGGAGACGCCCGAAGGACCAAGAAGTGTAGAGGAAGAAGCATCTTGGCTCAGTGGGGCCATGGCTCAAATATGCGATGCCGCAATGCCGCGGGCCAAGCCCACAGGGCCGAGGCGGAGCGTGTACTGGTGGTCCGCAGAGCTAACGCAGTTGCGCAAGGCATGCGTGGCTGCGAGACGCCAATACACCAGGAGCCGAAGGCGGAGGAGGCGAGACCTGACGGCAGAGGATGAGCTATACGAAAGCTACAGAGCGGCCAGCAAAACCCTCAGCTTAGCCATTGGCCAAGCCAAAGACCTGGCGGAGGAGGAAATGTTGGAGGCTCTGAACAGCGACCCGTGGGGGCGGCCGTACAAGTCGGTGAGGTGCAAACTTCACCCCTGGGCCCCTCCACTCACGCAAAGCCTCCAGCCGGACCTTCTGAGCCGAATCGTGGGAACCCTCTTCCCACGACGGGGTGAACACCAGCCCCCGTGCATGGCTTCAGTGTCCCCAACGGAGGGAGAAGTCGCACCCGAGGTGACAGAGGGAGAGTTGGGAGCCGCAGTGTTGAGGCTTAAGGCCAAAAACACTGCCCCTGGTCCCGACGGTATTCCCGGCCGAGCCTGGGTGTTGGCGCTGGGCCCCTTGGAGCCAAGAGTGAGGGCACTATTTTCTTCGTGTCTGGAGCAGGGGTGCATCCCACGTTCGTGGAAGTGCGGAAAGCTGGTGCTCCTGCGGAAGGAAGGGCGACCGGGTGACTCCCCTTCGGGATACAGGCCGATCGTACTTTTGGACGAGGGAGCGAAGCTCTTTGAGCGAATAGTGGCTTCCCGGCTGATAGGTCATTTAGAGGGACAAGGGCCGAACCTAAGTGCGTGCCAGTACGGATTTCGTCGGGGCAGGTCCACCATCGACGCCATTGCGCGGGTGAGGGCTCTAGCGGATGACGCGGTTTCCCGGGGGGAGGTGGTGTTGGCGGTATCTCTAGATATCGCCAATGCTTTCAACACCCTTCCCTGGGAAACCATCAAGGAGGCCCTCAGGTACCACAACGTGCCGGAGTACCTGCGTAGGGTGGTTGGGTCGTATCTTTTCGAGAGGGCGATCCGCTACCCCACACAGGATGAATGGGTGGAGCGCGAGATGTCGTGCGGTGTCCCACAGGGGTCAGTCTTAGGACCGCTCCTGTGGAACATTGGTTACGACTGGGCGCTACGTGGCGCCAACTTGCGGGGGGTAGACGTAACCTGTTACGCCGACGACACCCTTGTAACGGCCCGAGGGGCCACATTTCGCGATGCGTCCATCTTGGCCACTGCTGGGGTGGCCCTAATCGTGGACAGGATACGGAGGCTGGGACTAGAGGTTGCCCTGCACAAATCTGAGGCCATCTGTTTTCATGGGCCTCGGAGGGCACCTCCAGGAAATGCCAGCATAATGGTGGGCGGAGTTTCCATCGGCGTCGGGAAGACGATGAAGTACCTGGGACTCGTCCTCGACAGCCGATGGAACTTCGAGGAGCATTTCCGGCGCTTGGCTCCAAAACTACTTGGCACAGCGTCGGCACTGAGCCGGCTCCTCCCGAACGTGGGCGGGCCGAAGGCGGGCTGCCGCCGACTGTACACGGGTGTGGTGCGGTCGATGGCCCTCTACGGGGCACCCATATGGGTAAATGCCCTTTCCGCCCATAACAAGACCCAACTGCGGCGACCGCAAAGGGTCATGGCGGTAAGGGCAACGAGGGCGTACCGCACCACCTCGTTCGAGGCGGCCTGCGTGATGGCAGGGACCCCACCCTGGGAGTTGGATGCCGAGGTGCTGAACGAGGTCTACCGCCGAGTAGCCGAGGCGCGCACCAGAGGAGAACAGCCGTGTCCGGAAGAGGTTAGGCGATGGAGAGAGATCTCTCGCCAAACCCTCTTCCGGAAATGGTTGGTGGCCTTGGAGCAGCCGAGCGCCGGCCACTGGACCATATCGGGAGTGCGGCCCGTCCTGCAGGGATGGGTCGAAAGGAGATGGGGCGTTGTTTCCTTCCACCTAACGCAGGTACTATCGGGACACGGTTGTTTCGGCAGATACCTGTGTAAGGTTGCAAGGAGGGAAACAACGCCAATGTGTCACCACTGCGGTGGGGCGGAGGACACGGCGCAGCACACGCTGCAAGTGTGTCCCGCCTTCGACGAGCAGCGAGCCCGCCTCACGGCGGTGATTGGAACTGACCTCTCGCTGCCGGCCGTCGTCAAAGCCATGACCGACAGCGAGAAATCGTGGACTGCCATGGCCTCCTACTGTGAGGAGGTCATGGCACTCAAAGAGGGTGCGGAGCGGGAGCGCGAGGAAGACCCATCTTCCCAGCCCCTGCGCCGCAGGCGTGTCGGGCGCAGGCGGTTAATCCATAACCGCCAAATACCGCCCTAATAGGACTGCGGGAGATGGGCACGGGGATGCCCGTCCCCCGCCGCTAAGGTCCTGTTGAGCTGGTAGGCGCGCCAAGTGTTTCGGCGCGCCTACAGTGGAGGAGACAGGAGACGTGCAGGTCTCCTGGAGATGGGTCCGTGAGCGGACATACCGCCGTGCTGCCGGGCCGTGGATGCGTAAAGTTCCCACAGCCCGATTGCTTATCGGCGACGAAGTGGAACACCCTGGGGTTTTTAGTGGGTACACCGCCCCCTTCTGGGGCGGGAATCCCACATATCCACCGGCCTCCCCGGGCCAGTGGAATCCATAAAGGATTTTTCCCAGGCCAAAAAAAAAAAAAAAAAAAAAAAAAAAAAAAGGTTAGGTTAGGTTAGGTTAGGTTAGGTTAGGTTAGGTTAGGTTAGGTTAGGTTAGGTTAGGTTAGGTTAGGTTAGGTTAGGTTAGGTTAGGTTATCGGCCGGCTCTGCTCCGCTTGAAAGCGTGGTGCGGGGCCACGGCTTCGTGGCTGCCATCATCGGGGGTATAATGGTGGTGGGAGTGTACTTCTCGCCGAACAGAAGCCTAGCCGACTTCGAGGTGCTTCTCGACGATGTGCAGGCCCTGATTGGCAGAAGTGGCCCCGAACTGCTGCTGGTTGCGGGGGACTTTAATGCCAAATCTACGGGGTGGGGCTCTACTGCGACTGACGTACGCGGTGAGGTGCTCACAGAGTGGGCAGTGGCCGTAGGGTTGGAGGTTCTTAACCGAGGGACGGTCGATACGTGCGTGCGGCAACAGGGAGGCTCCATCGTGGACATCACGTTTGCAAATGCTGCCCTGGCGCGCCGTGTCCAAGGTTGGGAAGTGTTGGAGGGCGTGGAAACGTTATCGGACCACAGATACATCCGGTACGAAGTCTGCGCCCACCACACTACGCCGGACGACCTGAGTCGTCCCCGAAGAGACGACAGTCCCAGATGGGCAACGAAACGGCTCGATCGGGACCTGCTGCACGCAGCGGCCCTGGTCCAAGCTTGGCCGGAGACGCCCGAAGGACCAAGAAGTGTAGAGGAAGAAGCATCCTGGCTCAGTGGGGCCATGGCTCAAATATGCGATGCCGCAATGCCGCGGGCCAAGCCCACAGGGCCGAGGCGGAGCGTGTACTGGTGGTCCGCAGAGCTAACGCAGTTGCGCAAGGCATGCGTGGCTGCGAGACGCCAATACACCAGGAGCCGAAGGCGGAGGAGGCGAGACCTGACGGCAGAGGATGAGCTATACGAAAGCTACAGAGCGGCCAGCAAAACCCTCAGCTTAGCCATTGGCCAAGCCAAAGACCTGGCGGAGGAGGAAATGTTGGAGGCTCTGAACAGCGACCCGTGGGGGCGGCCGTACAAGTCGGTGAGGTGCAAACTTCACCCCTGGGCCCCTCCACTCACGCAAAGCCTCCAGCCGGACCTTCTGAGCCGAATCGTGGGAACCCTCTTCCCACGACGGGGTGAACACCAGCCCCCGTGCATGGCTTCAGTGTCCCCAACGGAGGGAGAAGTCGCACCCGAGGTGACAGAGGGAGAGTTGGGAGCCGCAGTGTTGAGGCTTAAGGCCAAAAACACTGCCCCTGGTCCCGACGGTATTCCCGGCCGAGCCTGGGTGTTGGCGCTGGGCCCCTTGGAGCCAAGAGTGAGGGCACTATTTTCTTCGTGTCTGGAGCAGGGGTGCATCCCACGTTCGTGGAAGTGCGGAAAGCTGGTGCTCCTGCGGAAGGAAGGGCGACCGGGTGACTCCCCTTCGGGATACAGGCCGATCGTACTTTTGGACGAGGGAGCGAAGCTCTTTGAGCGAATAGTGGCTTCCCGGCTGATAGGTCATTTAGAGGGACAAGGGCCGAACTTAAGTGCGTGCCAGTACGGATTTCGACGGGGCAGGTCCACCATCGACGCCATTGCGCGGGTGAGGGCTCTAGCGGATGACGCGGTTTCCCGGGGGGAGGTGGTGTTGGCGGTATCTCTAGATATCGCCAATGCTTTCAACACCCTTCCCTGGGAAACCATCAAGGAGGCCCTCAGGTACCACAACGTGCCGGAGTACCTGCGTAGGGTGGTTGGGTCGTATCTTTTCGAGAGGGCGATCCGCTACCCCACACAGGATGAATGGGTGGAGCGCGAGATGTCGTGCGGTGTCCCACAGGGGTCAGTCTTAGGACCGCTCCTGTGGAACATTGGTTACGACTGGGCGCTACGTGGCGCCAACTTGCGGGGGGTAGACGTAACCTGTTACGCCGACGACACCCTTGTAACGGCCCGAGGGGCCACATTTCGCGATGCGTCCATCTTGGCCACTGCTGGGGTGGCCCTAATCGTGGACAGGATACGGAGGCTGGGACTAGAGGTTGCCCTGCACAAATCTGAGGCCATCTGTTTTCATGGGCCTCGGAGGGCACCTCCAGGAAATGCCAGCATAATGGTGGGCGGAGTTTCCATCGGCGTCGGGAAGACGATGAAGTACCTGGGACTCGTCCTCGACAGCCGATGGAACTTCGAGGAGCATTTCCGGCGCTTGGCTCCAAAACTACTTGGCACAGCGTCGGCACTGAGCCGGCTCCTCCCGAACGTGGGCGGGCCGAAGGCGGGCTGCCGCCGACTGTACACGGGTGTGGTGCGGTCGATGGCCCTCTACGGGGCACCCATATGGGTAAATGCCCTTTCCGCCCATAACAAGACCCAACTGCGGCGACCGCAAAGGGTCATGGCGGTAAGGGCAACGAGGGCGTACCGCACCACCTCGTTCGAGGCGGCCTGCGTGATGGCAGGGACCCCACCCTGGGAGTTGGATGCCGAGGTGCTGAACGAGGTCTACCGCCGAGTAGCCGAGGCGCGCACCAGAGGAGAACAGCCGTGTCCGGAAGAGGTTAGGCGATGGAGAGAGATCTCTCGCCAAACCCTCTTCCGGAAATGGTTGGTGGCCTTGGAGCAGCCGAGCGCCGGCCACTGGACCATATCGGGAGTGCGGCCCGTCCTGCAGGGATGGGTCGAAAGGAGATGGGGCGTTGTTTCCTTCCACCTAACGCAGGTACTATCGGGACACGGTTGTTTCGGCAGATACCTGTGTAAGGTTGCAAGGAGGGAAACAACGCCAATGTGTCACCACTGCGGTGGGGCGGAGGACACGGCGCAGCACACGCTGCAAGTGTGTCCCGCCTTCGACGAGCAGCGAGCCCGCCTCACGGCGGTGATTGGAACTGACCTCTCGCTGCCGGCCGTCGTCAAAGCCATGACCGACAGCGAGAAATCGTGGACTGCCATGGCCTCCTACTGTGAGGAGGTCATGGCACTCAAAGAGGGTGCGGAGCGGGAGCGCGAGGAAGACCCATCTTCCCAGCCCCTGCGCCGCAGGCGTGTCGGGCGCAGGCGGTTAATCCATAACCGCCAAATACCGCCCTAATAGGACTGCGGGAGATGGGCACGGGGATGCCCGTCCCCCGCCGCTAAGGTCCTGTTGAGCTGGTAGGCGCGCCAAGTGTTTCGGCGCGCCTACAGTGGAGGAGACAGGAGACGTGCAGGTCTCCTGGAGATGGGTCCGTGAGCGGACATACCGCCGTGCTGCCGGGCCGTGGATGCGTAAAGTTCCCACAGCCCGATTGCTTATCGGCGACGAAGTGGAACACCCTGGGGTTTTTAGTGGGTACACCGCCCCCTTCTGGGGCGGGAATCCCACATATCCACCGGCCTCCCCGGGCCAGTGGAATCCATAAAGGATTTTTCCCAGGCCAAAAAAAAAAAAAAAAAAGGTTAGGTTAGGTTAGGTTAGGTTAGGTTAGGTTAGGTTAGGTTAGGTTGCCACGGACCTGCTTAGTTGTCTAAGTGGGCGGAGAGGTGTACTCCGACGTGGCGCGTCCCCGGGTGGTGGATAGGGGAATGCCTGCCTCGCGGCGGGTAGGGGCAATAGCTCCCGCGAACCAAACACTGGGGGGGGAACTGGGGCGGCCTTCCTAACCGAAGGCCTTTGTGGAGAAGCCCACGCCACTTCTCCTTCCGTAGCCCGCAGATCCAATTCAACGACCCCAGTCGTGGCGTTAATGGGGTATGTTTTGAATACTGTGGAGCGGAGGGCTTGCCTTAACTGGCCGGCCCGTGAGAAGGACACTCTATAACACCCGACAGTGAAGTCGTTAAAACCTGTGGATACCTGGCGACCTCCACAGTAAGTAGCCGCACTACCGGAATGGACGTCACCCGGTAGTGCAAACCCTTCGTTCCATTCTCGTGGGTACAAAAATGAGTTGTCAAAAAAAACCCCCCCCCCCCAACAACAAAACTTTTTGCCTTCCAAAGGAAGCGGCGTGTCTCATGTCACAACCGGAGGAAGAGGCGGAGAGGGCCATTGTCCGAGCTACGGACACGGCCTTCTCAAAGAAGGAGAGAGGGCAGCCGTCCAGCCTAAGCATGGCGCTGGAGACGGAGCTGCCAAACACGAGAGACGAAGCAGGCTATAGTGGTGCTCCAGAGGGCAAGGTTTCAGCCTATCGCCTTAACTTTCCGCGGCTCCGACCGGGAGCCAAAGGGAGGGTAAAGGCGCAAGAGCCTAAGGATGGAACCAGGGACAGGAGCCCTGCTGAGAGGAATGAAGAGCGGCGCGTCGTCACCATCTCGGACGCGTCCGAATCGGAGAAGGGAGAGGGAGAGGAGTCTTCAAAGATGGTTCTGGAGACAGACCTCCCAGAAGTTTCCTTGGGTGAAGAGCTGAATAAGCATATCACCCGGAAACGGCCGACGGTGACCCTGGTTGAGGGACCAAAGTCACCAAAAATTGGGTCGGCGCGCAGAGGCGCCCTTACAGGACGGCGTCGGAGTCTCGTGGCAGCGGCCAGTGGTCGTCCTGCCATAATAGTCTCTGAGGTGGAGAACGTGGCGGACTCGGACGAGGAACCTGGCCCTCGCCGGTATTACCGCGACATGGTTGTCGCGCACGAGGTCGATGGGGGCGACGAGCTTCGCATCCCTGAACCACAAACCAAGGAGACCCTGGTTGCTGCGGCGCTCCTGAACGTGGCCACAATCCAGGAGCAAGTCCGGAAGAGTGGCCACCTCAAGGGCACAGTCTGGGGCGCAATAAATACAGCCGCTGCAGGAGTGATCGACGCGGTTGAAGCTTTGCGGACGATCACTCCTGCCGAGGAGCACCGCCGTCTCCGAGCGGACAACAACCGGCTCGCTCGAGAGCTGGACATTGTTCGTGCGGAACTGAAGGCCTTTAAACAGGCCTTCGAGAAATCGCGGGCGAGCACCGCCAAGGCAGCTCGCGACCCAGCAGCCCCTGATGTGAGGGAGCTGATGGAGGAGCTGAGGCGTGACCTCCAAATATCCCTGGGCGGGATGTTAAATGCCCGCCTAGGGGAGCTGGAGTCACGACTCCCGCCAGAACCGGTCCTAAGACCCCCGCTCGCGGCTGACAGGCGCCTGGAGCCCCCGCCTCGCCCAAGGGCCCAGCCGAATCTGGCGGACGGTGCCATGCGCCGACCCGCTGGCCCAACGGCCCCCAAGGCCAAAAAGCCTAATAGGGCCCCTACACCTCCCCCCACCAACGGAGGTAGGGAAGAGGGACCACATACCGGTCCCAGGCGCCAGTCTGGTCCCAAGCCGCAGACCACCCCGGGACCAAGCCGGCAGCAGGAAACTGCTCCCACCGGCCATACTGCGGCGGAAACGCCCTGGACCAGGGTGGTGGGCCGCAAGGCCAAGGGCGGGAAGGGGAAACCCCAACCCCAAACCACTCCCACATCGAGGCCCTCCGCACCGAGGGCGGCCAAAATTCGGGTCCCACGTACGGCCGCCCTCGTGGTGACCCTGAAGGAGGGTGTGCGGGCTACCTACGTGGAGGTGATGGCGAAAGCCAGAGCCTCCGTCCGCCTTTCGGAGGCCGGTCTGGAGACGGTCAAAATCAAAACGACCATGACCGGCTCCAGAATGCTGGAAGTGGGCGGCGACAGCCCTGGGCCTAGCGCTGACCAACTCGCCGAGATGCTCCGCCAGGCCATCGGTGACTTGGCGGAGGTGACCCGGCCCACCAAATCCGCTGAGTTGAGGCTTACTGGCCTTGACGAATCAGTGAGCCGGGAGGAGATTGTCGCCGTCATGGCCACTAAGGGAGGCTGCGCCCCTACCGAAATCAAGGTAGGGGCTATCAGAGCCAGCCAATGGGGGCAGTGCTCTGTTATCATCCGCTGCCCCGCTGTGGTTGCAAAGGCCGCAGCCACAGCGGGGAGGGTGGCCATCGGCTGGTGCCTGGCCACTGTCGCGCCGGTGGAGGCCCTGCCCATGCGCTGTTACAAGTGCATGGCGCTGGGCCACACCAGGGCCCTGTGCCCGTCAACGGCCGAGCACGGCAACAAATGCTTCCGCTGCGGCGAGGAGGGCCATCTGGCAGCGGCCTGTGAGGCGGCGCCGAAGTGTGCGGTCTGTGCCCAAGCGGGCCGACCGCACAACCACACGATGGGGGGAACTAAATGCGCCCCCCCTTCGGTCAAGGGTAAGGCCCCATTGACCCGGGCCCCAACCGAACGTGGCGGCCATCTGGCCATTGAGGAGCCCGTAATGCAGGTGTCGTAATGCCAGCACACCTGCATTACGAGCTCCTCCAGGTGAATGCCAACCACTCGGCTCGCGCACAGGACCTGCTAATGCAGGTCCTAGCCGAGTGGCGCATCGACGTGGCGGTCGTCGCCGAGCCCTACTTCGTCCCCCCCCAGCAAAACTGGGTTGGGGACACGGAGGGCTTGGTGGGCGTGGTGGTGCCGGCTGCCGGGCAGCAGCGCCTCTCGCTAAGAGAGAGGGGCGCTGGATACGCGGCGGCAAACTGGGGAGAAGTAGTCGTCATCGGAGTCTACTTCTCCCCCAACAGGCCCCTCTCAGATTTTGAGAGGTTCCTGGGGGGCCTGGAGCCGGTGGTTCAAAGAGCATCACCGGCCCAAGTGGTCCTGATGGGGGACTTCAACGCCAAGTGCGCGGCGTGGGGGTCCCCCATCACAGACCAAAGAGGGGCGCTTCTGCGGGACTGGGCCGCCATGATCGGTCTGGTCCTGCAAAATGTAGGGCGCGCCAACACCTGCGTCCGACAGCAGGGGGGGTCAATTGTGGACCTCACGTTCACAACCCCTGCTGTCGGCGCTCGTGTGAGCCAGTGGCGCGTCCTGGAGGAGGTGGAGACCCTGTCGGACCACCTTTACATCCGCTTCAGGGTCTCCAAAGCGCCCCGCGGGCCTCAGGCCCGGGCGGTGGGAGGGCGGGGCGGGGATTTCCCAAAGTGGGCGATTTCCCGCCTCGATCGGGACCGGGCGGAGGAGGCCGCCGTGGTCCAGGCGTGGTGCGCCGACCCCCCCGACACCATGGGGGTCGACGAGAGGGCCGTCAGGTTCCGCGAGGACCTGACGGCCATATGCGACGCGGCCATGCCGAGGGCGCGAAAGGGTGCGCCCAGGCGGGCCGTATACTGGTGGTCGCAGGACCTGGCGGACCTCCGAGCCGCCAGCGACAGAGCCCGCCGCGCCTTTACCCGGTGCAGAAGGAGGCGGACTCGGG
Organism: Archips crataeganus; assembly: GCA_947859365.1. Classification (NCBI taxonomy): domain Eukaryota; kingdom Metazoa; phylum Arthropoda; class Insecta; order Lepidoptera; family Tortricidae; genus Archips; species Archips crataeganus. The sequence continues at coordinate 29,633 of OX402067.1, read as the reverse complement.
TGCCGGGCGAGGAGGAGAGGCTCCTCGCCGAGCTGCGCGCAGCCAAGGCCGCCTTCAAGGCGGCCATCGCGCGTGCCAAGGATTCAGCTCATGCTGAATTCTTGGCCACGCTGGACGAGGATCCGTGGGGTCGCCCGTACCGAATGGTACGGGCTAAACTGAAGGTGTCCCCCCCCACGGAGGACTTCGAGCCGGGAGTCCTCGCCGCGGTGGTCGACGGCCTCTTCCCCGCAAGCCCGCCTTTCGACCCGCCGCGGATGGCGCCGCCAGAAGAGGAGCCCGCTGCCCCCGTCGACGTTCCCCCAGTGACGGGAGAGGAAATGGCGAGGGTGGTGGGCCGACTCAAGGGGTGCCGCAAGGCACCTGGGCCCGATGGCGTCCCGGGGAAGGTGCTTCCGATCGCGGCGAAGCACCTGGGGGACCGGCTCTGCGGCCTAATGGACCGCTGCCTGGCCGCGGGGCAGTTTCCCCAAATTTGGAAGGAGGGCCGCCTGGTCCTCCTGCGGAAGGAGAGCAGACCGGCGGACTCTCCTTCCGGGTGGCGGCCGCTCGTCATGCTGGACGAGACCGGGAAGCTCCTCGAGAGAGTGATCGCTTCCCGGATCGCCCACCATCTGACGAGCGAAGGGCCGGATCTTGCGGGGAACCAGTTCGGGTTCCGGGTAGGGCGGTCCACGTTGGACGCCCTATCCGCCCTGAAGGGGTTCACCGAAGATGCGGCCAGGAGGGGCCAGGGGGCCGTGGCGGTATCTCTCGATATCGCCAACGCCTTCGGGTCCCTCCCCTTCGGAGTGATAGAGGAGGCGCTCCGGTATCACCGGGTGCCCCTCTACCTCCGGAGGGTTGTGGGGCACTACCTGACGGGGCGGGTAGTGCTCTACACGGGGAGGGGGGGGATTCGGATGGCCCAGCCGGTGACCAGTGGCGTTCCGCAGGGGTCCGTGCTAGGGCCCCTATTATGGAACGTCGGGTACGACTGGGTCATCCGCGCGAGGGTGCTGCCCCGGATGGCGGTGTACTGCTACGCAGATGACACCCTCATCGCCGTCCGGGGCACCACCTTCGAAGAGGTGGCAAGAAGGGCGGAGGTGGGAGCCACCCTAGTGATCCGGCGGATCGAGGCGCTGGGCCTGAAAGTGTCCCTCCCCAAGACGGAGGCCCTCTGCTTCCGAGGGCCCCGGTGGAGGCTGCCGCGCGGAGCCGCCCTGCGCGTCAACGGCGAGGCCGTCGAGGTGAGGGCCCACATAAAATATCTGGGCCTTACCCTCGACGGCAAATGGGAGTTCGGGGAGCACTTTCGCAGACTGGCTCCCCGACTCGCGGGCGCGGCGGGAGCCCTGGGCCGGCTCCTGCCCAATCAGGGCGGACCTAATGCCCCCTGCAGACGCCTGTTTGCAGGGGTCATTAGGAGTATGGCCCTGTACGGGGCCCCTATATGGGCGGAGTCCCTCACCGCCAACACCAAAGCCCTCCTCCGAAGGCCCCAGAGGGTCATGGCGGTGAGGATGGCCCGGGCCTACCGAACGGTGGGCTGGGCGGCGGCTGGAGCCCTCGCAGCCTCCCCTCCGTGGGAGATCGAGGCGGTCGGGCTTGCCGAGGCCTACCGGGCCAAGGTGGAACGAAGGGAGCGGGGGGAGTCCCTCGCTCCCCAGGAGTTGGCCCGGGCCAAAGAGGTCCAGAGAGGGGAGGTGCTGGAGCGCTGGGCGGCAGAGCTTGCGGAGGCTGAATACGGCCTACGCACGATCGCAGCCATCCACCCGGTGCTCCAGGAATGGTGCGGGAGGGATCACGGGTCCCTGACCTTCCACCTGGTGCAAGTGCTGTCCGGGCATGGTTGCTTCGGGCGGTACCTGCACAGGGTGGCGGGTAGGGAGGAGACGGCGTCGTGCCACGAGTGCGGCGCCGCCGAGGACACAGCCCAGCACACCTTGGAGGTGTGCAGCGCATGGGCTGAGCGGCGCCGCACCCTGGCGGCGACGATTGGCGGCGACCTCTCGCTCCCCAGCGTTGTACGCGCAATGCTGGAGAGCGAGACGTCCTGGGAGGCCGTCACCTCCTTCTGCGACGACGTAATGTCGCAGAAGGAGGAGAGGGAGCGGGAACGCGAGAATGATCCCCTCGCGAACCCGCTCCGGCGCAGACGGACGGGAAGGAGGCGGCGACAGTTCGCCGCCAACCTTCCCTAGTGGTGCTAGCCGACGGGGGATGGGGATCCTCTGTCGGCCGTAACAGCCCACACGTCTAGGGGGGGGACCAAGTATTCCGGTCCCCCCTCTCTTGGCGCGGGAGCTCCGGCATAGGCTGGGGCGGCCAGCGGATGCTGTGGTGACTCCAAACTCTCCCATGGCATCCGCAAATGGCAAGAGAGGGAATACCGGTGGGTTTTTAGTGGGTATGCCTCCCCCCCTCCTTCCATCAGGGAAGGAGGTTACGGGGGAGGTGAGTCCCACATAACTTCCGCGCCGTCCCCACGGCGCGGTCGTATGCGTAACGCATTTTCCCACCGTCAAAAAAAAAAAAAAAAAAAAAAAAAAAAAAAAAAAAAAAAGGTTAGGTTAGGTTAGGTTAGGTTAGGTTAGGTTAGGTTAGGTTAGGTTAGGTTAGGTTAGGTTAGGTTAGGTTAGGTTAGGTTAGGTTAGGTTAGGTTAGGTTAGGTTAGGTTAGGTTAGGTTAGGTTAGGTTAGGTTAGGTTAGGTTAGGTTAGGTTAGGTTAGGTTAGGTTAGGTTAGGTTAGGTTAGGTTAGGTTAGGTTAGGTTAGGTTAGGTTGGGGTGCGGTGTCGGAAACCTCCTCGAGTGCCCGGGCGTTACCACTCCTTTCTATCCGAGGCGTAGGCCTCATGGGGTGGGGAAGGGTAACGCCTGGGACGGTGCACCCTGGGCAACAACGGTAAGCTAATGTATTTGTACATTATCTTACCGTTGGCTAATATCCGACTGGGGGGAATGGGGTATAGAGGGACGACTACTGCTACGTGCGCTTAAAATTTACCTTTCCCGCCCCCGGGAAAGATAGCTTTTGGGCTGCATGAGCGTTACGGTTCCCCCCTGGCAGAGGGCCTACAAAGGGGGAAGAGTAGCGCTCGGGCCGCTGGCCTGTAGTGGTATGTCTTGGGAGGGATATCTATATGTGTATTTTATGGGCCACCTATGTATGGTATGTATATATTTTGTGAGGACGGGCGTAAGGTAGCTGACGGGAAGCTGCTCTGCATCCCTGCACTGAGTAAGTAGCCCCGCCGTGCTGGTCACACGGCCTGGGCTATGCGAAAGGTGTCAGGGCTCTGCAACAGGCCTGGATGTGACTTACGCCCTATATGGGGAGGGAAAGCATAGGAGGGACAGGCGTTCGGTTGCTAACAGTGTAGGCTCTGCAACCTTGTTCCTAGTACCTAGCCCCGCCGTACTCGCCTCACGGCCTGGGCTACCGAACGGTTCAAGGCTCTGCAACCTGCCTGGAGGTGCCAAACGCCTGATGGGGAGGGTTAGTTTTGGGGTTTAGAGAGGGAAAGAAGGAAGGAGGTGAACCTGAACCTAGTACCTGCTCTGTGGCCCGAGCAGGGAAACGTGAGGGGGAGCCTCAGGGCGGGAGCAACCGTGCCCTCGGTACCGCTCTGCTTTCAGAGCAGGACATGAGGGCGCGGGAGCTTACGTGAGGGCACGTAAACCCGGCTTGCCGGGAACGTGGGCGACTGCGGAAGCCACGAGGAGTAAACCTCTTTAAACAATCCTTCACCAGCGGGGGAGGCCGGGGAGTGCCGAGCCCGCATTGCACGGTGTCGACAGAGGAGCCCCATCCCGGGGCGGCCAGTGGGCGTCGCGGTGTATTTATCCTCCCGTGGCGTTCACAATGGCAAACGAGGGAATCCGTGTGGTTTTTAGTGGGTAGGCCCCCTTGGGGAGAGCCCCACATACCTCCGTTTCCCCGAACGGAGACGATGCATAAGGTGCATTTTCCACACCAAAAAAAAAAAAAAAAAAAAAAAAAAAAAAAAGGTTAGGTTAGGTTAGGTTAGGTTAGGTTAGGTTAGGTTAGGTTAGGTTAGGTTAGGTTCCACGGACCTGCTTAGTTGTCTAAGTGGGCGGAGAGGTGTACTCCGACGTGGCGCGTCCCCGGGTGGTGGATAGGGGAATGCCTGCCTCGCGGCGGGTAGGGGCAATAGCTCCCGCGAACCAAACACTGGGGGGGGAACTGGGGCGGCCTTCCTAACCGAAGGCCTTTGTGGAGAAGCCCACGCCACTTCTCCTTCCGTAGCCCGCAGATCCAATTCAACGACCCCAGTCGTGGCGTTAATGGGGTATGTTTTGAATACTGTGGAGCGGAGGGCTTGCCTTAACTGGCCGGCCCGTGAGAAGGACACTCTATAACACCCGACAGTGAAGTCGTTAAAACCTGTGGATACCTGGCGACCTCCACAGTAAGTAGCCGCACTACCGGAATGGACGTCACCCGGTAGTGCAAACCCTTCGTTCCATTCTCGTGGGTACAAAAATGAGTTGTCAAAAAAAAACCCCCCCCCCCAACAACAAAACTTTTTGCCTTCCAAAGGAAGCGGCGTGTCTCATGTCGCAACCGGAGGAAGAGGCGGAGAGGGCCATTGTCCGAGCTACGGACACGGCCTTCTCAAAGAAGGAGAGAGGGCAGCCGTCCAGCCTAAGCATGGCGCTGGAGACGGAGCTGCCAAACACGAGAGACGAAGCAGGCTATAGTGGTGCTCCAGAGGGCAAGGTTTCAGCCTATCGCCTTAACTTTCCGCGGCTCCGACCGGGAGCCAAAGGGAGGGTAAAGGCGCAAGAGCCTAAGGATGGAACCAGGGACAGGAGCCCTGCTGAGAGGAATGAAGAGCGGCGCGTCGTCACCATCTCGGACGCGTCCGAATCGGAGAAGGGAGAGGGAGAGGAGTCTTCAAAGATGGTTCTGGAGACAGACCTCCCAGAAGTTTCCTTGGGTGAAGAGCTGAATAAGCATATCACCCGGAAACGGCCGACGGTGACCCTGGTTGAGGGACCAAAGTCACCAAAAATTGGGTCGGGGCGCAGAGGCGCCCTTACAGGACGGCGTCGGAGTCTCGTGGCAGCGGCCAGTGGTCGTCCTGCCATAATAGTCTCTGAGGTGGAGAACGTGGCGGACTCGGACGAGGAACCTGGCCCTCGCCGGTATTACCGCGACATGGTTGTCGCGCACGAGGTCGATGGGGGCGACGAGCCTCGCATCCCTGAACCACAAACCAAGGAGACCCTGGTTGCTGCGGCGCTCCTGAACGTGGCCACAATCCAGGAGCAAGTCCGGAAGAGTGGCCACCTCAAGGGCACAGTCTGGGGCGCAATAAATACAGCCGCTGCAGGAGTGATCGACGCGGTTGAAGCTTTGCGGACGATCACTCCTGCCGAGGAGCACCGCCGTCTCCGAGCGGACAACAACCGGCTCGCTCGAGAGCTGGACATTGTTCGTGCGGAACTGAAGGCCTTTAAACAGGCCTTCGAGAAATCGCGGGCGAGCACCGCCAAGGCAGCTCGCGACCCAGCAGCCCCTGATGTGAGGGAGCTGATGGAGGAGCTGAGGCGTGACCTCCAAATATCCCTGGGCGGGATGTTAAATGCCCGCCTAGGGGAGCTGGAGTCACGACTCCCGCCAGAACCGGTCCTAAGACCCCCGCTCGCGGCTGACAGGCGCCTGGAGCCCCCGCCTCGCCCAAGGGCCCAGCCGAATCTGGCGCCTCGCCCAAGGGCCCAGCCGAATCTGGCGGACGGTGCCATGCGCCGACCCGCTGGCCCAACGGCCCCCAAGGCCAAAAAGCCTAATAGGGCCCCTACACCTCCCCCCACCAACGGAGGTAGGGAAGAGGGACCACATACCGGTCCCAGGCGCCAGTCTGGTCCCAAGCCGCAGACCACCCCGGGACCAAGCCGGCAGCAGGAAACTGCTCCCACCGGCCATACTGCGGCGGAAACGCCCTGGACCAGGGTGGTGGGCCGCAAGGCCAAGGGCGGGAAGGGGAAACCCCAACCCCAAACCACTCCCACATCGAGGCCCTCCGCACCGAGAGCGGCCAAAATTCGGGTCCCACGTACGGCCGCCCTCGTGGTGACCCTGAAGGAGGGTGTGCGGGCTACCTACGTGGAGGTGATGGCGAAAGCCAGAGCCTCCGTCCGCCTTTCGGAGGCCGGTCTGGAGACGGTCAAAATCAAAACGACCATGACCGGCTCCAGAATGCTGGAAGTGGGCGGCGACAGCCCTGGGCCTAGCGCTGACCAACTCGCCGAGATGCTCCGCCAGGCCATCGGTGACTTGGCGGAGGTGACCCGGCCCACCAAATCCGCTGAGTTGAGGCTTACTGGCCTTGACGAATCAGTGAGCCGGGAGGAGATTGTCGCCGTCATGGCCACTAAGGGAGGCTGCGCCCCTACCGAAATCAAGGTAGGGGCTATCAGAGCCAGCCAATGGGGGCAGTGCTCTGTTATCATCCGCTGCCCCGCTGTGGTTGCAAAGGCCGCAGCCACAGCGGGGAGGGTGGCCATCGGCTGGTGCCTGGCCACTGTCGCGCCGGTGGAGGCCCTGCCCATGCGCTGTTACAAGTGCATGGCGCTGGGCCACACCAGGGCCCTGTGCCCGTCAACGGCCGAGCACGGCAACAAATGCTTCCGCTGCGGCGAGGAGGGCCATCTGGCAGCGGCCTGTGAGGCGGCGCCGAAGTGTGCGGTCTGTGCCCAAGCGGGCCGACCGCACAACCACACGATGGGGGGAACTAAATGCGCCCCCCCTTCGGTCAAGGGTAAGGCCCCATTGACCCGGGCCCCAACCGAACGTGGCGGCCATCTGGCCATTGAGGAGCCCGTAATGCAGGTGTCGTAATGCCAGCACACCTGCATTACGAGCTCCTCCAGGTGAATGTCAACCACTCGGCTCGCGCACAGGACCTGCTAATGCAGGTCCTAGCCGAGTGGCGCATCGACGTGGCGGTCGTCGCCGAGCCCTACTTCGTCCCCCCCCAGCAAAACTGGGTTGGGGACACGGAGGGCTTGGTGGGCGTGGTGGTGCCGGCTGCCGGGCAGCAGCGCCTCTCGCTAAGAGAGAGGGGCGCTGGATACGCGGCGGCAAACTGGGGAGAAGTAGTCGTCATCGGAGTCTACTTCTCCCCCAACAGGCCCCTCTCAGATTTTGAGAGGTTCCTGGGGGGCCTGGAGCCGGTGGTTCAAAGAGCATCACCGGCCCAAGTGGTCCTGATGGGGGACTTCAACGCCAAGTGCGCGGCGTGGGGGTCCCCCATCACAGACCAAAGAGGGGCGCTTCTGCGGGACTGGGCCGCCATGATCGGCCTGGTCCTGCAAAATGTAGGGCGCGCCAACACCTGCGTCCGACAGCAGGGGGGGTCAATTGTGGACCTCACGTTCACAACCCCTGCTGTCGGCGCTCGTGTGAGCCAGTGGCGCGTCCTGGAGGAGGTGGAGACCCTGTCGGACCACCTTTACATCCGCTTCAGGGTCTCCAAAGCGCCCCGCGGGCCTCAGGCCCGGGCGGTGGGAGGGCGGGGCGGGGATTTCCCAAAGTGGGCGATTTCCCGCCTCGATCGGGACCGGGCGGAGGAGGCCGCCGTGGTCCAGGCGTGGTGCGCCGACCCCCCCGACACCATGGGGGTCGACGAGAGGGCCGTCAGGTTCCGCGAGGACCTGACGGCCATATGCGACGCGGCCATGCCGAGGGCGCGAAAGGGTGCGCCCAGGCGGGCCGTATACTGGTGGTCGCAGGACCTGGCGGACCTCCGAGCCGCCAGCGACAGAGCCCGCCGCGCCTTTACCCGGTGCAGAAGGAGGCGGACTCGGGTGCCGGGCGAGGAGGAGAGGCTCCTCGCCGAGCTGCGCGCAGCCAAGGCCGCCTTCAAGGCGGCCATCGCGCGTGCCAAGGATTCAGCTCATGCTGAATTCTTGGCCACGCTGGACGAGGATCCGTGGGGTCGCCCGTACCGAATGGTACGGGCTAAACTGAAGGTGTCCCCCCCCACGGAGGACTTCGAGCCGGGAGTCCTCGCCGCGGTGGTCGACGGCCTCTTCCCCGCAAGCCCGCCTTTCGACCCGCCGCGGATGGCGCCGCCAGAAGAGGAGCCCGCTGCCCCCGTCGACGTTCCCCCAGTGACGGGGGAGGAAATGGCGAGGGTGGTGGGCCGACTCAAGGGGTGCCGCAAGGCACCTGGGCCCGATGGCGTCCCGGGGAAGGTGCTTCCGATCGCGGCGAAGCACCTGGGGGACCGGCTCTGCGGCCTAATGGACCGCTGCCTGGCCGCGGGGCAGTTTCCCCAAATTTGGAAGGAGGGCCGCCTGGTCCTCCTGCGGAAGGAGAGCAGACCGGCGGACTCTCCTTCCGGGTGGCGGCCGCTCGTCATGCTGGACGAGACCGGGAAGCTCCTCGAGAGAGTGATCGCTTCCCGGATCGCCCACCATCTGACGAGCGAAGGGCCGGATCTTGCGGGGAACCAGTTCGGGTTCCGGGTAGGGCGGTCCACGTTGGACGCCCTATCCGCCCTGAAGGGGTTCACCGAAGATGCGGCCAGGAGGGGCCAGGGGGCCTTGGCGGTATCCCTCGATATCGCCAACGCCTTCGGTTCCCTCCCCTTCCGAGTGATAGAGGAGGCGCTACGGTATCACCGGGTGCCCCTCTACCTCCGGAGGGTTGTAGGGCACTACCTGACGGGGCGGGTAGTGCTCTACACGGGGAGGGGGGGGATTCGGATGGCCCAGCCGGTGACCAGTGGCGTTCCGCAGGGGTCCGTGCTAGGGCCCCTATTATGGAACGTCGGGTACGACTGGGTCATCCGCATGAGGGTGCTGCCTCGGATGGCGGTGTATTGTTACGCCGACGATACACTCATCGCCGTCCGAGGCACCACCTTCGAAGAGGTGGCAAGAAGGGCGGAGGTGGGAGCCACCTTAGTGATCCGGCGGATCGAGGCGCTGGGCCTGAAAGTGTCCCTCCCCAAGACGGAGGCCCTCTGCTTCCGAGGGCCCCGGTGGAGGCTGCCGCGCGGAGCCGCCCTGCGCGTCAACGGCGAGGCCGTCGAGGTGAGGGCCCACATAAAATATCTGGGCCTTACCCTCGACGGCAAATGGGAGTTCGGGGAGCACTTTCGCAGACTGGCTCCCCGACTCGCGGGCGCGGCGGGAGCCCTGGGCCGGCTCCTGCCCAATCAGGGCGGACCTAATGCCCCCTGCAGACGCCGGGGCCCCTATATGGGCGGAGTCCCTCACCGCCACCACCAAAGCCCTCCTCCGAAGGCCCCAGAGGGTCATGGCGGTGAGGATGGCCCGGGCCTACCGAACGGTGGGCTGGGCGGCGGTTGGAGCCCTCGCAGCCTCCCCTCCGTGGGAGATCGAGGCGGTCGGGCTTGCCGAGGCCTACCGGGCCAAGGTGGAACGAAGGGAGCGGGGGGAGTCCCTCGCTCCCCAGGAGTTGGCCCGGGCCAAAGAGGTCCAGAGAGGGGAGGTGCTGGAGCGCTGGGCGGCAGAGCTTGCGGAGGCTGAATACGGCCTACGCACGATCGCAGCCATCCGCCCGGTGCTCCAGGAATGGTGCGGGAGGGATCACGGGTCCCTGACCTTCAACCTGGTGCAGGTGCTGTCCGGGCATGGTTGCTTCGGGCGGTACCTGCACAGGGTGGCGGGTAGGGAGGAGACGGCGTCGTGCCACGAGTGCGGCGCCGCCGAGGACACAGCCCAGCACACCTTGGAGGTGTGCAGCGCATGGGCTGAGCGGCGCCGCACCCTGGCGGCGACGATTGGCGGCGACCTCTCGCTCCCCAGCGTTGTACGCGCAATGCTGGAGAGCGAGACGTCCTGGGAGGCCGTCACCTCCTTCTGCGACGACGTAATGTCGCAGAAGGAGGAGAGGGAGCGGGAACGCGAGAATGATCCCCTCGCGAACCCGCTCCGGCGCAGACGGACGGGAAGGAGGCGGCGACAGTTCGCCGCCAACCTTCCCTAGTGGTGCTAGCCGACGGGGGATGGGGATCCTCTGTCGGCCGTAACAGCCCACACGTCTAGGGGGGGGACCAAGTATTCCGGTCCCCCCTCTCTTGGCGCGGGAGCTCCGGCATAGGCTGGGGCGGCCAGCGGATGCTGTGGTGACTCCAAACTCTCCCATGGCATCCGCAAATGGCAAGAGAGGGAATACCGGTGGGTTTTTAGTGGGTATGCCTCCCCCCCTCCTTCCATCAGGGAAGGAGGTTACGGGGGAGGTGAGTCCCACATAACTTCCGCGCCGTCCCCACGGCGCGGTCGTATGCGTAACGCATTTTCCCACCGTCAAAAAAAAAAAAAAAAAAAAAAAAAAAAAAAAAAAGGTTAGGTTAGGTTAGGTTAGGTTAGGTTAGGTTAGGTTAGGTTAGGTTAGGTTAGGTTAGGTTAGGTTAGGTTAGGTTAGGTTAGGTTAGGTTAGGTTAGGTTAGGTTAGGTTAGGTTAGGTTAGGTTAGGTTAGGTTAGGTTAGGTTAGGTTAGGTTAGGTTAGGTTAGGTTAGGTTAGGTTAGGTTAGGTTAGGTTAGGTTAGGTTAGGTTAGGTTAGGTTAGGTTAGGTTAGGTTAGGTTAGGTTAGGTTAGGTTAGGTTAGGTTAGGTTAGGTTAGGTTAGGTTAGGTTAGGTTAGGTTAGGTTAGGTTAGGTTAGGTTAGGTTAGGTTAGGTTAGGTTAGGTTAGGTTAGGTTAGGTTAGGTTAGGTTAGGTTAGGTTAGGTTAGGTTAGGTTAGGTTAGGTTAGGTTAGGTTAGGTTAGGTTAGGTTAGGTTAGGTTAGGTTAGGTTAGGTTAGGTTAGGTTAGGTTAGGTTAGGTTAGGTTAGGTTAGGTTAGGTTAGGTTAGGTTAGGTTAGGTTAGGTTAGGTTAGGTTAGGTTAGGTTAGGTTAGGTTAGGTTAATAAGAGCGTATGTGACGGTGGCACATATGGCCGCTTGCGCCCTTGCCGGGACCCCGCCGTGGGACATTGACGCTAAAGTCATGGCGGAGACTTATCGGTCACGCAGGGAGGCCCTAGCGCAAGGAGAAAGACCGGCTCCCAGAGAGCTCGTGCAAGCCCGCCGAATGGTGGAGAGACGGTTGCGGGACAGGTGGAAAAGTGACCTGGAGGACTGCCGTTATGGGACGAACACCATAATGGCACTCCTCCCGTCACTAGATGACTGGATCGAGAGGGCGCACGGCGCATTAACATATAGGATGGTGCAGGTATTGACTGGACATGGCTGCTTCGGTCATTACCTGCACCGAATAAAGAGGGAATCCGATCCACAATGTCATCATTGTGGTTATGACGATGACACGGCCCAGCACACATTAGCCGAGTGCAGCAGCTGGGATCCGGAACGCCAAACCCTTATGGCAGCCATCAGAAGGTCTGATCTTTCGCTCTCCAGCGTCATTGAGGCCCTGCTTGAGAGCGAGGAGAACTGGGAAGCGGTTGCCTCCTTTTGCGAGGCAGTAATCTCGCAAAAGGAGGCCGCGGAACGGGAGCGCGAGGACGATGCCCTCGCGCCCCTGTTCCGGCGCAGACGGAGGGGGGTAAGGCGGAGGCAATTTGCCGCCCGTCATATCCCCCAGTAGGACCAGCGGGCGAGGGACGGGGATCCCTTGTCTGCATTGCACGGTCCTGCATGTCTGGGGGAGGAGTTGAAACGCTGCAACTCCTCCCTCCTTTGGCGCGGGTAGCCCCGGCGTAAGCTGGGGCGGCCGGGAGGCGTCGTCTTGGTGAAATCCTCGGGATCCCACGGCGCCTACCAACCTCGGCAAGAGGGTCAGCGTCGGAGTGGTTTTAGTGGGTATGCTCTCCTGTCCCCTTCTCATTAGGAGAAGAGGACCGGAGAGAGAGCCCCACATAACCTAAACCGGGTCTCCCCGGGCCCGGGGGTACACGTAATGTGTTTCCACTCCGTGAAAAAAAAAAAAAAAAAAAAAAAAAAAAAAGGTTAGGTTAGGTTAGGTTAGGTTAGGTTAGGTTAGGTTAGGTTAGGTTAGGTTAGGTTAGGTTAGGTTAGGTTAGGTTAGGTTAGGTTAGGTTAGGTTAGGTTAGGTTAGGTTAGGTTAGGTTAGGTTAGGTTAGGTTAGGTTAGGTTAGGTTAGGTTAGGTTAGGTTAGGTTAGGTTAGGTTAGGTTAGGTTAG